>CM073123.1:23703294-24303294 GCA_037039145.1 Fundulus diaphanus | reverse complement strand
TTTAACTTTTTATAATTACTAGTTAGCTAACTAAAACAATGAAAACAAATGATTTTGTATTTGGTTTAATGCTTTTATTGGAATTTTTTTTAACTTTTTATAATTACTAGTTTAGCTAACTAAAACAATGAAAACAAATGATTTTGTATTTATCTTAATGCTTTTATTTGAATTTTTTTACTTTTTATAATTACTAGTTTAGCTAACTAACACACTAATGCAGCCTCAAAAGTGGCCACAGTGTCCTGTGTCCTTTTTGGGCCGGTCCCAAGCCCGGATAAATGCAGAGGGTTGTGTCAGGAAGAGCATCTGAACAAAACCTTTGCTAATACAGCTGTTTTCAGCCCATAATAAAGGGAGGCAGAATTAGAAAGTAATTTTCTGCAAACGAATGGGAGACATTTGAATAGCATAAAACAATGTGCAAGTAAGAAATATCTGGATTGTATTCTTTCAATTGGTCCAGTCAAAATAATAAAGTAGATATAGAATAGAGGCTCTTAGATTTTTGTGGGTGGCTGTTAAAAGAGCTGTTTGTGGTCAGTCCTGTGGAGGACATGACTACTCCATGGCAATGCTCCCTCTACACAGAACTAATCATGAATGCTTCTCTTGCAGCTGTTGCATCTCTGGCTGCATTATTTGCCCCCATCTGCCCCAGATGGAGCAAAATCAAATCAATCATCTTCAAACAGAAAGTGTCGCTATACGATGGTGTTGAAGTTTCGATTTTCATCAGTCTTGACTTTGATTGTTTCTTGTTAGGTCTTGCCTTATTTAACTCTCTTCTATTCAATTCAGTTCAGCTTTATTTATATAGCACCAATTCATGATACATGTCATCTCAAGGCACTGTACAAAGTCAATTTTTTTTCACTGAACCATTCCTAATCACCACGCTGCTCCAGAGTACCTGTCTGCATGTTGGTCCAACCCCAGCCTCACAATCCATGACAGAAAGCACACAGTGCCACAACAAACCTGTTCACTCCCCACCGTGGTGTCACCCAGCTGCATCATGGTGCGTTAATGTGTTTGATGTAAGGTGACCTTTTCTGTCAAGAAAGGCGCCTATAAATGTATTATTATTATTATTGTTATTATTTATTAGTGCAGCCTGCACCAAGCTCCCTGCCACACCACGATCTATTGGCTTTGTAGTTCAATTCAATTCAATTCAATTTTATTTATATAGCGCCAATTCATGAAACATGTCATCTCAAGGCACTTTACAAAGTTAAGTTCAATCATATTATACAGATTGGGTCAGATTTTACAGATTGGTCAAAAATGTTCCTATATAAGAAAACCAGTTGATTGCATCAAAGTCCCGACAAGCAGCATTCACTCCTGGAGAAGCGTAGAGCCACAGGGAGAGTCGTCTGCATTGTACATGGCTTTGCTGCAATCCCTCATACTGAGCAAGCATGAAGCGACAGTGGAAAGAAAAAACACCCGTTAGCGGGAAGGAAAAACCTCTAGCAGAACCGGGCTCAGTATGAACGGTCATCTGCCTCGACCGACTGGGGGTTACAGAAGACAGAGCAGAGACACAACAAGAGAGACAAACAAGCACAGAAACACACATTGATCTAGTAATCTGTTCTACATTAGATGGTAATAGTCGGTGATCTGTCCTCCCTGGATGATTTCACAGTCAACAGAACGTCAGACCAGGTGTACCTACTATGAAGAAAAAAGAGAGAGAACAAAAAGTTAAAAGCTGAAATGACAACAGTCATTTCAATGTAATGCAATGCAAATCTGGAGAACAGTAGACTGGAGAACAGTAGAAATCAGTAGAGTGAGAAAAATAGGCCCTGATGTCCTCCAGTAGCCTAAGCCTATAGCAGCAAAACTATAAAGGTAGGTCAGAGTAACATGAGCCACTCTAGTTATAAGCTTTGTCAAAAAGGAAGGTTTTAAGATTTGTCTTAAAAGTAGACAGGGTGTCTTCCTCACGGACAAAAACTGGGAGTTGGTTCCACAGGAGAGGAGCCTGATAGCTAAAGGATCTGCCTCCCATTCTACTTTTAGAGACTCTAGGAACCACCAGCAGACCTGCAGTTTGAGAACGAAGTGCTCTGTTAGGAACATACGGGGTAATCAGAGCTCTGATATATGATGGAGCTTGATTATTAAGGGCTTTATACGTTAGAAGAAGAATTTTAAATTCTATTCTTGATTTAACAGGAAGCCAATGAAGGGAAGCTAAAATTGGAGAAATATGATCCCGCTTGTTGATTTTCATCAGAACTCTTGCTGCAGCATTTTGGATCAGCTGAAGGCTTTGAACTGCATTTTGTGGACTTCCTGATAGTAAAGAATTACAATAGTCCAGCCTTGAAGTAACAAATGCATGGACTAGTTTTTCAGCATCACCCCTGGACAGAATGTTTCTAATTTTGGCGATATTCCGGAGGTGAAAAAAGGAAACTCTGGAAACCTGTTTAATATAGGATTTAAATGACATGTCTTGGTCAAAAATAACACCATGGTTTTTTACTTTATTACCAGAGGCCAAGTTAATGTCATCCAGATTAAGTGATTGGTTAATAAGTTTATTTTTTGAGGACTCTGGCTCAAAGATTACAACTTCGGTCTTGTCAGAATTTAGATGCAGGAAATTTAAAGTCATCCAGCTTTTGATGTCATCAAGACATGACTGCAGTCGAAGTAATTGATTGGATTCATCAGGATTTATGGATAGATATAGCTGAATGTCATCAGCATAACAGTGGAAATTAATCCCATGCTGTCTGATAATTTTGCCAATCGGAAGCATATATATAGTAAAGAGAATTGGTCCAAGGACTGAACCCTGTGGTACTCCACAGGTGACCCTAGAGTTTGAGGAAGATTTATTATTAACATGAACAAACTGGAATCTGTCCGACAGATAAGATTTAAACCAGCCTAATGCTTTCCCCTTAATCCCTACAGTATGTTCAAGTCTTTGTAGGAGAATATTGTGATCAACTGTATCAAATGCAGCACTAAGATCTAACAGGACAAGTACAGACACAAGTCCATTATCTGAGACCATGAGAATATCATTAGTGACCTTCACCAGAGCCGTTTCAGTGCTATGATGAGCTCTGAAGCCTGACTGAAACTCCTCAAGTAGGTCATTGCTTTGTAAATGTTCACAAAGTTGATTAGCAACTACTTTCTCAAGAATTTTAGATAAGAAAAGAAGATTAGATATAGGTCTGTAGTTTACTAGCTCATCTTGATCAAGAGAAGGTTTCTTAAGTAAAGGTTTAATAACAGCTACTTTAAAAGCCTGTGGTACATATCCATTTACTAAGGATAGATTAATCATGTCCAAAATAGGGCCACTGATCAAAGGGAATACCTCCTTAAACAACTTGGTTGGGATTGGGTCTAACATACAGGTAGAAGGTTTAGATGAAGCTAAGATTTTAGATAGCTCAGAAAGCTCTACTGCTTCTAAACAGTTCAGACACTGTGCAGGTTCTAAAGATTCCTCCAACGCTGCCTCACTTACTGAGGACAAGGTAATCATGTTTGGGAGGATGCCAATTATTTTATTTTTAATGGCATCAATTTTATTTATGAAGAATCCCATAAAATCATTACTACTAAGAGCTAAGGGAATGGATGGATCAACAGAGCTGCAGCTCTGAGTAAGTTTGGCAACTGTACTAAAGAGAAATCTAGGATTACTTTTATTCTCTTCAATTAATGATGAAAAATATGCTGCCCTAACTCTGCAAAGGGTCTTGTTATACAACAATAGACTGTCCCTCCAGATTAAGTAGGATTCCTCTTGGTGTGTAGAGCGCCATTTTCTCTCCAATTTCCTAACATTGTGCTTCAAGGAACGCAGCTCTGAATTAAACCAGGGAGCCAGCTTCCTGTGAATTATCACCTTCTTTTTCAAGGGAGCTACATTATCTAATGAAGAACGCAATGAGGAAGTCACACTGTTAGCAAATGTATCTATTTGTGAATGGGAAGAAACAGCATTGCTACCATCTACAGGGCATTTCTGCAATACTGAGGATATTAAGAGGGGGACAGACTCTTTAAGTTTTGATACAGCATTATCCGATAAAGATCTACTATAATGGAACCCTCTTTTGGGGGTGGAGAAATCAGTTAGATTAAACTCAAATGTTATTAAAAAATGATCAGATAGGACAGGGTTGTGAGAGAATACTGTTAATTCTTCACAATCAATGCCATATGTCAGCACAAGGTCCAAAGTATGGAGCCGAGAGTGCGTTGGCTTATGCACATTTTGAGCAAAACCAATTGAATCAAGGATAGTTTTAAAGGCTACACTAAGGTTATCACATTCAGTGTCAACATGGATGTTAAAATCACCCACTATAATAACCTTATCAGTATTTAACACCAAATCAGATAAGAAGTCTGACAGTTGATCCAAAAACTGAGTGTAAGGGCCTGGTGGACGATACAAAACAATAAACAGAAGAGGTTTTATTGATTTGCAGTTTGGATGAGGGAAACTGAGGGTTAAATGTTCAAAAGAACTGTAATTATTAATTGGCCTGGGACTAATTAATAAACCAGACTGAAAGATGGTTGCCACTCCTCCTCCTCTTCCCACAGATCTGGGAATGTGGAAATTTGAATAACTGGAGGGAGTTGACTCATTTATACTAACGTAGTCCTCTTGTAGCCAGGTTTCTGTGAGACAAAACAAATCAATCTGATTATCAGAAATCAATTCATTAACTAACAAAGTCTTTGGAGGGAGAGACCTTATATTTAATAGACCACATTTAATTATTTTATTTTTTGGTTCAAAGTGATCCGTATGGATTTTTATGATTTGTTCCCTTTAGATCAGTTTTTGATCTGTTAAGTTTTGGCCGTGGGAAAGACACCGTCTCAATAGGGTAATGGGTGGGTAACAGTACAGAAGCTGCAGAGAGGTGTGTTAAACTACGGCTCTGCTTCCTGGTCTGGACCCTGGGTTGTCAGCATTTAGGAAGACTAATAAATCCGGCCAGATTCCTAGAAAGAAGAGCTGCACCATCCAAAGTGGGATGAATACCGTCTCTCCTGATCAGACCAGGTTTTCCCCAGAAAGTTTGCCAGTTATCAATGTAGCCCACGTCGTTTTCTGGACACCACCTAGACAACCAGCGGTTGAATGATGACATGCGGCTAAACTTGTCATCACTGGTCAGATCAGGCAGGGGACCAGAGAAAATTACAGAGTCCGATATTGTTTTAGCAAACTCACACACCGAAGCAACACCAACTTTGGTGACCTCTGATCGGCGTGACCGGGTGTCATTACCACCAGTGTGAATAACAATCTTACTGTATTTACGCTTATCCTTAGCCAGCAGTTTTAGGTAGGATTCTATGTCGCCCGTTCTGGCCCCTGGCAGGCATTTAACTATAGTCCCTGGTTTCTTTAGTGCCACGTTTCTTAATACGGAGCTGCCAATAATTAAGGTCGGCTCCTCGGCGAGACTGTCGCTCAGAGGGGAAAATTTATTAGAAACGCAGATGGGTTGGTGGTGATCTGGGGGCTGAAATCTATAGCTATGCTTACTACGAACCGTCACCCAGCCGGCCTGCTTAACCGGTTGTTCGAGTGCGGCTGTTGGTTCGCTACGTGAAGTTACTCTTTGTGGCTCCGCGCTAGCAAAGGAGCGGCTATCAGCTGGTTTTTCAACAGCACGGAGCCGGGTCTCCAGTTCCGACACCCTCGCCTCCACAGTACCACTGTGCTGAATCGCACAGGTCAAAGCCTTTGGACAGCTTGGCCTCACCTGTCTGACATCCTGCAACACAAACACTTCAACTATAAAACCATAATAAATTTACACATATATAAAGAATGGTTATTTGTGTTTATTCCGTGCAAGGTGGTTACTGTTTGAAAGCTTGGGCTCGTATCATCCCTTTTTGGTCTGATAGTATAATTTCATAGTTAATCATTATTAATTAGGACTATGATTAATAATAGACCAATCCTAATTGCACATCAACAGAATGGATGCAACGCAAGATGTTGTGAAGGACTAGAGACTTTCACATGAACAGGTAGACTTTTGCTGACTGTCTATGCGTCCTGTGCGTGCAACCCTCGTGGCTACACCTGTGGAGTTAACTGGGGGTGCGAGTCCGAGGGCGCATGCGCATGAGCCAGTGAACAGAGAGACGGAGAGGCGGAAGGATCCCTTGCGTGCTGTGAAGTTATCGTGCCTTTCGGACGCTGTTGTGCGTTCATAAACTGTAAGTTTAGCATTTCTTGTTTTGCGTTAAGCTGTTAATGCGAGTTTGTGGAATAGCGGCATGACTATCCACGTATGTTGCCGAAGATTGCGTTTATAGCGTGTAACGCGCTTACCGCGAGCACCGCGAGTACCGCGATTGAGTAAACAACGGAGGTGTTAACCCTTTCCTGCCGTGTAAACAGAGGTGTTAACCCTTTCCTGCCGTGTAAACAGAGATGTTAACCCTTTCCTGCCGTGTAAAATGGAGATGAGGCTTCTAAGTGGATAATATTTTACTTTACGGCGCAGTATATATTTGTAGTAGTGTCTATTTAGCCATTGTCCATGTGTGTTCTCATATGATTAGCCATACTTTGCTGTTAATGTTGCAGTCACAATGCATATGTATCTAAGAGGCACTGTTATATTCTGTTTACTTATAGAAACCACAATTTCATAACTTCAATGTTACAACCTCCAATAAAACTCTGGACCGGTTCATCATGTCAGTATTTTAATCAGATGCTCCACGGTGGCTCCTGCATAATTAATACTAGGATCAACGAAACATATGGTGCCGAAACCCGGGAGGAGAAGTTGCCGTGGAATTAATTCATGATGTATACCGATCAACCCAGCCATCCAGCAGATGTTAGGCCAAGGCGTGAGAGAAGGCCACCAGTGTGGTTCAACGACTATGATGTTGAGTATCCAAATTATTTACAGTCCCCTCGAGTAGCTGGAGTCCCAGACAGAGGCGCGGAGAGGGCAGCCGAGACGGACCCTCTTGCTCTCTACTTACCCACACAGCAGTCTGATTATGCCGGTGCGACCAGCCCAAGCCGGCCTGGACTATTTAGACCACTGTACCAGAGCACTCCAGTTTACCCTGCTTCTACAGCTCCAGAGGCTACATCTGCCATTTTGGATGTACTAAGACAACTTCAAGAGGATAATCAGAAGCTACACCGAACAGTCATTCAGATGCAGCGACAAATAAACACCAGAGCATCAGAACCCGAAACATTGCCTCCTCCTCCTCCTCCACCTACGGTGGATAATTCCACTCACCTTCAACTATACGACGCATTGCCTCCCCCTCCTCCCCCACCTGCTGAGGACCACTCTGCCCCCCCTCAACCATTTATAAGAGATATAAGCTTAAAATGGCCGCCACCACCTTTACAGTTGCAGTATGCTGGTGCACAAGATGGCGCACTTAAAGAGGAGCAATACTTCCCCCCTCTGCCACCACATCCAGTTGTTGGGCCTGAGCAACGCACACACCCCTCAAGAAACTACAGTAATGTGGTGGATGGGCTTACAGAGCGCATGCAGAGGATGGGAGAGCTACCACAGCGCCGAAGACCAGTCACGCCAGAGTACTATGAGCCAAACCCAGGTTCTGAATGGGATTCAGTCAGTAATGCGCCATCAGACAGAGGACGGCCTATGCCTTCAGTTCAAGACCAGCACCCCAGACACCACCAGCAAGAGCGTGTGTACCGTGGACCGAAACCAAAGATCCCCCATTTCACGAAACCTGACCCCAGAGAGTTTAATAGGCTCAAGACAGCGCTGGATAACCTATTGCCGGATGACGCAACAGAGCGATTTAAATATCAAATATTAGTGGATCATTTGAGATTTGAAGAAGCTCTGCTAATTGCAGATTCTTATACCAGCTCCAAGAGGCCATATTCAGACACTATGGCATCCCTCACTGACCATTATGGACAGCCTCACCAATTAGCCCTGCGACATATTGCTGAAATGATGGATGCTGCCAATATCCGCGCTAACGACACTAGTGCGTTTAAGAGGTTTGCACTTCGTGTCCGGGCTTTACATGGGATGCTTGACCAATTAGGTGAGAGTGGGCAGATTGAGATGCAATGTGGGTCTCATGTGACGAGATTGCTGCTGAAGCTGCCACAAGACCTGAGAGCGCAGTTCAAGCGTTACTTGTACCCTAAAAACATCCGCATCCCCACCCTGCACCATTTCGCTGAGTGGTTAGATTTTGAGCTAAAAATGCAGGAGACTGTGTTCGAGACGATCAGCGTGATTGGGGCTGCTGACGACTCCAAGAAGGAGAAGCGTAGGGAACCAAAGTCCGCCCGTACCATCAGCGTTTTTCATGGATCTGAACAGCAAGTCAGCACAGCTGTGAGTGAGAAACCCCCGACACTCAGCAACAAGCAAAGTGATAGACAGGCCTATTGCTCTTACTGTTCGAATGATCAACATTATCTGAGTCAATGCTCCAACTTCAGCCAGCTGACCACTGAACAGAAGAAGAGCTGGATAACGGCAAACAGGAAGTGCTGGCGATGTGGCCGTGCTCATCAGGCCTCTCAGTGTCGCCTCAAGACCACCTGCAAGAAGTGTAAAGGGAGGCATCTGGAAATCCTGCATGACGTCAATGTCAGGGTACCCTCTGATGAGAGCAGCAACACAGTCACTAAGCCAAGTGATGTGTTCTACCTCGATCGACGATCAGGTGGCAGTCCAGTGATGCTGAAGGTGAGCAAAGTCATCTTGCGCAATGGAAAGGAAAGCATGGAGGCATACGCCATATTGGACGATGGCTCTGAGCGCACAATTCTACTGGCTACAGCTGCGCAAACACTGAAACTTCGCGGCAAACCAGAAGGCCTAGCTCTGAGAACCGTGCGCCAGGAGGTGAAAGTAATACAGGGCCATTCTGTGTCATTCACCATATCCCCTGTAGGCCAGCCAAACAAAGTATTTCGGATAAGTGGAGCCTTCACGGCAGAGCCATTAGGCCTAGCAGACCATACTTACCCTGTGAAGGCGCTGCAGCAGAAGTACAAACACCTCCGAGGGCTGCCTCTTAGAGACCTCAACAGTGTCCACCCAGTCATCCTGATTGGTTCAGACTACCCCGAGCTAATCACACCCATTGAGCCTGTGCGACTTGGTCCCTCAGGTGGACCAGCTGCAGTGAAGACTAAGCTCGGATGGACACTGCAAGGGCCAACCAGGTTAGTTCAGCAGCAGCTACAGTCAAGCCAGTGTTTCCATGTGTCCACCCTTTCACCCTCCACTGAGCTGTTCCAGAATGTTGAAAGGCTTTGGCAACTAGACGTTCTACCATACAGGAGCGAGAAACTTGTAACTCGGTCACGTCAGGATAAGGAAGCCATGGCCATGCTGGAGCAGAAAACTGTGCGCGTAGATGTGGAAGGGACACAGCGCTATGCTACGCCGCTGCTGAGAGTCAACAATATGCCCAAGCTGCAAGCTCATAAGGAGGTAGTTCTTCCCCTACTGCGCAACATTGAGCGTCGCTTGGCAAAGGACCCAGAACGGGCGACTGCATACCGCGAGGAAATAGAGAAGCTGGAACGAGCGGGGTACATCGTGAAAGTCAAGGAAGAAGAGCTGATCAGTGATGGTGAGTCATGGTTCATCCCTCACCATATGGTATCTCACAATGGGAAGAACCGCATTGTATTTAATTGCTCCTTTGTGCATAATGGAGCTAATTTGAATAACCTGCTTCTCCCTGGCCCAACCTTGACTTCTAGCCTGCTTGGTGTTCTCCTGAGATTTCGTGAGCATTCCATCGCTATCAGTAGCGATATAAAAGGAATGTTTCATCAGGTGAGGTTGCTGCCCCAAGACAAAGCATTGCTCCGTTTCCTGTGGAGGGACTTGCAGAAAGATACCCCCATTAGCATCTACGAATGGCAGGTTCTTCCATTTGGGACAACATGTAGCCCGTGCTGCGCCACCTTCGCACTGTTGAAACATGTTAGCGACCATAGCCAGCCTGAGGAAGATGTCCGTTTAGCTGTTGAAAAATGTTTCTACGTGGACAACTGTCTCCGAAGCGTGGAAACTGTGGACGAAGCAAAGTCACTGGTGGACAAACTGCAGTCCCTCCTATCAGAGGGAGGATTTCAGCTGCGTCAGTGGGCAAGTAACACTCCTGAGACCATCAATCACCTTCCCAAGGACCTAAGATCAGAGAGCAACGAGTTGTGGCTGAATGCCACCGAGACTGATCCTCAGGAGTTAGCTTTGGGATTACGATGGTTCTGCCAATCTGACACCCTCGGTTATAAATGTCGTCTGTTGAACCAGGAAGTACCAACAATGAGACACATCTATCGTGTTTTAGCTAGCCTTTACGACCCGCTGGGATTCATCGTCCCCTTCACCACAAGAGCCAAAGTCTTGGTCCAGTCCCTGTGGAGCAAAACAAGGGACTGGGATGACCCAGCTCTGCCCAAAGACGCCATACTGAGGTGGACAGAGTGGCAGGATGAGTTACAGCGACTACCTCAGATTTCCCTGCCCCGCTGCTATGTAAGTCCTCAGATGGACATAGAGGCTTGCACCAGAACAGTTCACATATTCTGCGATGCCTCCGAGCGTGCCTATGGTGCTGCTGCTTACCTACGCACTGAGGGTCAAGATGGACATGTCGAGGTGTCATTCCTCACCGCACGTTCTAGAGTGGCTCCTAAGAAGCAGCAGTCCATGCCACGTTTGGAGCTTTGTGCAGCGCTGACAGGAGCCCAAGTAGCCACTCTTCTACGAAGGGAGCTCACCTTGCCTCTAAATGATATTAACCTCTGGTCAGACTCCACAACAGTCCTGACTTGGATCCAGTCAGAGTCTTGCAGGTTTAAAGTTTTCGTTGGTACACGAGTGGCTGAGATTCAAGAACTGACTAGTGAATGTTCTTGGCGCTATGTCGACTCCAGTAATAACCCTGCAGATGACATCACTCGTGGCAAGACTTTAACGGAAATAGCAGAGGATGGCAGATGGAAGGATGGACCATCATTCCTGGCACAGTCACCTGAGTCTTGGCCCACAAAGCCTTCATTGTCTGTAACAGACGACGAAACAGAGACACGAAGAATGATGTTCTGTAGCCTGGTCACCACCACTGCGCCTCCAGCCCTCCCTGACCTAGACCAGTTCTCCTCATTCCGAGATCTAGTCCATGCGGTTACACTTTCTCGGCACGGGGCGGCCACAGGTCCAAGCAGTCCAACAGCAGAAGACTATAAGACAATAGAAAGGGAAATTCTCCAACGAGCGCAACAGGATAGCTTTGGAGATGAGTATGCCCTCCTATCTGCTGGTAAACCCTTGACATCTACCAGTAGGTTGCTCACACTTGCTCCAGAGTTGGAACAGGCTACTGGACTAATAAGAGTTGGAGGCCGTCTTCGCCGCAGTCAAGACCTGGAACCAGACATAGTCCATCCAGTGGTGTTAGATCCAGCACATAAGATCACGAAACTTATAGTGCATGACGTGGATGAAGACCTAAGGCACCCGGGTACGGAGCGCCTATTTGCCGAACTTAGGAGGCGTTTCTGGATATTACACGGCCGCGAGGCGGTTAAACGGCATCAGCAGTTTTGTCCAGAATGCAAGCGGTGGAGAGCTCAGCCCAAAGTACCCCTCATGTCAGACCTCCCTGAAGCCAGACTTCGCCTGTTTAAGCCCCCTTTTTACTCTACAGGAGTCGACTGCTTCGGGCCGTTCATAATCAAAGTTGGACGGCGCTCCGAGAAAAGGTGGGGGATACTCTTCAAGTGCTTGACAACGAAAGCATTCCACATTGATGTTCTGACAAGTCTGGACTCTGACGCAATTCTGATGGCTTTACGACGATTCATCGCCAGAAGAGGGAAGCCTTCAGAAATTCTATCAGATCAAGGCACAAATTTCAAGGGCGGAGATAGAGAGCTCCGTGAAGCCTTCCAAGCATTGCATCCTGACCTGAAAGAGCAGTTGTCACAGCACCAGATCAGCTTCAAGTTCAACCCCCCTAGTGCACCTCACTTCAGTGGTATTTGGGAGAAAGAAATAAGGTCAGTTAAAGCTGCTCTGTACGCCACTGTACAACCACACGCCATACCAGAAGAGGTATTGCGTACCGTGTTAATCGAAGTAGAGGGAATCCTAAATTCCAAGCCACTTGGATATGTGTCTAGTGATGTGGCTGACGCAGACCCTGTAACTCCAAACTTGTTACTGATGGGACGGCTGGATCCGTCCCTACCTCAAGCCGTTTACGAGGAGTCGGAGCTCCTAAGTAGGAAAAGATGGAAGCACTCACAAATCCTCGCTGATCAGTTCTGGAAATACTTCATTCGCCACTACCTTCCTACACTCCAGACCCGGGCTAAGTGGAACAAAGATACGCCAGCTCATCAGCCTGGAGACATTGTCATGGTGATAGACCCCCTGCTGCCCAGAGCCCTCTGGCCGGTGGGCCGGATCACCAAGGTACTTCCCGGAACCGATGGCCGCATCCGGACAGTGGAAGTCAACGTCCAGGACAGGTGCTACATAAGGCCGGTGGCCCGACTCATCCCATTGCCCGCCGTCCCAGACATGGAATCCCGCCCCGTTCTGTCACGTCCTTCAGATGAGGACAAACTGGATCAGTGACCAGTTTGGGGGCGGCTGTTGTGAAGGACTAGAGACTTTCACATGAACAGGTAGACTTTTGCTGACTGTCTATGCGTCCTGTGCGTGCAACCCTCGTGGCTACACCTGTGGAGTTAACTGGGGGTGCGAGTCCGAGGGCGCATGCGCATGAGCCAGTGAACAGAGAGACGGAGAGGCGGAAGGATCCCTTGCGTGCTGTGAAGTTATCGTGCCTTTCGGACGCTGTTGTGCGTTCATAAACTGTAAGTTTAGCATTTCTTGTTTTGCGTTAAGCTGTTAATGCGAGTTTGTGGAATAGCGGCATGACTATCCACGTATGTTGCCGAAGATTGCGTTTATAGCGTGTAACGCGCTTACCGCGAGCACCGCGAGTACCGCGATTGAGTAAACAACGGAGGTGTTAACCCTTTCCTGCCGTGTAAACAGAGGTGTTAACCCTTTCCTGCCGTGTAAACAGAGATGTTAACCCTTTCCTGCCGTGTAAAATGGAGATGAGGCTTCTAAGTGGATAATATTTTACTTTACGGCGCAGTATATATTTGTAGTAGTGTCTATTTAGCCATTGTCCATGTGTGTTCTCATATGATTAGCCATACTTTGCTGTTAATGTTGCAGTCACAATGCATATGTATCTAAGAGGCACTGTTATATTCTGTTTACTTATAGAAACCACAATTTCATAACTTCAATGTTACAACCTCCAATAAAACTCTGGACCGGTTCATCATGTCAGTATTTTAATCAGATGCTCCACGGTGGCTCCTGCATAATTAATACTAGGATCAACGAAACACAAGACTTTAAATATCTAAACAAATAGAGGGTTATTTATATCCACTTCACACTTTTAATATAAAATTAATTCAGTTTCAAATAATATCTACATTAAATTATTTAACAATGTATTTAATGAATTACTGGCACATTTATTTTACTAAGGAAAAATCTTTACACACCCTTTTATGTTCTTTGAGCCATCCGTGTAAATCTCTAGGTAATTATAATAAGTATGTCTAAAGTATGGAGTGTGGTTCGTGATGTATTAATCTTTATAATACATAATATATAATCAAATTTTATTAGACAATTTAGTTCTTTTTAAAAATTGTATAATAATTTGTATCTGTTTGCTTCCTACATTTATTTATAATATATCTATTATGTTAAACGTTTCTTTAATTTTCTCAAATTGTCTCCAAATGAAACTTCTTTCTATTTGATATTTTTGACAATCTAATACAACATGTTCAATTGTTTCAGTTTCCCCGCAATGGCCACATTTTCCTGCATTCTTTTTTTTTTATCTTAAAAAGTGTACTGTTCAGTCTTGTGTGTCCAAATCTTATTCCTATTATTAGCCTTTCCTCCTTTCTGTTCCTTCTTCCATGTCTTATTTACCCAACTGACTTTTTGATCCTACAAAACCATGTTCCTGGGGTCCGTTCTTCGTACGTCGCTAACTCAGTTAGCTGGATTTGATTGTTGACGATTTGGCATGATCTTGGATCGTTTGGTTCTTCGAAACTCTTCCTGGACTTGCTGTCATAGCAACATGTGCGCCAGCTTAAACCTGCTCGCGAGCAGGCTTATTTCATGTAAACAGGATTAGATCGCAGCTTTATAAACGGAGGACATGGGAAGTCTGTCCAGCCAGTGCACTTGGACCACCTAGTGGCAGAGGACGGGACAGAATTGTGGAACACCATTTTTTAATCTTTAATAAAAGATGAAACAAATAATGCTTAGTTCCTGTCTTTTTATTTAAACAATTCTTTATAAAGAAAAGCCAGCAAGTCATCTTTTGCCTGCAATAAGAGAGTTATGTAAAGTCAGCCATACTACTGTCAAATGGTGTATTAGAACTTTGAAGGTCCTTTTGAATCACCTTGATCTCTAGTGCAATTTTTCTCTTTTTCAAGTTGTGGAGTTCAATTTCTCCTCTGAATTTGTGTTTTTTTCAGGTCCAAATACAATTTTTTTGTTGAAGAAGCCGTTTTTAAAGGGAACGGATGGCACCCTGTGTCATTTTGTGAAAGAAAAAGAAAGGATGAAACATGCCTCATGCAACAAAAGTAAAAAGAACCTGGGGTTTTTTTTCAGCCTTTTTCTTGGTGGCTATTATAAACAGACAAACACATAATTTATCAGTGGCCTTTAAAAAGAGGAAAAAGTGGCTTTTTAAAATATAGTATAATAATTAAAGGCTACCATTTTGTAGAATATTCTTGTACTTCATTTTTTTTCCCCATGTTCTAGTGGGTCCTGTAGAGGCTCTGACATAAAAGAACAAAGTAAATATGTGGCTTTAGCAGACTTTGAGGTGTTACCTGTCGTTTTAATTAATGACTCAAATTCGGCATAACCTTCCATTAAAAGCTCTTGTTCTGCTTGGGAGAAAAACTGGCCGTTCTTTGGCCATGCTGAACAGCCAATAGTAGCGTTGCTGATCATTGTTTCTACCATCATCTCCAGGTAAAGATCAAATTTCATATATTATGATAAATCAGTTAAGTAGTGCATCTAAAAGGATTTTATTGGAATTCTATAATAAGATTTGGGAAGTAGGACATTTACCTAAAGTTTGGAAGGAGGCAATTATTGTTCCTATTTTAAAACCAGGTAAAGAAAGATCAAATCCAGGGAGTTATAGACCAATTGCATTAACATCGCATTTATGTAAAGTAATGGAAAGAATGATAAATGAACGAATGAATTATTTTGTTGAAAAGATAGGGTATTTATCTAAATTCCAAAGTGGTTTCAGGAAAGGTAGAAACACAATGGATCCTATTTTGTTATTGGAACATGAAATAAGAAAGGCACAAGTTAATAAAGAGAGTGTGATAGCTGTATTCTTTGACATTGAAAAAGCTTACGACATGATGTGGAAAGAAGGATTTTTGATAAAATTAAAGAAGATGGGAATTGGGGGTTCAATTTTTAATTGGATAAATTATTTTCTCAATAATAGATCTATACAAGTAAGAATAGGAAATCAATTATCAGAAAATCTTTATGTTGAAAATGGTATTCCTCAAGGAAGTATAGTTAGTCCATTATTTTTTTCTATTATGATTAATGATATGTTTGAGGGTGTGGAAAATAAAATGGGTGTTTCTTTATTTGCTGATGATGGAGCAATTTGGAAGAGGGGTAAAAATATAAGTTTCATCGTTAAAAAAGTTCAAGAAGCCATTAATAAAATAGAAGATTGGTCTTTTAGATGGGGATTCAAGATTTCTGTAGATAAAACAAAGATTTTGTTTTTTACAAGGAAAAAAGTTTCTGAAGAATTAAAGTTACAAATTTATAAATATGATTTGGAAAGGGTAAAACAATTTACATTTTTGGGTATATGGTTGGGTGAAAGGCTTACTTGGAAAGTTCATATTGAGAAGATGATTGATAAATGCAAAAGAGTTATAAATATTATGAGATGTTTGGTTGGGAATGAATGGGGAGCTGAGAGGAAGGCATTGAAATCAATTTATACAGGTTTATTTAGGTCTGTTTTTGATTATAGATGTATAGCTTTTGGTCCAGCATCAGTTTCATTACTTAAAAAATTGGATATTGTTCAGTATCAAGCTTTGAGATTATGCATAGGGGCCATAAGAACTACACCAACTTCAGCATTACAAGTAGAAATGGGAGAAATGCCACTAAAATTGAGGAGATTACAATTACTTTCCACTCACTGATTTCAGTTAAAGAATCATTATGAAAATCATCCATGTCAGGAAATTTTAAAACCAAGTTGGGAAAAAGGGAAGAAGAAATTAAATTCTTTTGGGTGGATAGCAGATTCTAATATAACAGATCTTGAATTATCTCAAATAAATGGCAGTAAAACAGTTATTAGATCAATACTTCATCCATCTATGTTACCTGAAATTGATGTAGATTTAACCTTGTTGTATAAACGGAAAAATAAACAGGATATTTCAGATTCAAATAAGGTTGAGCAATATATAGATAAAGAATATTGTGGATATGTAAAGATTTATACAGATGCTTCAAAAGATTCAAATAATAGGAATGGTGTTTCGTTTGTAGTTCCAGAATTTAATTTTAAGTCGGGTAAAAGAATCAGTGATGAAATTTCAGTTTATACAGGAGAAATGTTTGGTATCATGTTAGCATTAGAATGGATTGAAGAAATTAGACCATTAAGAAGTGTAGTTTGTTCAGATTCTAGTTCAACATTATATTCATTTAAAAACAATCATTCAGATAGCAGACCGGATTTATTGGTAGAAATTCAGCAATTATTATTCAGAATTCAAGCAATGGGATTAATTGTTTCTTTTATATGGATTCCTTCTCATATAGGAATAAAAGGGAATGAGATGGCAGATAAATATGCAAAAAGAGCAAGTAAATACAGTTTAATTGATATAATAATTCCATTTAGTAAAGGTGAAATAAAATCAGTAATTAAGAAAAGGATTAGAGCAAGGTGGCAGAAACAGTGGGAAGAAGAAAGAACTGGAAGATGGTTTTATAATATTCAAAGAAAAGTAGGATGAATGAGGATTACATCAAGGAATAGAAGGGAAGAAACAGTAATGTCAAGATTACGTTTTGGACATACAGGGTTAAATAGCACATTATTTAAAATGGGAATTCATGATACAGGAAAGTGTGATTTTTGTTTTGTTGAATAAACAGTGTAGCATGTTATATTATTTTGCAGTAAATATCATATTGAGAAAAATGAATTGATAAATAGATTACAAATCAGTAAATTAAAGTTAAACATAAAATATCTTTTAGACATGAACACCAAATCAGAGGGTGTCTTTTAAGATATCTTAAAAAGACTAATTTGATCAAACGGATTTAGTTATTAATTTATGTATTTATTTATTTATTCTGTATTATTTATAGTAGTAGGATATTAGAGTAGGTCATCCCGATTCACACTCCATTTCAGTTGGTGGCGGTAATGCACCAAAAGTTATTTGCCAACCGCCATTAAACAGAAGAAGAAGAAGAAGATTGTTTCTACCACAGACATCATATACGTAGACATAGATATCCATAATAAAGCCTTTATTATGGATATCTATGTACGTAGACGCGTTATAGGGCGCAGGTTCGCACGTCAACGTCACCGCGTTGAGTGCTGTTATTGTGAACGTGAATCAGAAAAGATGCCTCATTCCTGTGCTGCATGGAAATGTATTCTGGCTGATTTCACTACTCGTATCTGCCTTCTATATATATATATATATATATATATATATATATATAGAAGGCAGATACAATATATATATATATATATATATCCATCCATTTTCCAAACCGCTTAATCCCTCATGGGGTCGCGGGGGTTGCTGGTGCCTATCTCCAGCGTTCACTGGGCGAGAGGCGGGGTACACCCTGGACAGGTCGCCAGTCTGTTGCAGGGCAACACAGAGAGACAAACAGGACAAACAACCATTCACACCTAAGGACAATTTGAAGAAGCCAATTAACCTAACAGTCATGTTTTTGGACTGTGGGAGGAAGCCGGAGTACCCGGAGAGAACCCACGCATGCACAGGGAGAACATGCAAACTCCATGCAGAAAGACCCAGGGGTGTACTTGAACCCAGGACCTTCTTGCTGCAAGGCAACAGTGCTACCCACTGCGCCCTATCGACCTCCAAAGCGCTTTACACTACAGTTCAGTCATTCACCCATTCACACCCTGACGGTGGTGAGCTATGTTAGTAGCTACAGCTGCCCTGGGGCAGACTGACAGAGGCGAGGCTGCCATGCACCGGCGCCACCGGGCCCTCTGACCACCGTCAGCAGGCAATGTGGGTGAAGTGTCTTGCCCAAGGACACAACGACAGAGACAGTCAGTGTGGGGGATCGAACCGGCAACCTGCCAATTGCAAGACGAACTCCCTAACCTCTGTACCTATATATATATATAGATATATATATATAATCTATATATATAATCTATATAAATCTGAATAGAATCATAATTCAATAAAACGGTGTCACATGTGAACCTTTAGGAACAGACTTTTTAGGGGAGTATTAAAGAGGTAAAATTAATAATAAGAGAAAAAAAGTCCTATGTAAAGTAAAAAAAAAAAAAACACAAAAGTGATAATGTTATGAGAAAAACGTCATATTATGAGAATTAAGAGGGAACATTTCCAGAATAGTCACAGTTTGCAGAATTATTTCACTCCTGGAGTAATAGGGCCAGGTTAGATTATGTTAAATATTTTTATTCTTTAGGAGAATAAATTCAGGAGAATGAAGCTAAAGGGATACGACAATAAACTTGTAATATTACAAAAACAAAAATACTACGAATACAAAGTATATTCAGAGATTAAAGTCCCTCTGATACTGTTTAAGTGACTGAGTAACTGCAGATTTGCCACATTTAAGATGGCGGACGCTCTGACGCATCGCAGCATAGGCAGAACCCGCCCAATGACGCGTCTACTCTTATATTATGTCTATGGTTTCTACTATCGACACATTTCCCCTTTTAAACCAACGCATGAACGCGCAGGTTTCTCAGATAACTCAATCCAGCCATGCTAATCATAAACAACAGGTGTGTTCGAAGAACCCAATTAGCCGGATCATGATTAGCCGGATGAAATCATCTTGGATGTCTCATTTGATCTCGGATGTTTTAAGCAACGTAGGAAGAACGGACCCGTGGACTTTCTCCATCCCGTCTTTTCTGCCATTCTAGCTTCAGGTTTTGTTTGATAATCCTCTTCTGCGTCTTTAACTGGGTCGTACGTCACCGGCTTTACGTCAACGGTGGGCGTGTTTCCGACCAGCCGTAAAGCACCGTACCGGAAGTGATTTACACGGTTTACAGTTTTTCGCATCAAATTAAACGGCTAAGCGGGTCAGTTTGTCCCCCCTCTCGGCGTGTCTCTGGTTCGCAGCGAGCTTCCGGTCTGAACGGACCGGGCTGGGCAGCACAACAACCCGGGGAGCTGTGAAGGTAAAGCAGCCAGTCAGAGCATCCAAAAACTGTTTCTGTTAGCTGGGAGCTAATGGAGGGGAAAGAGACGCTAACATGTAGTATGACAGCTTGCATTATTATTATTTTTTGTTTGTTTTTGTAGCATTGAGCGTCACTCGTATGAGGGATTAATTTATCTGACCCCCGGATGTTTATATTGCTTCGTCGCTTTGTTGTTGGTAAACTGAACTGACTCATTTGAGGTCGTTTTCTCCCAGGTGTTTACAGTCCATGAGTCGCAGCAGGAACCCCCCTGCCCGGGGTCAAGGGGCAGCTAGAGCCAAACAGGTAAATGTCATAACCGATCAGTAAAAACTGTCAACTGTGCCTGCTGTTAATTCACTGCTAAATAATAAACTTACCCTCCTGGATTTGAACAGCCTCTCTGTGGAAAAGTACGTTTTGGTTACGATCGAAGGCATTTCTTTTTTAGACATGGGGAGAATGTGTCTGATTTAAAAAGCTCAAATCATCAGATGGTATTAAAATGACACGAAGCGTCTAACGAGACTCCCAAGAACAGCGAAATGATGGTATGACTTCTTAAAGACGTTAAAACCTAGACAAATGGTTGTGGCTGAACTCACCAAAAGCCACAGAAAAGTTCAACATTTAGTTCTTAGAGTCAGCTTTAGATCTGACGGAAATGTGGAAAGATGAGTATCAGTAAAATAAAATAAAAGTCCTAGAACTAAATAGCTTTGGGTCCTCCAGAAAGCTACCCACAGTGCCCTCCATAAAAGCAGTTCTGATTCCTTAAACCTTTTCGCGTTTTGTCCCATTATGTCTAGATTTTTTTTTATGTGTGGTTGTTATTTGTTAAACAAACACAAAGTAGGGCTTGTATTGTGCAACGGAAAAGATACTAAACAGCGGCTTAAACAGTGCTCTGTGAGATGTTGGGACATCGTTTCATAACCAGATCCTGCTCCCATAGCTTCGCTACCAACCTGTCTGCCCTGGACATTGATCTTCATCATGCTGTTTGTTCTCTAATGTTCAGCTGGGTGTAATTACCTAAGGTAGACTCTAACTACTAATTAGATCACTAATTACATTAAATAAACTGATCGCCCCAAGGTTTATGTAGTTTTATGAGACTAAAACTGTCTGAAAACAAATGCTTACCAGTTTTTCAGATTTTTTTTTTTTTTGTAAATTCATTTAATATGTTGTTTGTGGTTGTAATGTGATAAAATGTGGAAAAGTAAAATGGTTGTGACTATTTATTCGCACCAGAATAAGTGTGATTTGTAAGAAATGCCCTTCCTTTTCCATGACTGCTAAAGTTTTTATGGTAGGACAATGGAAAATGATAATGTGAATCTATAAGTCTAGTTTTAGCCTTTTCTGAAGCTACATATGTATTAGAGTAAAAATTGCATGAGATTACCCAGGAGACCTTATGTCTCCCGACGAAGGTAACATTATAGCGCTGCTTAACTTGGTCAGGTAATATTCAGGCAGATGATGTGCAATAAGAAGAAGCCTGATTAAAAAAAACATTACATAGTTAATCCGGTATTATTGTTTTCTTAGATGGGACTGGTATATTTCTGTGGCTGTTTTCAGGATTATTTGAAGGGTAAATTAAGTATTTAGTCAGTGGGATGAGTGTGAAAATAGTTTGTGCAGCAATTTAAGTAGGGCAGGATCCTGGCTAAAGAAATGAATGCAACTTTATGCACAAGAAAATAAAGTGATACCAGATAAATGTCACAGAAATGCAGCATCAAATTTCTGCCACGATCAAAGCTTAAAGCGATCCACTGAGCAGTTAAGGTTTGACTATTTTTGGTCAAGGTAGAGTATATTTGCTTTACATATAATTCTCCTCCTGTCTGCGTGTCAGATGGGGCTTCTTCTGGACCTTACCCCGGACGGAGGGATTGGCGATGACGGGAATGACGAGGATCTGGAGGCAGAGCTCCTCAGTTTGGTGGGAGGAGGTGGAAAAGGAGGGCGACCACAAGGGAGGAAAGGGGAAGGAAAATGTGAGTGTGTACATCCCTTGCGTTTTGCAGATCTCTAGAAATCATTAACCAACCCGTCTGAGGAGCAGTTAGCAGGAGTCTTGGAAACCTAAACTCATTAATTTAAGTTTATTTCTCTTAATGAATGAAAATGTAAGAAACTCTTCCATCAAACATTACAGAAAAGAATAATGTCCAAGGAACAGAGGGCCCACGTTTCATGTTTTTAAACCTTCAGAGCTAAAACTCAGGAAAAAAAATATTGGTGAAAATCAAAGAGAAGAAGAAGCGCTGTGACCTTTAATTTAAATAATTAACTAAAATTTTTGTTCACTCTTAAATTCCCCAGTGATGAACATTTCTTATGCTGTTTGGATTTTTGTTTTCAGCTCCTGTTCCAATGGCAGAAATCGAGCGAATGGCGGCACTTTGTATGAAAGATCTGGACGATGAGGACATGGGAGACGAAGATTTGGATGACGAAGACCTGCTGGTAAAACAAACAGCTTTTACCCCGTCTGTTTTAGACATTAAACATGGTTTTGATTCTCTATTTGATCAGTTTAAATAACTCAGATAATATCCTACATTCGCCTTTTAACTCTGTGTGAAAGTGTATGCATGTATCCTTTATTTAACCAGCTTAATAACTCATTGAGATTAAAACCTAATTTTCGACAGTGACCTGGCCAAGATGGCGGCATAACACGTATAACACATCCAAAATACAAAACCAGATGCATGAAACAAATAACTAGGTAAAATGACCGAGAGTTATAACTGTAAGCGATTATCTTTCAGTTCTTAGCTTTTATTTCTATGTGGTGATGAATCCAGATTCAGAGAAATTACAATTACACCCACTGTTTTTTTATTTTTAAATTCAAACTAAATAGTTAACTGGGCATCTCGGGTGAAAATATGTAGATATCCTTTGAGTGATTTAATGTATCGGCATAATAGTGCACATAAAAAAAATACGTAGAAAGCCCAGCGTTTTAAAATGAGTAGTCTTCACTTATTCAATAGTTTTCTATAGGATTTAGGTCTGAGGACTGAGCTCTATTCTTCATTGTGGTGGCAAGATAATTAAATACATCTCCAGTCTTGCAGCTTAAGGAAATGAGGCTCTGAAGGCCGAAACACACCAAACCCTTCATCCGTCCGATGCTCCAACCAAGGTAGACCTTTGCTCTATCTTGGTCGGAGCTACACAGCATTTTGATGGGAAATCAGACAGGAAGAGAGATATTTTGGCAAAGTAAAACACGGCTGCTTTGGGGAAAATACAAAAAAAAAAAGATCCAAATCGCAAGATAAATGGAACACAATTTCCGCCCAGGTTCATCCCCAAAATCAATAAAATATTTCTATAAACAGTTTACTTACCCGTGGTATGAGGTTAGAAGTACTGCAAGAAGATAAGAAAATTAAACGGCGATCTTCTTTGAGCTTGTCGAGCACCAACTGCAGCTTTACGTTGACTGCCTGGCTTGTTTATTCTGGAGGTACATATACTCCCGGGAATACTCGATCTGGCGAGTCCAGTGGTCCGCAGAGGAAGCCTCTGCACAGTCGGTAAGAGAGGAAAAAAATCTGGACAGGTCCTAACGTCGGGTTGGACAGGTGGTTTAGTGTGTTTGAGCCTTTAGTCATGAAATGTTATGCTCCATGGAAACTGAAAGTGATAGATTAACAATTACATGGTCCAAAAAAATTGCAGTTCTCGTGTCTCCAGTGCTCACATGTCCGAAGTGGCGTCAGGTCATAGTGACTTTAGGATAATGATCCAAAAACACATAATGATTCAGATCTCATCTCAGTTGCTTTATATGTCTGTTACACCTTCCCAGCTATACAGCGTGTGTGTTTCTTGTTTTTGCACTCAGGCAGAATTAAACGAAGTGTTGGAGGATGATGATGGGGATGCTCCTACTCCTCCTCCTGCTCCGAAACCTCTCGCTGCCACTCCCACTGTTCCCAAGGTGAATGTCACGTCTCCGTCCGCACCCAGTGGTGCATCAGGGCTGGAAACTCGCCTGTTGGAGCGCGTTGATATGTATCAGAAGGCCATATCCAATGCCAAGGCTGCAGGCGAGACCAGCAAAGTGCGAAGATATGACAGAGGCTTAAAGGTAAGCTCATAAAATGAAAAGAAAAAGTTCCTCGTGTGCAAAATAACGGGTCTGATTTAATAGGCCACTTCACTCTGTGTTTTTATGATTGTCTTCCCTAATCGTAGACACTACAGTCCATGTTGACATCCGTGAAGAAAGGGAAGCCGATCAATGAAGAGGAGATTCCTCCTCCAGTCGCCAGTGGAGCAAAATCAAACGCTCCGGCCGAGGCTGAACCCGTCAAAGAGCGAGAAGCGCCCGCACTAATTCCCTCTCCTCCGTCCAATCAGAAACCACTGAGGGATCCGGCACCAGAAGCCCCGAACACTAAACCTGCTCATCTAACGATTCCCCAAAAAGCAGCTGCTGCCGTCACCCCAGAAACACCCGCGATCTCCCCCCTGACCCCCGGCCAGCCTGACGGCCAGCACTCAGGTGACCGAGAGCCTCTCTCTTTTGTTGGCGGAGTATAAACATATGTATAAACATCATATAAACATCTGTTCTCTGTTTTCAGTTCTCTGTCTGACCAGAAACTAACATGTATTCACTCTTTCGCTCCATCTAGAGCTGAAACAGGCAGTGTTGTCCAGACAGAGGGAGTATAAGATGGCTGCTATAGAAGCGAAGCAGAGCGGTGACATCAACCTGGCCAAACAGCACTACCTCACTGCTAAGGTAACGCAGCGGCACCAGGTGGAGCAGATCCGTCTGCATAAAACTGGCTGTTGACTAAAGACGCTGTCTCTGTAGAAGCTCGACTCGCTGGTGGAGGCTGCAGACCGAGGGGAACCAGTGGGGCTCAGCTCCTTACCTCCCCCTCCTGGTGAGTCTGTGTAACTGTAGTTAGATGCGTTTTCATGCTTCGTGCTAAAAGTACTTTTCTATATTAACTCAGTTGTAAAACCAAAAAGCTTAGATCATGTTACGAATCCTGTCCCTGGTTTGAAGATTCGAGGCAGGACCTTTATTTATTTATTTATTTTTTACATTTATTACAATTTAATACGTATAATAACTAAATTAACAGCATCATTTAGACAAAGCTGCTGGTTAGATCTGTTGATTTTATCACAATTTTTAAGTGTTGCAGCCAAACCTTGCACTGAACTTTGTATTCTGGAGTATAATTTAAATTTTTGTCTGAAACCTATAATTTCCTGGAGAGTGGATCCTGTCTGATTTGGTGTATACCTGTTTAGGATTGTTTGGTGAGTCGCAGGTATAAGTGAAGGGACTGTTTTAACTGCATGTCGTGATATCCTGGTTACAATATTCTGAGGAAATGTATATGCTGGTCCATAAGTACAATGAAGATGCGTCAGATCCAGTTTCCATGGTGGCGTGCACAGACGCAGCAGCTTGAAGCGCCTCTAGTCGCCTGTGTTTTTATGGTTTTACTGTTTTTTTGTGATTTTATTTTATTTTATTAACATGTCAAGGATCACCTACAGCCAGCAAGATCTTTTCTGCCTTGGCTTGTTGCGTAAAGACGAACTTTTTACACACGCACAACATACCGCCGGACGTAGTCCAGCCTTCCTGCGGATGCTCATTCCAGCGGGCAGCCGAAAGAGGCGGCGGAATGAGAGGAAACGAAAGCGGGGATGCCGGGCTGGCGCCTTGGTGCAGCTACAGAGACGGCCACACATGCTGCCGCTACCCAGCATTTTTCTCTCAAATGCCAGATCCCTCACAAATAAGGTGGACGAGCTGAAGCTTCAGTTGGCAGCAAACAGACTTGTATGTGCCTGTCAGAGAGGCCTGGCTTCACTCATCCATTCCGTACACGGCTATCGGGCTGGGAGGACACACAGCACGTAGATACGACAGGAGCCGTGACTCCGGTAAGAATAGGGAGGAGGGGACGCTGCATCTGTGTGAGCAGCAGGTGGTGTACAGATGTCACGGTTATTGACCGGCACGGCTCAGCAGACCTGGAATTTATCACCGAGAGATGCAGGCCGCTGTACCTTCCCCCGTGAGTTTACCGTTGTCATGCTGACTGCTGTATACGTACCAACCGATGCTAACGCCATGCAGCTCGTAGCCATTTGGATAATGCTCTCAGCCGGCGACAGAACAACTACCCAGAGGCAATGCACGTGATTGCAGGGGATTTTAATCGTGCTGATGTAGTAGTGCTTCCTAAATTCCACCAGCACATCAAATGTGGCACTAGGGGAGCTGAGACGCCGGATAAAGCCTACTCCAACATTAAGCATGGATACTGGGGCACTCAGCTGCCCCATTTGGGCTCCTCTGATCACATGTCGCTGCTTCTTATTCCAGCATACAAATCAATGAAGAAGAGAGCGTCCCCCAAAATACGGATTTTGAAATCTTGGCCACTCAGCAGCTGCAGGGCTGTCTAGCAACCACAGACTGGTACATTTTCTGGCACCAGGACCTGGAGGTATTCACCTCAGCGGTACTTGGCTACATCCAACACTGTGTCAACACCGTCACGGTGGACAGGCACATCCGGGTGTTTTCCCACCCTGGGTGATCAAGGAGGTCAAGGAACTTCTGAGGGAGAGAAATGTCGCTTTCAGGTCCGGAGACAAGGGAACCTGTACAGCTGCGCCCGAGCCTCTCTAAAGAGAGGCATCAGAGAGGCCAAAGCGAACGACAAGCAGAGGATTGAGGAGGAATTCAGCAGCAACAACAGTCTGGAAAGGGGTTTAGCACATCACCGGCTTCAGATCAAGCAACACCATCAAAATCTCCAAAGGTGCTTCACTGACAGAGGAGCTCAACCACTTCTTCGCTCGTATCGAGGCTGAATCACCAGCGCAGCCCCTACTGCAGCGCTCGTCCCTCCACATCCAGGCCATCACTGTAGAGGTACAGGAAGTATGGAGGACCCCCGAAAAGCTGCTGGACCTGATGGTGTGACAGGAAGGGCGCTGAGGAACTGTGCAGACCAGCTAGTTGGAGTTTTACCGCCATCTTTAATCAGTCCCTCACCCAGTGAGGTTCCACCGTGCTTTAAGTCCTCCACCCTCATGCCTCGGCCAAAAAAGGAAAAACATTAGCAGTCTCAGTCCCATAAATTCTGATTTATTGTTTTTGATCGAATCAGCACTGGCAGAGCTGTCTGATTATCTGAGTTATTAATTTAACACTTCATTTATTTAAGGTCACTCTTTCTAGGTCTTTGTTATTAATATAACCAGTGTCTATGCCTGCACTGTTCTCTGATTTACTCCAGAAGATGCGGTGGAACAGCAACGTGCAGCCGTCCCTCCTCAGTCTTCTTCCAAACCTGCTGCTGCTCCTGCAGCTCCTGCAGCTCCTGCACCCACCCAGGTGGCCACCAACAGTAAGGTTCCTCTTCTCTTGATGGTTCCTTGTTAAATACTTTGCTATTCTTATGCAAAAAATCGAATTAACTTATATCCCGTGTAACAAAACAAAAACTTTACAATAGATTAATCTCAATAGTATTATCTCACACTGAAAACGGAAATTTAATTTAATATTTTTAAGAACTATTTTTTAATTAATTTAAATTAAACGGAATAGAGGACCAAGTTCTTTAGTCATCCGCGATTTCCTGTTTTTCCCAACATATTATGATCTGACAAACACGTATATTTCTCTTGGCCCACTTTTTAAAAATTGATTTTGCCACCAATCACAGAGACCGGTATGGAGTAATTGAGGTAAAAACAAAATGATTTTGATGCTTTTTACATATTTTAACCAGAAGGGCTTCCAACATTAATGACAACTGAACAAGAATCCGATTGGTTCTGATCAGTTGCACTATTTAACCACTAGATGGCAAAATGAAGGAAAAAAAAATTCCCTCAAGACAAAACATGCATCAAAACACTAAAACAAATGCAGAATTGAACTGATTTTGGTGTTTTATTTTTAAGGCATATAGATGAGCAGATCTGCACGTGTTCTCTGTTGAACGTTTGAGCTCCAAAGTTGCTTTTGAGCTGTGGAAATAAGATCATTATGTAGAATTTAGCCTACATCGGTATTTGTGTTTGTGCTTTTTGAAGACCTTCCTGCTCCCAGCAGTGTGGCAGAAGCCCTGAAGCAGCGGATGGACATTTACAAGCAGGCAGCAGAGGGAGCCAAGAGCAAAGGAGACGATCGGAAGGCTCGCATGCACCAGCGGATTATAAAGGTAGCCGCTGTGTGAAAAGCACCTGGTCGTGCTTTCTGAAACAAAATCAAAGAAGCCATTAAACGACCCGAGTGTCCTATACATAACATTTCTGACTGTGCTTTTGTTTCGCTCAGGGGTGTAAATCTGACTGGAAGGACTCTGTTTAGCTATGTCTGCAACTTTTAAGTGTTGTGGAAAGTACCTAGATGGATGTTTTTTCTTAAAAATCTTTAGGTTTTGCTGATTTCGCAACAACCAAAGGGGCCAAAATACTATATAGAGCTGCAGATATTAAACACCAGGCACAAACGCTGTTGTTTAGACCTGAGAAACCTTGTTTGAGGTCCCATACCGATTAAAGATGTGTTTTAGGCTCACTGCTTGTCACAAGATGAGTTAAGGCTGACCCTTGGCCGTATCTAACCTAATTAACCTCATAGCCGTGCTCTTCACTTTCCGGAGGAACAAGCCCAATCACCCTTGCTTTCTTTTGACACGTATGAGCAAATTTGCAAAGCTGTTTGCGAGAGCTAAATGAGTCCAAGCTCCATTTTTATCTGTTTATTTCTCACTGCTTAGTATACTACCCTGCTCTATGCCTATTTATTAATTAATTTACAGCCTGAAGAAGCAGCCTCACATCCTATAAGACGTGAGGTGTTTGCATCATGTGGTTTCTGTGGAAATATGCATTGCTTCCTTTCAAAATTTGGTTAGAGATGTAGCAGAAGGTTGAAGAATTGATCCTTTCTTCTACTTATGTGTGCCGGATATTTTAGCTAATAGTTTATTTTTTTTTAAATCATAAATTGTTTAAAATGTGAGCCTATTAAAAACGTTGTATTTGCAGAATGTTTCAATGGATGTTTTCTGTGAAGAGGTTCACTGCAAAAACATGACTAAAAATAAGTCAAGTTTCTGCCTACTGTTCACTGCTGCACTTTATCCGGAAGTCAATTGAAATTTATCCTGTAAGTGACTGCGATTGATCACTGCACTTTACCCTGTACTGTAATTCACTGCAAGGTATCCTGTAGAGTTACTGCAATATTTCTGAGCTGTGTGAAAAACGAAATTTCGTTCTGTATGCACTCTGTGTATACAAAATGACAATAAAGAAAGTCTAAGTCTAAGTTGAAATGAGTGTATTTGTCCTTGATTTAAGCAGCAAGTTTAAATGATCTGCCAGTGGAATGAGATTTTTACGCTTAAAATAGGAGCAAATCATCTCCATCATCTTATTTCAAGTGTAGTTTATCTAATTATCTTATTTTAGGTGTAAAATACTCATTCCATTGGCCTATCATCTTATTTACCTGCTCAAATTAAGGACAAATACACTAATTTCAAGAACTTTTTACTTATTTTTAATTCAGTTTTTGCAGTTTTATTAGAGAATTTAAATAAATAGACGTCGACTTAGGTGGAGGTGGCAAGCAACTGCTCAGCCAACACCCCTCAATAGGAATCCAAGACCCCCTTTTTATTTATCGGATGAAATCAATAGGATCTATTCATGGCTAAGAAACATACTTGTCTCTTTTTTATTTATTTTTTATTCTGGTACTAATTATCATTCCACATTTTTCGTTGTTTTTTTTGTTGTTTTGTTTTTTATTACATTTTGACCAATTTATTTAAAAGCACCCAGATCACTTGCTGATTTAGAAAGAACAATCTCAACGGGATGCCTAAAACCTAGAGATGATGTTGCTTAAGGTTTTAAGGATTGCCTTGCCCAGATGGGACTTGGAGCTCAGTGCGAGGAAAAATTGTCTCTTTGATCACTTTTACTTCGGCTGTGCTTGTGGCTGAAGCAACTTCAATAGTGACCCGATGAAAAACGAGTTGCAAATTGCTCACATCTGCAGGATGCGTTATGCCTGATTGCATCTGCATGTCAGAGTCAGAGCAGTCTACTTTAGGAGCCCATAGCGGACATGAAGGTGTGTGCAGAAACGGCACTGATTTCTCGATCCATTTCGCAATAACCACTTTTGTTTTGGTTGCCTCTTTTCTTACAAATCGGTATGGTCACATTTCTGAATGTGACAAAAAATGATTAAGCCTCTTCAAACCATCCATGACTTGTGTTTTTTTTTTCTCTCTCTCTCTCTGTTCACAGCAATACCAGGACGCCATCAGAGCTCACAATGCAGGCCGACCTATCAACTTGTCCGATCTGCCGGTGCCTCCTGGTAACTTCCAGAATGTTTTGTGTCAGGTTTTGGCTCCGGTTGCTCGACCTGTTCAGTTCATTCATGTGTGCGTGCACGTGTGTGTCTTTTATCCAGGCTGTCCGCCTTTCCAGGGCTCAGAAGGGAGTCAGCAGAACCTGATAGGTGTCCTGGAAACAGCTATGAAAATAGCAAATCAGGATGTCGACGAGGATGAACAAAGTGATGCTGCCAAGGTGGGAAGAAAAAAAAAAAAAAAGATGAGCGCTGCACCAAATGGTCAAATTGTTCTAGTGAGCCAGGAAATCTGATTGTTCATGGACTAAAGAAAGAAATGCTTCATTATGTGCCATTTTAGCTCCTGCAGCTTCAAGGGATGTTTTTTTTATCAGTATTATTTCCTGTTGTGCGTCTCCTACCCATTGAAGGAGTTTTTGGCCATTTAATGACCTATATAAAAGTAGTATTGACAGAAACACACTTTTCATGTAAATGTACATTGGGAAAAATGTCTCTCATCCAAGCTATCCCCATAGCTTGAGTCAAAACTATCACCTAGACATCTGTTGGTAGAGTTATTTAGTTTGTCTGATGATTTTCTCTTCTGCAGCCTGCAGTGCGTCCACCTGTGCAGAAAGCAAAGTCTCCAGCTCCCCCAGTGCCCACAGGATCCTCTGCTCCAAAACTGGGACCTAAAGGTCTGTTCAAGAACAAGCATGTTTGCGTGTTCCACTTACAGTGCGTACTAAAATAAACACAACCCTTGGACAGCATGCCTTCTAACTTCAAAATATTCGATGCAACTTTCAGCACAAAGTAGTGCATGATAATGTGGAAACGAACAGGTTTGCATTTGTTTTTAATACATGATCAGCGGGAAGTGTGCCGTGCATTTGTAGTCAGCCTCCCCAAGTCATTATGTTACAGAACCACCTTTCACTTCAGTTACAGCGGAAAGTCTTTTTGGGGTATGTCTCCACCATTTTTACACATCTAGAGACCGAATCTGCCGTGGCCTGCACATGGCTTGCAGACTTTAACGACGGGCTAAAGGAACCCAAATCATTCAAAATCAGTGTGTGCACTCACATCGGTCCGGTTACTGGGGACTTGCGGTGCTGCAAAAAATTCAGCAAGAAGGAAGTTTGATTGCCGCCTCCCCGGATCAAGCTCCTGAATTTCACGAGCCAAACAGGAAACATCGGGCGCTGGACAGGAGAAAGTTCCAGTGAATTTCATAATAAAATCACCACACCAACTTACACTAACCTGACTAGTGTAAACAAAACGGCAACACAGAAACGTAATGAAGCAGAGGGGCTTTAGGAGGATGAAATGAGATATTTATGCACATGTAAAACGACTTTTGCCCAGGAAAGCGAAAACCAATCATTTAGTAATTTATGAGGGACAGCAAATGAAAAGACCATGTTAACTTCTGTTCTGGTGAGGGAGTGGGGCTTTGTGGCAAACCAGAACTGAATTAGGACCGTAACCCGCACCGTAGTCTGTGTGGGCCCTGGGTTTTATGGCATTCCCTCTGCAATGGCCGTCTTCTTGCCATTTTCCATAAATGTCAGATTTGGGGAGTGAATAACTCCAAATGCATCTCAAAATATTGGACTTTAGTGAAACAGTTTATTTTTATACACTTATTAGAGAAAGGGAAACTGTTACATTATAAACAATAGAGTGAAATGATTCAAGCCTTTATTTCAACAGTTTGCCAATCACAACAATCTAATATGCCGTTTCTAAACAGTCTGTTGCTGCTTTGAAGTCCCACTGAATTTTCACTAACACAGGACAGGTACAGGGGTTGGACAAAAAAACTGAAACACCTGGTTTTAGACCACAATAATTTATTAGTATGGTGTAGGGCCTCCTTTTGCGGCCAATACAGCGTCAATTCGTCTTGGGAATGACATATACAAGTCCTGCACAGTGGTCAGAGGGATTTTAAGCCATTCTTCTTGCAGGATAGTGGCCAGGTCACGACGTGATGCTGGTGGAGGAAAATGTTTCCTGACTCGCTCCTCCAAAACACCCCAAAGTGGCTCAGTAATATTTAGATCTGGTGACTGTGCAGGCCATGGGAGATGTTCAACTTCACTTTCATGTTCATCAAACCAATCTTTCACCAGTCTTGCTGTGTGTATTGGTGCATTGTCATCCTGATACACGGCACCTCCTTCAGGATACAATGTTTGAACCATTGGATGCACATGGTCCTCCAGAATGGTTCGGTAGTCCTTGGCAGTGATGCGCCCATCTAGCACAAGTATGGGGCCAAGGGAATGCCATGATATGGCAGCCCAAACCACCACTGATCCACCCCCATGCTTCACTCTGGGCATGCAACAGTCTGGGTGGTACGCTTCTTTGGGGCTTCTCCACACCGTAACTCTCCCGGATGTGGGGAAAACAGTAAAGGTGGACTCATCAGAGAACAATACATGTCTGAAATTGTCCACAGCCCAAGATTTGCGCTCCTCGCACCATTGAAACCGACGTTTGGCATTGGCACGAGTGACCAAAGGTTTGGCTATAGCAGCCCGGCCGTGGATATTGACCCTGTAGAGCTCCCGACAGTTTTGGTGGAAACAGGAGAGTTGAGGTGCACATTTAATTCTGCCGTGATTTGGGGAGCCGTGGTTTTATGTTTTTTGGATACAATCCGGGTTAGCACCCGAACATCCCTTTCAGACAGCTTCCTCTTGCGTCCACAGTTAATCCTGTTGGATGTGGTTCGTCCTTCTTGGTGGTATGCTGACATTACCCTGGATACCGTGGCTCTTGATACATCACAAAGACTTGCTGTCTTGGTCACAGATGCGCCAGCAAGACGTGCACCAACAATTTGTCCTCTTTTGAACTCTGGTATGTCACCCATAATGTTGTGTGCATTGCAATATTTTGAGCAAAACTTTGCTCTTACCCTGCTAATTGGACCTTCACACTCTGCTCTTATTGGTTCAATGTGCAATTAATGAAGATTGGCCACCAGGCGGTTCCAATTTAGCCATGAAACCTCCCACACTAAAATGAGAGGTGTTTCAGTTTCATTGTCCAACCCCTGTATATAATGTTGTATTTTGTTCTATTTCTGGTCCGCTTCTCTTACTGGCTTCCATGTTTGCAGGCTGCTGCTCTTTTGCCATAATAAAATACCAAATGCTGCGCTCTGTTTTGGGAATCCTGGGAACTCTCATATGATGGACTCAGGATCCAGGAAGTAAACACTGAACCCAAGTAGCGCTGGGCCGTACCTCTAGGTTTGAAAGGAGAAAAACTTGACTAAGATCCATTGCTGATGGAGAGGACCGATTGTTTATAGGGAATGTTACTTCTATCCTGGGTGAGAAAGGAGAATGATTTGGGTTTATCTTTACAGTAAATATCTTACTTATAGCTCCTTTAAACTTCTGCACAAATCTCTCTCTGACCTGTCTGCTATGTAGTCTCTTCTCTAACAAGCCTTTAACGCTCTCACAGAACAGCTGGAGTTATACTGGGATTAAATTACACACAGATGGACTCTGTTTACCAATTAGGGGACTTCTGAAGGCATTTTCCTGCAATAGATTTTGTTTAAGGGTGTCAGAATAAGGGCCATGAATACAAATGCATGCTACACTTTCATGTTTTTAACCATTTAAAACCAGATGTAATTTTCATTCCACACTACAATCATGTGTTACTTTGTATTGATCTGTCTTTATCTTGTGTTGATCACACGCAACGGCAATGAAATGCTCAGAAGTTTGCTGTTGTAACGACACAAAATGTGGGAAAGTCCATGTGGTGTGAAAACTTTTTTCGGGGTATTGCTCATGCCTGCAATGCGTCATTTGGAGGGTAGTAAATTTAAAAAGCAGATTTCGTGTTTTCATTATGTTTCAGCCCAGCAGCAGGTGGACTTCCTGTTGCTACGGCGACAGGCCTTTATGCGTGCGGCGCTTCGCTCCAAACAGATGAAGGTGAATTATAAGGGTTTATTTTATTCTTTTTTTCACCCGTTTGATGTTTCTCTGCCAGAGGAAGTTTATTGTTGCCTCAACTTGAAAGTCTGCCGTGTGGCGGTAGATTTATTCTTCCTTTTTTTTCTTCTTTTGCTGCGTCGTTGTTTCCAGGACATGACAGGAGCCGCGCAGCACCTCAGACACGCCAAGGGCCTCGATCCCATGATTACGGGTGCAAAGTCCGGCCTACCTGTTGATATCACAAAGGTTGTATATTTGTTTCTTTACAATAAAATTTATGAGCTACACTTCGTGTTTTACTGAGCAAAATATCTGTGGTGTCTTAACGCTAAACCTCAGCTACTCCAAAAACAAGTTGGTAGAAAGCATCCTCTGTGTATCTGCATCCAGACAGGAAGCTCTGTTGGCATGCACATGCTCAGCATCATTCATACCTTATTATTTCACTGCCGCACATACAGGTAAAAGCCAGTAAATTAGAATATTTTGAAAAACTTGATTTATTTCAGTAATTGCATTCAAAAGGTGTAACTTGTACATTATATTTATTCATTGCACACAGACTGATGCATTCAAATGTTTATTTCATTTAATTTTGATGATTTGAAGTGGCAACAAATGAAAATCCAAAATTCTGTGTGTCACAAAATTAGAATATTGTGTAAGGGTTAAATTTTGAAGACACCTGGTGCCACAAACTAATCAGCTGATTAACTCAAAACACCTGCAAAGGGCTTTAAATGGTCTCTCAGTCCAGTTCTGAAGCCTACACAAACATGGGGAAGACTTCAGATTTGACAGCTGTCCAAAAGGCGACCATCGACACATTGCACAAGGAGGGAAAGACACAAAAGGTTATTGCTGAAGAGGCTGGCTGTTCTCAGAGCTCTGTGTCCAAACACATTAATAGAGAGGCAAAGGGAAGGAAAAACTGTGGTCAGAAAAAGTGTACAAGCGATAGGGATCACCGCGCCCTAGTCAAGATTGGGAAAAAAAAACATTCAAAAATGTGGGGGAGGTTCACAAGGAGTGGACAGCTGCTGGAGTCAGTGCTTCAAGATCCACCACCAAGAGACGCTTGAAAGACATGGGTTTCTACTGCCGCATACCTCGTGTCAAGCCACTGTTGACCAAGAAACAGCGCGAAAAGCGTCTCACCTGGGCTAAGGAAAAAAAGAGCTGGACTGCTGCTGAGTGGTCCAAAGTCATGTTTTCTGACCAAAGCAAATTTTGCATTTCCTTTGGAAATCGAGGTCCCAGAGTCTGGAGGAAGACAGGAGAGGCACAGGATCCACGTTGCCTGAAGTCTAGTGTAAAGTTTCCACCATCAGTGATGGTTTGGGGTGCCATGTCATCTGCTGGTGTCGGTCCACTCTGTTTCCTGAGATCCAGGGTCAACGCAGCCGTCTACCAGCAAGTTTTAGAGCACTTCATGCTTCCTGCTGCTGACCTGCTCTATGGAGATGGAGATTTCAGGTTCCAACAGGACTTGGCGCCTGCACACAGCGCAAAATCTACCCGTGCCTGGTTTACGGACCATGGTATTTCTGTTCTAAATTGGCCAGCCAACTCCCCTGACCTTAGCCCCATAGAAAATCTGTGGGGTATTGTGAAAAGGAAGATGCAGAATGCCAGACCCAACAACGCAGAAGAGTTGAAGGCCACTATCAGAGCAACCTGGGCTCTCATAACACCTGAGCAGTGCCAGAAACTCACCGACTCCATGCCACGCCGCATTAATGCAGTAATTGAGGCAAAAGGAGCTCCAACCAAGTATTGAGTATTGTACATGCTCATATTTTTCATTTTCATACTTTTCAGTTGGCCAACATTTCTAAAAAAATCCCTTTTTTGTATTAGCCTTAAGTAATATTCTAATTTTGTGACACACGGAATTTTGGATTTTCATTTGTTGCCACTTCAAATCATCAAAATTAAATGAAATAAACATTTGAATGCATCAGTCTGTGTGCAATGAATAAATATAATGTACAAGTTACACCTTTTGAATGCAATTACTGAAATAAATCAAGTTTTTCTAAATATTCTAATTTACTGGCTTTTACCTGTATAAGCCATTGATTTCTTAGCCCCTCAGTGGAGTTGCCCAGAATATTGTGCTGTTTTTTTTTTTCTAATCAGCAGGACGTCACACAGGCGTCAACCCAGAGGTTCACTTGTTATCAACAGGGAAAAAAAACAAGATTTGAATAGATGTCAGTGCAGCCATGATATGTTAGAATCTGAATCAGCTTTATTTAGCCATGAATGTGTGGACAATGAAGGACTTGGACTTTGGACTAGGTACAGCGCCCACAGCATACAAACAGTTGGTATAAATATATTAGCAATATGTTGTTTTTTTGTTGTTGTTTTTTTATATGTGTAAAAATGTAGGTTGTGAGTTTGATAGTAGAGGGGATGGGGTCTTCAAAGAGCAGAAGTTTGCAGCCCGTGGAAGGGTCTCTTATTTTTTTATTTTGATGTCCACGACTGCAGTACAAGTGTTTGACATGGAACAGGCGATTTATGCAGAGGGATGACTGAAATTATTCATATTGAAAGGTTTAAGCACAACACAAAGTATTTCTCTTTCAAAACCCGCTTTTTTTTTTTATTGGAAATGGGACCACAGACATCCAGAACCTTTTGCTGAAAAGCAGACTTGGGTGCCCCCATTCTCTAAACTTTGCTCAGTGCCAGAAAGAAAGCCCTTCGTCCTGTTCTTGCTGCTGAGAATAAACATTGTTCAACAAGTTAAGCATTTATGTGGCGCACGACTACTTTCAACTTGACAGGTTTGGCTCGTGTGGTGGAAAGGTTTGTACGCTTTAGTGCTCCTTACTCGAAGTGTCTTTGGTGATGGTTGTTTATTTTTCCATACCGTTGGTCACGGTTTCTCTCCCCACTTTGATGTAGATTCCCAGCGCTCCGGTGAGTGAGGAGGATTATTCCCTGGGTCGTTCCCGGACCTCTCCTGTCTCCCTTCGCTCCAGTGAGAAGTACCACGCCCTCATGGATCTCTTACGAAAGCAACACGAGGTTAAAACCTTTGAATTTGAAAGGCAGTTTTGTAGAGCTTCTGCCATATCACTTTTTATACACCAGTGTCTTACTGTTTTTTGACTGCAATAGCTTTATAAATCTGCCGGTCCTATATTTAATCTGCACCACGTGTTCATTCCCTTTGCAAACAGACGTTTTCTTACCCACGATCTTCTTTGTTCTTTGTCTCCTTGAGCAGAAATGTTTGGGCCTCTCTCAGCAGTTCATTCTCATGGGCAACGTAGCCGAGGCTTTGAAGTAAGAAATATTCGTTCATTTGTCTTCGTCATATTAGTTTAATAATATGCATCTGTGGCAGAATTTTAAAACGTTTGCCTTTCCTTTTTCAATGGGAGAGGAACTAAGTCGTTATCTTTGTCTTGACTTGGACGGCTCTTTGGTTCAGATAGACCAACACAAAGAGGTGTGTCATTGGGAAGCGGATGGAATATAATGGTTTACAAAACTATTTTTTACATGTAAAAGTGGTGGCCATTAGTATTCACTCCCTCTGAGTAAATGCTTTTTACAACCAGATTGGATGGAGAGCATCTGTAAACAGTAATTTGGTCTTTAACTGGACCATTTTCAGCATATTAGTATTTTTGTGATCCACACCATTCACTTGTTGCTCGGACCGCCTGTTTAGGGCCGTTGTCTGCTGGAAGGTAAACCTCCACCCAACCCCTAGTCTTAATAGCCTCTAACGGGTTTTTAGTGCCCATATTGGCCTCCATATAGCTTAATTTGCTTTTCTCCATCATCATCACACCACCACCGTGTTTAACTATGGGGGTTGATGTGTTTTAGGATGACGGGTAGTTAGGGGTTTTTGTCCTTTGAACAATGGCTTTAATTTCCCAATTTTCTAACTGCTTGACTAATGGCTTTATTTATGGTATGAAACTACACACAGATGGACTCTAATCAGTAGTTCAGTGACTTCTAAAGGCAATTATTTCCCTAGGACTTTATTTGGTGGTATCAAAGTAAAAGGGGATAAAATACAAACCCACACTACACTTCATCCACCCCTTCATCGTCCATACCCGCTTATCCACGCAGGGTCGCTTGGGGGAAGGTGCTTATCTACAGTGGTCACTGGGTGAGAAGTGGGGTACGCCCTGACCGGGTCACAAGTCCATCACAGAGCGACACAGAGACACACACGGGACAAACAACCACGCACACTCACGTTACTGGGGGCACTTTAGAGAGACCAGTTAAGCAGACAGTCCTGTTTTTGGGAGGAAGTTGGAGATCGAGCAGAACCTTCTTTTCACGCGGCAGAAATGTTACAAACTGTGGCATCCTGCAGCCCCAGCACACTTCAGATTTTACACTCTGTCCTCCTATAACTTGCACTTTTCTTTTGTCTCCCCTCAGGTTTGAGAAGCTTGTTGAGGAGACCATGAAGTACATAGAGATGCTGAAGAGCGCCCACGCCAAGGGCCACCCAGTCCCCAAGTGCCACACACAGGAGAGAACCTTCAACTCTCCAAAGTAACCCCCTTTCATCCCCCCTTGATTCATTTCCGAGTTTTCATGCAGCTTCACACATACAAGTTGAGATCTGCAGCTGTTGTTTTATTTTGAGGAATGTTTGGTGGTGAAGACCAGGCAGGTCAGGTTTTTTTTTGTTTCAGCGTTACCCAAAGAGACTAACAGGTAATTAGTGACGACTAAAAGGTTAGTTTGGTTAGCAAACAGATTGGCTTTAGTTCACAAAGCATTGTTGAAATTCTGAACAAAAATAACCAGTAACCAGATATGGAACAATTCTCTTTGATGTCATTAATTCGATCTAAAAATGTTGTTTACATTCCTTCACTGGATAGTGATTGTTTTTTATTGATCTGATTGTGGCTCAAATGTTGCATTTTATTAATTCAGTGGAAAACGTTAAGTAATAAGATGTATAATATTGATATTTATAACAATTTTATATTATTGTTATAAGAGTGTTATACTGTTATAACAGTTCCATTTATTGGTAAAACATTCGTCTTGTTTTGACTAAACAGAAATAATTTCCTCCACTACTTATAATTATATATATTTTTAAATCTACAACATAAATCTTACTATGTCCAACCCAAAGGTCAGTTGGTAAAAACATAATGAAGGAAAATAAAATGAACAAAATTATTCTTTGACAGATTGTTTTAATTTTTTTAAATCATGGCTGTCAAAGGTTTACGACACTGTTTCGTGGGTTTTGTGATGTAAATGGATTGTACCTGTATAACGCTTTATCAAGTCCGACCACCCCAAAGCGTTTTACCCTACAGTCGGTCATTCAGCCATTCACACCCTGACGGTGGTGAGCTGTTAGTAGCCACAGCTGCTGGGGCAGACTGACAGAGGCGAGGCTGCCGTACACCGCCACCACCAGACCCTCTGGCCACCACCAGCAGGTGAAGTGTCTTGCCCAGCGACACCACGACTGAGAGGGTCGGAGCGGAGGATCCAACCGATTCAGTGGCGCAAGAGTTGGGGAGGATACAGGACAACCTCCCTAACTCTTGCGCCACCGTCGCCCCCAAAACAAACTGAAAATATAATAAATTAAAAACGTTTTCCACATTTCATGCGACGTTTATCCTGTACAATTAAAGTCATCAGTTAGAGAGATTCCTTTTAACTTAAAGACGGTCGACAATAACTGGAGAGAAATAATAGACCACCTACAGGGCGCTGTGGACAAGAGTTGTCCTCATAATCTGATATAGTTGGAGAACCTTTTCAAAGTTGGTGAATATCAGCCTCCTACGAAAGAAAACTGAATCAGAAGGTGCTTCAGCAAAGTTTTATAGTATATAGTTTGGTGAGGTGAGGACGCAAATGGGTTGTTGCAACTTTTTTCTGAATTATTTTTTCCCCTGTGGTCAGATTAGTTTGTTTTTAGTTGAATGGTACAGAATATGTGTGAAAATGACTGTTTTGCATCACAAAAACCTACCATTCAAGCAGGGGTGTTTACAATTTTACGATCTAATGTCCATGGTTATTTCCAGGAAAGAAAGAATATAAATTTCCTTTGTTGCCGGTGCCAAATGTTGCTGGGCTGGACATGATGTTATGATCCAGTGCTGAATGGGGGTAAATGTAAAAGTAAAGTCCCTTTCCATCGAATGTGGGATGGTCATTAATTTAAAAACAGATGACCTAAAGAGAAGATGAGGTTAAAGATCTGAATCATACATCAGAAAAGAACAAATTTAAATGTTCTGTTTGTTTGTTTTTGATTCTCTGGAGCATGCAGCAGGATTTAAATTTTCTTGATAGATGTTGTAGTCCTGAAAATGGGCTGCTGTACCTCAGTGGAGTGGGAGATGAGTCAGAGTGACTCAGTGTAGCTCTGTTCCAGTATGATACCGAGCTAAACGCCGTGTGACTCATTCAACAGGCAACATAATTTGGCTCTCATGCTGACTGGCTGCTTGTCCTTCACACAGGACCCACTCCAACCTGTCTCCCAATGACCTGGTGCTGTACATCATCCGTGGCATTAACCTGCCCGCCCCATCAGGTACAGAGGACGTATGCATCTTTGAGCCAAACTCTCTCTAATCTGGTAAATCTGTGGCCGTTCACACCGATCTCTGACTCCACAGGCGTCTCTCCTAATGATCTGGATGCCAGCGTAAAATTTGAGTTTCCCTTCCCCAGCTCGGTGAGACTCCTTTCTCCTTCTCGCTCGGTCGTTTTTTTTTTTTTTTCTTTTTGCTCGGTGCGAGCTGTAACGCTTCCGTGCTGAATCGTGTGTTTTTGTGCGTAGGAGGACGCCCAGAGGGACAAAACCGGCACGGTGAAGAGCACCAGCAGTCCAGAGTTTAAAGAGCAGTTCAGACTGAACATTAACCGGGCCCACAGAGGATTCAGGCGGGTCGTTCAGTCCAAAGGCATCAAGTTTGAAGTCGTCCACAAGGGGTACGGTTACAATATCAAAGATGTTTTTCAAGTGTTGTAGAGCAACTAAGTTAATTAAAGGGAACAGGGAAAAAAATTATAAATACAACTGAATATAACACTGAGAGCGATTAATATGATACAGAAACAATCTAAAACGAGGAGACCTCAGAGCATAAAGGGGCTGAAGGGACTTTGATCCCAAATTATTGACAAATTAAAAAAAAAAAAAAAAAATTTCAGCTGGGCTTCAAAGACTAATATTCAACAGAAGGCCAGATATTGATTAGTGGGTTGTTTCAGAGCCCAACAATTTCATTGCAAAAGCCTGATGCCATCTATGCTTTGATTTAGGCCTGAGCTGCACTACGAGCATCTGGCTGGATGGTTTTTACCCCCTCAGAAAGCGCAAGATAATTTTATTCTGAATTATTTTCTTTTTAATTCCCCAGCAATAAATTAAAAATCCAGTTTGTTAAAGAATTTGTTGTTGCAGCTCTGAAAAATGGGCTCAGATCAGAATCAGAATCAGACATACTTTAATAATCCCAGAGGGAAATTGCTGTTTCAGTGCCATCACCATAACATAACATCACAAACATTTCAGGGGAGGAGACGGTTCACTGGGGCCATGCAGCCAAGGACAAAAACTGTCCACAAGGCGCTGCCCTTATCTGTTGAAGGAAGATGACAACAACACGATGTTTGACCCAAAAATGAAACAGCACACCTTTCTTTTGTTAATGCAAACATTTTCTATTTTGTTGGTCTAAAACATTTTTTTATGTGTCTCCCCAGCAACAACAACAACAGAAACCTTTGCTGTATTTAGCCTAGATTTAATAAATGAGTGTGCCCAAGTCTCTTATTGAGTAAAAAGTCACTGGATGTGACCCTAATTACTATAACATTTAAAATGAAAGCATTTTTTACCAGTTACATTTCGCCTGTGCTTCTACAGAGGTCTGTTTAAGACGGATAAAGCGGTGGGTACCGCTCAGCTGAAACTGGAGGCTCTAGAAAACCACTGTGACATCAGAGAGATCATAGAGGTAAGTGTTGACAAGATCTAAGGTTTACACAGGATTTAGCATCAAGTCTCTGTGAGAGCGTGTGTTTTCTGGTAGGTGATGGACGGTCGTAAAGCCACAGGCGGAAAGTTGGAGGTGAGGGTGAAGATCAGAGAGCCTCTTTCAGGGCTGGACCTGCAGCAGACGACTGAGAAGTGGTACGTTCTGGAGCCGGCGTCCACGCTCTCGCCTCCGGAGAAGCAAAAGGAGCAGGTGAGTAGTTGGAAGTTCTCCTGACCAGGTTTCCCCCCCCCCCCCCCCCCCCTTGATCCAACCGTCTGTCACATCAAACTGAACAGTTTACGAGAACACTTCATCAATAAAGATAATCGACTTTTATGTCATGCGCCAATTTCATGACAGAATTTTTTGTGACTTTTTTTCTTTTTTTCTTTTTTTTTAGTGTTTTCAACATCCAGCTCACAGAGATGTTTTTAAAATACTTGTCCTCATACAAACGAACCTAGTTTTCAACATATTTGTGAAGAAGATTGCTTGTGCTGGTACTGAATGAACCATACAGCCGCTTACTTAATTGTTATTGATCAACCCTACGGGGGTAACTGCTTTGACTAAGTAACATCTCCGGTTGGAGAGCTTCACTACCAGGTCAATTAAATTTTATTTATATAGCGCCAATTCATGATACGTGTCATCTCAAGGCACTTTCCAAAGTCAAATTCAATCAAATCATACAGACTGATTGGTCAAAAAGTTTCCTATCTAAGGAAACCCAGCAGATTGCATCAAGTCTTGACAAACAGCATTCACTCCTCATGAAAGAGTGTAGAGCCACAGGGAGAGTCGTCTGCATTGTCCATGGCTTTGCAGCAATCCCTCATGCTGAGCAAGCATGAAGCGACAGTGGAAAGAAAAACTCCCCTTTAACATGGAGGAAAACCTCCAGCAGAACCAGAACCAGGCTCAGTGTGAACGGTCATCTGCCTCAACCCACCGGGGGTTAGAGAAGACAGAGCAGAGACACAGAAAAGCACACACTGATCCAGGAATCCTTTCTATGTTATATGGTAATCGCGGATGATCTGTCTCCCACAAGGCTCCGTCTCCTCGGTCCAAACCCAAGCACGAGTCGAGCGGCAGGAGCAGTCACCCCAGCAGCTCTCCTCCTCAGTACAAACTGCACAGCTTCAGCCTCCTCAACTACGACAAGGAGCGGCTGGAGAGGAAGGTTTGTGCAATCCTGTCCGCGACGTCCGTTTACCCAAGGTCTGGTTGCTCATTACCGACGTCTTTCAGATTGCAGATTACCGGAAGAACCACAGCGATCCCCCGTCTGACCTCGTTCATCAACACAAAGAGGTCATGCACAGGCTCCAGTGGCAGAAAGCCCAGCTGGAACGAGCCTCTCCTGCTCTGCTGACAGGTAGCACAGACCCGTAGCTCAGAGGTTCAGCCACACGCTGAAGGGGGTTGGAAAACATAGCTCAGTAATAGTCATTTTTTAATAAATAATAGCTTGGAACACATGTGTTGATTTGTTCCTAAAATCAGTACAAGTTAAATACTCTAGATATGAGTTCAGAGGTGTAAATACGGCAGACAATGGGCCTCATTTCTGGAGCATATGGACGGGCGTCCTCACGCTCGTTTCAGGATTTCTAAACTCAGGGCGGAGTGAAGGAAGCCCTGAAGTCCTGCCGCAGGTCACAGCTCATGTACGCAGGTTTATGCAGGTGTCGACTTTCAGAACAACCGAGAAAATCTAGCTGAGTCCGAGTTATTAGTCCCTGTTACTACAAGTCATGAGCAGTGGAAGATTTCATGTGTTCTGTGTATTCCTGGTTATATTGGGTAATTTTCATACATTTTCTCTGAAGCACTTTTTTCCTTAAATTTACTGTGGTTGCAGACTGCTTTGGTAAAACATAGATAAATACAACAGAGGCTGAGGGAAACTGTTTCATTGCGATATCCTGAGTATTACAGGAGGACCGAGCAGAAAATAAAGACATGCATGCTTACCTGTTTATTTAACCGGATGGAGGATTAAAGGGGCAAACATTTACTCTTCTGAAATGGGGAATATTTTGAGACAGCTGTGTCTGAGACCAGGATCCCTCAGCAGGACGGCTGCTGTGGTTGAAACAGTGATACTGGATAAATCTGGACCGTTGGGCTGGTTGAGGGTTGACCGTTTGCACAGAGCGTTAAATAGCAGAAGGTCCTGACCGGCCCTTAAGGAGGTTTAAACTGCCTCTGGCTGCAGATCTCTTGTCTTATTGCACACCGAGGCAAGGCATTCATGGATCAAAGGGATTTTTCTTTTGCGTTTGATCAGTGGCTATTAGATCGCCTTCCAGAGCGTGTCTTCATTGCAGTGTCCCTTTGCAGTCTGGTACTGTGGGATTTGATTGAAGTGTTTTACAGGAAAAAGTTTGAGTATTTCCTTTCCTGGTGGTTAGGAGGCGCTTGGTCTGTCGCACACAGTGCCTTGCAAAAGTATTCCAACAGATTTAAATGTTTCCCCTTAAACCCCTCTAGTGTTGATTTAACAGTATGCCTCAGGTCTTTGTCCTGCTGGAAGGTGAACCTCCGCACGTGTCTCAGATCACTGGCAGACTGACAGGTTTTGCTCCAGGACATCTCTGTATTTAACGCGATCCATCTTTCCCTCCACTTGGACCAGTTTCCCAGTCCCTGCTGCTGAAAAACATCCCCATGACATGATGCTGCCACCACCATGTTTCCTAGACCTAGACAAACTTCGTCATTCAGGTACAACTAGACATTAGGGGACTCGCCCATGTACCTTTTGGCAACATGCCTTGAATTTTTAGCACTTCTGTAAAGGCATTTTTCTGGCCACTCTTCCATAAAGTCCAGCTCCATGGAGTGTACGTCTTATTGTGGTCCTACGGACAGATCCTCCAGTCTCTGCTGGAGCTCTGCTTCTCCTTTGCTCTCTTTCTCTGATTAATGCCCTCCTGGCCCGGCCTGGGAGTTCTGGTGGGCGTCCCTGGTGGGATACCAGGTGGTTTCTATATGAAGATGATGATGGTTCCCTGGGGGAAACATCAAAGATTTGGATTTTTTTTTTTTTATCCCCACCCTGACTTGTTCTTCTCAATAACTTTGTCCCTGACTTGTTTGAAGAGCTCCCTGGTCTCCATGGTGTGATGCCTCTAGCTTAAGGCAAGGCAAGGCAAATTTATTTATATAGCACAATTCAGGACACAGACAATGCAAAGTGCTTTACATGATTAAAATACAGGAAATAAAGCAGAAAAAAAGTAAGTAGGAAAAAGCAGTTGGATTTTATATATATATATATATATATATATATATATATATATATATATATATATATAATATATAATATATAAAGAAAAAAAATAAATAAAAAAGCTTAGTGTTGCTGAAGCATCTGGGGCCTTTCAGAAAAGGTGTTTGTACTGACAGGTGATGTGACACTTATAGGTGGGCTTCACTTCACTAATTATGTGACTTTTGCACCAGAACTTTTTGGTGACTTCATATTATTAGGAGATTTAATTCTTTAATATATAGATAGTTCTTATTTCACTTCACTAACTTATACGATTGTATGCTGGTCATATAAAATAGGGCCATAAAGACATATAAATTACAGATTGGAATGCAAAAAGCTGGGGTGGTGTGAATACTTTTGCAAGCCACTGTAAAACACTTATAAAAACAGATGTTTGTGGTAATAATGTCACAAAATGTTGGAACGTTTAAATACGTTTGAGACATATCTTTCTCTATTAAACATGTTTGGGACGATCCTGGGTGAGGGTGTTTGCATGTCATGTGACTGAAACCTGTCATCATCGTCGTCATCATGCGGTCACTTTAACCTACGTTTTCACAACCTGTGCAGAGTACGAAGAGGTGCTGAGGCGCTTCGTCCAGGGACTCTCCGAGTCTGTGAAGAAATACTCCAGCCAAGGCAACAGGGTGAGTGCGGGGGGCCAGGATGGGCGAACGTGCTCTGATGCATCGTGGTTCTCCTGGGAAAACATTTTCTTCCTCCTTTCTGAATAGGAAGCTGCGAAGGACGCGCTGGGCAGGATGAAGATGGTAGAGAATGAGGTAAGAGCGTCTGTCTATTTTTAAGAATGAAATAAAACCGTTGTTTATAATATCTTCAGTGTTTACGCTCTTTTCCTGTCATTCAGCTGGAATCTCTAAAAAGAAAACGCACAGGATGAAAGAACGGTGAGGTGGAGACTTGGCTGGAGCACCGCTAGCTCTCAATTACACTCGACTACAGATGCTACAAAAAGCAGCTCAAGCGTGTCCAAGACAACCAACCTGCTTCCTCTGTCTCTCTCTATAACCTGTACGGCATGTGGGCGGTAGCTGCATCTACCGGGGGGGGGGCACGGGGATGTTAAAGGAAGCATTTAAAGGGGCGAAGGAGAGGCGGAGTTCTTTGCGCTTATTAAAAGAAACCCTAGAGAAATGAGCTTTTACAACAATCCTTGGAATGATTTGGGAGAAGATCCGTGAAAGGATGTTGTGTTTTACACATCACACCAGCTTTTCTTTTGGTGTTATCAAATGACCAAAAATATATTTGTGTGTCTGTACATGATCTGAGGCGTAGTAAAGGGGTGGATTGAGGTGGAATTAACCCTTTCTCGACACATTTTACCTGTTTTAATTATCTTAACCTAATCTGTCTGCACCGGTGTTTCCAGATTACAGTAATCAGCTCTGTTTGGGGTCTTCTGATATAGGGAGGAAAGAAAAACAAGGCTTTGGGGTGTCTGCGCTTGTATCCCATAATAAGGGATTGGTTTTTATGTCACCAAGGAGATGACTAGAACAAGACGTTGAGACCGTTTTAGGAGCAGCAGGAGGGGGTTGTTGGGATTCCTCCCTCCATTATTTTTTTTTTTTTTTTTTACTTCATCCCCAGTGAATAATTTTGGACTTAAATGTAAAATTTAGACTGGAAGTGAAAAAAAAACATGGAGATAGAGAGCCTCCTTGCCATCACTTTCCCTGTATGCGCCACGCCAAAATGTTACTATTAAGATTAAGAGCTCTTAATCTCCTGGTGTGGCTTTAGTCCACAAACGACCGTTCTTTTTAGTCCCAAAGCCCGTTTTGATGCGTTCGGGATCAGTGTCCTGTTGGACATCTTGCTGTAAAACTTGAGGCTAAGTTAAAGAGTCAGGAGGTACTGCTAATGTTCATCATCCCATCCTCTTGTGCTATGCACCAGCACCCCTGGCAGTGAAACAGACCCCCATCATGACGCTGCCACTGCCGTGCATGACGGTGTCCACTGGGGTCTTGGGTTTGAAAGCCCCACCATGACTCCCTCGTTCCTCTTGTCATCGCGGCCAAACAGGAGAACATCTGACTTGTCTGACCGTGAAACAGTTCTTCAGAAAGGCTTGTCGATTGGGGCAGATGCAGGTTTCACCAGAGTTTTCAGGGTGTGAGTTTTGAAGCAGGGGACACTGACACTGGGGATCCAGCAGCTTCCATGGTAGTCATGAGGTGCCGGTTCCTGGGTTGGTCCTCAACACCCGAACCAATTTCTTTTAATCTGAAGATGTCGATCTGGGTCAGATGGTTCAGATTGGGTTACAGCTGTGCTCCAACAGGACAACGATGCCAAACCCACATCAAAGCCAGTTTTGAAGCACCTTTAGCTGGCTGACGTTAAAGCTTCCTGGACGGCCTTTCCAAAGCGCCGATCTCCAGCCTTTTGAATGCTGGTGGCCTACGCCTAAAGCTGCCTGGTAGAGGTAACTCACCTCTACCAAGAGGCATTTAATCCACCATAGGTGGGGGGTGTTTGCATATATTTGAGCATGTATGTATAATTGTGACCCTGTCTGGATTAGAAAAAAAAATTATAAATCAAACTTGTGCACCCAGTTTCTGTATTGGATAATAGTTTATGCTTTCCCTTACTTTAGTCCCGCTATTAATGGCCTCCCAATAAAAAAAGGTGCAGAATCAAAGCTTCAAATAAAAGCCCCCTAATTAATTGCTGGAACTGTATTTAGAGGTTTTTCCCATCTTAAATGTATTTATGCGGTCAGACAATAACTAATTAACGTGGCTGTCGATTAGAAAATAACGAGCAGCTGCTGCCGGGGATTTCACTGGCGGCCTTTTGCCAAAAAAAAAAAAAAAAAAAAGACCCTGTCCAGCTGAGATCGCTGAGAGGTCTGTCCACAGGAAGCCTCCCCAATTTGTGTCAGTGCGGTGGGCTAATTGCTCATTTCCCCCCTCAGACAACCCTGTCGAAGCCGGTTTCTCTGGACCGGAGACATGAGCAGACACAGCCGGCCTCCGTCTGACTGATGTGCCCGTGTTGAAACAACACCAGAGGCACCGGCATACGGCCGGGCTAAAGAGGCACAGAGCTGCTGTGTATTCTGATCTTTATTTGAAATCCCAAAGAGATGTTTCCTCTCTCTCTGTCTAACAACAGCCTGGCAGCAGCTGGATCTGCGTCCTGCCTGGATGTGGTCGGCTGCTTCAGATGAGAACGCTGGCTGTTTCTGTTTGTCTGGTAAACGATTAAGGTTTTTCACTCCCAGGAGTAATCTGTCATTCACCCTCAAAAATAATGCTGGTTGAAGTCGGAGCTCAGGGAATTTTGTGCGGCTCTTCTTTCTCCTACTTCTGACACCAAGTGTGAATACTTAAGCATGACAGAATTATCTAAGTAAAGATAAATGGCTTTTAGTGACATAATAGCCTTTTGCACGGTTTGAGATGGCCATTAAATGACCAAGGCGGTCCGTTTGCAAACTTCTTCACCTTCGAGACACATCTAGTGAGGTAGTTCCCAGTTTTCTGCCCAGCTATTGATTTCCATTCACTTCAGGGTGTCACATAAATAACTTTACAGACTCTTAAACCTTGATTTTGAGCCAAATGCGACGCCGTTAATGCTTGTCTCCCTAATGCATTTATGCAGGAGTGCAGCTTTAAATGCTGATTAATCTGAAAAGCTCTGCATTAGGAGAGATTTAGATGCTGCGACTTTGACTAACATTGGTGCAGACTCGGTGGATTAGCCGTTTTCACAGGTCTTCTTTAAGTTTTTTTTTTTTTTTTTTTTTTTTATGTATCGCAGACATATGATGTCCACCAGCTGCCTGAGACGGAGGGTAGGGCCTGGTAGGAGGGGATAAAAACTAACCAAGGGCTGCCTTGATCAGTTTGCACATTTTAGTTGGTTTTCATCGTAAAACTTGAAGGTAAATATTTTTGTCTTTATTTTAAGATGGTTACAGTGCCAGTACATCATGGTCATGTGACACAAGATTTCATTTTAGGTTTTTTAATGACGTATTTGAGCCATTTTACTTTCTAATGTGCACAAGTTGGGACGTTGACTGGATTCTCTCTTGTTATACATGCAGAATCAAATATGTGCACCCCCACCCACCCACGGTGTTAACATTTGCATGTCACTGGCCAAGCTGCAGCGAAACACGTCGCTTTCCTTGCAAGCAACAAGCTTCTGGCGTAATTCTGGCTGGATATTTGAGCCTTTCGGACCCGGGTTTTAGGCCACTCCAGAAGCATTGTGTTAGCCTGCTTTTAACCTTTCTAAAACCTGTCCGGGATCGCTTTCCTGTCCTCTGTGCAGTAGACCAGCACAACTGGCAGCGAACCAGCCATGATGCTGCCACCACCGCGCTTGACAGTTTCCAGACTATTTTGGAAGACTTCCCGGACGGCCTGGCAAAAAGCCCCCACCATGACCCTATTCTAAACTGATGGACTATGCTCTGTAGCAGCGTCGGTGCCAAGGCACCAACCAATTTAAATGAGCGCCACCATTTCTAATAAGAGTGACCTTTATGCAGCCAGAATGATGCCAGAAGCTTGTGGAATGTCCAAGTTGCTGAGGGATATTCAACCAAATGTTAGTGGTGGGGCGTGTTCGGGTGTGCAACGTTGAACTTGACATTAAATTCTCACAATTCCTGTTTTTAAAGTCCGTTAAAGTTGCATCGTAATTCCTCCGTGTTGACAGAACCGTTCTGATGCGTCATTAAAGGCCAAACGTTGATGGCGTTCATGCCGATGATGAGCAGAAGCAACCTTCTGACCATGAATATACATCCGTAGCGTTGGTTACAGACTTGCTGCTTCACATAAATTGTTGCCGGTACTTGAAGTGTCTGCATGGATGCCTGCGTGTTTGGATCTCCGAGCGCCACCAGGGCATTTGTTTTAATTGTTGTTGTTTATCCGTAAAGCTGTGAATCAGAAGAAAACAGCTCCTGGTTCGTTAAGCGGGTTATTGTTTGCGAATCGGACATTCTTAATGGGCAGCTTCTGCCGGTTAGGCAAGGTTTTTCTGCTGAAAATGGGAAATTGTGAGGAAAACAATTGGGTAATTTTCCCTCTGCCTGAATCCAGGTAGGATGGAGGAGACGATCAGTTGATGCGAAATCTGCTTTTTGTTCAAGTCCGAGTCATCGACGTGTTCAAATGTTGCAGCCTGAAAGCAGAAAACAAAAGGGAGACGAAGGAAATGTTTTCTTAAAGATAAGCTATAGTTTCATCAAGTCATAGCAGAAAAAATGGGAAAAGATGGAACATATTTTTAAAAAGTACGTTGGTTTCTATAAAACCGCCCTAAACCCAGAGACTAAAACTCATCAAACATCCGAACAAGAAGCTGGAACTACAACCGTGTTTTCTATTTTTGCTTGAACTCAATCATTGTTCATGTAGCACTTTAAGAAAGTCCCAAAACACTAAACGGGTCGAAAGGAAAGTGATCTTTTCCAGGCTGAAGCTAGTTTTGTTTTAATATCTATTGTGACTCCTTCACAGCTTTGCTGCAGCCTCATGTAGCACAGGACGTGTTTTTTATTGAAACTGTACCTTTAACCCCATGTTATCCTTAACAAACACATCGCCGCACTCCTGCTGTAACCTCCTGGCCTCTGAAGCTGTCCTGTTTTCATGGCAACAAGCTCATCTGCATTCATGCTGGTGGGACAGCTGAAGAAAGACATTGTTTGAATTTTTCCTGCCGGTGACTCTCTCCCCTCTCCTGCGTTTCCACCACGCTGCGCACACTCTCATCCTCACTCCGTTTAATTGTTCGCTCCTTCACTCCTGGCTTTTCTCTGTTTTTCCCCATTATGTTTTTTGTTCCTTTAAAAAAAAATAACTGGGTGAAAAAAAAAAAATAACTGGGTGAAATATGTTCCTCTGTAGTTAAAGCCATAATTTCTATTCTTTTTTTTCTTCCTTTGAAGTCATGAATGGGCAATCAGAATAAATGTAATATTTTTATTCAGTAACTATACAGCATACAATACTGTTTATATATTCCAGGTCTTGGTTATCAGCGGCGCTAAAAAGTGGGAATGTATCCTGATTGTTCAGGCTTTATTATCTCATGTATGAGGTTGGTTTTAAAATGAATAAAATGGTGAATAACTTATTCTCCTGTCTGGATTTTCATTTTTTTTGTTTTATTTATGTATTTATTTTTATGTTATAGCGAAATGTAGCTTTAATAGATGGTTTTTGCTTTTTTCCATGCCTTTACAAGCTTTACACTGTAGAAACAGTTGGATATATGCCACAACATTGTTGGCCTTTTTTCCATCCATTTTGGGATCCAGTATTTAACTTTTACTACCCTTTTTTTTCCTTTTTCTTTGTTTCTTTTAGGGAGGTTAATTTACTTTCCTGGCTCTTGGCCCTTCAAACTCGAGTTGGATCTTTTGACCTCTGCTAATCAGTCAGTCTTGCACATTCCTTTGTAAACTAGAGCTGCATAGATTGCTGCTTGTTTGAAATCACAGCTTTAAAACCACGTTCTTCTTTAAATTACAGTTTATCTGATTTTTTTTTGTTTAAGCTGTCCCAGTTTTACTGCTTAAATAGCATTTCTTGATTGTATTTTATTACTTGTACGGCACTAAAATAGTTTATAAACGCGATCTTGAAATACATTTAGACATGATTTGCATTTAAGCGTGGACAGTCGGCCCAAGTTTACTGGGACGTGGTGTACAGGATGTATCTGAAGAGCTCCAGTAAAACTTTCACTCAGCTTTAGACACTTGGAGGCATATTCATCATCCAAATGGAGATAAAACACCATTGTTGCTGTTTATTTCTTATGCATTTACTGTAGAACTCAACCCTTAAAATGAAGGATGAAACAAAACTCGAAATAAATGAACTTTCTCCTGTTTGTGCAACGTTGTTGCAGACCGGTGGAGTAGAAATGGTATATAAAAGTACCCAGATAGAAACCAAGCTTATTCGCACCAATTCAATCATGCCTTCCTCTTTTTGTTGAAAGTGTGTGTGTGTGTCTATATATATATATATATATATATATATATATATATATATATATATATATATATAGATATATATATATAGATATAGATAGATAGATAGATTATACTCGCCTTTCTTCCACATGTTTAATGTTCCCTACAATGCAAACAGGATTTATTTGTATTTATTTTATTTTTTTCCACCAACCCTTTTTCATTTTGTCATGCTCCCTAAAATACCAGCTACGAGTCACCATGGGCATTTTGACTGCTTCTCTGATTAAATGTCCTCTTCCTCCTCCTCCAGCCTGACGGTTTTTAGGTTGACAACCATGTCCTGGTAGGTTTGCCAGGTTGTGCCATAGGTTGGTTATTTCCGTTTTCAGATGATTGATCAAACTGTGTTTCTGTGCAATGGTCATTGTTTAGGGTAGTGTTTTATAACCTAACCCTGTTTTAAATTTCCCAGCTTCCCCGCTGCCCTGTCTGCTGTGTTTCTTGATGCGGTTTGTTAGAGAACAATGTGTGAACGATCCTCTGGGTCCGTCACAGAACTGCCGTATAAATACTGATATTATTGCACTCATTTCTATTCTGTGACGTCCACCGAAGGCAATTAGTAGCACTAGATTTTATTGGGGTATCAGGCTGGAAATATACACACACATCCCACTTTTCCTATTAATTGAAAACAAATTCAAAAGATTACACAAAGGAGGTCCTGGAAGAAAAGCTGTTGGATGCTGCAAAAAAACTTGAGACTGAGGCTGGAGGTTAAATTTCCTGTTGGTCAACAATAGAGCCAGAAATACGATAGACTGGTTTAGATCAAAGCAACACCCCTACTGGAAAGGCCTAGTCAAAGTCCAGACTAAATTATAATTGAGAATCTGTAGTGCTAAGACTTTGAAACTGACCTTCACTGCTCATCCAATCTGACTGAAAATGAGTTACTTTACAAAGGAGACTGGATCACATTTCTAAATGATAAACTGGAAAACATGTCAAACTTTACACCTTTTTATCGTGCATCGCTCGGTACATGAAACCTAAATGAAACGCAGTGATTTTTCTTTTTAAAGTGACAAAATGGGAAAACACAGATAAAGCCCGACTAGAAGAGTATTTTTATTGTATAGATTAAAAATGTAGATTTGGGCCTGGACTTAGTTTATTTTTAGATCTTGTGCACCATTAAGGCTTTAAGTCTCGCCCCGAACCAGCTAGTTTTGATTAAATCCCCTAAAATCTTCTCTGAGGGAAAACGATAAATAAAATACAGCATGCTGGTTTGTTGTTCCAATATTCATTATTATTGGGAGTTATATTACAATATTGCAAGTTGCACAAACAACAGTGGGACAAAACAATAAAACTTGAACTAGGAATAGATTATTTTATTAGGCTGGGGGGGAGGGGGTGTTATGCAAATAATATGAGTGAGTGTGAAATTTCCCCAGACAAAAAGGGGGGATGGTGCAGGGAGAAGGGGCGCTGGTGGGCGTGGACCCGGAGCTGAGGTCTTCCTGCTCGTCCGAACACGTGGTTCCGTCTCCGCCTTCAGTTCCTGTCGGGTGTGAGGAGGGTGCCAGTCCTGCCTTCAACTCTTTTTCGTCTATTTCACAGCTAGAGGAGACTTTCTGCTCCTGTTTATTTTATTTTTTAAATAACGCAGCACCTCCTCTTCTTCTTCCTCCTCCCCCCCCCCCTCCTTTCCTGGCGGCGCCTCCCTCCCGGGACTCTTCCTCCAACCAGGCCGCGGATACTTCAGCGTGGATCCGACTCTCTCCAGTGTGTGTGTGTGTGTGGGGGGGCTGAGTGTGGAAGAAGCTGCCTGAGATAAGAGCGTGTGTATCCCCCCTACCCTCCTCCTCCATCATCCTCCTTCATCTGCTCGGTCATGACGCTGGAAGCGATCCGCTACCGGTCCGGGTCCCTGCAGATCCTCAACCAGCTGCTGCTGCCACACCAGACCGTCTACGAAGACATCCGCTCCGTGCAGGACGCCTACGAGGCCATCAAGTCCATGAAGGTGGGTTCGGCCGGCGCGCGCTGCCTGCGCCGCGGCTCTTTTGTGCTCCCGCCGCCGCACGCGTGTGTCTCCCGTGACGGCCTCTCGCTCCGGCGGCTTTCATTGTTGTTGTTGTTGGCCATGCCACGGAGGCTGCAGCCTCTCCGCCGCCGACGCCAGCCTCCGTTCACGGCTTTGATCCGCGTCGATCATGCGCTCCGAAGCAGGTTTCTGCACGGAGACGCAACCCGCCCATCTTCTTTCTTTGGGAGAGATTATTGATGAATTATTAATGACCTTTGCCAGGTTTTTTTTTTTCGCCTTTTGGTCCTGCGCTGCACTCAATGACACCTCCAGCTACTCCGATTCTGCAGCCCTGAGACGTAACAATGCTCAGGTAAACGCGCAACGTTTAGGCTCCCGGACATATTTGGGAATAAAAGCGCAGCAGTTCTTCGCTCTTTTGTCTCCCCGGCTGCACACGCACGGAGCAGCGGGCACTGACTGGGCTGATCCGGGGTGGGTGGGTGCTGTGGAGTGCGGGGATGTGACGGGACTGGAGGTGATCTCATACAGGTGCAAAAAAAAAAAAAAAAAAAAAAAGACAATATCATCAGAGTTGATTTGAAACTCGCAGCTTCATCACAGATTTATTTCTGCTCAATTTGATGATTAAAGATTAAAAGCTAACAACAACCCAGAAATTAAAATTTCATATACGGCTAATAAATGCAATAAAGAAAGATAATGGTTGTATGTGTGTGTGTGTGTGTGTGTGTGTGTGTGTATATATATATATATATATATATATATATATATATAAATAAAAATAAAATGCAGGCAGACAATTGACACCATCCATAAGGTGGCTGTTCGCAGAGTGCTGTCTACAAGCATAATAATGGAAAGTTGAGTGGAAGGAAGAAAGTTTGGTTGAAAATGTTGCAACAGGAATATCCACAGCTTTGAGAAGGTTACAAAGTGAAGAGCATTCAGGGTTCCCCCCCCCCCCCCCCCCCACAGAAAATTGGGTAGTCCTGGCAGTAGGTGTCATGTTGGGAGGTGTGCGCGGAGCGTTGTGGGATGCACGTCGATGGAGGTGCGCAGCCCATTAACCGGGCACCGTAGTGTAAGTGCAGCTAATAACAGCTGGCATTAGTTTATCTTGACCGGGAGGTTTTCTCCCATGAGCTACAATAGCGTACCGCGCACATGACGTCACCGTCTCAAGAGCAACGCCCCTTTTGCCGCTTAGGTAGGACAAACCAATAGAGAACGCACGTAGCAACCAGCAACAGAAGCAGCGATATGACCGACTTTGCAGCCATTAAACTTTCCCAAGACGATGTCCCAGGCGCACGGTTTACTGGTCGCACTGTCGAAGAACACACCAACCTTCAGCTCAAACGATGGCTTGAGTGTCGAGGGCTTAAAAAGACCGGAAAACGGGCCGAGTCGATCGAACGGTAAGCTTTGTTTTTTTTACCATGATAGCCTGTATGCTATCATGGTAGCAGGCGCTTCATTATTAACATGTCGGCCACCAAAATACTCTTACCTGTTCACTACTTGATGTCGCTGGAATTGGGTCAGGATGTTCTTCGGTTGGGCCCTTTCCTCCGACAAAATGCTTGCTACATATGTAGGCCGACCGCACCAGTGTACCCAGCGCACAGATTTCTCCTTGGCACTCTTGAATTTCGGGAAAGTAATGAAGAAAACATCCTTCATATGCGGCCGATCAGCGTACCTCGAGTCGCTGTTGCACGTTCCATAGCAACAATGTTTAAAAACCATGGTGTTAGATTTGGAAAAAGCAGTCGTTTAAACGAGTAAAACCAAGGCTAACGCACGTCTCTTTTACAGCGAAACAGCGGCGGACTATGCAAGCTTGTCCTACTGTGTACCACGTGATGTGACGTCATCGTTTCGTTTCTAAAAATAGCTCGCTCGCGGTACGTTATTGTTGCATTACTACTTGGGCTAAGGAGTAAGGACTGGACTGCTGCTCAGTGGTTTGGGGGCACCATGTCGTCTGCTGGCGTTGGTTCACTGTGTTTTCTGAAGTGCACATTCAACACAGCCATCTGGCAGGACATGGTGGAGCACTTCCTGCTTCCTTCGGCTGAGAAGCTTTCTGGAGAGGCCGGTTTAATTTTCCAGCAGGACTTGGTTTCTGGTCCACACTACCAGAGGTACCAATACCGGCTTTAATGACCGTGCTGTCACTGTGCTTGGTTGGCCAGCAAAGTCCTCTGACACAAACACCACAGATTTGATTTGGATTATTGTGGACTGGACGCTTGGAGACACCAGACCCAACAATGCAGGTGACCTGAAGGCCGCTATCAGCAACCTGGCCTTCCAATACACCACAGGCAGAACGCCTCCATGCCACACCGCAGCAACACAGTAACTCAGGCATGTACAGTACATGGACCTACTGGTCAGTGACGCTGAAATTTCACTAGTGCATTATCCATTTTAGATCTATTTGCTTTGGCAAACTAAATTTTTTTAATTTATATTTGCTTTAAGCCATAGTCCTCAAAATAATTAACCAACATGAACACTTAGTATATCACCCTGAGTGTAGTGAATCTGTACAATTTTAGCCATTTCTTGACCGAATTACTGATATTAATGTACTTTTTGATTCTGTTCTAATTTATTAAGATGCTGCAACTAAACCGCTGCTTACCCACCACAACCACAAACGGAGGGCCTCCTAGAGCACTAGATCTGTCGCACAAGTCAGTTGTACACATTTCTTGAGTGACACATCAGCAGTAACGCAGCGAAAAAAACCCGCGATTCTCTGTATTTAAAGTGGCTCATGTAAATCACAATGGTTGAAAAGTGAAATATTGATTTTGTGAGTAACATATTTTGTTGTCGAATAGATGAATATTTTTAATGTAGCCTGACATCGCCTCTCTACGTAGTACAGTCTCTTGATCTGAAACAAACTGGGGGCGAGCTACTAATACAGTTATGTTAGACAGGTGATGCATAAACCTTTGAACATGCTGGTATAAAGGGGTACCAGTTTAACCGTGGAGGTTAAAGATGGTTGGAAAGGCCCCAAAATCTAATTCAATTTAAGGCCCCATAAAGCCTTGGACCGGCCCTGAACAGTGAGGTATTTTCATTTCAATCTTGACTAGGCTAGTATGAACAAAAATAAACAAAAAATCCATCAAATTTCTATCCATGCAGGGTTTCTTGTGCCCAGCGGTCAACAGCCAAGAGGCAAGGTACACCCCGGACAGGTCGCCAGTCCCTCACGGAGACATCCAAGACAAACAACAATGCACACACACCCATAAGGCCAATTTAGAGACCAATTAACCTAACAGTCATATTTTAGGACTGTGGGTGGAAGCTGAAGTACCAAGAGAGAACCCATGAATTCACAAGGAGAACAGGCAAACTACATGGAGATAGACCCCAGGTCAAACCCGGGGGTTGAACCCAGGACCTTCTTGCTATAGTGGCAACAATGAAAAAGAAAAGGAAACTTTGATTTTTGTCTATGAAAGGTGCTCTATTAAAAACAGTGTTTCACAAAAGACATCAGAAACACTACAGACAATTTAGAATAAACTAAAAAATAAAGTGTAATAATAAAACAAAGTCCAGTTGACAAAAAGCTTGAGTAAATAGAAACACCTTCAGCTGTTTTTGATAGAATCAACAGACTCGGCCGCACAAAGAGACGGAGGAAGGTTATTTCCACTATTCTGGAGCAACAGCTTGAAAAGTGTCTCTCCTCTGGATCTAAATCGGTCCGTGGAACCATGAGACGACTCTGACCTGGCGTCCGAAGGGGTGTAGGGGTGCAACAGGTTAGAGACATATTTGGGAGCCTGACCATGCCAAGGCATTAAAGGTGAACAACAAAACTTTAAAACCGATTCGAAATTTGATGGGGAGCCGGTGCTGGGAGGCTAAGATAGGACAAATTTGTGTCCTTCTGCTAGCTCCTGTTTAAAAGCTTCGCTGCAGCATTTTGGAGCATTTGAATACGACTAAGAACAACTTTCTTTTTTTTTAAAACAAGTAAAAAGAGAGTTGCAATAACTCGCAAGGTCGAGAAAGAGAAAAGCGTGAATCACAGATTCAAGATCAGGATTGGCCGTAACCTGGCAATGTTTCTCAAGTGATTAAAAAGTGCTACAAAATGCACCACTGTTCAGCTATCAACTAAAAATCCTCTGTTATCACATTAAACAAAATATATATATCATGATTGCTTGTATGTAAAACCAGCTATTTTTTAATTGCTTGTACTTTAAAATTAACATTTGTAATGATGCCATTGGACAAATCTATTAGGTTTTTTTTCTACAGCAACTCAAGCTGACAAAATGTGTTTTAAAGTGCTTATTATTGTGCAGAAAATGATACATTTTTGCTTTTCTGCTCCTAATGGAGTACAACTTGGAGTATTACAAACTGAGATTAGCTTGTCAATTAGGAGAAATCTTTATTTTTGTCAATGCAATTGTGCATTCCAACAAAAATTGCATTTTCCCGCCAGCTTTACAGCCCCCAGCGAGCAATCTAGAGCTAAGGGTCTTGCGCAAGGACCCCTGGTGGCAGTCTGCAGGGTTCAAACCGGCTACTTGCAGCCTTCTCAGAACGCAAGCTCGCTGCTCTAACCACTTGGTCTCCACTCCCATTAGTCGGGCTATCTGCTGCGTAACTAGCCTGCAACCTGCCGCTTTAAGCCTCCAAACTGTTGTTTTAAAACGGCAACGGCAGACTTCTTGCTCTAGTGGCAACTCTGGGCCACACAGGGTAGACCTCGACCTCTTGAGTTTGGTGTGACGACTAACATCTCCCTCCTTTCCAGGTGCGTGGAGCCCCGGCCATCGCCATCGTGGGCTGCCTCAGCCTGGCCGTGGAGCTGCGGGCGGGCGCCGGGGGCGACGACCCCGTGACCTTCATCAGGGAGTCTCTGTGTCACCTCACTTCAGCCAGGCCCACTGCCGTCAACATGGGCAGAGCCGCCCGCGAGCTGATGGAGTTTGCGGAGAACGAGAGCATGGAGAAGAACTCGGAGCAGCTGAGGGAAAGGTGGGCTGATGGACGCAGGGTTGAACTGGAACGCAGTATGAGCTCAGTGGGGATTCCTTTGATGCGGATGATGTCATGCAGTGTCGTTGAACATTTGTTTTACACGTATTCCCCTGTTGTACCGCTGAATGTTTGGTGTGGGGACGTAGTATGAGCTGACGGCAGAAGCGATACACGCGAGAGAAAGACCCTTCAGGACCTGCGGTTCTCCTCGGCTTAGGCTAACGGTTACGGAAGGTTTGCAAACTTGAAACCTAAAAAGCAACACCTCACATGGTTCTTTGTGTGAAACCAGCACAGCTAAACTTTAGTGTGAAATTATTCAACTCCAGCTTTCACCTTGACGGATTCTCCTAAAGAAGCTGTTGCTACGACACGCTCACACGTTCAGCACCAGCTTCAGGTGTGGTTTAGAAAAAAAACCTTCCAGAATCATCTGTTTTTTTTTTCTTTTTTTCTTAAGTGCAAATTGGTAGCTGTGCACATTACACTTGCCACAAATGGAAATTTGTGACTGCCACAGGAAATGTCAGCTCCGGGTTATTTGTAGCGAGCAACACTTCGGATTCCCTCCCCAGTTGTAAAAAGAAATCAGCCTTACTGTTCCAAATGTTTACCAAATGCACTTTACCCTGACAATTCCCTTGCAATTGTCTTTGTGATCAGTTTATGCTGATCTGTGTTTGGTTGCTGATGTCCCGAATGTTTAGAAGCCTTTCTGAACAAGGACTGTTTTATCTGCAGTAGATGGCATTGAGGGAGAGGATCTCGTGGCTCAAGCCTTTTTCTGCACCAACACAGATATTTAGCAAAACTGATCTTCCGCGGGTTTTTTTGCACCTCTCGTCTAAATGCAGATAGTTTGCATGATTAAAAACGGAGATGGAGGGGGAAAAAAAAAAACTTTGTAAAGTTGAAATTAATAAAACTAAATGTATGGCGTATCCATGTGGAGTAGATATGCAACAATTATCAAATCCGACAAAACTAGAGCCCCATTGCATGAACGCTAACTGTTGCCTTTGGTGTTAGAAACCTCAACCCCGAAGGTTGTGTTTTCCCATCCCAAATCTCTTTTTTTTTTTTTCTTTTTTTTTTTTCTCAGTAATCTTCAAATGTAAGTTTAATATACTGATGACTGAGAGGAAAAGGTAAAGGCTACCAAAGAAGACATGAGCTACAATCATTTCAGAGGAATCTTTCAAATCTGTAATTTATTTAGTTAGTAGTATAGTTTTTAACATTCTCTGATAGTATTGTCTCCACCTACTGGCACAGAATATGTATTACAGCATTTCCCAAGAGCCTGTTTAGACAGAAATTAGGTGTCCCAAAACTTTAGGAAAAAATGTTGATTAAACAAATGCATTAGCAGTAATGTTGTGAAGGACCAAATCAAGCTAAACGGCTACAAACAGGGAGCATACATGAGGAAAGTGCAACTCTCCTAGAAAAAGCAGGTTACAGCTGTTTGATGGGAATATACTCACCTGTTCCGTTGAATTTAGTTTATGAAGAACCATTTCAGCTTAAATATCCCCTTAGGACACTTTACATGGCAAATGAGTCTATGTCCAGAAAACAGAATCAGATTAATCCAATAATATAGATGCATTCAAATTCAATTACATGAAGTCCAGTTCAATCATTTGTATAATACAGTAAAAATCACTTTAATACCAAAAAGTATACAAAAGCTATCTAAGGAAGCCCAGTTGAATGCATTGAGTCACTGAATTTGCATCAATCCCTCATCCTGAGCAAGAATGTAGTGACAAGGGCAAAGAAACTACTTCCTATTGACAACACAAACCACTGTCTTATCCTGAGAAAGTTGTAAAAAAAACTTTTAAAGTTTGCTCATAATGATAAAGGGTCGAGTTAGAGTTCAAGATCTCTGCCCGTATCATTTACGGGAACGCAGACCCTTGTTGATCAGTGTTCCTCTGCTAAAGTCCTTTTAATAGCTCATTCATGTTTGCATCTGTGGGGTTCTGATTTTAGAATCAGCGTTCTAGGAGCCGCGCATCGGTACGCGGCCAGAGTGACATTAGATGTCATGGCTGTCAATGCAGCACATGTTAATGTTAATCCTACCTGTTTTTTTAGTGATGTAGTGATTTTTATTATTTATTTTTTTTAGCCTTGTAGAGTGGGAGATCCTTGTGGCCTGAATAATAATACGAAAGCCCCGGTTCTCTAATGACTGTCTACGGTTACAAATCCTAAAGTTATGAACTCTAGAATAAGCTTAGCCTTTTCCATGTTAGTGGATCGCTTTAGCATCGCTAGATCAGTAGTCCTCATTCTTTTTGCCTCGAGGTGGAACCGTGTAATGGGGCTGCTCGTGTTTGTCGTGTTTTAGCTCGGTTTTATGCAGCCACCCCGCTTATGGTCCAGCTCTAACACAACTCATTTTTTCCTTGACTGCACAGGGTGCAGAGTGTATTTTCCGCTCAGCCAGCTCCTCGTGTTTGTGTTATGTGTTCACCGTAAACTGTCGGAGCGCTGCACTTCTGAGTTTCACCTCTTTGCTTTTCCTCAAAATTAGGTTATATTTAATCTATAAATAACTAGTTGTTTTGCCTGCTTACGTGTGACATTTAGGATGCTGCAGTCTCCATTTTTCTTGACAGCTACAGATGTTTCTATGGGTCAGCCTTAATGTTTTGCTCCAACATCAGGTTAAGTTGGTTGAGAAAGCCCCTATAATGTTCTGACAGCACTCCACCTGATGGGGCTCAGCTTCAGTTCTTCGTTTCTACTTCAGTAAACCAACATCTTGCTCCTGCTGACGTTTTTTGTTTCATTCTGAGGAGTTTATCTAAAGTGCTCAGCTAGTACAAGCATGTCGCTCTGTTTTTATATGACTTGTTGATACCACAAAGCACTGAAGGCGCTACGAAGGCCAACAGGAATTTGAATGTTTATTATAATTCTCCCTTTGGCTTTTTGGAGGCCTGAAAATTTGCAGCAACACACCAAGTTTTGCATACCAGTCAGACGTGCATGAAATTTAAGCGTTTAGATGGTTTCTCAAAAGTTGCAATAGAAATATCTCCACAGAGACACCCTGAAATCGCCCTCCTCATTTACTTCCCTTAATCAGAGGTATAACTTTTGGTACAGTCCTAGAATGTCCCGAAACCTACATAAAACTCCCATGCAACCACTCTCTACAACAAACAGAAAGTCTGCCATCTTGGATTTAATTATTTTTTTTTTATCTTGACCCCAATTTGGCCATTTCTAGTCTCTACATTTGATCAAACCCCAACTAGAGATTTGAACCAATTGGGTTGAACTTTTGTGAGTTTTCTCATAAGGCAGTGGGGGTCTGAAGTTATCACGATCCTAACTTTTTGTGAATGTCTAAAAGGTGGGGCCAGACCTCAAAGTTTTGACATTTTGCCATGATAATCAAAATTGTTATAGCTCCTACAAAGAAAGTCGCTGAGACGAAAAGCCTAAGCCCTGCCCCCTGAAAACAGGAAGTTTAATGAGGTTTAATGACTTCCACACACAAAAGGTCAGATCTGTACCAAAATTTCAGGGTGAGATCACAGACCAACACTCATCACAATCGCGCTGTCATTTGCTCGCATCACTGTAGCCCCGCCCACTTAGAACAGGAAGTCACTTGTTTCACTGGTGGATGTCCTTTTACATTTTGACTCATAAGTTTGAAGCTGTGTCTAATGAAGCAGAACAAGGTGATATTGACGTCTGCTATGAACAGTGACTTTTGGCTGGACCGTGCCGGCTTGGCAGAGCGGCACATTTCGATACCTTGCTGTTTGCATACGATCGACTTTAAATCTGAATTGTTTCAAACTGGATATGAATGATTTTTGTCAACCTACAAATGGGTCAATTGGATTACATTGACTTCTGAGTCAACTGCACCTCCTAGAATATTTTATAAGGCTATTTATTTTTTAACCTTTTATACAGGTGGTCTAATTGAGAGCCATCTTATTTAGAAAGGAAACCTGCTTTGAAAAAACAAAGTTACAAACACAGTAGTCATAGGAATAATTAAACATTCAGTTCAAATTAAATAATGTAATAAAAATATGACTTAAAAACGACGAGCAAGTTTTGTTGGAGGACTCCTCCATTTTCCGTAAAATTCATTTAAATCATTGTGGACAGGATTCAATCCTGCCGATTCGTGTTCCATATCTCCATGACGCATTATTGGATCCACACCAAACTTTAGCCCCGCCCACTGAGACCAAAAACACAGGTTTCTGTAGTAAATGACCCTCCATGACAGTCTGTAGCAGTTTCAAAATGTATCTAACAACGGATAATAATTTTAAATGATATTTTGAAAATGCCACAGGAAATCTTTCTTAATCCTTCACTACCAAACAGGAAGTGACTACAACTTCCATCAGGAAGATTTGATTTCGGTCAAATTTTTTTTAAGACTTCTCGCATAAGCTGAGCAGAGCCTAACTGAACACAATATCAGAAGCAGAATTGAGTGGCAGACTCACTCGAGGTGCTGAGGTGGTGATGCAGAACGCCCGTGGCTGCGCACAGGCCGAACCGACGGGTCGTTCGATGCTGCTTTAAGCTTTAGTTCTGCTTGTAACATGGTGCAGTATAGTTTTTGTATGACTGCACGCGACAAAAGGCTGGGATTTTTAAAAGTTGGACTTCACTGGAATGAGGCAGACATAAAATCCCCCAAAAAGTACATCGACAATACGTATTGGGAGTTTAGTTTAGTCGGGGACTTGGACCCTGACCTTTTTAAGATGCCACAAACTGGACTCTGAACCCACATTAAGGATCGGGGTGAAACATCCCTCCTTTGAAGCGCACTGGGGACAGAAACATTGAGTTGATCGTATGAAATAGACAACACAAGAAAGTGTGGTGCAGCTGTGGTGGAATGAGAGTAGAGAACCATGTAGCCGTAATTGACTTGCACTCTCTGTGGACACTTTAATGCTTCAGAGGCAGCCAGAGCCTCTCCTCAGTTCCCACCACTGAGTTCACCCCTCACCCTCTCCCTGCAGTGTAATTTCGTGGATCGAAGACATGCTGGAGCGTGACGTCAACGACAACAGGAAGATCGGGAACTATGGAGCCCAGCACATCCTGTCTGGCGTCCCGAGGGACTCGGTCACCATCCTCACACACTGCAACACCGGCTCGCTGGCCACGGCCGGGTACGGGACGGCGCTGGGTGAGACCGGAGCTTCAGATCTGATGCGAGAGACGAGTGTGGATGTTTCTGTCTCCGCGGTCTGTAACGGCGACTCTCGTGTGCAGGCGTGGTGAGAAGCCTCCATGCCCTGGGCCGGCTGAAGCGCGTCTACTGCACGGAGACGAGGCCGTACAACCAGGGGTCCAGGCTGACGGCGTACGAGGCGGTCGCAGAGGGCATCCCTGCGACGCTCATCACAGACAGCATGGCGGCCCTCACCATGAGGGAAATGGACATCACAGGTAGGACTCTGAGGACAGCGTCGCGTCTGTCTGTTACGTTATTTAATCCTAGAAAACGTCCCATCACCTTTGCTCCCCCCTCAGCTGTGGTCGTGGGGGCGGACCGAGTCGTCGCCAACGGTGACACGGCCAACAAGGTGGGCACGTACCAGCTGGCCATCGCTGCAAAGCACCATGGGATCCCTTTCTATGTAGCTGCACCCAGCACATCATGCGACTTGAGCCTTGAGAGCGGGAGGGACATCATCATTGAAGTGCGACCCCCTGAGGAGCTCACCAGTATAAACGGCGTCCCCATCGCCGCCCCAGGTAGGAAGCGTGGATGGCTGAAAGCTTGTGTGAAAGGAACTACAAATCCTTTAAATATAAGGTCCCTCCACAGTCCTGGAAAAAAAAAAGCATGGAGTTTGTTTTTAACTGAATGGCATGAAAAAATAACCGATATATAAAATTATGCTTTTCCAGACTTTTGTTTCTTTTGCTGTTTTTTTTTAAAGGGCAAAGACTGATGCATAATAAATCCAGTGGTGTTCACATTGACTTATTAATTTGATATTCTTTGTTTGATGTGCTAAACTTTATAGCAATTTTCTGGCATTTTAGCCATCAATCTGTGGTGTTTTTGACTTATTGACTGAATGCATAATTAATCAAAAGTGAAAAAGATGGTTGATTTATTTCCTCTTTGTCTCTAGATAACTTCAAATTCAGGTTGAACTGGACCTGTGGTTCCTTGACTGAATCTAAGATACCAAATGAAGCACTAAAAAGACTGTTTTCAGGTTGAGCGGGGAAAAAAAGAAGATAAAAGTACACAAACTGTGCATTTAATGTGGGATACTTCAGTCCTTATTTGACAAGTAAAAGGGTTTTAGATCTTAAAAAGAAGGTGATCTATGTTAGTCCAGATGCTACCAAAGAGCCAAATTGGCCCTCTTCCACACCCTGACAATTAAGCTTATTTCAGTGTTGTCTTGTTTCATTATTCTGGGACCTAAAGATAATATAACCTGGCAACAAGGTTGATATTCTAGATTCAAATGCTCAGAATGTTATAAAATGGCATTCAAATAGTGTTAATAATGAGTAAAGATGGGACATATCGGACATGATATAATAATGTAAATTATAGTTTAGCTCGTTTCTATAAAAAATGTCAACATGTTCTACACAAATAAGAAGAATTTAAATCCAATGGATGTGTTTTCACATTAATAATAAGAAGGGAAGTTTTAAGGTTAGTTAGAAGCCAGACAGAGATGAAACAGCCTGAGTTCAGTCTTTTCAGGCGTATGTCTCAGACTTCAGGGCTTCTAAAGGGCTCCACATGTGAACTGAGAATGGGACGTTTTTGTGCTGAATTGCAGACAAATCGACGAGGTTGAGCACAAAGGAGGTCTAGGAGAGGTGACTGTGTTTTTGATTTAGTTTTTTTTTTTGGTGGACCCAGGGCGATTTATTACTCTCTAATTATACTTAACACTGACATCACAGTAATTAAACCAGGTTCAATAAAAACGATGCCCTGGGAGTAACAGATTAATGCTTCTACATTTTTACACTCTTTTCTCCCACAGTCATGTTGCTATCACGGTTTAAAAATTATTCCAAAATAATCATTTGGTACTATGTCATAAATGCAGTAACAATAAGATGTTGGTTCTTGTCAGCAATGGACCGGTATAAGATTCTGATGGTATCATAAGAATAACCTGTTACCTCTGTTTTTACACAATAAAAACAAAAACATATGATCTAATTTCTTTAATTTAAAATAGGGGAAAAAAAACACATAGTTCCACTGCTGGAAATATGTAATACTATTACAATTATGTTATAGAACTTTTTTTTTATTTTTAAACTTTGACTGGTGTAATAATAGAGAACAGCCAGCTAATATAGCATTAGTGCAAACCATTTAATCTTTCTGCTGTTCTGGGCCCCTATAAACTGAATCTTCTCCAGATCTTCTTTGCAGTTTAATTTATTTATTTATTTCTTCACAACTAGAAAAATGTAGAGCAGGTAATCTATCAGTCGTGACAGCAGGCTCAGATCGGAGGCAACCGGCTTATCGCCCAGGATTTTTCTGAAACCGCTGTGACACCTAGGAGCCTTTATCCATTCTGGCGCCTCGCACTTGAGCAACCTGCAGTTGGAGCGCTGCTGTTTTTGAGCTCTCCAATCCAAAGAAGTTGAAGCATTCACTAAGCATCAACTCAGTGGACAGCGGCATCAATTTTATCAGAGAGGACGCCAATAACAACAAGTTGCCCTTTCTGGACTGTGTGGTACACATTGAGGAAGTTGGGAGTCTCAACACCGAGGTTGGGACACACACACACACAGAGAGACCAAAATCTGCATTTTGATTCACATCAACCACTGGAACACAAACTCTCTGTTATCAGATCTCTGAGTTATCGGGCCGACAGCATTCCCTCTGCCACAGAGGAGAAACAAAAACAATATAAGCACGTCGGGAAATCACTGCAAGCCTGTGGTCATCTCTCTGAGGAGAAGACGGAGAGACGCAAAAACATTGTCATTCCATATGTGTGTTCTGAGACACTCTGGGGAAATTTCTCAAATTACAACATACTGGTAAATTTGGAGAAACCAAACAGCTACATAAGTCCCATTTACACTACCCCTTTTTAACCGTGCCGAGAACGGTCCGAGCTCGGTAACTGAGATAACTATCGAGTGTAAATGGATCGCAAACTGAACTGAACCGTGCCAGACGCAACCGAACCGCGCTAAATCTAGACCAGTTCGATAGGTGGGCTCGGCCCGGTTTTTCAGTGGCACGGTTCTCAGATAACAAAGAGCACATGAGCAGACCGCGTCATCTCCTCACAGTCAGAAATTTCAGACATTCATAAAAATACTAGCTTCCTTACCACGCCACACTGTTTCCAGTGATGATTCTGCTTAGCAGTGTGATGAACCTCAGCGTCTGTCGTTGCTTCCTGTGTCTGTAAGCCCTGATTAGACGTTCGTTTGTCTTATCCACTTCCCAAAAGCCGACTCCGTCAAGTAAATTCACCAAAGGTTGCCTTCTTCGCCTGACTCTCCGCAAACAACGAAATATCACAATTATAACCAAGCAGAACTTCCTGAATGTTACAGGTGCCGCCATTTTGATTTGCTTGAGTCCCTCCTTCAACCCTGGAGAGCAGTAGTACCGCAGATCGTCACTAGGAGGCGAGGAACCGTGCTAGCGTGATGTGTAAACGGTCGTAAGAACCAAGCTCGGCTTGGTTAACTGATCCAAGCTCGGTCCGAACTCGGCATGGATCGGTTTAACAAGGGTAGTGTAAATGGTGCTATAAAAGCATGGCACATCACCGGAGAGCCAACAGCTTGGGGAAAGTTTCAGCAGTACGCTTGCACCTCAAGAACAAACGGCACAATTTTGACGACAATGATGTCCAGATTTTGGACCGGGAGAACGGATGGGTTAAAAGAAGCCATCTTGGTCAAAAGAGAAAAGCCATCACTAAACACAGGGAGAGGATTGCGATTCCAACTCCCCGGTGTTTACAGCTCCGTCCTCCAACACATTACAGAGAGATTACATCAGCATCTCATCATGATTCAGGTGACCAAGTACTCCACTCACACCAAGACCCAGGACAGTGGCGGGTGGATTACTGATTTGCATCTGACTGGAGAGGATTGGCCTCCATGTGCTTAAAAACAGCAGCGCTCCAACAGTTTGCTCAAGGGCGAGCTGCCAGATTTGACAAACACTCCTGAATGAGTGTTGAAACGTTTTCTGAAGCACTGAGCAAAAGTCCGGTTTTCTCAGATTTAAGCCCCGTTTGCTGTGGCCATGACCCGGATAACTGAGGATTTGCACAGGCATAGCAGTGATGTTGGAAGCAGAGTTTGGGAAATCAATTTGTTACTTTAGAGCACGGACGAGCAGCAGATAAGGTTTCTTGATTCCCCTTAATGCGTTAATGTTTGTACTACACGCATTAGGACACGTGTGCAGATCAGCTGAGGGCAGTGTGTCCTGATTAAATCATCTGCCAGTCTTGTATCTTGGCAGCAGCTGTGATCTCCAGAAGAGGTCTGAGCCAAATATCAGCGAGCCAGGCCTTCTAACTCACAGCCCCTATCAGAACATTACAGCTACAGCTGGTGTTTGTTTGGAAACAGCTCAGTTTGATCCCCCCCTCTTTTTTTTTTTTTTTTTTTTTTTTTTTTAATTGTCCGATTTAAGAAAATGGCAAAACACTGAGAGATTCCTCCATGCCAGGATTAAGATGGCTGACTAAAAAGTAAAAATAAACTGTACAGCTCTTTCATTACTGTTCATCTTTGCTTTTTCTGTTGGGGTTTATTGCTTTGGATATTTAGATTCATTTCCAAGTCTAATATATTTAAGGATTATGTTTAAAAGAAAAAAAAGGGTTAAAGAGAAACAAAGGTCTCTGAGGGGGGGCCAGGGTGGGGCCAGTGTTTTTTCATGGGGGCACAGAACAAAGGATTGGGGAAAATAAAACTAAACAGGCCATTATTTCATTGTTTAATCGTGGCTCTGGAACTGCAGGTTGCAGACCCCTGATCCTATCTCAACACGGCTGGAGCTAAACGGGAAACAGCTTAATTTAACTAGCCCCTGCTGGCCCCCCAACTAGAACCGCCCCTGCTGAGGAGTGATGTTATAAGTGCTCTATATTGAGCCCAGTCTGACTGTACCTTATTTTTCGGACTATAAGTCGCTCCGGAATATAAGTCGCATCAGTTAAAAAAATGCGTCAGGAAGAGGGGAAAAAACATATATAAATCATCTCAGACTATAAGTTTTATAAAATCAAAGACTAAAAACTGACATTTAATCAGGTAAGGCAACTTATTCAATTACATCCACAACAGGTTGAATAACGTGGAACATACCTGGGAGGTTGAATGGGGAAAATTGGCATAACAAGCCAGCAACTTCAACCGTCAACGTTCTCGTAAGCACATTTCAGCGTGACGAGCCGTTACGCTGAAATGTAAATAAAATTACGTTATCTGACTGCTGCGACTCTCTTCCCTTCCATGTGGAGCCAAACCCACTTTATTATGTTACCGACTCCTAATTATCCATTAATTGTTACATAGCCAAAAATTGCAGACCTCTGCGATTTGGAAATTGTGTTTTTAAAATTGCGATTATATTACAAATGCGATTCATTGCGCAGCCCTACCCCATCATTATCCATAAATGGTAATGGGGTTTCTGTTTTAGTGGCATCACTCCCTTTTAGCTTCATTTTATGTCAGTGAAGCGTTTTTAAATTATTTAAAAATGTTTTATTACTACGGGCTTGAAAAATAGGCATATTTGTTTCATATTTTCCTTTTTGACAGGTTTGTCATCTCAAACTTCACCCTGAACAGACATTACTTCCCATGTATTTGCACAGGGCGCCTCTAAGTGCGCAATTACGCTGAAGGCTGAGTTTGAAGTTGTTCACCGAGCAGATGTTTCATGTTTGTGCTCTAAGCGGACCCAGTGAGGCATGGACTCCTGCTTCGCCTTTAACCCACTAGCATTAGTATTAAGCCTACGGGAATTTCGTGATATAGGAAATAACACTTTTTTTAATGTATCTTAACCCCAGATTCTGTAGAGGTGCAGCCCTTTAGGCTCTGCACTTCACTGCATCTTAATTTTCTACACAGCCTAGATGACTATTTGGGAACTGATTGTCCAATCCCAGGATCATTTATGTTCAATGATACCAGGTTGAGGCGGTGAGGGGAGCGGAAACAATGCTTTTCAGTTCTGCGCTGAGCGTGAGGGATAACCATAGTGGGCAAAATGCATAAATACAGACTGTAAAGCACTCTTTTTAAAGAGGAAGAGGAATGAGGGGTCTGTGCTGAAGCTCCCAAAGTTACAAGACCTTAAAAATACCCCTTAAAGTACACACCGACATTCTGTGGCGTGCACAGACATTTTAGGGGGCAGGTGCTCAGGAGGGGGTGGGAGGGCACTTTTTAGCGTGCGCAAGGAGGTGGCTCATTTCGGGGCATTGTTTCAGTGGTTTTTAATGGCTCAGGTTTTCAAAAGATCATTTCAAAACCGACCTCAGTAAAATCTTAATAATATTCAGGGCAGTCAAACTTTTTTACAGTAGCAGGCTACACACTATCAGGTAGGAGGGTTCACTTATATATAGATATATATCTATATATCTATATATACTTCAGACTAAACAGTGGCTCTGTGACTACTGTAACGAACAAACAAATAGCAATAGCGTAGTCGGTGTTGCCAAATTAGGCAGGTTTCCAACCAATTAGGCTTTTGAACACATTGAGCTGGAAAAAAATAGTTTATGGGCAGATTGTAAAAAATTTCCGAAGCTTTTCATAACATTTGTTGGGCTTTTAGAAAGAATTACTAACAAAATATATCAAAATAGTCTTTATTTATTTTTTAAATAAGTTGAATCTGTCGATCTGACATCATCAATGAATAATAGTTATAATGAATAATATTGATTGTTATAATAAAACAAGAAAAGACTAATGGTTAATCAAGTGTTTGGTCAATGTAAACGCCCAAGAGGGGTTGAGTTCTACTTAAAAATATTTCATGACTGCGTGTAAGAGAAATGTTTAATTGAGCTATACTGAGAGAAATTAAGTTTATATTAAGGTAGATTTACAACTCATGTTGGGAAGCTATTTATAATTTATTTTTTCTGGGTGAAATATCCTGATTATTAAAGAGATCTTGTGTGTTATTTGGTTGTCTGATTGTACATTTTGTTTGGAACCCATATGGGCAGTTTTTTTTTCTTTGCTTCAGCTCAGTTGTGTGCTAATGGCATGTTCTTATGTGTTTAATAGTTCTGTGCTTTTAACATGAGAGAGTTTGAGATTTGGCCTTTGGACTAACAGTGACATAGGGTAACCTGTAGCGCTGTGTCTTAACTCAAAAGTCCAGCATAAGCTACACGCTAATAAACATGAGCGCTGGTGTCAGGCTGAACACTGACTAAAGTAACAATTCTGACTAGAACAGGTTCTGTAATTACAGCAGCTATGAGAACAAGGAGCAGAACAAAGCAGAGTTCCCTTCTACCTGCAAGTAACTCAAGTCTCTTCAGTTTGGCAGCTTTAGTGCTTGATTCTGCTCCTTGGGCTCCTAGCTGTCCTAGCTCACCCTGCTAGCTGTCCTAGCTAACCCTCCTAGCGTGAATGTTTACTCCACTTTAGACTTCAGTGCTGACATTTCAAACAGAAATTAATAGCGCTCCTTCCAGCTCGCTCTCTGCTTTGTTGTCACTTCTTGTAATTGTTTGGTAATCAGACCAAATTTCCATCCCGCTCTACAGACACCAACGGTGACCACACCACAGCCGAACTGCGGCGGCGACTGAAGGCTATGACTCGGTGTCCCGCCCCTCTCCAGCTGTGATTGGCTAGCATGTTGCCTTCAGTCGTTGATTTGATTGGTTAAAGTGTATGATTGACACATCAAAGATAGTACTAAAAGGTCGATGGCCACTCCGAGGTAAAAAAAAAAAAAAAAAAAAAGAAGACGGCTTCCAGTCCAGGGTCTGCTCCGCGCTCAACCAGAAGGCACAAATATCGCTCCATTATATAATCGGGGAAATGTAGGCGGCGGCAAGAGCTGCTATAGACGGCGATTTGCCGCCGTTGACCGGCTACTTTTGACTGCCCTGAATATTAATAATTAAAAAAAAAAACGAGTTTCAAAAGGGCATTTTCGTTGATAAAGGGCAAACTTCCTAGTGCTTTAGCACCACCTAGTGTCTATGTATGCACGCCCCTGCCGACATTATCGTGTGACTAAATTGAGTACCTGCGCCTGAATTCAAGTGCAAGGTGTGACGCAACAACCCCAGAGCGCGCGTACCCTGAAAAAAAAGAATCCGGCGCTCTTCTGTTTCTCTGTGCCGCCTAAGAGGAAAGTCCCGTCTGGCACACATTATGACAATATCCAGCACCACCTTCACATGCTGACGGTTTCTCAACAAATGTGAGGTTTCCAGCATCTCCTTGCATTCGGCTTATTGCAGTCCTGCAGATTTCTCTCTATGCCGCCGATTTACTGAGAACTAGAACATGAAGCTCTCTGTTTTCATGTTTGGGACAAGCATATTTAAATTTTATTCTTCATTTTATTTCAGTTTATGATTAATTTAAGTGACGCTCCTTTAAAAAAATAAAAAATTTAAAGGAAAGCCACTTGATTGGGTGGGCCCTGACACAAATAGCTACGCCCCTGGTTAAAACTGCTCAATGTTTGATGGCTTTTTGGCATCTTTAGTCTTATCACGTTAGCCAGTGGCTAAAACTGCTTCGTAGCATCTCTTCTCTTGGGATCCGTAAATAAACACAAACAGTAATTTCGTGCAGAAATGGTGGTGATGCCAATGGAGCAGAATTTAAGTTCATCTGATTGGTCTTTAATTGTATACTTAGTTTGAAATGGCCTGTAAAATAACAACCACCCTCTCCTCGCTGCAGGTATCGAAGTGTGGAACCCGGCGTTCGACGTGACGCCTCACCAGCTCATCACAGGGGGCATCATCACCGAGCTGGGGGTCTTCCTCCCCTCCGAGCTCCAGGCGGCGCTCACAGGCCGCCTCACCGCTCTCTAAAAAACCTCCCAGCGCCTCCCGCTGGTCCCGGTGCACCACTGCACATTCACGTCACACACTCTAAAAGACACTCCTGTCTTCACTGAGCTTGTGGTTTTACTTTGGTTTTAAACAACACAGTCACTGTAACATGTCCGCGGTGCACTGTCTAAAAGTCTTGAGTAGCTCTGCCAGCTGCAGACCAGAAAAAGAAATCGGATTTTCCAGCGCGGGGAGTTGAGGGGATATTTCCAGTCTCTCCTTTCTTTTAAATCCTCTTTCTGTAGTCTTCACATCTTTCCCATGCCACGTTTCATTTTCCTTTTTCACCTTTTAAACGCTTTCTAAACAGCTTCTGCAGCAAACAGAGCTCAGCTGGGCTCAGTGTAATTCAATTTGGCAAAATAAATATCTAGAGTCATAGCAGAGGCAAAAAACAACAACAAAAGAAATAATTAAAAGACGCAATTCTTTCGATAACATATCAGTCGCCGTTTCCAGAATGCTGCTACCTACTTGTAAATATTTATTCCCTGCTGGTAGTGTGTACATATGTAGAAAACTAACCTCTGCTAGTAAAAAATAAATAAAAAAACTGCTATTTTAACCAAAAATATGGTTATTAAAAATCAAATCTGCCATGTAAAATGTTATATTAACATTTAATTTCTATTATTCACGTGTAGAAGTTTTTGTCTAGATGACTAATCAAAATTATAGCTCGTAGACATTTAAACACAGCCTTTATTGGCCATATAAAAAAATACAAAAAACACTTTTTTTTTTTTTTTTTTTTTTTTACTACCTGTACGTTTTAATATCTGAACCAATCGGCTGAAGTCTTTAACAGGACATGGCTGTATTTATACCTCACTTCATGTCTTCATCTCACAGGCTGTTCTGTATTATACCACACATGTATGCTTGCATTATACCTAGAAACGCAAACACGCGTACCCTGACAGTCCTGCTGTGATCTGAGGAGGCGGGGGCAATTTTATATAATCCAGACGTTTAAAAGAATAGTTCGCTGTAAAATGGAGGTTTTGGTTCACTACTACTTCACCTACGACCGGTTTTATTCACCTGTTAGTATTTTACAGCAAGTTTTTTTTTATGCCATTACTGTATTACCTTTTTAACTAACACATTTTAAATGTAACCTACAAATATTACTGGAGCTGGACAGATGAGGCTGTTCCTGGCAGACGCCCCACGCTTTGAGGTCAGACCTGCAAATTCAGGTTTTCGTTGGTACTAGTTTTTAATCTCTAAAGATTTTCCAGAGATTGATTTTAATCTAACCGGAATTTCCAAGATTATACGTGTTTCTGCATCAGAGCTTATCCTTTCTGACCTTTTTATCTGATTATAGTTAATTACTAGAAGGCGTATCAAAGTACCTGCTTTTTACTGATGTATTTACAAACCAAAAGTTGTAGGATATTTACCTCATCAAGATGATTCTTTAAAAGCCATTAACTTAAACAAGAAAGAAATGGCAGACGGATCAGCTAAAAAGGTGATGTGTAAAACGCATGTCTTGTTAGGTCTGCCCTGGATTTTGGTGGCGCTGCCGCTTCTGTCTTCTTTTATATTTGACCGTCTTTTATATTCCCTCAGATTGTAACCTGCTGCCAGGACAGCTCACACTTTTCACACGTCTACTCATTAGCTCTGACGTAAAACAAATGGTAAAGGGACGGGATTTATGAAAACACTTTTTTTTTTATCCATACCGACCACTCGGAGCGCTTTGCACTAACCCGCACACATTCATACGCTTAGATGCAGATCCCCATAGATTTAGGTGCCTTGCCCAGGGGCACATCAGCACCACGTGGTAAGGAGGAAGCTGGAATTGAACCCACAACTGTCTGAATGCGAGACGACTGCCCTACGCATTGACCCGCAGTTGCTCAATAGAAACAAACAAGTGAAAGAAAACATTTTGAGTCACTGGATAAGTTGATGTTGCTCTTTTGGAGAATCTGAAATTAAAACACCAGAGCTAAACTGTAGCAGTTTCCTTTACAGCTCATAGGTCAAATAAAACTGTTTGTTTTGTTGTTTTCTTTTATTTGACCTGTTGATCTGAGCCAATCAAAGAAGAGTTGCCAAATTCAGGCAAATTAATCGATGCATCTCTAAATCTAATCTTCAGCTGATGTTACATTTGTCAAATTATTAACAAACATGGCTAATCGGGGTTAAATTTGAATGTTTATTAAAAAAATTGGTTTTAGCTTTTGTTACTTTGATATGTATTCATTATCAGCCCAGCTAGTTTTACCACTGTAGAGCTGATCCAGAAATAAAAGCAGGCGTTTGTAGTAGAGACCTGAGACGGTTCCTTTAGGCTCTGGGTGTGTATACGGGGGGCGGGGGGGGATCATATCGTTTCATGCAGTATGTGTGAAAAGCACTGCAGCAAACACGGTGACACCAGAAACAATCTGAATGTAAAACCTCTCTCTGCCAGACATGTTTCAGTGTGAGGGCTTCAGACACCCGGTCACTTCTTGCCTTTGTGCTCACTTCAGAATGTGCTTCAACTCTTTGGACTCTTCCCTCCTCTCAACTTACATTGATGGTTCACGCTGACCCCTCCTCAGACCTTCATACATGCAACTCCAACCCCAAGCAATGCATGAAGCATTAAAAAGATTATTTTTTTCTAGTTATTATATGATATGTTAAGCTTCAGCATAAATTTTTTTCTTTTGGAGATTAAGATCGTTTAGTACCAGTATTACTGGCAGAACAGTTGCAGAGATTTGGTAAAAGTATATTTACAAAATTTCTAATTTTATATTTGGCGATATGGCGAGTCGATGATATCTGAACTGCTCCCGTTGGTAAATTTTGAACAAGCTTACTGTCTACATACTTGTCAGACCTAAAGAAGGGCTCTGCATCTTACCTGACATGCATACCTGGATATTCTTAAAGGTCAAACAATAGGATCGACTTTTTCTCTTGCTCCTTCTAGAGCGTTTCAGGAGCTGAAACAGTCCTTCCACGCGTTATGCTAATGCTGCGTTTGGTTCGCCTCTGAAGTCGGAACTCGGGACACATGCTGGATGCCAGGAAACCAGTGGGAGCTGCTCTCCATCATAGGCTCTCAGTAACTGGGGGAATAAAATCAATCTTCCTCTTTCCTCTCGATTTTCCGGCAGCCTTTCCTGATAAATCCCGACCTGCAGCGTTGTGCGCTGAGATCATGGAGGATGGAGGTCCGTCCCGAAGCCTTGACAAGCTGAAATCCTGCTGTTTGCAGAATCTCTAAGCCTCGTTCTCTCCAGGGAACAAGAAGCTGTCCCATACCATCACACAACCTCCACCAAAAGGCTGGTTTGGCGTTGGCAGAGAGAACCTGGGTAGTTTTTCACCTGATTTGTGCTGAAAAGTTATATAGGACTCCCACAGAGTCGGAAAAGTCTTGGAAAGCTAGAAGCTCTGGGTCGGGTCCAATTTCAGCCTCAATATGGCTGCATTCAAAAGATGGTCAAAGTTGCAGGAATGAAGAGTTTTTTCTGACCTTCTGGTGGTTTGTGTCCGTGATGGTGGTATTTGTGCTCACATATTCAATGACTGTTTCTAATGTATTAAATATGGAGGAAAATGTTGGCTGTCGTGTTGCTGATTCTGCCAATCCTGTTCACAACCCACTGGTCCTCCAGTCTGCATCTAGACATCATTCCGACTTCTGAGGCAAATCTAAAACGGCGAGATCAGGAGGGACGAAATAGAAAGAAAGCAATCTTTCCTTTAACATCTGTCAACCCTTTTTTTGTTTTTTTTAAAAAAAAAAAAAACTTCAGTAAGGTTACAGATAAAACTATTATTTTTCTGAACATTTGTTTCCATGTGTGCCACTGTGATGTAGCTATAGAAGAAAAGTATACATATATACAAACATATACATATATATGAAGAGGCCAAACCCTACAAGAGTAATTGATTAAAGAGCAAAGATTATTAAGAAAATGTTTTTTAAAAAATCATAAAACTAAACATATCTTGGGTGCATTCACGTGTTTTTGGCTTTTATTTTTGCAAATTATTTGAAAATTTCACATGATGCCAGAGCAATTATTGGATAAGTTTTACCTTAAAATCTCCGCACATCTGAACAAGGCTGTGAGACGATGCTTTCATCCTCCAGCAGCCTTTACTTTTGAAGCCCGACACGCTTCCAGGTATCCAATTAACTTCCTAAAATCCAACTTGGAAGCTTTTTCCTTTTTAAAAAATAAAAATCAACAAACATTGAGTCCTCCCAATGAAGTCTGCCATGAGCTGTTTACACAGTGGGCTTTTATGCTGAAAACCAACCCACTGTAATGCTACATCCAGACAAATATCAGCGGCTTCGATAATAAACGCAACATAGTTTGGACAATCAGTCCGTTGCTGTCACGCAGCGCAAAAATAAAAAAATTCAAAACTGGGTTTATTGTAGCTACAAACAACTGGAAGACATTTTTCTTGCATTTAAACATTGCATCATTAAAAAAAAAGGAGAAAAACCTCCAGGTCATAATCCTAATCTTGTGGATTTTGCTGTTGGTTTCGTATTAACTTGCAACTTAAATGCACAGTTTTTGTCCAGGAAAAAAAAAAAAAAGATGATAATCACAGTATCTATCACTCGACTATATGTTATTATAAAGCTGTAAAGTTGTCTCACTGCGTTTTTTTTCTCTCCCGTTTAACCTCGACTCACAAAGATAGGTCACCCGCGAGCGTATCGAACTTTTCAACAAATGTTTCTCTTTGGGTTTTGTACAGTTCAAGACGCATATTTTCGGGGGCGTTTTTTGACGACGCTCCACGCGTATGTAGCAACTATGAGGCCATTTGATCCGTAACAAACCTCCGTCTCTCTTTCTTTTAAGCGGTACAGTCTCTTTGTCTGTCTGTCTGTCCGTCCGTCCATGGTAGTTTATACCCGTCTGACTGTGGTCTGTTTTATTTCCTGATCATTGTTGTGACTCTGTGCGTAGGCCATTAGAACACCACGCTGGGGAGGCCTCCTCGGCCAAACACACTACCTCTCCGTCTGCCTGCATGGACTCTGAACACAAGCACTCGGTCCGCTCCAGCAGAGCAGACCGACTTTAAGAGAACAAACCTGGACTGAAACTTAAATCGGATCTTTACGTCTTTAAGCGCCAACACAAGATGAAATGTAACTCTGTGGCTAGATTGTGGGTTTCAGCTGACTAAGCGTTTTTTTTTTGTTTTTTTTATTTTTTATTTTTTTTTTTACAGCATGTTCTGAAGCTGCAGCCGTACAGCGCTGCAAGTGTTCGAGAGGTTAATAGACCCGACATGTTCTGGTGCCAAAAATCCAGTTTCCACATTGACTTCAGTGATCAGAGTAGGTGCTTGTGCTTTATTGCAAAACGAATCACAGTGGAGGGAGTGCTGTTCAGATGGCCTCTTTAAGTGCAAGTTTCTCATTGTTGTTGTTATTGATAATCTCTGTTTAAGTTTGTAACGTGGAAATGGTTCCAAACTGGATTCTTATATATCATGAATGAAGAGATTTCTCTTTCACATCGGTACAGAGAAGAACAAAAAAAAGAATAAAATGGTAAAAAGGTATATTTTCCTTGTGTCTTCTTTACTTTTTGGGCTTGAATTTTACATTGAAATCCCAAACTATAGATTTTATGCAAGTATTACAGATATCGTAGTGGCTGAATACTTGTGCATGCCAAACTTTACAGAAATGTATTTGCTGGGAAAAAAAATTAAAAACCATTTATAATTTTCCTTCAACTTCAAAATGACTTTTTGTTACTCTTCTCAGATGCAATCCAGATAAAACACATTGAGGTTTGCGGTTGTAATGTGCCAAAATGTGAAGTCATGAATGCATTTGCAAGACACTCCATTAGAAAGTAATGTGTCATTTTCAGCCGTCCCATCAAAATTTAATATGGTTATGTTAAAAGGTTCTGTGAAAAAGTAATAAAACTGTGATCCACTGGCTGCTAATGGAGAAGTAATTGGTTAATTTGTGTAGTTTAACAACTTTTTTCTGCACAGATCCTTCAGTTGCTGAATGAGTCTTAATCTAAACTGTCAATTTCCATAGTGCAGCTTCTCAGCAACCATATTAAGATACTATGAAACCAAAAGATACAGATACGTTTGTTTTTTTTTGGCCAAGTGTGAGACGGTCCTTTGTGCTCTTTTTGTCAACATTGGTGTGTGCCAGGAAACTCATTTATGGAGGCCATATCTCTCTTATTGTTGAATCATGAACTATGACCTGAACTGAGGCCTTGCGCCGGATATTTGTCTGATATTAAACTTATAGTTTGACCTAAAACACCGAAGTGCTACACAAAAAAAAGCAAAAACAGAAGAAATCAGTGACGAATACATTTTTTTAACATGTTTAGTTCACTAACCTGGTAAGCCAGATTGTAATGTGCAGCACTCTCCTTTTGTGTGTTTGTGAACGCACAAATACTGCGAGAATTCAGCTTGGTGGCAAGGTTATTAGTCAGAATTCTGAGAATAAAGTTAGGATTGGAAAAAATTATTTTTTTGAATGCCCTTTTTTTAATGATCCTAGTCCTTTTCAGTAGTCATTAGTTCACCGGTCTTTGTAATGTAAATTTGAGTGAATAAATGTCGGGTTTTCATTGGCTGTAAGTCCCATTTGTCTAAATTAAGAAAAAAATAATTAAATATATCATCGCTTAATGAATCTAAGTTTTCAGTGAAGGACTTTAACACACCGCAGAAAACAGCCAACCATCCATCGCCTTGGATCCGGGGTCCACGATTCTCCTGTGTGACGCCGGGGAACCAGCAGGGGGCGCCCGCCGATGAGACAAACACATAAAGCACCTCGATGTGCGGCGAAGAAAAGAAGTAACTTGTGCGCACTCTCGTCAAAAATGGCTCAAGGCTCAAAGAAGTTTAAGGCTCAGCGTCCAGGAGCGACCAAGAAACACCAACAAAACAAGCAGAAAGGACCGAAGAAAGGAGGTATGGCGCCGCAGTTTCAGTGGCCGCTGCAGCTCAGGGCTGCGGAGTTGAACACGTGACCAAACACGTTGTCCTGGGGACATGTGGGGCACAACAGCTTCTGTGGCATGTTTTGGACTCTCTCCAGTCATTTCATAGCTTTTTATTAGCTTATTGGTAAAGCCGTGTAAGTTTTACATTATTTACATTTTACTTCTTTTTCTAAAGGGAGGATCATCGCACCTAAAAAGGCTCAAGTGGTTCAGCAACAGAAGCTGAAGAAGGTGAGGAGAACCGGTTCTAATGCATAGCTCTCAACTCTCACGCATTGACCGTGTGACACACGCATTTCACTGACTTCACACGCTCACACGCAACACATGACATTTCACACGCAAACATGGAATTTCTCACGCATAAAAATCCCAACGCCCATCTGGGCTGCGGACGACAAAACTCCGCCTTCTGCTGAGCTGTTTCGGCTTCTTTCACAGCTTGTGGCCATCAGTAATTGCTGCTGCAGTTCTTTTTAACAGAGCAGCAGGAAGAGTGATCAGAGTTATGAATAATTTTAGTCTAAACAGTGGTGAAAGTGAGCCGGTAAGGTCCTGTACCGCGTACAAAGGAGGGGAGGGGACGGGGGGAGCTGCGTCAAGATGACCGGTTCATTCAGAACCAGTCATGGCTGCACGCTGGATCATAAAACAGTTCTGCTAACCAGATGCAGTTTAAAACGCCACTTAGTCTGTTTATAAGTTTCATTTTTATTAATTCTGCATTTTTTAACCTCCGCGCTTGCTCCTCTCCCCCCTCCTTTCCCTCGGAGCAGGTGCTTTTATCACCGTTCACCATTCAAAACGTGAATCACTGCGTTTAATGTCCTCACATCAGTAGCAACGTGTGCCAGTTAAAGTCAATAGGAGAGCTGTAGCTGTGTTTAACGCTGTTTCGTTTTTAACAACATAGATTCAGTGGTGCTTCGGTGGGCGTGCTGCCTTGCGCTTTAATTCAGGTGCGCACTGTTAAGGGTCATTTTAAAGAACTTGTAACATCAGGGGCTTCACCCCTGTTCCCTCTACAGGAGCCCTTTACAGTAATTATGCATTTTCCCCGCTGTTTATCCCTCGCACGTAGCGCACGGAGGTAAAATCCGCCCACCTCACCGCCCAGAGCGCACTGACAAGAGCAATAGAGATTTGTCTGGTCAGCGCGGCGACTGACTGAGAAACCTGTCGCTGTGAAAGGTGATAATGGTTATAAACTGTAACAGTCTAGAAGTTCATTGAGCTGAAAGGAGGGACACATCAGCAGCTGGATCGTGCGTAAAGACGCAGCGGGAACCTCTGTGTGCTTCAGTGTTGCTGCTGAGGGGATCATAAAGGCTTGATGAAACTCAGCCTGATTCACCAATCAGGTTATAGATTTACAATGATAAACAACCCATAGATGAATGTGTAACAGTATAATAATTCGGTCAATAATTTAAAACTACTTAATTTTATTCAGTATTATTTGAACAATTGTGTATTTCTTATGTTTTAATCCATTAACTGAACAATAAGGTATTAATATGTCTCTTTCTCTTTTTAACACAAGTAATACATGTCTACTTCAATGTCTGGTGGGATAAAAATGAGATGGAGTTGACTCCACCGGCTCTTCCAGGGTCCGGTTAGCCCCGCCCCCAAAACAAGCCCCGCCCCCAAATTAGCATAATCTCACTCTTAACTTTTGATAAAAGTTGAGAGGTCTGTAATGGCTTGTATGTGAAGGTGATTTGGTTTTATTTTTGGATCTCACTGAGGTTTGCGGTGCCCCTGTCGTTCCCTGAAGGGTCTGGAGGTTGCCATCAGGAACAAGATCGAGCAGGAGGTGACCCAGAAGGCCAGCACCTCCCTCCACAAGCCCCTGGCTGTGGTCAAAGGTGCTGAGGGGAAAGGGAAGGCCGCAGCTTCCCGTCCCGGAACCAGCTCCAAATAGGGCCGCTTCAGACCTGGACCTCCACAGCTTGGGGACTTTATACGGACCTCTACTGGGGTCGCCAGAGGTGAAAGCGCCGTGTTTCGAGCACAATTTTTTTATTATTTTCGTTTCAGTGTGGTTCTATCCCCCTTCAGAGCAGGCGCAGATCAGTCTGGATGTGTGAATGTTTCCAGAAAGCAACCTAATCGTTGGGGTCACCTGAAACTAAAACTATTGCTCAGGACTAACGGAGTTTTTTTTTTTTCACCAGGAGAGCTAAAACAAACCAATCAGACATCAGAACAAAGGGGGAAGACCTCTGATGCCAAACCGCTTCATCCGTCAGAAAACTTCACCTATCAGATTTTTTTTTTTTTTTTATTTCTACAAAATGAAAGCTTTTATTCGACAGGCTAATCTGTGAAATGGTGTTCATTCAGAGATGTATTTAATCCAATCTTTATTTAAACCTTTGTAAATGTTAGTAGCTTGTGCAGCTCAGAGGTGTGTATTTTTGCATCTACATTTAAGCGTTATGATTATGATGCTACTGTGCTATAACATGTATTAGGCAGTTACGTGACTAAACAAAGTGCTGAAATGAAATAAATTGGGGGGAAAAAAACTGCAATTAACAAGTGGAGCAGAAAATCTTTGTTGCTGAAGCTGGTCTCGGGTAGCAGGTTCAATAAGCCTTGACGGCCTCTGCGAAGTGGTGAGAGCGAAGAAACCGAGGGAAGGAGTCCTTGGCCATCAGGGTGTAGATCCTCTGCTGCGCTTCGTTGAAGGTGTCGGCACACGGGGAGTCCATCACGCCCAGCAGAGCCTCGCGGGTCTCGGCATCCAGGTTCACCTGGGACGGACGACAACTGAAGGTCAAAACAGGCTGGGTGACTCTTAAACCTCCTTCAGGACATATAACAGCACCCCCTGGGCACTGACCTCCAGAGGGGCGTCGGGGTTGATGAACTGGTTGTAGATGCTGCTGGCTTTGGTCTTCTGCAGCTTTGAGGGGGAAACTCTGTACTCCTCACAGGCCAGCCAGAACTCTATGTTCTCCTCGCTGAACTCCGAACGCAGGAACCCTCGAAACGCCTGCAGGCCAACTGCAAGGACAAGGATACGGTTATGTGGAGGAAGCGGCGGTCAGAGGAAATGAACCTGGAGGGAGGTTTTCCACAGACGGTGGTTAAAACTAGAGGTTTGTTAGATTTTAACCTGAAAGGAGAGCAGATGTTGTTTTTTTTCCAGATTGAAAGGACATTAAAAAAATATTTCATTAAGTCCCCAATTCTGCTTGAAAAGTTTTAGCTTTTTTTATGGGTCTGATTCAATATTCTAATCTTAAATGCTCTGTTTTTATTGCCTGGAGGTGGAAAAAAAAGTCAAAATTAACAGAAATTTAGACTTTAATGTCGGTGCTGGCGGGCACCAGGTAGCCCCTCCCAGGGCCATAAGTGGTGCCCTCAAGCCTGTTCAGAGAAATAGCACAACCCTCCAGTGAGCTGCATTTAAAATGCTATTTTATTCAGTTGCTCCTTCTTTTTAATCACACTTGTATTTACATAGATTTAAAAACGACAAAAGCATTAAAAACATTTATATTACGTAAAGTTAAGGTGAAATTGGACTCTTGTAGTTCAAAGGTCAGTATAGGTGGCTCTTCGTATGATAGTACCGATGAAGTAGCTCTCAGTTTCAAAAAGGTTGGTGATCCCTGCTTTAAATAATATATGATCTACATGGCGTGTTTCACTTAGTAAATTGAGTTACTGAAATAAATGAACTTTTTAAAAGTAATCTAATTTATTGAATATGACTATATGAATTGACTTGGCTCACTCTGTCCCTGCATGCTTTTCCTTGTCTTTCATTTTATTAAGAGAGAATTCACAAATGTGCCAAATTAACTGTTAACTGTCCCAGCTTTTAACAGTAAAGTTAATTACAAAGAGTGAAAGATACTTTAATTTACTGTGACTTTATATCTCTATTTTACCGTGTGTTGATGGAGCATATTTCACCCGTGCACATTAGTTTTTTTATTAGTAGTTCTCAGGTTTCTCACACATCTTTTAGAGGGAGAAAAATCTCTGAATGTGGAGTTTACAATTAATTAAAAAATGACAAAATCCAAAACAGTGCAAAACTATGCTTTTATGTATTTTTAAGAAATCTGTTTCTTATAATAAAATAAAAGATGACATACATTTAGAACAGCCTTGTATTATCAAAAACAGGTGAGAAAAAAACAGGTGAGAATCGGGTTGGTTGCTTGAGCTTTAGGGGAAAAAAATATTTATTTTAGGACATCATTGTTCTCACCAGAACAGATGCAGACACTCCCAATTACCCTCTGGTAAAAATATGCAATAGCCTTGTAAATGTATATATATATATATATATATATATATATATATATATATATATATATATATATATATATATATATACTCGCCGTCCTGCTCAAGGAGCGTAGAGATAAGATAAACTTGGGTTTTTCCATCCAACCCTGTTTGTCTCAGCTTCAGTCATCTTAAATTACCTCCAAGACTATTGAATTGGACACATTTCAGTAATTGGCTATTTTCTTGTATCCAGTTTCTGATTCATGAAGTTCAACATGCACCTTTCTCCTGTGATTTCCATTGTGAAGAGTGGCTGTAGGAAAAAGGTCTGTCATATTTCTACCCCAGGTAAACGGGAAGCCGTTGATTATAATCACTCAGATCCATCTAAGAAGTAAAGTAAACATTTAAAAGATAATTCAGATATATAGATTTAATTAGAAATTTTTAGGGATGCCTCTGTGAAGCTGGTAATCCAGTTGTAAAACAGTTGGGTTCGGTTTGAGTTAATGCCTCTGCGGTAATTAATGAATTTGTGTTTTGTGCATCTCTGCCAGGGCCACTGACAGTAGTAGACGGGGCCATGTACTGATTGAGACTTTAGGAAATGTATACAGACCTAATGTATTCCTGTAAACATAAAGTTACAGACCAAAAATATGGGTAAAAAGCTGAAGAACAGGTAACAGCAACATGCACATTCAAGCTCGTGTTCTTATTTTAGAAATCAGTCTAGTGTGGAGAGTCCATGCAGCTAAATGGTAGGCGTGTAACAACACATCAATCCGTACTGATTTATGAAATTAACAATCCAATTACATCAATGCAAAATGAAAATATTGATCCATATCATTTTTAAGATACACCTTAATTTTCATATTCAGGCATGAGACTACAGTGAACCGGTTATTATTTTGAAATTAGAAGATGGCAGTTTTTGATTTAAATGCCTGGTATCTGCAAGAGGTTAGAAATAAAATGGTCAGATCATATGTTTGTTTTTTTTTGTTTGTTTTTTCATGAGTTGATATCAATGTAAATATTAGTGTTACATGGCCAGATAGTATCCCATCGTAGTGATCCCTTCGTTTGGACATAACAGATTTTCTTATACTGGCAAATATCGTATCGTCATCCAAACAAATCGATGTAACATATCCTAACAACGCTGGAAATTTACACGCATACTAAATGGATGCAATAACACTGTGAAAAAATATTCCTCGCTATGTTTGAGTCATCTCAATCTAAAGAATGTTGTCCGCTGCTTCCATGATCCTGAACCGACTGCTTGTATAATAACTAACCCGGTACCAACACCTCACACGGAGGAGGGATCTCTAAATTTAGCCCTCAGTCTAAGAATAAGCATAATGAGGCAAATCACAAGCTTTAGTTATACTTTATTTACATTTGTGTATATGATGATGGTGTGTTAAATGAGCATAATTTGTCAGATTTGATATAAACCTCCAAGAATAATTTGCATGCTTCATTTTTTTTTTTTAGTGAAAGCACATTTAACATTCACATTCTAATTATTTTACAGCATATACCTATTAGCATACGAACTATGCTGTTGTGTTTTAGGCTCAAAGGCTAATATTTATAAAATATTTCTGCTATAATTGATGTGGCATAATGTGAACTAACCTGCGCTGTTGGAAATGCACATTTATTTGCAGATGTGACCGCATTTCTGTTTCCTTTCACTTGTCAGACATGTAGAGGGAAACGTTTCATTGAGATGTGTTCAAAGGCCGTTACATGGAGGCTCACTGTGATTATTACTGAAGTTATGCCCTTTCCTCAGTCGTCATCACCACAAGTCACTTTAAAAGCTTTAAAAGAATAAAGACATTAAAATGTCTTACTTTTGCTGCTCAGCAGAGATTCCAGATCCTGCAGGATTTTCCCATCCTGGACCCTGAAAATCAGACGGACACGATTAAAGGCGCGGCTCCGTTTCCGCAGATTTAACTTAAAACAAGTTTCTGTCTTTTACTTTTGCTTGTGGTGGATCTCAGCCAGGTGGCTCAGCTTCACTCGCATCCCTTTCGCCCTGAAACGCACGAAATGACCTTTTAATCACTCCAGCCGCAGCAACGCGTGCGCGTCGTGTCTTAATGAACACTCACCTCTCCAAGCAGGAGGAAGGCAGGTAGGAGAGTCCCTTACACATGTTTAAAGATTCAGCTCCTCACACAGTATTATTACAGTGGGTAATTTGTCAGTCTGCCTCCTGCGCTTTAATGTGCCGCTCTTATATACAGTGCCGGAGATACAGATCATCTGATCTGTCAGCCTGCTGCTCTCAGACCAGCAGGTGCGGCGCTGGGATCTGTTCGTGGGGATGAGACGGCGAACACGTTCACAGGTCAGGTAGACCTGTCAACGGCAGACACCAAGCAGGTCTGCTTGTATGAAAGGGAAAATCAAAGAAGCAGGGCCGTGTGTGTGTTCGGTTAGGGTACACTGGCAGCCTGATAATAGGGCCGCGCTGGTCCCAACAAGGGCCATCCTGCAGCGTTCTGCGCGCAGATAATGAAGCGATGATGGATGATGGAGCAGGTGGAGAGGCGGCCTCGCTCGGTTCGACGACTTGGAGTGAGTTTTCTAAAGGACGGGCTGTTCAGCTCTGCGGTATCCATTATGCCACTCCGGTCCAGACACAACTAGCAGTCAGTGCAGAAGAGGTCCAGGCCCTGAAACCATGACAAATAAAAGAACAGATGCATGTTGGTTTAAGATTGCATAACGCCTTCTTTCTCGGAAGTTGCGCAATTTGTCACCACGCAGCAAAGTATGCACACCCTGTTAACTTTTCCGCATTTTCTCATGTTAGGGCCACAAACGTCAATGTATCTTAATTGATAGACCAACACCAATTAGTGCACAGAAGGATGTAAAAGATGATTTTATATATTCTTTTTATAAATAAAAATGTGAAATAGACCGACGTGCAAATGTATCAAACCTTTTACTCTTTTACCCGGAAATAAAATCCCACGCAACTGCCGTCAGGAGTCACCAAATGATTATACAGAGTCCAGCTAATTTAGTATAAATGCAGCTGTTGTGTGAAGGTTGGAGAGCAACGAAGAGCACGGCGCAGCTGCTAACCAGCCAAGAGGCCCGTGGTAACTTTTGACAGGCTCCACTGGAAAGTTAGAGGTTAAAAATAAATCTAACGTTGCAGATTGTCCTGAACACACCCTCCCCACATTGATACATGGTGGTGGCAGCGTCATGCTGTTGGGATGTTTCTCTTTAATCAGCGTTCTTGCTCCCTCTGGATTCACTGATCGGCGCTCTAAATGTTTTGGTGATGGTTTGGCATCCTTTCAAAGATTTTTCCTGCGTTTATGAAATTTGAAGATGATGGTATTTCTGTTTACGTTAAAGCCCTTTCCTTCTCTGTCTCTACCCCCTGCAAAGTCATGATTGGATTCCTGGTCATTATCTCTCCCTTTAGTTTCACCCCTTTTAGTCGGTGTGCGATCATTTCTGATAAATGGTAAATGGACTGAATTTATAAAGCACTTGTCTAGTGATACCCACACTGCTTTACGCTATAGCCACATTCACCCAAACACAATCACCACCACACACACATTCATACGTTCAGGTTGAAGTGCCTTGCTCGTGGGTACAACATGCTGTTAGGTGGTAGTTTCATCCACAGTTTGAACGCTTCCCTTTTGTATTTTTGAGTACTGTTTTCTGTCGGTTTGGCTCTGTTTTGGGCTTTTCCCATGTTTTATCTTTCTGTTTTCATCTTCCATGACCATTTTTAATATTTTTCCATCAGTTTTTGATCCTACGTTCGATTTGTTTATAACTTATTTGTTGTCCTTCGGAGAGCTGTTGTCCCACGGGACACTCTGCATCCATTAAAACCATTCAATGGTCCATCCTGAGCTTAAAAACATCAACGCTAAGTGCCCTTCTGCGCTCTTATTTGTGCGTTGAAGTCCCAGTTGGACTCTGAGAAGCTGTTTTAACAGTGCTCTGCTGAGGAAAGAAACTGATGTCCTCACTGCTATGAGAAGTAGGCGATGGTAGTTACATGCCAACCAGCATGTGAGGAAATTTGAAACCGGCAGTGCAAATACACCAAAGACATAAAGTACTGGCAGTTCCAGCTTTGAAATGTTATCCGTGCATGTTGTGTTCAGTTAGTTCACATAAGAGCTTAATAAAAGTGTGATTTTTTTTGTATATTTATATACTTTTAGAGTATAAATGTGGTGCTTTACAAAAGTACTACCCCCCTACACACACACACACACTGCTTTTTACTGATTGTTTTTACATTCTAGCAAGTAATTTAAATGTTTTTTAATCCCATTTTATGTGATGGACCTAACTTGGTGAAGTGAAGCGAAAAAAAATGTATATAAAAAAGTAAACTGATATGTGCACATATATCCACACCCTTTGTTATAATAGTAATAGTAATATAGTAATGAAGCCCCTTTAGCTGCAGAGCTAAACACCAGATACTGGAGGATCAGTACAGAGGACCACAATAAGTCCATAAAACTCGGCTTTATGAAAGAGTGCCCAGGAAAAAAAAGGATTTTGAGTTTGCCAAAAGGCACCTGGAGATGCCCCAAATGTATGGAAGAAGGTGCTCTGGTCAGATTTGAGAGTAACCCGTCCCAGAACACCGTCCCCACAGTGAAACATGGTGGTGGCAGCATCATGCTGTGGGAAACCTGGGTCAGTCTGCCTGTGATCTGAGACTGGGAAGGAGGTTCACCTTCCAGTAGGACAAAGACCCGGAGTGCTGCTAAACCGACACTTAAGGGTTTAAGGAGAAACTTCTAAGTGTGTTGAAATGGCCTAGTCAAAGTTTAAGCCTCAATCGAGTTGAAAATTCCCCGAGAAATGGGCAAAAAACCGGAGGCAAGATGTGGCGAGCTCATAGAGACTGATCAAAACTTGCAGCTGGAAAATAGTGACTTTCGGGAGCTGAACAGTAATGGACGCTGAATTTTTCTGCCATTTTTATAAATTGCCGTTTGCTTCACAGTAAAAAAAAAAACAACAACAATGCACCATCAAAGTTGTAGACATGTTCTGTAAATGAAATGGTGGAAAACTCAAACAATGCATTTGAATTCCAGGGTGTGAGGCAACCGAACATGAAAATGCCAAAGGGGGTGTGGGGTGTGGGGGGGATACTGTTTTACAAGGCAGCGCTGTTGGTGCAGGTACACAAATTAATAGAAAAAAAACTAAAAGTTTGCATGCACAAAAAAAAACTGCTTTGGCGGCAGGTTTTATACCCGTTCTGGACGCGTCCTTGTAAATATGCATGTGGAGGACAAGTCAGCTGTTTAAGGACGAGATCTGAGGAACCGGACCACAAGCGTTCACTGAGCCGACGCTGAGGCCGCCAGCGGGCTTCCTCTCCTCGCCTCTTCCTGCTTCGCGAACAGGACTTGCTGAAGCAAACCCACCAACACGGAGCGCAGCTGGGTTCCGATCCGCTGGGAAGCGTTGGATCCACCGGACCCAGTGAACGGAGCCCCGGGGCTGCTGGTTTCTGCCCCCACCCCGACACGATCCTCCTCTGCGCCCGGCCATGGACGGCGGCGGCCCGGTGTGCAGATAAACAGTGAGTCGGTCTGAGGTCTGCTGGGTTTTATAACCAGGCTGCTGCAGCCTCCATAACAGTCTGAGGATTAGATTATACACGATTATCATGACTGCCATGCTTCCTGCGTCAATGTGTGCAGCTGTGAACCGAAAGCATGCAGTTTTATCGCCAATCGTGATCTTATAGTCGACCCTGCCATTAACACGCTCCGCCGACCAGAGGCAGCATAATCCCACAAAACCACCAGTTTTTATCATAATGAAGATGCGTTGGTCCGGGCTTTTATTTTGTGCATAATTTCAGAATAAGAGACGATTTGCGTCCTTCAGCCAACGTACAAACTATAATATGTGTTCTTGAACTGAACTGTAAGGATCTAATGTACACCAGTAGGAAAAAAAAAAAACTACCAACGAGGAAAATGTTTCTAACTGTTGTAAACAACCAGGGCCTGATTTAGGTGGTTCTGGGCCTCTGGGCTGTTTTGTTTCTTTAAATATTATTAAAAAATATATTTTCTTTAGTGGCACTGGAGGAATTTATTGACAGTAATCAGACAAGGAGTGAAGGGAGGACAGCCTCAAACCCCAGAAGCAGAGACGCCGTATAGGCTGGAAAATTAAGGAAAACTCCAAAAGCCACTGACTGACAGGCCCCCCAAAAAGAAAACTTTATACATTCATACAAGCTTTTTGGATGATTCTGATATTTTTGCCATGGAGCCCAAAATTGCTGTCGGCAGCCCTGCCCAGGAGGCTGTGTGAAGGGCTAACATCATAAAGGTTATATGAAATTTGTAACTGTCTTTTTGAAAGATTACATGTAAACATGGAATAATTTACAGAAATGTTTACACCTGCACAAAACAATTACCTACTCTATTTTTTTGTTTCCAAAGAAGGTACCCCTGGACCAGCGGCTCTGTGTTTAATTGTGTTTCTCCTCTGATAAAAGCAATCGATGGAGCTATTGATATAATTTACTGTGTTCTCTCCTTGTTTTTGCCTTTCAACAGAAAGTACACCTGGTCCAGTGCATCTATAACTGTAATTATTACATGGATTTAGTCGTTTATAAGACGACTGCTGGCTTCATCGCTGTTTTCTCTTTGTTTTTAATTCGATAGACAGTACGCCTGGTCCATGGATTCTGTTAAATCTCAACCTCTCCAAGCCTAAACTTTGAAATAATGTTGTGTGACTCCTTGTGACCCTTTTTTTTGACACGTTAAGCAAGTTACAGGGGTTGTGTTGAGTTCAGGTGCACAGACACACAGCAGAGAGGAGTTTGCAAAAGTTTAAACTACTTTTTTCATACTCTGTCCTCTTTTCAATAACTTGCTTGCAATTTGCAGGGACAAAGTTCTGAGTTAAGACTTTTTCTCCATGGATTTTTTCAGTTCAAAGGTCCACACAATTGAACCAAAGCTTTGTTGCATTGATTTTAATCCTTTAATAAGCCTTCAGTATCCCTGCATTCCCTCTTTTTGGGCCTTAGGTTGAGAACCCCACTATAAAAATGCCTCACCGCCCTGGTATGCAGAACATTTACAGGTATGAAGAATGTTTTGTGCTCAGTGTAAAAGTTATTGAACCGATGCTCTCGCATTTCAGCTGACTGACTGACGGCCGGTCGGTCATGGGACCCCAGCGTTCAGCGTGGATCCTGAGGGTGCAGTGTCAGGAAAGTGAAGCTTCTTACCCGGAGCAGGAGAGAAGGAAGCGCTGGGCTGAGCTTTTTGACCAGCTGGACGTCAACAAAGATGGACACATCGACATCTTGGAGCTGCGGGCGGGGCTGGCAGGACGAGGGCTCTCCAAAGGCTCCCTGGAGAGAGTAAGAAAGAATGACGCCCAAAACATTCTCTGTTCAGGGTAACACAAGGGGGTGGATGGGAGCAGCGGGTGTTTATTATATCATAAACTGAAACAAATTGGTGTAAAAAAGGTTCAGTGTTTGATTAAATAGCCCCCAAATAGAAAATCTGAAAATCCTCTCCTAAGCTCCATTCCTGTATGTTGTATAGGAATGGTGTAATAGTAGGGGGTAGAGGGAAACTTAGCAAAACAGTTTTAACAAAACTGATATGCAAAACCGAGCCCTTACAATACTGTATTATAGAATATAGTGGGATTAATTGTGTCCTTCTTAATAACTGAAGAAAACTAAAATGGAAATGTAAAAAAACAAAAACAAAGTAAGAGACAAAACCTTTGCTTTTTTTCAAAGGTTGCTCACATATAAATCACAGACTCATAATCTCGAGGTTCAATTTATCCTTGATTCATTCTGACAGGACAAATATTTGTTTGGAAGAATCAGTTAAGTTGTAATTAAGAGAGGAAAATGCTCAGTATGAGGGATTGCTGAAAAGTCATTGACAATACAGACAACTGTCCTGGTGGCTCCTACACTCCTTCAGGAGGAGTGAATGCTGCTTGTTGGGACTCAATGCAATCTACTGGGTTTCCTTAGATAGGAAACGTTTTGACCAATCTGTATGATTTGATTGAATTTGACTTTGTAAAGTGCCTTGAGAAGACATGTTTTGTCAATTGGCGCTATATAAATTTAATTCAATTGAAAAACATCCTTTAATAAAGTATGAATTTTATTCTATTAGGATAAAACATGGAAGATCTCTTGTAAATTTCAAACAGCGCTAATTATGGCTGCATCTTAGATACTGATGGTTTATTTTAGCTGAATTAACCTTCCACTGCAAAAAACATAAGCAGACCGCTAGAATCATATTATCTGACAAATGAGGATAGTTCTGGTGATCTGATTCCTCTTTTAAAAAGTATTAATATCTGAACGTTTCCACTTTTTGTCATGCTGCAAACTACAAACCTCAATGCATTTTAAATAGACTTTTGCGATTAAAACACCACAGAGTAGTGCAGAATTATAAGTGAGGTTTCAATAGTTTGAATAAAAACCCAAATATCTAAAAAGTGCTGTGTGCATTTGCATCCAGCCCCCCTGAGTCAACACTTTAAAGCAGCATTGGTTCCATGGCTGCTTCTCTGATAAATGCTCTCTTTGCCAGTTGAGGTGGACCACCGTCTCTCGTCACACTCTTACCATTTTCAGATGACGGGCAGAAAAGTGTTCAAAGCTTCTCGGCAGCTTAAACGCTGACCTGACCGATGTGTTCCTCGGTCTTCACGAAAGCGAGTGTTCCCCGTTGTTCTCCGACAAACCTCTGAGGCCTTCGTGGAAAAGAAAAGCAAAAACAAAAGACAAGACACACTTGATACCGAAGTTCAAAAGATTAAATACCATGATTAAAGATGTGATGTAACCTCTGGCCTTAAGTTAAACCACCAAAGAACAAAGCCACCTAATATTTCCAAAAATCCAAAACCAAACCGGCAGATGCTAACAATGATCGGCTCTGTTGATGTGCTGCACCTCTCGGTTCTTGTCCGTCTACATTCAAAGTGGGCCATGTTAATTAACTCGAGCTGATCTTTGTAATCGGAGCGTAATGAGTTGGAGTTGAGAAGGTTTTGGGGCGCTGAGCCTCGGCAGCGAGGCCCGTTTTACACACGCCAGGCGGTGGGTGCAGCGCAGGTTTGTGTCTGCGTTAAAAAAGCAGAGCACTCTATGTTTTAGAGGTCTGGTTAAAGCATCTGTGTGGTCTTGTCATCCCGCAAACCCTCTTGAACCGTGTAATCTGCAGTTTGTTTGTGGACACTTTGTGCAGGAGCGTCAGCAGCGTGACTGTTTTGTGAACACACATGCAAGCTTGTTTAGCTCGTCACAGTCTGTCCCTGCTTCTGCTTCTATTCCTTCCCTCTGTTTTAGTGAGAAAACGCAGTTTCAACGTTAGGGAAAATGGGGAAATGTGTTCAAATCATCCCAGGATAAGAGTTGCTGCGTGCACACGGCTGTGCGTCTGTGAATGTTTGTTGTGCACGGTGGGCCTGTGAAAGGCAGCGTGTCGGCTATTTCTGTCTAAGGAGGCTGTTCTTGTAAGCTGAGAATGGTAACCTTTCTGCTGTACTCCTTGTATCTTTTCATGTTTAGTTCATTTTCAGGCTTTCCTGGTTCTGTTTCCGGGAGGTTTTGTTCACTTCTTACATGGGCTGGCCGGTAAATCGATTTAATTGATTAATTCAAATTTGCAATTTATTGAAATAAAATTTTTGGAAAATCTGGATTTTATTTTGCCATTGCACTCATTGAGCATCCATGAGGAGAACAGCATGCAATGCAGAATAAGTTTAGGAAAATATATTGTCATGTCAATAATAGATAGATAGATAGATAGATAGATAGATAGATAGATAGATAGATAGATAGATAGATAGATAGATAGATAGATAGATAGATAGATAGATAGATAGATAGATAGATAGATAGATAGATAGATAGATAGATAGATGGATGGATGGATGGATGGATGGATGGATGGATGGATAGATGGATGGATAGATAGATAGATAGATAGATAGATAGATAGATAGATAGATAGATAGATAGATAGATAGATAGATAGATAGATAGATAGATAGATAGATAGATAGATAGATAGATAGATAGATAGATAGATAGATAGATAGATAGATAGATAGATAGATAGATAGATAGATAGATAGATAGATAGATAGATAGATAGATAGATTTGGGAAAAATTGAGCACCTTTTTGCTGGCCTCCGTCATTTATTGCCTTTCCTTTTTTCCCCTGTCAGTTTGTGGAGGCCGGGGACACCAACCACGACGGAGTCCTGGACTTCGACGAGTTCATCCAGTATCTTCGGAACCACGAGAAACAGCTTAAAGTCATATTTCGCCGGGTGGACAGAAACAATGACGGTCTGTGGCTGAAAGGAGAAAGCTGAAGGAACCGCGCTGTTAATTTAAAATGTAATTTCATCCAAATCCTAACTTCTTTCCCGTGTGTTGCTGCTGTTGCGTATCTGCAGGTCAGATCGATGTGGCAGAGATCCGGGACGTTCTGCACACCATCGGTGTGAACATCAGCCTTGAAGATGCCACCAGGATTCTGCTAAGGTCTCTCATCCACGCTGTCCATCACATCCCTATTCACACCACATACAGCTGAAACACGACATTCACATAAACTGTGCAGATAAAAAAGACACAGAACCTTTTTCGCATGATCTGACATGAAACCAGATGATTTATTTCCTGCTTTAGTTCAGTTAGGATTGCATAAAAAATTATTTCTGTTTGCTGAGTGCCAGAATAATAACAGATGAATTGTGGTGGAGTTGGACCCAAGCTCAGACAGGAGAACATCAGTCTCATACGGAAGGTGAAAATATTTTAAATAAAATATACAAAATGGCAGTTCTTTGATAGCAGCAATGAATATTGTCACATGCAGTTACTGTTAGCTGTTTAGCAATAAAATTGCATTATGTAACATAACTGGAGTCCTGAAGTAGCCTATTTAATAATTGGTTGTTGTTTTATTGGGGTATTTGAGCTTGTGGGGCTTTGACGGCAGTGATGTGCAATACCAGCAATAAAGATAAAAAAATGTGCCTAAAAACAAACACTGCAATGGATTTAATTACTTTTTATCATCACTTTGGCATCGCAATCAATACCACAAAATGTTGTGATAACCTTTTAATGCCATGTCGCCCGTCTCTTTTTCGTGCTGACACGTTGACCAAGCAACTAAACCAGGTTTGGTGCTCATTGGACTGTCTAACTTGGATTCAATGTTAACCCTCCATGGTTTCCATTTGTCTGGCCATTGGACTTTATCGCTACATGCAAAATGAAAACTGTTCTGTTGTTTAAAGCTGAGTGCTGCTTTTTAGGGCTGCACAATATATCGCTAATTTATCATTCTCGCAGTATCACCGTAGGCAATGCACATACTGCCAAGAACTGTCTGGACTGCAGTGGATGTTGGCTAATCATTTAAGCACGTTGCATTTTGGTCAGAAGCAGCTTGTTCAATAAAACCTAGTTGAAATAATTTTACTTTTATTTTCCAGTAGCTGGATACACATTATCTGTATACTACATTTACTCTGAAACCACAGCACATCAACACTTCTTATTTATTTTTAATCGTGTCAACATTCACCCATATTGTCGCATATTTCCTAAATATTGCGCGGCCCTGCTGGTTTCCCTGTTTTTACAGTTTTTGTAATTAGCTTTGCTACATGCAGTTCATCTGTGCTTAAATTGTGGCTGCCACCTCCATGATGCTGTGTCTGTAAGTAAATGTAGTTTTTCCTCAGTATGGACAGGGATGGCACCATGACAATTGACTGGAATGAGTGGCGTGACCACTTCCTGTTCAACCCCCTGGAGAACATGGAGGACGTGGCTCGCTTCTGGAAGCGCTCAATGGTAACCGAGCATGCAGAACATCTCTGAATAGCTGGGATGTTTCACAGTTGATCTACAGATCAAAAAACTGTATCTAAAATCTATTTCTTCTTCTAATTTTAAAATTTGTATTATTTTTTCTTTCTTTGCTTCTGATTGATTGTCTCAGTAGATATTGGACACAGGCGAGCAGATGACAGTCCCAGAGGAGTTTTCAGAAGAAGAGAAGAAGTCTGGCTATGTGTGGCGCCAGCTTATGGCTGGAGTCATGGCTGGATCTGTATCCCGAACTGGAACCGCTCCACTAGAACGTCTCAAAGTCTTGAGACAGGTCGGTCCGATGCCGTTACGATTCTCCCAGCAGTGAAATCCAGGGGAAATCTTATGCTTCATCTTGACCTGCCGTGTGTGTGGATCTTGTAAATCACAGTTTCAGCTTGCCCCAAATGTTCCTGTTATTCTGCTCTGCCAGGTACACGGCTCCTCTGATTTTAAAGGGAATGTTCTGAGCGGGTTTCAGTACATGCTGAAAGAGGGAGGACCGAGGTCCCTGTGGAGAGGCAATGGAGTCAATGTCCTGAAAATCGCTCCTGAGACCGTCATCAAATTCACCGCTTATGAACAGGTGAACACTTCTGAGACAGCTGTTGCATTTAAAGTCTTTTCTGTTGTGTATTGTGTGTGTTTTCTATTGTGTGCTAAAATTAAAGGAAAAAAGTTCCAGCAACTTCTTTCTATCTACAGGATACAACAGCAGAATATTTATTTATTGTATAAAATCGCACTGTAAAAGTAACCATGCTTGCCTTTCTGAACATACTGTATGGTTGACAAAAAACAAAAGTAACAAAATCAAATAAAGCAGCCCACATCCTCAATTAAACAACAAAATAAATAAAAGGACCACAATAAGCTGTAAGCGTAACATAAAAAGTCTGAAAACTTACGATAAAAACCTGAAACGTAGTGTGTGCTTTTCTTCTGGTTGTTGTTGGAGGCTAAATGACATTTGTTCAATCTGGGACCATGAATGCTGATTAGAAGGCACCAACATGATAAGATGAAGAGAAAACAAGCCAACTTTGTAATGTGAAGGTCAAGACTGTAATTGCAATCAAACAATAGACAATGTGATTCTTTCACAGATGACGGCCTGACCTGAATAATCTTCTGGCAATTTTTTATTTCATGTAGATCGTCATTTTTTCTGGAAAGGTAGTTATGAGAATGGTCTAGTCTATCTGGTTCTAAATAACATGATTAAACATTATTACGTTCAGTTCAGTGTATTTCAGTTCAATCCAATAGTTCAGTCCTGTGGCGTCTCTGCATTTTGGGCCAGTGGGTCCTGGCCCCACCACCAGATGTCGCTGTGGAGCTCTATGCTCGCAAGAATCAGTGGGACAGGATCGTTCTTTATAGAGTAATATTGTAAAAAAAAAAAAAAGACCCATTCCCTTATCAATAAAATTCTGTTATAAACATTTGTGTCTATATATCTAAGTCGACCAGAACACTGACTAGCTCAGTAGGCTAAATCCCATTGATATTGGGGGTTTGTTTAAATAACAAACATGTGAAATCGCAGTGCGCATGCCCAACACGCTCTCAGTAGACAGCCGTGGGGCACAAATCCTACGGCCCCAAGCTCAGATCGTTCAATTAAAATACTTGAATTGCACACGTTACGTTTACGTTCTGCCGAATAGTGTACGACAATCTAGTGTTGGTTGTCCTTGCTGGGTCATTGAAGGATCGATGTGAATATTTTCTGTTCAATAAATGAACAATATGAGTGATCCTTTATTTGTCATTTGTTATGTTAAATTTATAAAAATTTAATTACATTTAGTGTGCTGGTTTATGCTAATTTATCTGTTTAATTTAAAACTGATCAAAGTCAGGTTGCATGCATCACAAAACGATTAGTTGTTGCTAATAGGTGTTGTGTTTTTGTGCCCCACTTAACTTTTCATGCCAGAGACGCCACTGGTTCAGTCTATTCACTTGTGTTTTATTCAGTTCGGGTCAGCTCTAATAAATTTGATTCAATTCAATTTAAGTTGGGTTCAATTCCAGTCAGCTCAAGTTGATTCAGTTCAAGTTGATAAGGTTTGATAGAATACCCTCAGCTAAAGTCCAATCAGTCTATTCTATTCTTTTCTATTAAGTTTAATTTCTATTTCACTTGATTAAGTTCAATACAGTATAGCTCAAATCACTGTTCCATTGTGTTTTAGTTCAAATTGATCTAATTCAGTTCAATGTAGTTACACAAACCCACAGCAACCCTCATCTCAAGGAGCTTTACAAAACGTTAAGCATATTCATATCAAGTAAAATTAAATCCATATTAGTACAAATTCATTTGAGTCAATCCAAGTTAAATACAAATTAACTCAAGCTTTATTTCACATACTAAGTCACACATGGTAGAACAGGCAGTGAAATACTTTCGTGATTGCTCAGCCAAAACAGAATTGGCAAAATCAGAGGTGATTCTAGACAGGGAAACAACAGGAGCCAGTGGAACTGGTCCTGGCCCCTGTTATGGCCCCTGTACTAAGGACATGATATTAAATCAATTTCTTACAATGATATATGCTGACAAAGATACTGTAACTGATTGGTCACATGGACCAATTGTATATTTTTTTTTTACCTTTACAGCTTTACTCTTACAGTAATAAAAATTAAGCTGTTTGACGTTTGGTTCAAGACGTAAATACAAACAGGTGGAACATGAGCTGGAAACAATGAAGGAAGAGGGAACTGAGGGGAGGAGAATAATCAGCAGGATCTGAGCAGAGAAAAACATGAAGTTCTGCTTGCTGTTAAAGGGGAGATTTCCTCCCCACTGTCGCTTCATGCTTGCTCAGTATGAGGGATTGCTGCAAAGCCATCAACAATGCAGACAGCTGACCTCTGTGGCTCTGCGCTCTTTCATGAGCAGTGAATGCTGCTTGTCAAGACTTGATCCACTCTACTGGGTTTCCTTAGATAAGAAACTTTTTGACCAATCTGTCTAGAGGATTTGATTGAATCTGACTTTGTAAAGTGCCTTGAGATGAGATGTTGTGAGTTGGCGCTATATCAATAAAATTGAATTGAATTGAATAGACAGCAGGGGAGAAATAGACATAAAACTCAAACACCTGTTTGTTTTCATAGAGAAGTGTGATTTAATCTAAAATCTAAACACTAAGAAGAGATGTTTTCCCAACTGAATTTACAAAATGACGACAGTTACGCTGTTTCCTATAATCCTGCATAGATCAAGAGTATGATGCGAGGCCGTGATGAAACCAGAACTATGAAGGTTCATGAGAGGTTTGTGGCCGGCTCTTTGGCTGGAGCAACAGCTCAGACAGCCATTTACCCGATGGAGGTAATGGGTTAAACATGTACAAATCATTCGATGACACTAAGAGAATACACTTTGAGGCTGCTTATAAATGCAAGCCTCTCGCTCCTCTGTCTGTGCGTCAGGTGTTGAAGACCCGTCTCAATCTAAGAAAAACGGGTCAGTACTCAGGAATAACGGACTGTGCCAAGCAGATCCTGCAGCGGGAAGGCGCCGCGGCCTTCTACAAGGGTTACGTCCCCAACATGCTGAGCATCGTCCCTTATGCTGGGATTGACCTGGCAGTGTATGAGGTCAGAGAGACGCACAGCCCTCGGCGTGGTGCGTTTGGTGTCGCTGTTCACATCCCGCTCACCCTTCTCTTCCACAGACACTAAAGCTTGCATGGCTGAGCAGGAACAGAGGCTTGCCTGACCCAGGGGTGATGGTGTTGGTGGGATGCGGCGCAGCCTCCAGCACCTGTGGGATGCTTGCGAGTTACCCGTTGGCGCTGATCCGCACACGCATGCAAGCACAAGGTTGGGAAAGCTGCTGGCACCAAATGCACGTTTCAAATCATCAAACATATTTTCGTATCAGGCAAATATAAATACAAAAAGCAAAGGGTTTTATTTGTTAAGGGATGGAAGCGGTCCAAACCAACCTCGCCCTATGAGAAGATGTGATTGCCCACCTTGTTAAATCATGAATTAATCACTAGCCACTGCCAGACTTTTTAACTCCCTGAACTTTAGAATCAAGAACATGAAATAAGCTAATAGGTCATAAAAACGCATCATGTCTTGATTGAAAAAAATTCATCAACACACAAGAAAAAACAAAGTTATGTCTCTGTCTGCAAAGGTTTACAAAGCCATTTCGGAGCCTTTGGGGACTCCTGCAACAACAGTGAAAGGCATTTTCCACAAATGTAGAAAACATGGAATAGTGGTGAACCTTTCCCAGGGGTTGCTGGCCTCCCAAAAGTACTTCAGGAGGGCAACATCAACTCATCGAGGAGGTCACAGAAGAGCCCAGAACATCATTTAAAGCATTACAGATCTTACCTGCTGCAGTTAAGGACGGTGTTCATGATTCAACATTAAGAAAGTGGCTGGAGAAAAATTGCCTCCATGGGAAAACCACGGCTAATAACAAAAGGCCTGTCTCACATTTACCAAAAAACATCCTGATGATCCCAGACTTTTGAGAAAATGATCTGTGAACTAAGGAAACAAAAGCAGAACCTTTAGCAAGCTGTGCGTAACATGACATCTGGCATAAAATGAAATCAGCAATTCATAGAAAAAGATGAACTTGGTGGTGGTAGTGTGATTGTCTGGGGCTGCTTTTCTGCTTGAGGACCTGGAAGACTTGCCGTAATTGATAAAACCACAAATCCTGCCCTCTGGCTGAAAATCCTGAAGGAGAATGTCCTGCCATAGGTTTATTAACTCTAACTCAGAAGTGCTTGTGTTAATCAGCAGGACACAAATCCCAAGCACAGCACGAAGTCCACCTCTGACTGGCTCTTTCCGTCAATGGTGACACAACCAGTTATTAGGTTTTAGGAGGGGCAATTTCTTTTTCACAGCTATCTTAGTTTAGGTGGCTTTTGTTCTCTTAATAAATTAAACCGTCAACTGAAAACAGTGTTTTATGGGGCTGTATGGACGAGCTGAGATGACACAGACACTCTCAATAAACTGCATATTTATCTTGATTGCCTTCTTGATCAGTTGACCACTGCTATATTTCACGGTTTTGGTTATTTGAGATGGGCTTTTTGTTTTCCCCAGGATGTATGGAAATGTATTTTGAACCACTGCGAAACAAATCTACCTACAGGTACAAATACAAGAACCCTGAACTCAAACCTTGAGTCAGTTCTCCAGGTTTAGTCCATTCAAGGTGCTCAAATGCTAAAAGAAAACAACAACCTCCAAGGCACTTTCTTTAAAAAAAAAAAAAAATCTGTTGGGCTTTCTTTGACACTAAGAAAGCAATTCTTAGTGCTACACCGCCAGACAGGACTTATTAAAAAAATAATAATTAAAACAATTTCAAAATATTAGAATTTCTTTATTTTAATGGCACAAGCCTGATTTATAAATCTTTAACAGCTCATTTAAATGTCTGCAGTTAACACTGGTAAAACCATGAAACTATCTTCTATAAACAAATCTTGAAAGGCTATTAATAATTTACATTTTACGCACAGTGCAGTAGTTGTCGGTTTGCCTGTTTGCATTTGAAATCCTGAAAGACTCTTCATCGCAATAAACCGCTGTAATTCCTGAACTTCTTTTCCTTTTTTTGATCCAAAGTTCCCATGAGCTTTCCTCAAATACATCATAATAAATGTTAAAAAGCAAATATAAACACTACACTCTGTCCTTATCCAAATGCTATATTCTATAGGGAGGCAGAAAGGAACACTGAAGGAGCTGCTGCAGTTTTCTTTTAGAGGCTGTTTAATCATTATTTTTCCTAACTTAACCTTTCCTGTTTTTCTCCCCTGATCAGCTTCAGTGAAAGGAGCACCTAAACTTTCAATGCTGTCCTTGCTCCACAACATTATTACGCAGGAGGGCGTCGGCGGACTCTACCGAGGAATCTCCCCCAACCTGCTGAAAATCGTCCCAGCCGTGAGCTTGTCCTATGTCGTCTACGAGTATATGAGAATGATGCTAGGAGTGGACATCGAGGGTATGAGGGGAGGGAAGGGGAAAGGGTAGAGGGAAAGGACTTGTGGTTTGCAGTGAGTTTTTACCTGCGAGCACGCGCAGATGTGTGGTGAGAGCATGAAAAAAAAAAAGCGCTTCGTTTGGGAACAGTTTTGAGACGGCTTGTCTTGCTTTCATGTCCACCAGCTGGTCTTGAAGAAGAAATGAGACTATTGTAATTCCAGATGAAAAACAAGCAGGCGGTTTGACGTATTTTTAGCTTATTGTAAGAAAACAGAGGTAATTTAGATTCAGGCAGCATCCAGGTTAACATGAAAAAAAAAAAAACAGAAAGGCTGACCTAACCCGACTGCAATAAAGAAAAACATATGCAAACCCATCGACTGGAGAAAACAGGTTAACCTCTTATTACAGTTTTAAACAAAATGTCACTAAAAATGTCAGAAAAATGCAGTGCATTGCAAAAGTATTCACATTTGAACTTTTTCACATTTAGTCGTTATAAGCAAAAACTAATATATTTTATTAGGGTTTAATGTGATATATCAACACTGCCAACTTGTGAAGTGGAAGTAAAAAATGATTCATGGTTTGAAATTTAACAGAACGGGAGAATATTTTTGTTCAGCCTTCTTTACCTTTGATCCCCCTAAATAAAATCCAATGCAACCAAACACCTTTAGAAGGAGCCTAGTTGGTAAATCGAGTCTACCTGTGTCTAATTTGATTTTAGTATAAATCCAGCTGATCTATGAGGGCCTCAGAGGTTTGTTAGAGAACATCAGTGAAAAAAGGGCCCCATGAAAACCAAGGATCACAGCAGACAGGTCTGTGGATATGTTTGGCGAGGATAATTATTGACAAAATCTAGTAAGATGTCTGTTTAAAGCCAGGGAGAGCGATTTTTCCAGAAGTTTCCCCAAGTCCCTTTTGGAATAGCTGTGCATGCACAAGACCGTCTTACCTGCTCTACCGCTCTTCAGGAGGTTCCCGTGAAAAAAAAATCTCCCAAATCCACTCTGGTCTTATTTCTTTCTACTGAGGCCTTGCTCTTCTCATAAACATGACCGAGATTTGCTTCTTGCCATGTTGAAAGTATACAGTGAGAGCAGCAGAGCTACAATGAACGGCTAACTGCTAAGCTAACCAGATACATAAACACAAGAAGTGCAAATGTGCAGCCAGCAAGAGAACTAGCACTGCACAGAACTCTAAATACACCATCCGTACTGTGAAACATGGTGGTGGTGGCATCATGCTGTGGGGATGCTTTTCTTCAGCAGGGATAGGGAAGCTGGTCAGAGTTGATTGGAAGGTGGATGAAGCTGAAAATGGGACAATTCTTGTGGAAAACATGTTAGAGGCTCCAAATGACTGGAGACTGAGGTGCAGTTTTACCTTCAGCAGTAGAGCAACCCTAAACACACAGCCAGAGGCACGATGGGGTGGTTTAGATCAAAGCATGTTCATGTGTTAGAATGGCCTAGTCAAAGTCCGGGATTAAATGCAGTTTAGAATCTGTGACAAGTCTTTAAAATGTATGTGGACAGTTGCTCCCCATTATATCTGACTGAAATTGAGCAATTTTCTAGGTACATTAGGAAAGAAGTCAGTCTCTATATATCCAGTGCTGAAAAAAACAAAAGACCTGCAGCAGCAATTGCATTTCAAAATTCAAAAGGTGGTTCTGCCCAGTATTGCCTCAGGGGCCCTAAATAGAAATGTAGGATTCAAAACAACAACTTGTTTTCCTTCTACTTTACATTTGACCATTCTTTCTACTTTACAGTTATCCACTACTTTGTGTTTCTCTATGCCATAAAGTCCCTGTAAAATACAGTAAGGTTTAGAGTTATAATGTGACAAAACGTGAAAAAGTTCAACGGGCCAGAAAACTTCTGCAAGACACAGCGGATGGACTTAATAAGACCACGGCCTTTGCAGAACTATGGTTCCATGGTGCTCCGATAGATAAAAGGACCAGACCTGAAACTCACTGCTGGGCCTCCAAACCACGGCTGGATGCTTGATTGGCTTTGCACCCTTGGAGACATTAACCAGAAAACACATTCTATTGTGTTTTCAATATAAAAGTGGGACGATGGGGGAAATGCAATGTTGTATAATGTAATGAATAATCAGTCTCAATCTGGACAGGCTGTTGTTATTTTTTGGAGTGGTGCGTTGCTTCTGAAAGCTAAAAGCTGTGTGGAGGCTCACCACCAAGCGTCTTGCTGCTGCTGCAGGGATCTTCACGCATAGAGGCTTGCATGAACTTGCCAGACACAAAGTAACCCCTGGAAGCCAGCTTACTGTACATTCCTTCAGCGTTATTTTCTCTACCAGGTGGGATATAGAGAAGGTGGATGGCTGTGGGAGGAACCCTGAAGGTGGGGAAATCACAGACTCAGGACAGCTACAGATGAGCCTTGAACAGATATTACCAATACCAAAGCACAACGTCCAGCCTAACGAAAGCAGACCATCGGTATCATCATACCTTCTATGATGAAAGCAGAAGAGGACGCTTACAGAACTGCCTTCAAGGACAAGAAACTGACAAAGACGCACAAGGGATTAAACTGACCCGTCCTGAAATAATAAACTGACCTATACTATGCAGGAAAACATGGATTGTGCACTAATACCCTTCAAGGACATTACATCGTTCACTGCCATATAATTTTTTGTGGCCTCTGTGGTAAAAGGTTTTTTTATATATATATATATATATATATATATATATATATATATATATATATATATATATATATATATATATATATATATATATATATATATATATATATATATATATATATATATATATTACAAAAAATCATGAAGTTAAATTTAATGTCGTTCAAAAAACAAATGCATGCAGTATGCTTCATTTTTGGACAATTTCCAATGATGGTTTAGATTTTAAATTGAAAGAATTATACAAAAAAATATGTTTCGTTCAAAATACCGACTTAATAATGGTTTTGTCTGTATGGATTTCCTCTGGGCTCAGGGATGATGTATTATTATTGTGTGCAGAACATTAGCTTATTTATATTTGCTTCAGAAAAATAAACTTCCCTGGATGTAAACAACGGTTATATTGAGTTTATTTATTGGGAATGACCTTAGTACAGACATCATGGTCAAAAGCTTTATACAAGTGACACAAAAGTTGTTTGGTGGAAAATTGAAGATTTTTTTTTTGGTGTTTTACACGTCTCTCTGATACGGAACAACAAACGAAATATGCTAGTTGCAAAGTCTTTATTTGCATATGGCTCAAATGTTGACTGAGTGCTGAAAAGCTTCAGATAATGTGTGTTTTTGTTGCTTCCTTTGATTTTCATCCGTGCATTTTACACTTACCTGCCACTCTATTAGGTACACCTTGGTAGTATTGTGTTGGACCTCCATTCTTGATGGCATATATTCATCAGGGAGTCAGACGTTGCTCCTTATTGACATGGCAGCATCGCACAAAATTGTCAGCAGAACCTCAACAATGGCTTGAGATCTGGTGTCTGTGGGGGGGTAGGGTGTGGGCATTAGAGTACAGTGAGCTCATTGCTCATCAAGCTCATCAAGAAACCAGTGTGAGATGATCTTGAGGGTGTTGCCATCAAAAGATGTGGTCAAACAGGGACGGACACGAGCAGCCACAGCAGTCAGGTTGGTACCGTGGTGTTTAACAACGCTCGGTTGGTACTGAGGGGTCCAACGTGTGTCCCAAGAAAATATTGCCCACACTATTGTAACACCACCAGGATTGTCACGATGGCAGGATGTCATGTTGTTCACATCAAATCGGACTCTTCCGTCTGGATTTTGCAGCTGAAAATCCAGACTCATTGGACCAGGCAATGTTTTTCTATTAAAACTGGGCTACATTTTTGTCTTAAATTGGACAGAGAAACTACAGAAATGTACCAACACCTGAGGAAAAAAAGAGATCACCGGTAACAAAAATTGCCTTTAATTAACGGTACTGGGTCAGAGTTAGCTGGGTTCTGCTGGAGGTTGTTTCTTGTTAAAAGGGACTTCTCCTTTTAAGTGTCACTACATACTTAAAATGGGGGGTTGTTAAATAAGATTGTATGTAGATGAATTTGAATATGTCCGTATGAATTAATTGAGTTGATATATTTCTGTGTACAAATGGGATCTAAATGTTTCATGAAGATCCGTAATATCTGTTGTGAACCAGTGCTATATAAGTAATCTGATTTGAATGAAAATTTCTTAGCTTTATCATTAAATGTTGGGGAAAACAGTTTAAAATGAGTGCTTCATCCCACATTCTATTAATTTAATAATGTAATATAACAAATTAAATTCTGCTAAGGGTAAACGGGTCTGTCTGTAGACTGGGGCCCTAAACAACCCCTCCACCCCAACCCCCGCCGCGGTATTTAGCACTGAAGAGTCACGGAAAACGTTTTAAAAATTTTGAACAATGTTGGAAAATGTTAAAATATGTGGTCCCAACTTTATAAGCAACATTGCAAAAATAATTGTATCGTTTCTGATCATTTTGTAGCATTATTACCCTTTTCAAGTGCATATTTAAAAGGTGAAACACAAGTTGACCGTCTAAGAAAATATGAGAAAAACTGCTTAAAGGTTTGATGTTTAGAAAAATGTATTTCTGTTTGGTCTTCATTCCCGGAGAGTTGTCTGCGAGGTTGCCATAAAAGTACATTTCCTCGCCACCAGGTGGCGATGTTTGGAGCAGGATCGGCAACCGCCAGCTAAAAGACTTCAGAAGAAAACGCTCTGCAGCAAGAAGCGCTGTGATTGGTCACTTTGAGGAGAGACGTTTTTTTTTACCGGCTTGCTGCTACTCTCGCGTTTCTGCCCCCCTGTCCGCTCCTGGTAACCTTCCCGCTTCTGCGCAGTTTCGACCCGGGACAAAGCCTCACCAGTTCTGGTGCTGTTTGTTCCTTCAGACCAGCATGTCGGATTACGACGGAGTCTCCTCTAACGGTGTTGGTGGTGGAGTGAAAAAAGACGCCTTTGCAGACGCCGTGCAACGAGCCAGACAGGTCAGTCAACCGAAGCGGAGTAAGCTAGCTAACTGCTAGCATAGCTGACGCTAGCTTCTCGCTGCCATTCATTGATTGTCTATTCTTAATTCTCTGTAATCCGTCGCTTTAAAGAAGAGGCCAGATAGCCGGAAATTGTAGGCCTGTGGTTGTCATACACACTGAGACCACCAAGCCACCATATTCTTTATTACTTCAAGTGAAAACACGGGAACGTAGCTAAGGATTAACTATTTACTGTATAAGCTCACCGTGAAGGTCTGTTAGCATCCCACATGGAATCTAAATCTAAAAGCTATTCGGGGATCGGCTGTTATATTTGAGCTCTAGGTGGCATATCACCTACAGGTCATTTGAAAATATTTGTTTATTGACCAATAACGTCTTATTTTTCCATTTTATTTCTTGGTCATTGAAACGCCACATGTCGTAAACGTGTCGTGTCTCGGCATCAAGCACATTAGCTGCTTAAAATCTAAGGAAACGGAAGGGAAAGAGCCGCACACGCGGAGAAAAATGTTGCTACAAATAGACGAATATCTGAATGTAAGGACGTAAAACTTAGAACTGGTTAGACGTTATTTTGCGGTTGATTAGTCTACGGTTGCTTGTTTGTTTTAGCAAATACCTTTTTTAGAGGATCGCCTTGGATTTAAAAACAAAAACATTTTTATCTATTTTTACTTTGTCGATACAGCTAAACGCTCGGGGAGATTTGTATTTGTAAGGGCTGTTAGTAAAACAAAGAACTGGTGTAAAAACGCCATTGGTATTTAGCCTGAATTAAAGGAGCTGTTTTTACCGCGGTTCTACAAGAAGTCCATATCCCTGGAAAACTGTTCACACTTTAATAAACTTAAACAAAGTTAATAAATAAATAATCTCCGAACTTCTCAGTCGTTAATGTTCCATAAATGTACAACAAATCCAGGGGGGGGGGGTGCAAGCGTTACAAACTTCACGCAAAAGTGTTTGAACCATAAACTAATATTTAATCAAAACGGCTTTTGATTCAATCTGATTTCAACATTTAGTCTTAGTTCAGAAATGCCATCCATTATAGTGACTTTGATGGACATTAAACACAAGCAGCGAGGTTCCAAAGTATCAAAAATTATCTTTGTACAAAGAATTCAGTCAGCGGAAGGTTACAGAAAGTCCACAGCTACAATTTCTAAACTTATGTTTAAAAACGTGACACTTTATACCAATTCCGAGAAAACGTTTCCTCTTTATGCTGCAGGTAAGGCAAAGACAAAGAAAGTCTAAACAGCGTTATCTGTAACAATTATAATTTACTGGATTTACAAATCCAATAAATGGACAAGTTTGAAGCTATTTACATAAAGAAACATTAACTTGTGTAGCAAGTTAATGTTTCATTAGACTAGATCGCCCTTGCTGTAGATGTTAAAATTAATTATGAAATTTTTACCTCACATTCAGCTGTGAATGAGTTGTTGGAGCTTTAGGGAATGTCAGTTGTGTCTGCTGTGAGCATCTGCTGCAGAGAGACTGTCCAAACGGCTAAACATTATAACAGCATGGAAAAGGCAAATTCACAACGCTTGGAATATTTTTGCCAACAGTTGGTGCTCTCCAACCGGTCCTTTGCTTTAGGGAAACTGCACACGGATGCTGCGGTGACGATGTGATCCCAAAAAGTTGGGCAGCCTTAGTTTTGTGCTTCTAGTGATTTCTTCAATGGTCCACAGTGCGTGATATCTGTCTTGATGGGGAATCAGAAAGGCATGTTGCCATGGTTTCTGAATAAAAACAAACACTTTTGTTTAGTCTGGGTATTTAAAGAAACATTTTTCAGGCAAGATTCTTAACAAGTTAAATTAATATTGAAACATGCAGCATGAGAAATATTTACCTTCAAGTGCTGAGGTTGATGCTGCCCTTTTTCGAAAGTGATTTAATTCAATTTCCCTCCGGGATCAATAAAGTATTTTTGAATTTCTCACTAGCCGTAGCTGTTAACGGCTGAGCAGAGGAGAGCTTTCTGTAAGTTAGCAGTATTTAAGCAGGTAAAGGTCTGCCTGGACAGGGAGGCAGAATGGAACGCTGAAGGAGCTGCAGCTGTTTTCTTTTACAGAGGCGGTTTACGATCCAACCCTTCCAGCCCTACTTAGAAGTAGTGTTGCTGGGCAGAAGAATTTTCTTCTGATGAAAACATCCCGGCTTTGCTGAAATCTTTTGAATCCTTGTAGAAAATGTTAAATGAACAAATATTTCCCTTTATAGTCCCACAGAGGGGAAATTCCTCTCATCGTTTAACCCAGCCCTTAGGGTGCTGCTGACACTGAGAGGCGCCCAGGGAGCAATCTGTGGTCAAGGGTCTTGCTCAGGGGCTCAGGGCGACAGACTGAGTTTGGACCATACTGGAACCTTTGGACCATAGTTCGGGACAGAAAGCATTGCATATGACCAAGAACATTATCTTGCTCACTGTGTAACATAACATTGCCGTTTGGGGATACCTTGATACGTGCTGGGTGATTCACTTCAAGCAGTCGGTACAGGCACCTCGGTTCCTGTAAGCGGCCCAAGCCAAGTCCGAAGTATTAACTGTGCTTTCTGACTATACTGTTGGCGTATGAATTATTGTTGTTGTCCTTGTTTCGATATCTCTGAAGTAAACAAACACCCTCTGCTCTCTAGATTGCAGCTAAAATTGGTGGAGAGGCTGCGCCCCCAGTGACAAACAACGGAGGAGCTGAGAGTTATCCATTCACTGCACAGAAACGATCCCTTGAAGAAGGAGGTGGGGAGTCAAACAACTAAGAAGCGTTGGCCTGCACTGGCTTGTTAGGAATACTCAATTTTTTTTGTTTTGTTTTTGTTTGTTTTTTTTTTGTTCTCTTAGATGAGCCCGATGCCAAGAAAGTAGCATCACAGAGTGAAAGAGATTCAGCAATGTGTACGTTAAAGTCACTCTGGATTTCTAAAAAAGCTTTTGCTTTGCTCACTTTCCAATTATTCGTACTCACCATTTTTTCCTTCTCTTACAGCTATTGGAGCCCAGTTAGCTGCTCTGTCCCAACAAAGGTGTTTTTTTTTTTCCTCCTGTATTTGTTTTGCACAAACACTTGGATCTCGGTTGTAATGATTGAGATCATGTTAAAGTCATTGTTTTCATGCCTTGTATCTCCAGCGTCCGGTCCTCCACTATTACAGAAGAGTACACAGTGCCTGATAACATGGTCGGCCTCAGTGAGTGAACGCGCACATTTCACGTCACCAATGACGAATAAGGTTTGAAATGAAATTCAAAGTGTCTTTTCTGCTGTTCCAAACAGTCATCGGACGGGGAGGGGAACAGATCAACAAAATCCAGCATGACTCTGGGTGCAAGGTCCAAATTGCACACGGTGAGCTACGTGAGTTATCTCTACTTTACACCACTGACGGAATGAGACGTGGTACGTGAAACGGACTGACACATTTTGTTCTCGTTAATTCAGACAGCATCAGTCTCCCAGAAAGAAGCATTTCCCTGACGGGGTCAGCAGAGGCCATACAGTAAGTTTATGACTTTCTTGTTTTAAATAATCACACATTTAGTTTTCCAGGCAAAAAAAACTGTAAAGTTTTGACTTATTAGTTACCTTTTTGTATCACAAATATAATGAATTTATTTATGGATGGGTAAACCCTCTATAAAAAGGCTTTCCTGTTACCAGTAGAACCCTGTTTGCTTCCTGACAGCGTTGACGACCAAGTCAAGTGACTGATCTAAATATATCCTGTGAGCCTGAGGGTTGTTGTCAGTTGTGAGACATTTTCCTAATGACTCTTTGAAAGAGGACGACGACATGGGGCCCAGGGCGATTGACTTTAAGGCATATAGCCACGTAATGTGCTTATAAAAAAAGACCAAAAATGTTTGATCATGATAAAATAAGGTTATATACACCAAGCCTCCGTTTTGATAGTGTTTTGCTGGTCCCTTTTGAACCGAAAAATAATCCCCTCTTGGACGCGATTAGCAAATATAAACAGGCGTGCCAACATCTAGCGGCAGTATAGCAGAACTATCATAATGCCGGTTTGCTTAATTTGTAAATTGTAAATGATGCCGGACCGAGCCTGACCCTCTGCAATGCCTCACAAACGGGCAGCTCGGCGTGATCGAAGACCAACAACCTACAGCAACTCGTATCAGACAGTTTACTCGCGTCAATCAATTCTGCGGTCACATTTGAGCCTCTGCAGCTTTAGCGTTCGCTTCAGTGAACAACGTTCATACTGTTTTCCCAGCGACATTCCAGTCTTTTCCCTCTTGAAATCATTTATTTTTTGTTTATTTCCACTGGATCTTGGACCTTTCTACATTGTTTCGCTGGGAGATGCTAATAGCCGTTAGCCGCTTCCTTGTTTTATCCCCTGCTGTGCATGAGAAGTCACGTATTTCTGTTAAAATTGCAAACACGAACGGCTTTATTTACTAATAAGTTGAGCACAAATCCAAGCATAAAACACCAAAAATAACAACTAATACGCCAGCAGGGCGCGATAATCTTTCATAAAACTTTGTATGTAACCAGTCTGAGCTACTGATGTATAAATTTAAAAAAAAAAAGTCAAATAACGTGGCTATGCACCTTTTTAAAGGTGCTATGATATCACTGTATAAACCATTTCGTGTAGTTGATATTGCTGCATATGTAAATTCTCCTAAGAATTGAATAAAAAAATAACGTCAGCTTGTTGTTTTGTCAGGCTAAATGTCCCTCCTCAGTAAAAGGGTTGGTTGCGGCAATGATGCGCAGCTCTACCTCAAACTATATGTTTTGTAGACCGGGCCTTCGTTGTGTTTGAAAGTTCGATGACTAGTGTTTCAACTACAACAGCTAGCTTGAACAGATCACATGATACAGATGGACAGGAAGCTGCAGCACCCAATACAGTCTCTCTTAGCTGTGAATGTTTTGTAATGGGTGAAAAACAAGCAGATTATTTTGAAAAGTCCAAAATTATTACATCAACAAAATGTGAGCAGCCTATTTGACAGTTTTGCGTCTTATGCACATCCAAACAATATTAGATTAGATCACTTTGCTATTGATTTGCTTTTAAATGGGTGTTGAAACAGATGTCGGTTTGTAAGGATTCTGTTTAAATATTATAAGAATGGTTTGCACCGATGTCGTGGCTGTTTAATTCAGTTCAGCTTTTTCACCCCTTTTTCCTCATTTGAATTTTCTTCCAGGAGGGCCAAAGCCTTTATAGATGACATCGTGTCCAGAGGTCACGAGCCGAGCAATGGTCAGTCCGGCTCTATGCAAGAGATCATCATCCCTGCAGGAAAGGCTGGCCTAATTATCGGTAAAGGAGGAGAGACGATCAAACAGCTCCAGGTGAGACGTCTGTGCTCAGCTTTAGATGAATCTAAGATCGCCTGCTTGTTAATCTGTCCAGTATTGATAAGATTTATGATGTTTAATCGGCTTTTTAATCCGCGCAACGTGTTTCCTCTGCTAAATCCGTAGGAGCGAACTGGAGTTAAAATGATTCTCGTTCAAGATGGGTCCCAGCCACCAAACATAGACAAACCCTTGCGAATCATTGGCGATCCTTACAAAGTGCAGGTACTGTTTGTACACAGGGAACCTGGGTTCTGTTGATCGTAACGTGTCCTGGTTCTCCTCACATTTCTCACCACCTGGTCTGCTTGTCTCTGCATGTTCCTTTTGCAGCAAGCGAAGGAGATGGTTAATGAGATTCTACGAGAACGGGATCATGGTGGTTTCGGAGAAAGGAACGATTATGGCTCAAGGATGGGAGGGGGTGGCATCGATGTAAGCAATTCCAGTTAACGTTTTATTTACCCAGCTACGTAAAGCTGGGTTTTTCCTGAATTCTAATACTTCAGAGCGGATTTTTGAGTTGTGATGTCTTTTGACTCTACAGATAGCTGTACCCCGACAGTCTGTGGGAGTTGTGATCGGTCGCAGTGGGGAGATGATAAAGAAGATCCAGAGTGATGCTGGCGTGAAGATACAGTTTAAACCAGGTGAAGGGCAGATGCTACGATGCTGTGGTTTGACAGTGTGATGAAAACTGGTTCAGTGCAGGACAAAAAAATCATGCATGTCTTTTCCATATGTGTTGTTTTTTTGCTTTTTGAGGATCAGGATTGAAGAAATCCGTGGTTCCGTTCAGTAGCTGCTGATAAACCATTAGTTAAGAGTTTTAAAAATCTCTTGTCTCCAAGAGTCCTTTAGTAATAATATGAGGCAGTTTGGGATTGGAAACATCTTTGTGACAAATTTAAAGCTAATGGATGGATAATGGATATTATCTTTAGGCAGTAAAGGCAAACGCATTCACTAATGAAACAATAATCTGTTAAAATATCTAGAATGACAAAGTATTCACTTAGGGCTGGACGATATAGAAAAAAAGCTTATCGATTAAAAAAAATGTATATTGATCGATATCGATAATTATTGAAAATATTTAAAACCATATTTTATGTGCAGCTCTGCCTGGACATTTTATGATATTGCTAAATGATTTAATTTTAATAAAGAACACAAACACAGAATTCCAATTAAATCTTTATTTAACCAACTTTAACCATAACAGAATTTTTTTTTTTAAGAAAAATAACTTAAGAGACCTGAGTTATGTTATTAAATAATGACAAAGAATAAACTAAAGTGACCAGTAAAATGACCAAAATAAATATACCCAATAAATAAATAAAATAGCCTATTTAGGTGGGAATAGTACACTAGTTGCTCATCAGGGTCCATTCTATTTCTAGTCAATTGAGAGGCTGACGCAGGGCTGAGGTCTGAGGTTGTGGCGTGTAAGGACACAGATTGCAGCTCATTTTGCACTGATTCCTGCACTCGTTGCACAATTTAGGGAGCATTGTCAGAGAAAAACTTGCGTCCCGGAACTTTATATCGCGGATCAAGAGTGGCAAGTAATTGTTTGAAGCCAGGATTTTCAGCTGCAGACGTATCCATCACTATGAAGCACGTTACTGCATGCGTTATGTCCTTACGCCGCTTGGACGCTTTTTCATTTTATCACAAAGAAGGGAGCCCAGTTTAGCTGCTAAACCTGCTTTGTTTTGGAAGAAGTTCCAGAAGATTCCTAAGAAGACGCGCAGCAGCGCGGGGCTGAATGGGCTCGCGCTGCTGCGGGTGTCAGCGGCTTATGTGATGAAACAAGTTGGTTGCGTTACCAGACTTTGTTTTTACCGGTTCCTTGCAAGTTTTACAAATCACTGGTTTATTTCTGTCAGACTGGTGAACTAGTAAAACCCCGTTTTGGGACCGTTTCCTCCGCCGCTCCTTGCTGCGACATATTCACATGCTCTGTGTTGTGGTTTGAGAGGGCGGCGCTTTGTGACGGCCTGCCTGGGTCCGCGATTACGATTGGTCGAGAAGAAGTAGTGACTGTAACATCAACTAATATGATAGGCTGAAAGGAAGGAAGGAAAACTCTCTATCGAACTTTTATTGACCCTATTTTTTTCTATCACGCCACACGTCTATCGATCGATGTATATTGTTATTGAATTATCGTGCAGCCCTATATTCACTATAATCAGGTTTGTGATATATTGTCACTGGCAGGTATTCTAAACATGACAAATTACCAAAAATAGCTTTTGACAATTTTAAATATTTTAGCATCACCACAAACAATTGTTTTCATATGCAATTTGTTGCCTACTATTTTATTTTGTCATCATTTTCTCTCCGTAGGAAAAAAACGCGGCATTAGGCTCAGCATTTTGACCATGTCAGGTTACAACGATGCGTGATTCTGTAAAAAAAAAAAAAAATTCAACGATTTTCATTGTTTTTATTTTGGCAAAGACTTAAAATGCAATTTTAAAGTACAGATATTGTGTCAAGTGGAGTACATCATCGAAAGTGATTCAACTAATGCTCATACACTGGGTTATTTTTTTTTTTCAAAAAAAAATTTTTTTAAACTATAAAATGTTGCATTTTAATTGAAAAAGTCCCTATAATTTGAGCTATTTGCATAATTTGGTTGTTGTCCCATTTTATTAATTGACAAAAATCAACCAAGTCTCCAATCATTTCTATTCTGGCCTCTTTCTGAAATGCTGGAACCTTCTAATAAAGCCAGTTAGTTTCATAAATATCCTAAATTCCCCGACTGCTGTGAACGACGTGGAGTTTAGTTTTAATGATGGAGATTTTTCTAGTGGAGATCCAGCACTTCCTGACAGAAACTGTGCTGCTCGCCTGCTTCAACTCAGTCTTTTTTTTTCTTTTTTTTCTCCGTTGGACATTACATTTTTTTCCCCATACATCTACAAAATGCTCCTGCAGAGGAAATCCTTCCTTCATAGCTCCAAGAGATGCTCAGCCCCTCTTCTTCAACATCCCGCTTTATTTTTGTCTCTTTTTGATGCTCTGTTGAAACAATGAATACTGCAAGTTTGTTATAAATTACAGATGATGGTACAGGACCTGAAAAGATTGCCCACATCATGGGGCCCCCAGACCAGTGTCAGCATGCTGCTTCAATCATTACTGACCTGCTGCAGAGTATCCGTGCTCGAGATGAAGGCGGGCAGGGGGTGAGTGACAAGAGAGCCGTGCATTTCTGGTGTCCGTCTCCATGTTAATGAGCGAGGGAACAATTGCCATGATGCTGACTGGAATATGCCGTTTCTTTCACAGGGCCCTCCGGGTCCTGGTATGCCGTCCGGAGGCCGAGGTCATGGTGGAGGTCAGGGCAACTGGGGTCCTACGGGAGGAGAGATGACCTTCTCTCTCCCTGCGCACAAATGTGGGCTTGTCATTGGCAGAGGAGGAGAGAACATCAAGTCCATCAACCAACAAACCGGGGCATTCGTGGAGATTTCCCGTCAAATGCCGCCGAACGGCGACCCGAACTACAAACTGTTTATCATCAGAGGCTCCCCACAGCAGATTGACCACGCAAAACAGCTTATTGAAGAGAAGATTGAGGTAAATGTCAGAAATACTAGTCGACAGAAAATCCTGCAACTTCTCAACCAATCATTGACTGTTTTTTATGGGGTTTTGCCAGGGTCCACTGTGTCCGCTGGGGGGTGGTGGTCCTGGTCCTGGTCCTGGAGGTCCTGGTGGGCCAATGGGTCCCTATAATCCAAATCCTTATAACCAAGGCCCTCCTGCTGCAGCACCGCAGTAAGTACAACGAGCTACGGCTGTCAATTTATTTACCTTTAAACTGACTTGTGGAGTTAAAGTTTTTAAACTGTCCCTTCTAACTTTGTAGTGGAGCTCCTGGTGGTCCTCAGTATGGTTCTCAAGGCTGGGGGAACCCTTACCAGCAGTGGCAAGCTCCAAATTCAAACGACCCCAGTAAGTGGCTTGTATTTGCCCACATTCTCTTTATCTGAGCTTTTGGAAACTCATTAATTTCTTGGTGTTTTGTTTGTGTTCTCTTCATCAGACAAGGCTGCTGCAGACCCAAATGCAGCATGGGCGGCATACTATGCTCAATATTATGGACAGCAGCCAGCGGGCGCCGTGGCGCCCCAGGCACAAGGTGCCCCTGTAGCAGCAGCAGGAGACCAGGGCCAAGCACCGCAGACTTGTGGGGGCCAGCCTGACTATACAAAAGCTTGGGAGGAATATTATAAGAAGATGGGCATGAGTAAGCTGGATCTGATAACACAAAGTCTGACTGTACTTCCCTGAGCTTTGAAATGCAATGTTGTGGTTAGAGATGCACCAATCAATCTGCCGGAGATTGGAATCCACCATTTTTTTTTTCTCTCCTGAACAACTGATTGGTGATCAGCAGGCCAAATACTGACTGTTTTCCCTTCACTATGCATTGTTCAGTTTTTTTATTTTTATTTTAATGTCCCTCACCTTAGGGCTGGGTGATGTGGACTAAAAATAATATCTCGATATTTTTAGCCTGAATCCCGATATATGATATTTATCTGTTTTTCCTTTCATGATGTATTTACAAAAAGACATCTCTGAATCAAAGCTTTATCCAAAATGTTTATTAGGCACATTTTCTTTAACAAACAGCTGTAGATGGATATGAGAAAAAGCTGAAAAATAACCTGCTGGAACACATAAAAGTATAATTATTAGGGATGGGTATCGTCATGAATTTATCGATACCACTACTGTTAACGATTGATCCGGTATTCTGTCGGTACCGTTATCAATACTTAGTTTTTTAATCAAGCAAAAGGGTAAAAGAAACATAATGTTCACTGACATTTTTTTTTTTTTTTTTTTTTTTTTTACATTTGGAGCAAAAGAAAACCAAAGTACAAACTAAATATGTTTTATAGAAATGGATCAATAAGAACATTGTATAAATAACTTAAATAATAACAAAATAAACAAAAGGCTAAAACACTAACTTGAATAAAAAGTATGTTGTAGGAGTGAGGAATATTAACATTGACAAGACATAAATTGCTTTAAAAAAATTAACTCTGTAAAAAGATTTCAAGTATTGAATATTTTAACTGAATCTAAACTATACTTTTTTTTATATTATCAATTTTAACCAAAAGATAGCAGAGACACCCACAGTGGATGAGGTGAAAAAATGAGAGGCTGTGTGTGAATTACTTCCAGGGACGAATTTATGTGCAACAGTTTCAGAGAGAGAAAAAATATCATTAACTGTTAAAGATTATGTTTATAATATTTTTACATCCCGCTTAGTAATCTAGTGAAAGCTTTGCTCATGCGTGACTCCTTTTCAATGGGAGACAGACGAGTCGGTCTCGTCTGTCTGACTTCAGGCAGCGTTTGCTGCAGCAGCACGACTGACTGAGCGCCTGTCAGAGCTTTCCGAGCGGGAGGGGCTCACAGTTGCACTCGCTCTTTACTGAAGAGACTGTAAACTAAGGGCAATCGGTGCTTTGATACCTAATAATTATACCGTAAGATAGACCGTCTCGATATAAACAACATTCTCTCATCTTATGTCTCTTTTTTAAAAGTCTCTTTTTAAAATCTCAATATATTGTCCAGCCCTACTAGGGTCCGAATTTAAGACTTGCCAGATGCCAAATACGAGTAAATTTTCCGTTTTTTTTGCGAGTAGATTTCAGAGGGCTAGCTGCCACATGGCGAGTAAATGTTTTTACCAAATAAGTTCTTTTTCAGTCATCCTTTGGGTGGGTGCTTTTTTCTGTTCGTCTGCTTTCAGCTCGCATGACGACAAACGCGCATGTACACAAAAACTCGCACATGTGACGCGAGAACGACAGCAACTTCGTCATGTCCATTTGCTAGCAACTAGCGTTTAGCTGAGGCTAATTACGTAGCGGGGTTATGTGGAGATGTTTAGTAGCGGTCAGCCAGAATTAATATTTTGGTCGGTAAAAAATATGCTTGGCCGGTTGAGGTTTACATCTACTTCAGACACTGGCCCCATCTCGGCTTATCTGATTAGTTTTTTCTGCCAAATATAGCACAAAGAGCATAAAGCAATTATCAGTCTGGCTACATTTAATAAACCAACTTATGCAGCACCACTAATTAATTCTGCTGATTATGTGTTCTGGTAGCTATTCTTCTTAATCAAGCGGTGAGGCGCAAACAAAACTTTCCACATTGTATCAATATGGCCTCTCGATGACTGTCTTTTTCTAGCTCAGCCAGCTGGAGGAGCAGCACCCGCTCCAGGCGCCGCCGCAGCAGCAGCAGCAGCGGCCGCCAACACAGCAGCTGCGGCACCAGGTGGAGCTGACGCTGGTGGCCAGCAGGACTACAGTGCAGCCTGGGCCGAGTATTACAGACAGCAGGCCGCCTACTATGGACAGGCAGGACAAGCACCTGGACAGGCAGGTGGTCCACAGCCGGGACAGCAGGTAATGCACACCTTGAAGGTAGTAATGGTGCTCTCTTTTGACTTGTTAGAATTTCTCACTTCAAGTTGGAAAGGAAAGTATACTTGATGTGTCTTTAGCTTTTACACATTTTAAAAGGAAACGTATATAATTTTCTAAGTGTTAATAAAATCGAATAGGTTTGAATAGCATTGTTTTCTATCGATGTCTAAATCTTGTAATGGATCAACAATGTACTTTATACATGTGGAAGAAAGGATTTTGGCACACAAAAACAATCATATTGTGTCCTTTCTCTCTTTTCAGCACCACTAAACTCATGGTTGATCTGTTGGACGGATGTATTGGCTCTCAGGATGTGTTTACTTTTTTCCTTTATTTGGCTTTAATAAGACGAGGCCACGTTTTGCGTATCCTTCATAAAATTATCTCTGTAACACCTTTTTTTTATGGATTTAAAAAAGGGAACACATTGTGCCCATAAATTGAACAAAGCACTAAAATACCTGTCCTGTTTGGTTTTTGCCCTTTACCTGACCCTGCCTCACATTATTCAAGTTAATGTTTTAATTTTTCTTTTTTGTTTTTAACAAAAATGTGAAATGAGCAATGCTGCTTGCAAGCTACCGCAACATCATTTCAATACTGATTCACATTTAGTATTTCCCTTCAGTTTTCAGAGGGTACAAATAACTGTCTAGCAGTATTTCGAATATATTCACAAATTATCTTTGTATGAAAGGTAATTGCAACGTTGTTTTGTTCTAGGTACTTTTCTTTTTTTTTCCTTCTTTTTTTTAACATTCCCAGTGCTTAATTTGCAGGTGTAAATCTTACTGCTGTGAGAATTTTTTTTTTTTTTTTCTCCAAAAGGGTATTGAATGTCTGTAATCTCTGTAATGCTACTGAATGCTACAGAAACTGAATGCAGGTTGGCAGCAGTTGGTCATTGATTGTCCTACTAATTGTAGGCTGGTTGTGTGCGCATGTATATTTGTGTGCTTGACTGCCTTCCTTCATTCTTACCTTTTACTTTTTAAAAAAAAAAATTTCTCCATTTGGTTCTGCTTGTGTCTCCTTTTTTTTAGTTATTTTTTACGGTTTGTTTTTAAAGACTTCAATAAAACATTCATATTATATCCCTGTGTTGGTCTGACTCATTTCACACACAGCTGAAGTGATTCCGTACTGTTGCTCATGTTGAAATTAAATGACGAGGCGCATTACCCCAGTGTACAAGCTACTTTAGGGGTGTCACCCAGTTTAGTTCAACCCTTTTGGAGTTCTGATGGACGTGTCAGCCAGCCAATAGGAGCACAGCGCAGCAGCGCGAGAACCAATCAGGACGCGCCCTCTTTCAACGGGGGACAACGGCTCAGAAGGATATGGCGCCTAGCTCGAAATCTGAAAAGGACGATAGCAAACAGAAAACGCAAAGGAAACACAAGGACAATGTCGTGAAGCTTCTAATGCGTGGGAAGGCGAGTATATCTAATTTCGACTTTAAAATGGAAGTTTAGTCGAGAAACGAAGTCCCGTTTAGTTGAGGCCTCCCCTTTTTGAGGACCGATGAAGCTGTTAGCTACCTGCTAACTAGCTCAGCAGCTAACCCAAGACACAACCGGTGGCAAGTGGCTAATCAAGCTAATGCTACAAACAATGGACCGAGGCTGTTTTCGCGTGGTTTCACGGATTTGCAATATTTACTTTTCGGGTTGATATGCTAATAAATTCAGTGTATATATATATATATATATATATATATATATATATATATATATATATATATATATATATATATATATATTATTTTTTTTAATTGACTGATGACACCAGGTGAGTCATACACAAGAGACTAACTACTTAGCTTTAATCTCAGTATGTCTGATACTACCAGTCGGCAGCTTTTGCTTAATCATTGAAGAAACTGATCAGTCACCGGCTTGTACTCTCATAACAGACTTCTATTGGAAAGGATTTTTGTCTTCCACCTCCAGCTAACAAAACACATAATTTATTATTAGAATATTGCATCAGACCAGTTTAAAAAAAAAGTTAAATGCTGAAATGGGGGCTTAATGAAAAGTATGTCTAATACCTGCTTAAACGTACTTTTTTTTCCATAAGGTACCTTTTAATTAATCAAACAAGTCTCTTAGAAGTCCGTTCTAATTTATTGAATATGATTTTATAGAAGAGATTGGTTGTATGCTAAGGTTAACCACAAATCACATTTCTTCACTCTTTTCTTACAGAATTAGAAAATAAAGAGCAATTTTCATTCAGTAATTCAGTTCAAAAGGTGCGAGTTGTTATAACCGTTTGATTTTACTCTGATATAGTTGAGACATTTCGTTGACTTTGATGGCTAGGGCTTACAGGTCATAATAAAATGTTACAGAACACCAATAGAAGTGACATAATACTGAAGTGTCAGCCTTCTGAGAAGGATGTCAATATACTGTACATTATATGCCCTGGAAACTTTGGTCGAGGCTCCTTTCACATGAGTTCTGGCTTAAGACTCTAGTGTGGTAAGATCTTCATGGAAATGTACTTATTTCCTTATTACCTGAGCATTATAGTGGAGCACACCTGAATGTCGTTGTGTATCTAATGACGAGAGGATCTTATTTTAAGGGAGTTTGCTGTCCGGTCAAACACTGATGGTATGGTTTCTGAATTAGATGCTAGTACTTTTGGTGGTGTGTTTGGTTTCTTGGTCCTCTTAAAAACTCCTGAAACGCGTCTGTGGAAACATGGAACGCATAGTGGAGCAACACCAGCTGAAGACGTGGCTCCCCAAATCGTCACGGACTGTGGAAACTTTAAAATGGACCCCGAGCAACTTAGATTCTGTGCCTCTTGGCTTTTTCCTTCACACCAGGGAGTGGTGGTTAGAGCAGAGAGCTTGAGCTCTGAGATGCCTGCGGATACCCAGTGTGAACCCCGCAGACTGCCAATATGGGTCCCTGAGCAAGACCCTTAAACCCAGATCGCTCCCCGGTGGCTGGAAAAGCTGCCCACTGCTCCCGACGGGTGAATGAAGACAAATTTTGTTGGAATGTACAATTTCACATCCTCTTCAATTTGGAGATTTATTGCAAAATGTAATTTTATTTGTAAAGAGGAATGTGGGCCACCGAGCAACAGTCATCTCCCTTTCCTCCGTAGCCCAGGTGAGATGCTTCTGATGCGGTCTCTAGTTAGGCAATGGCTTAGCACAAGGAACACACCAGCTGGTTCTGGATACGTCTGGATGTTGTGGCTCTTGAAGCTTTAACTCAAGCCAAAGTCCACCCCCTGTAAGCCTCTCCTTCACCAGTAATCTCCATTTAAGAAGGCCACACAAGTTCTTGATGAGGTTTAGCTCGGGCAGAAGGGGGGGGGGGGGGGGGTCCATGCCATTAGTCTTTTTTCTTCAAGGCCTTTACTGGCTAGCCACACTAGAGTGGTATTTCTTATCTCTAATGCAAGAGAGTTCTGTCCTGCAGGAAAATCCTGCTCTTCTTGACAGATGCAGACCATTTCTTGCGCCACTGCTTGAATAAAGTCTGGTGGTAGGTTTGAGAGGTAATGTTGAAAAGGTTCACCTAGCTCGTCTTTAGTAACACCAGCCCCCACCACTGCTTCACCATGCTGCTGTCTGGGTCGAGTTGGATCTCTCAGCCAATCACTGATCCAACCAAGGGCCCACCCGTCGGCTCATTGGTCTACAGAAGGTTTGAAAAGTCTGCATTCAGGCATTTCTTGTCTCAGTCTCGTCGTTTGAACTCATGCACCTTGTTCTGTGATGGTCGGGTTTGCAGCTTCCTCACCCTGGCCTCGTCTCTCAGCTCTGAATAGTCTGTTCTTCTGGGCCCTCCATGCAGGCTGTGGTGCTGGAAAATGACGGCCCTGGCAGAGAACGGGTTCCTTGTGGTTTCGCGTTAGAAGCTTCTAAAATCTTTGCCACTTTATTTTTGTCCTGTTTCGTCAACAAATTTGTTTGCCGACTCTTCAGTAAAATGTTTGGTTCTCTGATCCCAGCCTGAAACCTTGCCAATTTCAAGAGTTCTGCATCTCGTAGAGGCCTTTTGTTTCCCTTCAATGTCAGTTAAATCTCTTATGGATCATTTTACCAGAGGAAAACAGGCCGCCTAATAATTAATCACACCTTGCTGTAGAGTGTTGATCTAAGAACCTGAGATGCTTCCATTCAAATGTATACAGCTTGATGTTAGAAAAATGCATAAAAAGATCAAATGCCAAGTTGCCTAATCTTTGTGCACACAGATGCTATAATATTTAAGTTCACTTTTTGAAATGAATTACTGAGCAACTCTAATTTCTGGATGGCTTTCTGTTTTATTAGGATGCGACTGGAGAAACCAGTCAGTCACTATTTTGTTACAACCGTCTCTTCTTGTTCTACAGCTGTCAGGACAGTTTTCTCAGCGCCTGTTCAGGAAGCTGCCGCCTCGAGTTTGTGTCCCATTGAAGAACATTGTCAGCGAGGAGTTCCTCAGAGCGGGGTCTGTGTTTCCTGAAGTATTTTCTGTCTTGTCTGCACATTAGTTTTAGGTCAAGTAGAGATCCTTTTCAGACCTGCATCAAGGTACCTGCTGGTTTGAATAAAGCATCAACCTCAAATATCCGGTCTCTGTTATCCTAGCCAGGTTACCCAGCGGGCTCTCAGCTAAACACCAAACACGTCTCTATATAGCTCTGTAAGGGGACTAATGCATTTAGTCACCTAAATATTATTACCACAGTAGTATTGCACTGATTATTCTGATCAAGGCATTTCAAAGGTTTTAAATAGTTGCGGTTCATATGGTTCAGGGGTCTCATTTATAAAACTTGCGTAAGCACCAAATGGAAACCTGTGCACTTTCCACGCAAAATCTATAAAAAAAAGCTTGACGGGTAAATGTTTGGTCCTCACAGCAAGCCTGACCCAGGCGTTCATTCATTTTGGAGACGGCGATGGTAAAGTGGGGAATTGCAGCCAAACTGCATCATGATTCCTCTCAGATGTTCAATTTCTCTCCATATCAGACTTCAATCATAAGTTAAGGCATATTTGTTTGTATAGCACATTTTAGTATAAGGACAACGCAAAGTGCTTTACATGATTAAAACATGGGAAAATAAAAAGAGAATAAAATGTAGGAATATTGAAACTAAATAAAGCATAGGAAGATGGAAACTAAAAGCAAATATTAATGATTTTAAAGACGGTTGGACTACAAACTTAATGATGAGCATTCAAAACTGCTGTGTTATTCATGCTTGCGCTGGTGACGCATAACTATACACAATGACCTTTCAAATAAAAAAAAAATGCTCATAAGACAACTAAAATCTTAAATAAAAGTCCGCACGACATTATATCAAGGTGTTCAACCGTCACATTCCTCTCCCCGATGATCACCAGTGTTCCCCAGATTAACAGATAAATGTGACAAAGTGTGAGGAAGTCACTCTAATCGCTGTAAACGGTCAAATCCACTCGTGCGTAACGCACTGGCACTGCTGGAAGACCGTGCTCATGGCGGGGGAACCCTCTCATTCCTCCAGCTCTCCCTCCGTCCTCTCAATGTCGATCTGAGCGCACAGCCTCAGAGGAGTTTCAGCACGGAGTACGCCGGTCATCCGACGTTTAAAGCGGCGATCAGGTTTCACCTTTTCTTTAGATGTGGACAACATCTTGTGCTTTTGCCTATGATTTACAAATTGGATAAATGCCTCTGTGAATTTTTTTTTTTTTAAAAAGTTACTTTGCCACGTCACCATGATAGAAAAAGAAAAAAGATCAGCGGACCTATTTTTAACACACATTAACATTCATAAGGTGCTTTGTGTCGACCGTTTATGGTTCAATCTGGGCGTGTGGACGGCCGAACACGAGGACCAGGTACGCAAACGTTCCTGTGCAGCTGTGATCTATAAGGGAAAATCGCCCGCTGGTGTGCGTGCGCATGGCTTTATAAATCTGAATTTTATTTGCCAAATACCGTTTTTCTTTCTTTGGCCGTACGTACACCTTTAGTATGGATTCTACGCAAAGTTTTATAAATGAGACCCCAGGACCGTTTGATGAGATGCAGATGAAATGCAGCCGTCACAGGAGTTTTCTCCGGCTGTAGGGAGCACAGAAGGCAGCGCTTCCCCTCCCCCGACTGTTGCTGCGCTCTGCCAGTCAGCTGGCTAAATAAGGGCTCATACGCGTTTTCTTGCCTTACAAAAAAGAAAAATGTGGTTGTTTGGATCTGAAAAACGTCAGCAGGCAGGGTGTCTAAGTGTTATCCATCTCTATTGGGCTAAGTTTGTCCTCTATGAGCACCATGCCTGTTAAATAGATGCAGCCCAACTAATATCAGCTTCTTATGCTAAACTATAAGAAATTCAGAAGAAAAAGATCATGTTTTGTCGATAAGGATAAAATGATGAACATTAAACATTTTTATTGTCAATATTGTGAAGCTGCTGTATTATTTTTACTGAAGGTAATTGTACTGTGAGAATCTCTCACCGACCCACGCCTATTTCAGGTCCAGTTCTACACGCTGTCCGCCTACAAATAAATACAGTTAATTGCAGAATCACCATTACTTATCCGTTAATGATTGAATTATAGTTTTAACATGTCAGCTTATACAGTTGAGCAGCGTGTCAGATTTTGATCTGAAGTAATCTTTGGGTTTTACAACACGTTTCTTCTGATTGGGACTAATGATAGCATTGTACAGCGGTCCAGCCAGAGACCCGCATTCAGTCTAATAGAGAACCCATTGAAAATAAAGATTAGGGTGATGGCAAGGAGGCCTTCCAGCCTCCTTGCCATCCATACCAGTGGATACATGCAAAAAGCCGATGAGTAATTCATTAATAAATTGTAAATGTGTGGTGGTGCAGAGGGGTTTACATACCTGTTGACGACACAGCTCAAACTAAGTTTGTTTTTTTTATCCGTGCTTCACCTTTTGGTTTCAGGCACATCTTCCTTGGCTTCACCAAATGTGGCCGCTACGTTCTGTCTTACACCAGCGACTGTGGGGAAGACGACGATTTCTCTTTTTACACCTATCATCTCTACTGGTGGGAGTTCAACCTGCACAGTCGACTCAAACAGGTAAACGGAGGGAACTGCAACACATTCCTGCGTGCGTTCCGGTGGGCAAACCTTCTAGTGGACGTCTTTCCTCTTGTTTTCCTTCAGGTCCATCATGTGCGGCTGTTTGCGGGGGAGGAAATTTACAGCGATCTGTACCTCACTGTGTGCGAATGGCCAAACGACCACTCCAAAATTGTCATCTTTGGTTTCAAGTACGCCGTATTGCTGACAGTCGGCGTGATCTGAAATACTGTAAATACAACGTTTAGGGTAATGGGTTGTTCTCCCTTGTTCTGCTCAGTACACGCAGTTCCAGCTCCGTGTTGATGAACCTGATGATGAGCGATGAGAATAACAGGGATATCTACATCACCATCGCCTCCATGCCTCCGTCCCGGCCTTGCTCGAAGTGCTGTCCCGTTCCTTCAGCCACAACCATACGGACAGGTGAGCCTCCACACAGACACCGCCCGCTCCTGCTCCTGCTCCCGTCGGCTCGTTCTCCCAGCCAACCCGTTCCCTCTGTCTCCCATAGGCAGCGGGGAGTGTCTCGAACATGGATATGTGCTGAACAGCAGGTACCAGGTGGTGTACCCGTTTCCCACCTTTCAGCCGGCTTTCCAGCTGAAGAAGGACCAGGTCATCCTGTTGAACACCAGCTACTCTCTGGTGGCCTGCGGCATCTCACTCTGCCCAGGTAAGGCCCAAGCACACGGAAAGACACCTGAACTAGCTCGACGCCCTGATGTTTTGTGGTCAGTATTTCACAAGCATTTACAAAGGTTGCATTAAGAGCAATATGCCGTATTTTTCAGACCGCAAGCCGCACCGGACACGTACACAGCTCCCTCCTGAGAGGGAGAGTTATCCGTCTCAGCCGGGAGGACAGAGTAGTTGGACTACACTGCCCCGTTTCTAATATAAGGCCAAAATAAACATAACTTTTGTATTGAATTAACTTACTTGGTTTATTGTTGCTACTGCGTACTCCCGGCTTCCTTACATGAGACAGCTCACGGGTCCGATCAGGTAGTGACACAGTGTACCGTAATGCTCCGAATGTCCACTGAGCGGAGCGGCTTCGTTGCTAAACAAAGTCGTACTTACACATTTAACAGACTTTTGAGCACTTTGTACCACATAAAATCGGCCAGTAAGCACAATGGTAATCATACATAAGACGCATCATCAATTTTTGAGAAAATTAAGGATTTTAAGTGCGCCTAATAGTCTGAAAAATACGGTACTTCCATCGTTGACCAGTGGAAATCAGTAATTTATGGAATGACGGGTTCTGAGTGCTTGTCCTGCGGCATCTGTAGCATTAATCTGTATAATACTAGACCCGGCTGCTAGAAAAACTCAGCCCGACTTTCTGAACTATATTGCTCCTTTTACGTCACATCTTAATCCCAAATCTACAAGGAAAAGTATTCACACTGCTGTAACTTTGTCCTCTTTTTGTCACGTCGCAAACCCAAACTCCAGTGTAGAGTTGTGAGGTTTTGTGTACACAAAATGATGCATAATTACTAATAGGTCTAAGCGGTGTGGTGTGCATTTTTACCAATTCCTGTTTAGCCTGATACCTCAAAATAAAATTCTGTGCACTCAAATAAGGCTTTTAAATTGGTAAACATAGTCCCTCTGTGTGTAATGTAAGCTTGTCTAAATCCAGCTGTTCTGTGAGGGCCTCGGGAGGCTTGTGAAAGAACTTTAAGGTACAAACGGCATCATAAAAAACAAAGACCAGCAGTAGGCATGTCAGAGATAAGACTTTAAAGCAGTTTTAGGTTATAAAACAATATCCTGAGCTATTTGGGTTTCAATGGAGCATTGTTCAAGGCACGGAAAGTAGGGCTGGGCAATATATCGAGAGATTTTAAAAATATTGAGATTAAAGAAAAGGAGATTTAAAATGAAACTGTGGTTTATCGAGATGGTCTATGTTGCATTAGAATTATACTTTTATGTATGAATTATACTTTTATGTACGAGCTGCACAAATCCACAGCTTGGCTGGGAGAATCTGTCAGCAAGCAGCTGTTAGTTGAGCTCTCCCCAAATCTGGCCGTTGGGCACAAGTGTAAAAAGTCATAAAGGCATAAATAGTCCAGTTTGCAGCGTCCCACAAAGCATGCAGGAAACACAGCAAACATGAGGGTAAAGGTGCTTTGATCAAATCAAACTTTTTTTGCATACATGCAAAATCCTGCACCCAGGAAAACGTAAGGCAGTGCACATGCGCTTGGGTCCCGGAGGTTCTGAGTTCAACTCCCACAGACTGCCACTCTGGGTCCCTGAGCAAGACCCTTAACCCCAGACTGCTCCCGGGGCGCCGCAGAGTGGCAGCCCCACTGCTCCCCAAGGGGATGGGTTAAATTCAGAGGTGAATTTCTGCATTGTGAGATCAATAAAGTTCTATTATTATTATTATTATTATTATTATTATTATGTGGAGCACCAGACGTGTCCCTGTTTGTTTCTATCAGCCTCCGCTGTCTTGTTGGCGACCAGCATGTCATGGCGGGGGCACTTAGAGACGCTTTTAAAACTCGCTACATCCAGAAATGCCAGACCGTCTGATAAAAATGTCCATGGCCTGAATCCATCATTTTTCCCGCCTCTGTGTACTTCTAGTTCTGCCCAATGAGTTTATTGTGTGTTAAAGCAGCATTGATGCACGCTTATTGACAGGACGTAGCACTTGGCTCTGATGCCCCCGGTCCCGATCAAAGGGTGTTCTTGTGATAGACCCAAAGTCCAGAGTTCAGTTTCATTTAGAAGACTGAAGATGATGTTCCCAGATGCTCTGCGTCCAGTCTGGCTGAGCTAGAGCTGTTCACCAGCTATATGTGGTTTAAAAAGCATTTATCGAGTTTATGTACATAAAACTTTTCTGATTTAAATTTAAAAAAGGAAGATCAAAACTGTTTCATTTGGCATCCACTACAGAAAGATCTACTTTGTGTCTGTGTATCACAGAAGATCCCCCCCCAAAAACACCGAGAGTCACGATTGTAACGGGACAAGTGCTGGGAAGACTGTATCTTTGTCATGGCTGGAGAGTAGCTGTGTCACTGTCTGCTTTTCCTAGTTTTCCTAATGTTTCTGTGCTTTGTTTTCAGAAAAGGAAGGCCAGTCGTCACAGATCCTTTACACAAAGGGAGCAGCCCAGTCAACTCAAACCGCGTCGCCTCCTGCCTCAACGTCAGCGGATGCTTCATCGTCAAGCCAGGGCTCTCCAGAGAATCGACATTTTCCTTGCAGGCCCCCTCCAGTTCCCTCATCGCCTAGCCATTCACAGGCAGCCATGAGAGCTCGGGAGTTTGCAGCCGACCTTTTCAGGCGAGCCCAGGGAGGAGGAGGAGGAGGAGGAGGAGGAGGGCAAGGAGAGAGGAGGACAGCTGATGGTGACGAAAAGGAGGCAGCGCATAAACCAGGAGAAAAAGGGATTCATGTGGACACTTCAAGAGTGCAGGAGGACTGTAAAGAGAAGAGGACGGAGGATAGACGGACTAGTTCCCAGCAGGCATCGACGTCATGCGGGAGCCCTAATTTCGTGTTTTCTCCTGCCTCTTCCCCATCGTCACTCCCATCAACCTCATGCCAGGATCCTGGCCCCAGCGAACCTGGATACGTTAACTACTCCCGCCTGCACTACCGCCTTCAACAGCAGGGGGCAGCAGAGCAGAGTTCAGGAGATGCTGCAGGTGAGACGTTGGCGTCAGGGTCAGTGGTGATTCTCCCCGTACTTCCTTTGTTTCACCAATCCTGTTCATTTTCCAGGTTATGAGGATGATAAAGTCCAGCTGCCTTTCACCGTCACGGATCTAAAAGGAAGAAACCTGCAGCTGGTCACCGGGCCACACGATGGCCAGGTGTGTGTGTGTGTGCAGCCTTATGTCAGATGGGTCCACAGAACTTGTGCTGGGCTTTGTGTTTCGTTGAGTGAATACGGCTGTAGGTTTCCCATGGACCCGGCTGCTGTTTGAAACTGCCTTTTTGTTTCTGTGGTAGAGTGTTTGTGTCGAGCAGCTGACTCTGGATTTTGAGTATCTCATCAATGAAGTTATCAGGAACGACGCTGCCTGGGCTCCCCAGTTCTGCTCCTTCAGCGATTATGACGTTGTGATCCTAGAGGTAAACTCAGACCCACACACACGCTTGGCACCGCTGACAGAACTGAAACTTTTAAAAGTCGTGGGAGTTTCCAGCATCATCATGTGTGGTTAGCTGCCTTCAAACTGTCACTGGTGTCAACGTGGATAAAGTTGTGAACGCCTCACCTACCCGTCAGATTTCACCCCAAATCATCAGGTGCAGAGGCGCGTTCACATTGGGCGGGAACGTGTGACTTCATGAGAGGACAACTGTAGCCAGAGGGCAGAAATAAACTGTTTAATGTCTTCATATCAACTGATTTGTGAACTTTTGTAAGGAAGAAGTCAGCAAATGTTACAAAGTCAGGATGCGGGGTCATGGACTCCTATCAAAGGCCGAATTAATTTCAACCAAGAATTGGTTTCAGCGTGTGCTCACCATCGATATTTAGTTATTTACCTTTAAATAAATGAGCCGCATTATTTATAGAAAAAAAGATTTTGAAAGTGTTCTAACTCCTGTTATTTTAATAGGGGGGTGTAGACTTTTGAGAGACCCAGTATGTCTGTGCCAACTTTCCAAAGCTGGTATGTTGAGTGTTACACCTGGACTCTCGGGTCTGAAGAAAAGTGTTGGATCAGTGAAGTCGGAGACGCTACAGTCCCCCAAAAACACGGAGCCCCTCCAGGGAGGAGCCCGCTTTGTTGGTTGGTTTTCTCCTCCACGCGCTGGCGGGGTCTTGGCGACGGTAAACGACCGGTTGTTGGTTGAGCGTAGCGCAGGAATCCTCTAGAGGTCTCAGCGGTCTGATTCACTGTAGACGGAGATAAAGGATCATTTGGTAACTAAATCTATAAAGAGGGTTTGATGCTCACCAGGTGTGCCCAGAGACCAACACTGTGATGATCAACATTGGTCTGCTGCTGTTGGCCTTCTCTGTCTCAGACGAGGAGCACTGCAGGTACACCCCCTCCCCTCCTCCTCCTAATTTCAAATATAAAACCTCAAGCTTTTGAGCTCAGCGTCCCTCGTCTCTGTCTTTTCAGGCCAAACACGTACCATTCCAACCTGCAGGTCAGCTGGGACCTGAACACGGGTGTGTGCTGCACCGTGGGTGTGGGTGACCTGTCGGAGGTTAAGGGCCAGACCAGGTGAGCACGCTCACACACATCCAAAGCTCTGTCTGCGCCCTGAACAGCTGTGTGCAAGTGTCGCTGCTCCTCTGTCTCCTAGTGGGAGTGTGTGGAGCTCCTACAGGAAGTCCTGCGTGAACACCGTGATGAAGTGGTTGGTTCCTGAGAGCAGCTCCCGCTACATCAACCGCATGACCAACGACGCTCTGCACAAAGGTGACTGTATGTTTACAGACATGTGACCCGCCAACAAGCTGCATTCAGTTAAAGTTCACCAGTCCTTCCTATTAAATAGCAGATCAGACTCGTACTGCTGGCATTATAATCAGTCAGGTTTGTTCAGAATATTGGTAAATTCACCTAAAAACCGTTTCTTCCTACTCCGTATGGGTATACATGGACTAGGCATAACATTATGACCACTCGTCGGTTAGGCTTTCATGGATCTGACTTGTTTGAACATCAGATCCCACAGATGGTCAACTGGATCTAAGGAGTATTGAAGGTCCTGTTGACATCTCAGGCTCTTTATTGTGCCCCTTAAAACAATTTCTCAACCATTTTGGTTTTGTTGCAGGGAGCGCTCTGCTGCTGGAAGAGGCCAAAGCCGTCTAGAAATGCCTTTCTCAGCCTCCCTGGTCTGCAGAAATACCGCCCTGCACGAGGCATGCTGCCATGCACGGTGCAGTCTGACACCTTTCTGTCAGAACCAATATTAGCTTCTGCAGGAATCTAAGCTTAAAAAGCTCGTGTGTTGAACTGGGCCAAGTAGCTTCCCCTCCAAAAGAAAATCGCAGGTGAACGAAGATGCAACTTTTGTTGTTTCAACATTCAGCGCCCAGTCATCTTAAACGTTTTACAACTTTCTTTAGGTCTTTCACAGATTTCGGATAAACCAATGTGGTTTCTGCGCCGCTCGACTATGAAAAACACAAAAAAAAAAAACAATCACAATTATTTTGGTCAATATTGAGATTAGTTGTTTAACATGATTACCCATCGACTTGTCTACGTATTAGTCAATGCAACATGTCACATTGGTTGCCCTTAGAGGACAATATAAGGAAATGCAAGGCAGAATGTGGCAAAAATAATACGGTAAACTTTTCTTGATTTTTATTTATTTATTTATCTTTTGTCGTCATTGGGAGACTAAAGTTGAAAATTGTTATTTTTTTTCCTAGTTAATGATGTTGTAAATTAGGCCTTTCTGGTTAATATACAATTTAAAAACCTTTTAGTATTATGCTGCAGTCGGCTTTTTGCTTTAGTGTATCTGGTTCTTGGTTTAATTTTCACAGCACAAACAAGCTATAATTAGCTGGGACCGATCAGTCCGATGACTGGGCAGCTTTAGATTATGGCTTGGCTTTAGGCTGGATGAGTGTTATTCAGCCCTCCATCCATGAAGGGATCTGTCCATCCTCTCATCCTTCCCTGCAGTTTGTGGTTGTTGGAGGCTTCATGGCTCCAAAATGGACTAAGAAATCTGTAAAATTGAGTCTGAAAAAACATGTAGAAATTTATAAGAACCCCTCCTGATCATCCTCTCCCTCTCAGGCTCCTCCCTGCAGGTGTTGGCAGACAGCGACCGATGCACCTGGATTGTACTGTGAAGAGAAATGTGGATGAAACATCGTGGTCCACCAGTGTCCGAGTTAAACATTCACCCATGAAAACATGTCCTCATCCTCAGCGCAGCGCTCCAGCCAGAGCAGAGCAATCCACATCAGAGGTTTTAGGATAAACGTGTCATTAAAATTAACTAAACAAAAGCATGTCTGTGGCAGATTTTATTGTGTATAGATTTCCAGTTATTTTGTAAATCTTTACTGTAATATTACAGGCACCAAAACCTAGAGCTGGACTGAACAAAGATGTCTTTTGTTTTTTTACAAAGGAAGGTATGATGTTCATGTGTGACAGACTCCAGCTTTGGTATGACTCGGTGTGTGTGTGTATATGTGTGTGTGTGTGTGAATGATTTTTTTTTTTTTTGGGTAAAATTTGACGCATTCTGCTGCTTTTATACAAGTGTTTCCTCCCTGCCTGGATGGGTTCAGTCCACTTCTGTGGATTTATGGGGCTGCGGTATTTTAAATGAGAACCAGCTCCGTACCGTTTTCCTTTTATGTTGGTCATTATCATGTTGTTGGCTAACGGGGTTAGAAAACACCGTCTGACTGGGAAGATTTTGTTGAATTAAAATGCCTGAATTTAACGTTATTTTGAGTCTTTTGTGTTCAAAGTTGACCGATTTTTACATTTGTTCAAAACTAAATCTCAGTAACACATTTTGTTCTAGGAATAGAGTTTCTCTCATGAGGTTCTTGTTAGAATATCAGAACAGTGGCACATTCAGCTCTAGTCTTAGACATTAGAGCTAACCGCAGCAATGAAGAGTGTAATGCTGGACTGTCATCAAACGGTGGATCAATTAAGTAATAGCTTAGAGGTATGCAGGATTTATTCCCTGCCTTACTAAATGCACGCATAGATTTGTCTGTATTTCACTTCAGTTCTAGAAAATGTCAAGTTATCTATCTCAAATTTAGTACCTCCCAAACAACTGGAAGTTCAACAGCAGTAGGAATGTACATTTTATCTGAGCATCTATCTAAAACGTGTTTTAGGTGGTTTCAAGTATGGAAACCACCTAAAACATGTTTTATTCACGGAAATGATCCTATTCATGTATGAACTTTCAGTGATAATGTGTAATGGGATGAAGGATGCTACATTTTGTCTGCATGGTCTGGGCTACTAGTGAAAGCTAAATTAAACTAACTGAATGCTAAGCTAATAAATCACTAATGGGGAAAATTGATAGGACCGCAAAACTGATTCGAAATTCAATGCTAGACACTGGTTGAACCTTAAGAGGGCGCCACACTGTTTTAGAAGCAAAAGCAGGATTTCAACAAATATGAAGTAAAGTGACGAAATAATCACCAGGATATGTAGACAGCACTATAAGACAACCATGTTAACAGATTATTAGCAAAAAAGTTGATTTGGGGGTGAGTTACCCTTTAATGATTACAGATGATCGGGCTAGAAGTTTGATGTAATTTACACACTGCGTACCCCCAAGTGGTCAGATAATTGTCAGCCAAGTTAATCAGAAAAGTCTGCGTTGCGCTACGTAGGTTACCCAATAGAAGCACTCAGCATTCTGAGGAGCGATACTCTCCCATCATTGCAGACAGAGCACCTGCATAGCGTAACATGAGACTAAGTGAGGGTACGTCTGCTACATTTGTGTACAATGTGTGTAACTTTTCCAACAGTTGTGAATAAGTGTGGTACATATAGTAGAGAAGCAGCTTGTTTTTAGATGGAAAACAAGTTATCGATGCTCAAGTATTAAATACGAGACTCAATTTGGACGTCTAACTTGCTGTAAACTTCATTTAGAGAGACTAATCGGATGCAAAAGATGTGTTTAGGTGAGGAACAGAGTTAAAAAGACAGAACAACTCACAGAAGCTTTGAGAGCAACCATCTCTTTAGTTGAATGAAGCTACAAACGTTGATCACAGATTTAAGTACAAAGGTCTTCAGTATAACATCAAGAGGACACAAATTTAGGAAAAGTTCCCCAGCACAAGCGAGGGTCAAATTCACAAACTTTTGACATCAACGGCCATTTTGACTTTTATAGTCAAGATTATATCTGTCGTGTACATTTAAACAGACATAGCCTTTTGTTTTTCTTTACAAAGATCTTTGGTGGGATCTTGGTTGAGAGATGGTCCTGAGAGACATCCCACTGCTAGAATTTTAGCTTCATAAAAAGTTGAACATAAAATCACTTTTGCTCATGCCACACAAGCAGCTGCAGGATGTGAGCCTCTGTCCTTTGGAGGGGAGAGGGGGGGGGGGGGGGGGCATCCACACAGCATCACCATATCCACATGCTTAGACCATTATCACAGAGGAAACCACATACTCTGGATGATGGACATTAGGAAAACATCTTAAGGCAATAATGGTTAGACGACATAAAAATAGAGCAGATATATTCAACGGTTTTCACAAAAAAGATACCCAATATAATTCATCCACAGTATGTTATTCAGAAAATAAACATCTACTTTCATCTCTACAAAAACTCTCGACACCGCAGCAGCTGTTCATGAAGCTGGTACAAAGCAACAGAAATGCTCCTGAAGAGGCGGGATGAGCTTTGGCCTTGTGATTCGACCTTAGAAGGTGCGCAGCATCTTGGAAAAGGTGGGCGTGTGGGGAGGGGGGGGGGGGGGGTTGCACATGACCCAAAAGATGGATGAAAGACAGAAAACAATGCAGAATCACGAGGCAGGAGTGCCACCGTCTTTTGTATATATATAAATATACAGCACCTTGCAAAAATATTCATACCCCTTTTTTCATGTTTTGTCACATTACAGCCATAAAACGTCATTCTACTTTATGTGACGGATCAACACAAAGTAGTGCAGCACTTAAAGTGGCTGGAAAAGTGTTTTTAAATTAGTATTACCCCTTTACTCTGATGTCACTACATAAGATCAAGTGCAACCAATCGCCTTCAGGGGCCACCTAATACTAAATGCGTCTAATCGAGCTTTTGTATACAGAAATTTTCCCCATGCACTCTGCAAATCTGGAAAAAGCAAAGCCAGTTTCCACAAGGCAAGCAGGGGTTCCAAATATTTAGAAAGATGAGACCAAAGCTGGAACTTCCTGGCCTAAATGCAAAACGCCGTGTGGCAGAAAACCCACGCCTGCACATCACCCTGAACACACCCTCCCCACTGTGAAACATGGCGGTGGCAGCATGGTGCTGTGGGATTGCTGTGCTTTAGCAGCAACGGGGGAGGCTGGAGGAAACCTTTTAAAAAGATTAGCATCAGATCTGTGTGAAAAGGAGAACGGGGCACCAAAACTCAAGTCTCTACCCCCAAATGAAGCACATGAAGCTGAAATCAGAAAGATGAACCGAGCTAACAGCCTGGATACAAAACTAGAAAACCGTGCATCTTTTCCTACCACCTCACATTCATGCAGCACTTTGTGTTGGCCTATCACTTAAACATCCCCATAAAGCCCATCTGGGATGCGACTTTAACAGGACATTACGTGAGAAAGTTCAAGCGGTGTGAATACTTTTGACAAGGCATACTAGTAACTAATCGTACTCAGTTCATGACAACAGCGAGACCACTTCACAGGACATTCATTTATTAATCCACAACACAGAATATAATATATATATATATATATATGGGCTTTTCTTATATAGAACGCAAACTTTGTCAAGATTAGAAATCTCTCCAAGGCACAGATCATCAGGTGGCCAAACGAAAAAAAAAAAAGAAAAAAAAAAAGAAATATGGCACCTTCAAATAATAATGGATCAAAACATAATTCATGCTGCAGTTTGGGTCCAGATGCTACTTTGAGATGCGTTTCTTACAGTGACGTGAACTACAGTCCTGCACCCCCCCTGCATAGTCGATTCATTAAAGGCAAGCAATGATTTGGAGTTAAAGAGTACTACTGAAGAAGAGTGGGCTATTCTCATCTCTCCACAGCACTCAGGTCAGTGGTTAAGGCCGGGCGGGAGGGAGAAATAAAATAAAAATCAAGAACATATAGCACTGATAGGTTAGGCTTTACAGGCGTGGGCACTGAAGAGACGGGGAAGGCACGGGGGACGAGGGAAAGGGCCGCAGACGATCAAGTGAAGGCAAAGAAAACATAACGGCAACATAGAGGAGCGGAAGCGAGGAAATCAGTGACGGGCTCTTCCACGGCCCCGACTTTCACAAATGCAAGCGGACGGGATGCAAACCGGCACGGCTCCGTGGACAGGGCGTGAAACGAAGGCGCGTTCATGATGCGGATGTTTTGCTTTAGGGCGGCGTGCCGTGAGCCTCGGTCAGCGTGTGCAGGCTCAACGTGGTCTTGGGCTGCTTGGCGGGCGGCTCCATCGCCGACTTCTCCTCGTCCACCTTCAGGGAGCCGGACTGCAGCATGATGTCGCCGCTCTCCTCCTCGCTGTCGTCTTCGTCGTCGTCCTCTTCTTCTTCTGACCAAGAGATGCGGCAACGTGCCGGTAAGCACTGAACGTGAGGGAAAGCTAAGCATGTCTCAGGGGTGTTTTCTTTACCTTTGTCCAGGTCTGGGGAGCTCCTGCTCTTGACGGTGCTGGCAAACTGCAACGAGGCAAAGACCAACGGCAAAGATTAAAGAGGATCGAACCCAAAGCGCACCTTATGCAGAGGGCTCGCCATCACGACGTACTTCTCCCATGACCGCGATGGGGGTCTCCCCTTTAGCCTTGGCCACCCTGTGCTCGATCAGGTAGTACATGTACTCGTCGTACAGCAGGCGGATCAGGTGGAAGGAGCCGAAACTCGCAGCGCTGCGCAAGGTCAGGTCCCGGATTACCATGGAGCTGGGGGGGGGGCAGAGAGCAAATCACGCAAAAATGGTGCGTTAAAATAAAAAAGATAAAGAACAAAAAAGCACTAGCTTATATACAGGGGCTGGAAAAAGCAGTCACCCCTATCAGCCTGTTACTATTTTACCAGGTTACAACCACAAACGTGACTGGATTTGATTGGTTGGTGAAAAAAAAAAAAAAAAAGAGCATTTATTCAAAAAAATAAAATAAAATAAACAGCCAAGAGGCCCACGGTCACTCTGGAGGAGCTGCAGAGAGCCACAGCTCAGGTTGGAGAATCTGGGACCAGAAAACCTTTACATCTGCCCTTTACTGGAGGAGTGTCAACAAGTAGACCAAAAGGAGGAGGTGATCTCTCGGATGAGACGATATTTGGGTTTTGAAAACGCATTGCGTGGCAGAAAACTAAACACGGAAGCTTACGCTGAACACGGCCTGGCTACGCCTACACATGGTGGCGGCGGCGGCATGGCGCTGCGGGGGGTGTTCTCCTTTTGCAGGGACGTTCATAGGAAGATGAATGAACAGAAGGAAACCCGTTAGGGGCTCCAGGAAGAACTGAGAATTTTTCGACGGTCTTACAGATTGTGGCCCCCACAAACTCTCCGGCCAATCCGACTGAGCTTGAGCGATTTTGCAAAGAACAAAAAGGCTAAAAGTTTCGACCTCTAGACGTGAAAAGCTGGGAGAGACGTAGTAACTGATTCAGCGAGGAAGACTGCAAATGTTAGCCGCACTTTTCAGAACGGTGAAATCCCATTGGACCTTTTCCTTCCACTTCACGATTAAAAGCTCTACTCTGTGTTGCCGTGTCACATTTAAACCCACTGAAGTTGATGGTTGGAACACGAAAACGTGGGAAAAAGGTCAAGGGGTACGAACATTTCCCCTCCTTACCTGTAGAAGGACCAGTTGAGCAGAAAAACTTTGGCCGCCTTTGGCAGGGACACGGGGTTTTGCTCGTAAGGCTTTAGGACCTGGGAAACGACTCCATCCAGCCAGGAAGCCCACTGCTCCAGGGAGTTCTGCTGCTGCAGAGTGGCTTTGAAGTCCTGCTCGAGCCGTTGGACCACGCGGTCCTCACACTGACACACCCAGGATGCCTGCTCCTGAGGAAGGACACGGGTTTGGGATTTAGCCTGGCTTCGCGGCGGCAGGCGGCCAAAAGCCTACGAGGACGGCGGCGGTAAAACCGACCTGCACATTGGTGAAGTCGACGCGGTTGAGGTCAGAGAGCATTTGGTTGATCTGAGCCGAGTTCTGGAGGACGGCGCGGGCAGCCTGCGCCAGGTGGTTCAGGCTGGTGTAGCGCCGCAAGGTCTGGGAGAAGGAGCCTACGCACACCACCTGAAAGAGAGCGGAGGGGGAGTAACGCGTGTAGAGTTGGTGAGACCAATAAATGCAGCCGTTTCTTCACGGCTGACGAGAGTCCGTCATTCTGTCCACATTTGGCTATGGGGATCGTTGCATGCTCACATACACGCACCAAGCCCCGCAAAAGTATTCATCCCTCTTGAATTTCTCCACAGGTCATGTTTAACACAAAGGTCAATGTATGCTATTGGCATTAAGTCCAGTCTATGAGTCAGTATTCAGCACAGCAGCGTCAACGCTGTAAAGAAACACCCGTTTTCAAGTCTTGCAGTTGATCCCCAACGTGACTGAGGCCTGGACTTTGACTGGGCCTCAAGTTCAAGGGGCGTGAATCATTTTTGCAAGGTTCTATATGTACAAGCATTCAAAATCATATTTACCGTATCTTTAAGACTGTAAGGCACACTTAAAATCCTAAAATCTTCTCAGAAATGTATGGTGCGCCTTATATATGATCGCTGTTGTGCTTACTGACAGATTTCATGTGGTATAATGCCTTTGGTTAGCAACAAAGCCGCTCCGCTCAATAGACATTCAGAGCATTACGGTACACTGTGTCACTACCTGATCACCCCCTGAGCTGTCTACAAGACTGCCTGACCGTAATGTCTAAACTAGAAGTGCATTCATGTAAGGCAGCCCGGAGTACGCGCTAGCAACAATAAACCAAGTAAGTTAATTTAATATAAAAGTTACGTTTATTTTGGCTTTATGTTAGAAACAGGGCAGTGTAGTCCAACTACTCTGTCCTCCTGACAGAGATTGATCGCTCTCCCTCTCAGGAGAGAGCCGTGTACGTGGACGGCCGGAGTGATATTACACACTTGGGAGGAATATTTAGTGCACCTTATAATCCGGTGCACCTTATGGTCCAAAAAATACGGTAAATTTCTGACGTGTTTTTAAAACATGCTATAGACCGCCTTAAACACGTCTTTCTACACATCATGCAAACAAATATTAACAGAAAGTACGTTCACGTGCGGGTAAAAACAGAAATAAAAACCGGGGACCCAGACCCGGGCTGCGTGGCGTGCAATGAGTCGAGAAAAGTTCTCACACCTTTATGCGAACCATCTCCTCGGGGATGTTCATCATGGCACCCGTCAACCAATTCTCCAGACTCTTGGCAAAGTTACGGATGGCCTGAGTTAAGGCACCTAAGGAGGGGACATTTTTCATTGAGACAGCGAAAAGAAAAAAAGTAGCATAACTGCTCTAGATATCTGAATGCAAAGAGGAGCCGTTCCAAACGTTTGCAGGCCAATACGTTGGTGGACTTTATAAAAACTGTAATCTTTCCTACAAAATCTGTTAAACCTTTAACACTAGACTGCTGTAAGGAAAGAAACAGTCGAACACAAACAGATCAAACACGCAGCAGAATCAGGATGCCTTTATTCCTCGAGCTTCAGCTGCAAGTTTTAAAGAGTTTACCTACAGGTACATCTCTGGCCGGGTGACTTACTAGGGATGGGTCTCAACACGTCCGGGATGAGGATCTCCACCAGAGTCTGGTAGAGCCGGTTGTCACACTCCCTGGTCCAGCACAGCACCGGTTCAAACTTGCACAGACCCACCAAACAGGACCTGGGCAGCCGTTTCTCAGACTCGTTGTGACTGGCGGGGCGGGAAGATCATCATGGCAGGTTCACACAGCGTGTACAAAAAGGTACTGAGCATTTTGTCATGCTGCAACCTCCAACTTCGCTTATTTTGTTGGGATTTTATGACCATAAAAAAAAAAATCGGGAAGTGGAAGGAAACGACATGGTTTTCATATCTGGAAAGTGCGGCGGGCATGTTTATTCAGCACCGATTACAGTTGCAAGTCTTTTAACATCTCTTTATCACCTTTCTACAGACTGAAACGTTTGCCCGTCTGTCCAGAATAGCTCACGGTCAGACTGACAATTTCTAGGTCTTAACCCAGACTTTGACTGTACCAATCATGCACAAGAATGGGCTCTGCTAGAAACCATTCGGCTGTAGCCCTGCAACCCCCCCCCAGCTCCATTCATATTCCAAACACTCAACGCTGACCTCCGAGGACTTCACAGATCAGTTGGTTTCAGAGTAACATTAAATTACACACAGGCGGACCCAACTTATTAGGTGACTTTAGAAGGCGGTCGGTTGCAATGATTTTATTTAGGGACGCCAGAGTTAAGGGGGCTAAAGCCAAAAGGCAAAACCCACTTTTTGAAAGTGGATTGATATTTCTGAAGAGCTCTGACAATCAGCCATCATTTCAGTTCCACGTCCCAGTCCTGCTCCGCAGTGCGTTGACCCATCACACAAGATCCCAATACAATGCAGCGAAGTTTGTAGTTTTGCAACGTGACGACGCGTGAAAAGAAGTGGAAGGCCAGTGAACCGTCCTGATCTGCTTACAGGTTGAGGGATTCTGCGTCGTTGTTCTGGCTGAACCTCCAAAAGGATTTCCACAGCGTCTCGACGAGAGGGAACTGAAGGTTGATCATCACGTCCAGAACAGCCTGCGAAGAGAGCGGACCCAAACACCACCGGGGGAGGGGGGGGGGGGGGGTCACATTAATACCCAACTAGACCGTTTACTTTAAAAGTACCAGGAAGTAAAAAATATCCAGAAACAACCCATCTGGCTCCTACCTCACAGTGCTCCCTGTACAGAGTCTGAAAGGCCTTCAGGTGCTCCAAATAGATCCCATCTGGCAGGACCTGGTCTTGCAGATCAATTTTCACAAATTCTGGCAGAGGCTTTGCTGCTTCTGGAGCACAAATAAATAAATAAAAATTAAATAACAATCAGCGCCTTACCGTATAATATCTTTAACAGGGGATCAGAAACTCCTGCTTATCTGAACAGAATAAATCCATGTAATAAAGCTTTTCTGGAGGAAAAACAAACAAACGAAAGGAAAATATGCTGGAGTTCATGTTTCTCACCTAAGAACTGCTGGTACTGTTGCACCTGGGCTGAAATATCAGAGAGCGTCGCCTGCTGCTGACCCGGCCCGCCTGACGTCCCATTGGCTATCCCCTGCGTCTTCTGGAGTGGCTTTATCCTTTCAGAGCAATCAGGGGAAACACACAAAAAACTGACACAACAGCAGATGTCGAGATTTAGCTGCAATAACACGAAGAAAGTGATCGATGGTTACCGGATTTGAACTTGCAACAGTTCACAGTGTGTAGGACAAATTTTCATCAGGTCAACCTGGATGCCTCATAGCTCCCAAACATATTAGAGGTCTTACCTCCAATGGACTTTGACTAGGCCATTCTAACATGTGAATATGCGTCGATCTAACTCATTTTATTATTCCTCCGACTGCAAGTTTAGATCTGTGGTGCTAAAAGGGGAACCTCTCGCCCAGCGTCGAGTTATTTGCAGCCTCTAACAGGCTTTCCTCTGGGATCATCCTGCATTTAGCCCACGGCATAATGCTGCCACCACCGTGTTTCACCACGGGTACGGTGGGGAGAGGGTGAGGCGGTTTTGGTTTGCCAAGCATAATGTTTAGTTTTATTTCCTTAGATAGGAAACTTTTTGACCAACTTGTGTAATCTGATTGAATTTGACTTTGGAAAGTGCCTTGAGATGACATGTTTCATTGATTGGCGCTATATAAATAAAATTGAATTCATTAAATTGAATTAAAATACACTACGGTTTGGATTTGTAAAAGAACAGGACAAAATGTGAAATGGTTCAAAAATAGTTGCGGCAAGGTACGGTAGAAAAGTGTTTAAATATGCTGACCTTTGTATTTTATATGTAAAAACACTTACATTTATCTTAAGAACTGCTTTTGACCAGTGGGACTGTGCATTGGACACATTCCATGTGGATGCCTCACGACTAAAATCATTAACATGTAACTTGAGTCCATCCACCTCGTCAGGGGATGATGCACAGCATCGTTTGGCTTTGAACCGATACCTGCTTTTCTGGGAGAAAGGCTGCTGCCTCATGGCCATGTGCTGCTGCTCATCCATGAGTCTGAGCAGCGGGGAGCCAGACTTGATCCTCAGGCCATAGTAGTGGTACTTGGAGTTTCCCCTGCAGAGAAACGCAAAGGACGAAGTGACGCCTTTGGCCTCGGTGCCGCCCCCAACACAGTCCAAGCAGTCGTGTGTACGCGTGGGTCTACCTGGTTCCTAGTCTTCGCGTGCGGAGCCCCATGAAGACGGACCGGATGAGTTTACCGAAGGACGCGGCGTTAACTGGCTCTAGTTTTTGCTCCTGGCAGTGCATGATGTAGTGGTAGTAGAGGGTGCAGCGGGGCAAGCTGACCCCCTCGGCCCCCTCGTAGTTTTCCAACAACCACTGCACCTGAGGGAGAAGCGCACGGCGGACGTGATTGGACTGGGCCTTCTTGTTACGGTGTCTTGTTTGATCTCGCGTACTCACAGTAGCAGGTGGGGCGCGAGAGTTAGGGCTGGAGTAACTCTGCCCTCCTCCCCCACTTGTTGCCGCACCCCCTCCTAACATGTAACCTCCCGGGAGGACAAATCCCCCTGCGCCTGCGGCGGCAGCCGCCCCACTATTGGCTCCTGCCGTTGCCACGGAAACCGGCTGCGAAGTCACCGATCCGGCGATTTCCGAGTCCGAGCTGGGCGTGGCCTCGTAGAAGGCGGAGGAGGACGTGGGAGGCGTCTGGGAGTAGAGGGGCGAGTCGGAGAACGGGAAGCTGTTGGATCGGCTGGAGGAGGACAGAAAGACACGCAGGGACACGTCAACGCCGAGGCGTTACCACCCGAGTCACAGGACCCGTTGTGTGGCTCTTACATGGCCGACGTGGTAAAGGCCGCATCTTCTGCTCCGTCCACGTACTGCACCTGGTCCGAATAGACATGCTCCACCTGAACAAGCAGGAAGAGAAGAGACTGGCGTTAATTAGCACCAATGGTTTCTGGGCTCGTGTCGACGAAGCCCAGGCGCTAGGCTGAGATTAGACGCTCTACCTTTAACACCGGGATAATTTCTAGCCAGTTACTGCCAGCACTGTTTGCTCATCTACCCCCCCCCCCCCATTCTTAATCTACAGGGATTAATAGATTATATCGTCACCCTTTGCAGCCGTAACAGCTTTTATTCATCTGGACGCTCTTGATAAGGTTTGGCTGGGTGTTTGTGGGATTTATTTTGACATTTATCTCCGGAGATCTGAGAGCTCGAACACTGATGTTGGACAAAAATCGCCTCGGGATGGAGAGCACAATCGGCAGAACGGTGTTCAGGCTGGAGCTGCCAGGCATGAGGCCTGGAGGCAGACCAAAGAGGAGATGTATGGATGGAGTGAAAGAGGACAAAAGAAGAAGAAGAAGAAGAAATCAGCAGAATATAGCTCCTTATTCGTGCTGGTGGTTTTACTTAAAAAGAAACTCCTGCATTCTCCACATGTTGCCAGTTTCACAGATAACAGGGCAAACCCAGTACTGCAGGAGCTTAGTCAGCATATTTTACGCCCTCAATGTCACCAAACAGTGAGATTTTATACTTTTCAGGACACTTTTAGTTTTTTCTGCTTGTTTGGCAACGTACAATCTGCTTTTAGAAAATGTCCCAGAAGTGATATTCATCAGAGAAACTCCAGCCCCATCGTTCCTAATCAGGTGGGGTCGTGCCGCTGCCTTTCCTCCCCGTCTGACACACACCCAGCGCGCCGCTCCAAGGCGGTGGAGGAGGAAGTCATAGGTGAAATGACGGATTTGGCCTCTCTCCTCCCAGCTCATAAAGGCGATACAGCTGGTAATTAGTAAAGCAGTCAGTGTCCTGCTACTCTAGGGTTACAAACGCTGTCTGCCTAACCACAGGGTCATCTTTAGAAGATTAAACTAAAATAAAAATAAAAAAACGTTTCATTGCAAAGACAGCCAACTGAGAACAACACCCCGGCTTTGAACTTAGAGCATGAAAGAATCGTCTTAACTGAACTTTGAGCTTCCTCTTGCGAAGTTTGCCGTTGCGTAACCAGCCGTAAAAGCAACGACACACATGGGGCGTCTGACGGCGACCCAAGCTGAGGGGAGGAGCCCAGTTCACGGACCCCACCGATGGGCAATTACTGAACCGACCCGAAGCTTGTAAACAGGTTCTCCACCAAAGGACGTCTGTACCGCACGCGCGCTGTACTGTGTGCGTTACGGAGGGCGTCTCTTTACCTCCTGGTTGAGATGCACGGACTGCAGGCTGCTGATGTGGCCCGTCTGGATCCTCTTGGTGGCCTGCGTCACCGCCTGCAACACCGACCTCTGTGGGAGAGGCAGTCCTGAGCTCGTCAATTCAATTTTATTTATATAGTGCAAATTCATGAAGCATGTCATCTCAAGGCACTTTACAAAGTCAAAATCAATCATATTATATAGATTGGTCAAAAAATTTCCTATATAAGGGAACCAGTAGATTGCATCAAAGTCTCGACAAGCAGCATTCACTCCTGGAGAAGCATAGAGCTACAGGGAGAGTCGTCTGCATTGTCCATGGCTTTGCAGCAATCCCTCATACCGAGCATGCATGAAGCGTCAGTGCCGAGCCCACGCACAGGTTGTCGCATGCACGCAGAGACGCGCCGGTGTGCTGCTTACCTGCGGCGGGGTCTGCACAGCTTGGACCACATGGGTGGGGACGCTGGGAGCAGGCGGGCTGGAGTCTGACAGGCTGTCGTTGGAGTGAGCCGGGCCCTCTGCGAAAGATACGCGAGTGGATGAAGGAGGGAGGTGTTCGCAGGGAGATCAAACGAGAGGAAAAAAAAATAAAATAAAGAGAGAGAGAGAGAAGTTCAGTACTCACGAAAAACTGCCTCCATATCATAATAACAGCCGCCGCAAAACATATCGCTACCAAACGTCTCTTTTTGGCCCCGCGGAGCCAACATGGAGGAGGGAAAGTGCGTCTGCCCGTCTCCCCTTCCATCCTTATATCCCGCGTGCAAAAAAGGGACAGCCTTGGACAGCTAATCTCCCCAGATGGAGAGAAAAATCCCTCCATCTTGTAAACATGCAGATCAGATGAGAGAGGGAAGCGGGAGAGAGCTCCACGTGGGCTGACGGACAGCAGGAGGAAAACAAAGGACGGAGAGCAGGCAGGGAGCAGGGAGGGCAATCGTTTCTTTGTAACCTTCAGGGATCACCATCCTCATACGGGGGGATCAAAACATCGTTCCTGCAAGCCAGGCCAATAACGACCCTAACGACTCCTCGTCACAGAGGAGTGGACCAGTTTCGGTTCAATCTGCTGGCTTAATGGCTTTAACGACTTCCCATTACTAAGGGGGTGGACCTGTTTCTGTTGAATTTACATGTTATCTAAGCCATTACAAGGCCTTTGTTGGGCAGTAGTATAAAGCTTGATGCTCCACATTACTCCAGACTTTTTGAATTGAGAAAGCTTCCTGGAGAGGAAGCGAAACGTCTTCAAACGTCGTCTCGTGCGTCGTGTGTGCTTTCGCCACGCGCTGCATCACACCTGGCTTGTAGGAGGGGCTGTGAAGCTAAAGCCCGTAAAACACACTAAAATAGAAAAAAAAAGCGGCGGGGACATGGCGGGGACGGAACAACGACAATATCTGAGTCCATGTCGGCGGTGCAGGTTTGAGCAAAGGAAGAACATTTAGTCACTGCAACAGAAATGGCGTTTATGGAAGTCAGCGACATTAGAACTAAAATAGTGTTGATTCTTATAAAAAAAAAGCAACAAACCGTATATTTACATACTTACTGAGAACCTTGTATTAACTTCCATTTATTTCCAAGGCTCTACGGCCTTACCCCAACTAACCTCCCCCCCCCTAAAAGGTTCTCACTTTGATGGTAACATACCAAATGTTCTCACTCATCTGTAAGTGCGAGGACAAGTACACACATCCTTGTTTGAAGTACTAAGTGAGGACGGTGCCTTGACTTCCATTCATCTCCCAGCCTTTCTACGAACCCCCCCAACCCAAACCCTTCACCTTAGTCCTAAATCGAACCCCTAGCCCAAAAAGTGAGGACCCTTTTTTTTTTTCCTCGGTTCTCGCTTTACATCAAAGTCCTCACTTTAGCAGTAAAATGAGCAAAAAAAAATTTCTTGCTGAGCTGCAAGTACAAGAACACACAATTTGAAGCAACAGCAAGGGGGGAAAAAAAACAAAAAAAACAAAAAACCCGCCAACAGAGCAGTTAAAAACTTTTAACTGGTTTAGATTCAGGATTCCAGTCCGCCTTGGATCAGGAAAGGAGACGCAGGCCTGGAAGCGTCTGACTGTAGGTGAGAGGGCAGCGTTACCTGATCCAAGCAGAGAGAGCCGTCTAGGAATAGATGGCTCTAAATTTAACATACAGGACACATGGGATCCTGTTGGGGGCGGGTTTTCTGTTATGAGGGTGCCGGGTTTTTTGTTTTTTTAGGTTTACACATATGAGGAAAAACGAAAAGTTAAGGAGCTCAAGCTAATAAACGTTGCGGACAACTGGGCAGCTTGGAAAACAGCTGAAATCCTACGGTTTGACGCCGTTTTCATGAGACGCCAAAGAAAGTGACGGAGCGATCAGAGTTTTCCTGCAGCTGTTTGGAGCCCAGAGTAACTCAGCACTCCCGCTTACACACCCGTTGCTGCACACTGCTGCTCAGCTGGCTGATACACCTTTCCCCTCCCTTTTCACGGAAGATTTTCAGTTTAAAAAATAAATAAATAAAGTAGCTAACTTTTTTGTTTCAGATTTGTGCGTAAACACTCTGATACCTTGAAATAAGATGTTTTATCTCAAGGTAATCCTGCTTCGAGAATCTCGTACTGCTCCATGTCTCAGCTCCTGTCTCAGCGAATCCCAGGGTTGTTCATAGGTTTGAAAGAAATAAAATAAAAAAGGGGTTCTCCTTCACGTTGGAGAGCTACAGTGCTTTTCTTTTTAACGCAACTTCTAAAAACTAATATAATGGATGGGAACAGGGTGCCTTCATTTAGGATTTCCTTCAACATAATAATAAAAAGAGTCTACCCTCTGCTTTCTGAATCCGATCTGATCACTTCCTGCTGAACAAACGACCAACCGGGTGACGTTAAATCCTGAGTTTACCTGAGGGCCTCTTACCTGTAACAGTCACTATAATGTACTGGGGCGAAGTGCTCTGCCCGTTGCTCTTCTGGACAGCGGCGTGCTGCTGGATATCAGGGCCCACGTAGTGCTGCGCGGGCGCAGTTGGCGCCGCCGCCTTCTGGCTCTGGGCGGGCGGCGCTTGTGAACAAAGTGCATCCTGTGCCGTCTTGGAGGCGGCGGCCGGCGGGTTGGCCGACGAAATGCTCCCAGACGCCGGCGGGATCTCGGACAGGAAGTGTGCGGTCTTGGCGGAGGAGGGTGTGGTGGTGGCAGACGTCGCTATGGTTACTGCGTTGGCCTGCTGAGGCTGAAGGTCCTCAGAGTATCCACAAGTCGCCATGGCAACCAATCAGATGAGGCACCAGCTCTGAGGATGAAATGCAGGCAGCGCTCATTAACTAAAGTGCCAGGAACAAACACTGAAACACAAATTGCTTTTTTTTTTTTTTTATCTTCTATTCGCTGTTGTTTTTATCTAAGTGGACCGTGTGTGTGTGTGTGTGTGTGTGTGTGTGTGTGTGTGTGTGTGTGTGTGTGTAAAACCTAAACCAGGGAAGGAAGTGGGGCTTTTGTCTAAGAACTAAGTGGTAGAGCATGCCTTTCCGGTTTTTCCATTTGCTATGTGACGAGGACCTTTTAATAATGAATTAGTTAGTAAATGGCCTCTTTTGCTGAACACGTACTACATTTCGGGTTAAATAAGAACGACACGCACGCATCAACAGGGAGGGAACGTATAACTGTTGTCCGTTGAAGGTTATACAACCCGGATTTAAACTCATACTAATAATTCAAGCTACTGTCAGGCTGTACCTTAGGCCATCCTACTTGGCAAGGAGCCAAGTATGGCAAGCAAATTTATAACATAGTTGGCAGATTAAAACATAAGCAGATATCGTTTAAGTCCTTTCCTCATGTAAAAAAAATAAATCAATATTTCAGCTACACAAAGTGCTAATTGGTACGATCCAAGAGATAGATTTCAGACATCCCAAATCTCATTACCTCAACGATAAATAAGGTTACAGAGACCTGCAAGGAAAGCCATCATCTTGTGCATAAATACATAAGATCTCACTGCAGCCGTGGGAAAAATGTGAATAAACTCTTAAGGATACTGAATAGGATTTCAAAGACCAAAAACAACAATGATAAGCAGCAAAAATTTCTGTGTTACCCTGGATGTATACTTCAGACATCGGTAAGGGAGCCATTTCTGCCTGGTATGTAATTACAAACAGCAGCAATCGTATTACAGATAAACGATTCAGAACCGAGTCGGATGCTTTTCACATAAAAAGTCAGAAGTTTTGTTATAATTTGTTTCAAAAACATTGAAGACATCCGCTGTGTGGATTTTTCCCCTGGAGAACTTGGTTTTTAGGGGCCTTACGATTAAAAAGACGTTTACTTTTGGGTTTATTATGCATCTTATGTAACCATTATTATAGTTTACGGTTATCATCGCAAATGCTTTCACATTATTAGCCTTAAAAACAAAGTTGTCGCTCGACTTCAGCCGATCTTTCTGTGGATATAATTTGACAAAAAGTGGATCGTCTGCATGTTCAAAACTTAAGAAAAACATTCTGTCGTGGCTCCCAGAGCCCTGGGGAGGGGGGGGGGGGGGGGGGGGGTCGTGCTGCCCGGGCCCGGGGATGACTGCCGAGGGGTCAATTTCACTGCTAACTCACCTTAAATTGAACCCCCACCACCTATCATGGCTCAGAGGCCATGAGTTAAAGCACCTCTTTTCAACATATGTTAAGTTGTAGACTATCTGTAATGATAAACAGCACGCATGTATACCTAGAACCACACAGCGAGTCATTTGACCCCTCAGTAGGAAGAGCAGCAATGATTCTGTCACCAGTTATGGCAATCAGGTTATAGTGAGTACAACTGACATGGATCAAGACTACTTAAATGATTAAAAAGCAGTGATAGAGTTAAGTTTAATAACCCTCTGTTTCTTCCTGTGTGAAGTTAAAACAGTACAACAGTCCTTAATAAAAAGAAAATGATTACATTCACATTTGTTTAACAAGCAGATTATATGAATGTATTTACCACACAAAAAAGAATTATTCCTAATCTTATCCCAAAACTAACCTGACAAAGAAACAATGTGAACTAGAAAATGGTTACGAGGCCTTAACACGGCGCCGTAGGCTGGAAGCTATAATTGGGCCAACATGGACACTGGAATGATGAGCAAGGTGGAAAGAATGCTCATAATGAGGAGAACGCAGTCCGTGATCAATAGTTAGATCAAATCAAGAGGAAGATAACCGTGAAAGTACTCTGGCGCGACGTCCCGGCAGGGCTGTGACCAAGACGGCTGTTCACAGGCGTCAGTGTGGTGGTCTGGGAAGTGCGCTGCTGAATGTTTTGTGGGTGTGCGATTCTGCATTTAGAAAACTGTTTTGTCAGCAAATGTATAACTGCAAGAGACAACACTTCTGGTTTTTTTGCGTTTTGATTAGTCTCATCGAACACAAAAAAAAAAAAATCATCTCTTAGGCATTGAGTGTTGCTTCACTTTAAATGCTGTGATCAATTATTTTGAAGCAGGAAAGATATTGTGTTAGGTTTTGTAAGTTTCCATCAGGGACGGGTGATAACGCATCATCTATCAGGAGGAAAGCAGGGTGGTAAGAATAGGTCATCACGTGGTGATACAACATATAACAATATAAATAAATGAGGGGGAAATGACATCATTCCTACAGTCAACATTTGTTTGAGATGTTGACTGTAGGAAATAACTATTCTGAAGCAGCCTTTTTTGTTTGTTTGTTTTTTGCCAAGAAAGAGCTAGAAAACAGATTTTAAACTTGCGGCTCAGGACTGTTATCAAACCATTAAAAAGTCGTTTATACCCATTTTTTTCACATATTAATATATTTTTTCTTATTAAATTTGAGCCGCTGTGCCCTTGAAATACTTTTGTTAAAAGTAGATATAATTAATTCCATTCTGATTAGTAAAAAAAAGGATCCAGGGGGAGCTGTAATCGTTGGCATTTAAAAGTAATTAGCGAACGCAGTGTGATCATTTGACAAACGGCCTGCCATACTCTCCTCTCCCCACAAATCGTCGATCATGTGGCACGCCGTGCGCTCGCGACTGACTTCAAGAATTCAATGTCACACCAAAAACTTTTTCAAAGTCGTAAAAAGATCGCCAAACGCGCGCATGTGTGGTTTTCTGAACGCACGCACGCCTGAAACGCGTGAGCGCTCGACTGGCGTTTCTGACCAACGCAGTCGGACAGCTGCTCGATGTGAGGGAGTTCGGAGCGAGAGTGATACGTAGCTTTCCGCGCTAGCTGCCTGCGTCGACTTGTGACGTTTAAGGGAGCTAGCTGCTCACTAGCTTCCTATATATCAGATTTGATTAACCGCGCTACCCGACTACGCCCCCAGATAGTTTCGTGGCAGTCCAAACTGTCATGAAACAACACGGACATTATGACGGATGGAGATGAATTGGGGGAGGAAAAGTACGATTGCCACTTGAAGCCAGCCGCCATCTTGTGCTCTTATCAAAGATCTGACATCGCCATAACAACGGCTCTGCGTTTGGAAAAGAAGCTAGCAACCACTTTTCATCACTCGACACGCTCGACCGATTTCACGTTGTTTTTTACCGTGAAACACGCGCTCACGCACGTAATCGCCACACAAACTACACGATCACTTCTGAGATGTTTTCACCTGTATTTCCCAGTGTTGTCCTGAATAGTCGATAAAGTTTATTCCCTTTGATCCCGCTTGTTGTTGTTGACTCCCGTTGCTTGGCTCTTGTCGCCAGGACTACCGTGACTATGGCGCCTAGCCTTCACCGGGGCAACTGTTGCTACCCTCCACACGTTGCGCCGCCCCTGCTTAAATGCTGATTGGCTTATAAGCGACGTGGTTGCAACGTCAGTGGAACAGTCCGTCGCTGATTGGTGGATAGTTCCTGCCTGTTACTTTCACACAAGCCTGACGTTAAACCATCACTTGTGGCGCTGTAAATTTACTTTTTTTTTGTAAATTGCACAGGCCGTTGAGCAATTAAATGGGAAATAATTTTCCTTATCTAATCGTAGTCTTTATTTAATCGGGGTTTGGTATTAAGTTGCAATTTAATACCTAAATAAGCGATTATTCACGATTCTCATGCAAGATTGTGGAGACTAAATACGTTTTCCGCTCCGTTCAGAGACAGAAATTACTTCAAACCCAAGTAATATGCCCGTGGATTATTACTTTGCAAATTGCAAAAGGCTGTGAGTGCTTTGGTGTCTGCAGAGGCACTTCAATTATGAATCTGATGCTGTAGTAGGGTGGTGCCTATATGCTGTTCTGGATTAGCCTTGTTGCTGCTTTGTATAACATACCAGGAATCAGAATCAGGATCAGAGGTACCGTGCCTCGCTGAAATATTCATACCTATACAACCGGTTGAAATGTACCAGCCCATTCTATAAAGAATGTAACATGGAATCAAGGGCGTAGGTTTGATTTGAACTTTGATTTGAACTTTAACCCTAGGGACATTTCATTGGTCTGACATCATTGGTCCTACGCAATATGCATGCTCCTATTTCTTTATGCTTGACTTGAGCGTCAGGACGCGTCTCTTCTGTCTAAAGAGAAAAGCAGTATTTCTTGCTACATTTATACAAATTTATAAGCACGACACACACTAGATGCTTTTTGTTAATCTGGTGGCCTAGTGGTTAGAGCATTGAGTTTGGGTCCCAAAGGTTCTGAGTTCAACTCCCACAGACTACCACTCTGGGTCCCTGAGCAAGACCCTTAACCCCCGATTGCTCCCCTGGCGCCACACAGTGGCAGCCTACTGCTCCCCGAGGGGATGGGTAAAGATGCAGAAGTGAATTTCTCCATTGAAAGATCAATAAAGTTAAATTATTATTATAAATTATAAAGCAGCGCCCGATCTGATGAATGTTGAATAAGGACTTGAAAAAGTTTGCATTTGAACTTACCAGCAACAGAGACAGATGGTAAATACGTGCCTATTAAACCAAATATATTCAAAATATTTCTGTTGTCTAGATATATCCTGTATTTTCTTTTGAAGATATGGAAATGCACAGAGATAAACCCCACCCTTATTTTTTTATCTAAGATACTCTGTCTGCATTATAAAACACAGCAAAATTATACAAGTTCAAGGAACTGCAAATAAATTTCTTGTATTTACTCTGCACTGGAAGTAGAAGTGTCACTGACACTGACAGCATTACAAATATTAAATTCAAACTTCAACAAATGTAATTACATTTCATGTAATTTATCTTAACATTCCAAACACATTTCTTACATCATACCTCTGAAGTGTAGATAACAGCTTCTCCTTACCTACATCCTCTCAGACAACTAATTATTTCCCTAACAATAGTGAGCTGTCAATGTTTAAATGTGCAGTGAATCTTAATACATAAGCAGCATGGAGGACCCATTACTGTACTTTGAGTAAGTTTGGTGACACCAAGACTGAGTTGTTACATGAGTGGTCGTCCATTTCATCATTGAAATAAAAATTGTATAATCTGACCCAATCTGTATAATATGATTGAACTTGATTTTGTAAAGTGCCTTGAGATGACATGTTTCATGATTTGGCGCTATATAAATAAAATTGAATTGAATTGAATTGAATTGAAATGAGAACATATTAATATACTATTGGTATATACTAGTAAGACTATTAAAGAACAGCAGATTAAACTTTAAGATATGTAAAGGCCTATATTTAATTAATTTTACAACCGCATCAACAGATTAAATGATTTTTACTTTTTTGGTGTACCAACTTACCCTCGTAATGATGTAATATTTTATGGGCTAAGCCCCTGGTGATGAGAATGTTTAGCTCCGCCTCTGGTTTGCACTAATTTACTAATGGACAGTGTGAAAACCTTTGTACAATAAAAACAATGTAAATGGTGTTCCTCGGTTGTATTTGTCGTAATTCTAATTCTAGAAGCAGAAATAGTCAAATAAATAGCACTATCATTTTGTGGAATCCTAATTACGCTATTATAAATAAGCAAAAGTCTAAACAAAATATAGCAGTTGTTTAGGCAGCATCTAGTGTTGTTGTGCTGTATATTATGTAAAAGAAATAACACCTGCTATTTATGCCTGAACTGCATCAAAGGGTCAACAAAAAATTAAGCAATAATAGCAACAAAATATTGGTAAAAGGGAAACCCTCACCTTTTCTTTTTTCAGGCAGCTGTGGCTAAGAATCTGAATTTTTAATAGCCTACAGTCTTTGCTTTTCCATCTTTCCAGCAGTCTTGAGAACTCCTGCCTGGCACAGAATATTTCGTTTTAAAAAAGAGTTTGGTTTTTGTTGAATTAGATGCTATTTTGAGATGCTAACATTGGTTACTTACATTTCACAAGTTCCACAAATCAAATCCTCTCCTGCTTCTTTACAGAACTGCACTCGGCAGCTTTCACCTATTTTAGTGCAGATAACATTTAGTTTCTTAACTGGGACTAGTTTCGTAGCCTAGTATTAATTTTGGTAACCGCAGTATTCCAGTATGAATTAAAACTTAAATCTCTCGCGCTCCAAGCAAGCACGCACACGCACTAGAAAACAGCCATTCAAAAAGAGGGAAGGCGGAATTTAAAGCAGACACAGACAGTGCCTCACCAAACCTAACCGCCACCGGTAGGTTAAAAAGAAAACATTGTTCACTAAGGATTATTTTGGTGTTTTTGTCTTATTAATCCTTTTCACAGACTCATGCCAGAGGGTTTGCATACATTGTACATGTACGCATATTATTACGAAACGAACATTTACATCTTGACTTAAGTATATATCCTAATTTTTTATGTATATAATTATTTAAGTAGAACAATGACCAGTGCAAAATTAAGTTGTATTTACCGGAGATGAAGTGTAGACTGCAAATTCTGTCGTAGTATGATGGCTCCCACAGTCGACTGGGATTGTCTGCCTGCGTCCTTTTCATTGAAAATATCCATTTCTTTCTTCTTTATTCGTCCTTTGGTAAACGAAAGAAACGTAGATCCGACGATTTGGAATGCCTCTGTGTGCAACCGGGAGCACAACAAGTCGTAGGCATTGTTTAGATTCCAAAAATAAACTAACTAAAAGCATGCTCTTATTCACCCGTTTTGTCATGGTAGTAGACGAGAACAGTACTGCTTTTGCCTACCAGCGTGACCCGGATGGAGCGCGGATGTAGCTTGTGACGTCACGCGTGAATTGGTCTATAACTAATGACAGTGGAGTTAAACAGCACAGAGCACAGTCACGTGTGTTGCAGATTTAAAGGGGCAGGACAGACCGGGCAAAGGGAGGCAGCGCGAGGCAGCACGAGGCAGCGCGAGCTGCGAGAGGAAAAGTAGGGCAGAGGGAGGGCACATTATGTGGATCATGTAACTGGCCATGGTTACCGTGGCACGGTAGATCTAAATTATTATTATTTTGGACATGCACACACACACCAACAAATCCGCACACATAAAAAAAAAAAAAAAAACACTGACAAAAGGGCACTTTGGGCATCAAGGGTAAAAGGGGCAGGTGCTCAAGCCCCCTCCGCCCCCCCCCCCTCTGCACGTCCCTGCCTATTAAAGTTTCCCGCCCCCATTTTGTCATTTACAACTACAAACACCAATGTATTATACAGGATTTTTTTTATTTGACGCACAAACACCAGATGGGACATAATATGAAATGGAGAACGATAAATGGTTTCACAATAAATCCATGAATAAACATGAAAGAAGGTGCTCATGTCAGATCAGACCAAAACTAAACTTTTTGGCCTACATGCAAAACATGTTTGATGGGGAAAAAACACTGCAAATAACAATACAACCCCACAGTGAAACATGGTGCTGGCAGAATCATGCTGAGGGGATCATTTTTTTCTGCATGATGGATGAGGATAAATGCACAGCAATTTTGGAACAATACCTTTTGGAGACGGCAAAAGACCTGAGACTCGACCAGAGGCTCGCATTCCAGTAGAACAACCTTAAACATACACCCCGAGCTACAATACAACAGTTTAGATCAAGCCTTATTTATGTGTTAGAATGGCATAGTCAAACGTCCAGACCTCAGATTATGTGACAAGGCTTGAAAATTGATCTTCCCCACCCAATCTGACTGAATCTAAGATATTCTGCAAAGAACAATGGCCAAACGTTTCAGTGTCTAGATGTGCAGAGCACATAATATGAAATAATATGAAGTGCAGAATCAGAATCAAGTTTATTGCCAAGTTTGCACTTACAAGGAATTTGACTTGGTGTTGATGGTGCAGACAAAACAATATATATATATATATATATATATATATATATATATATATATATATATATATATATATATATATATATATATATATATATATACAGAAAGCTATACGGTAGACTAACGCAGAAGGTCTGGAGATGCTACATTGATGTAGCTTGTAAGTCCTGAACGGGGGAGAGAGGCAGTGTCTAGTGTCACTGGAAGATACAACAAACAAACATACATACAACAAACAGTCTTGTAGCTTTAATTGTAACAAAAGGTGGCTCTATAAAGTATTGACCCAAGGGGGCTAAGAACAAATGCACCCCACACTTTTCAAGGTTTTAACTGTAAAAAAAAAAAAGATTAACTTTTTTTTAGTGGTGCACTACTTTGCACTACTTATAAGTCTATTAAATAAAATCCTAATGAAAAACAATAAAGTTAACGGTTTTAGAATGACAAAACGTGACAAAGTTCAAGGGGTGTGAACACTTACGACACCATTTTCCATGTTTCTGAACAAAATAACAGGGATAGAGTATCATTCAGAACTTGTTTTTCTGTGATCAGAGCTGTATTACTTGGGACATACACTTTGTGTCACTTGCCTCTGGCATATTAGGTATCTTCAGTGTGAATGGATAGTGATTTCCATCCATGCACAGCAGTCAGATACCAACACGAAGACGGTTCTGGTGACAAACAGCAAACCCTGACTGATGTAAAGGACTGAAAGGCCAGCTTAAGGTCACAGGTGATTAGATTACCAAGAGCTCTGTTGACATCGGTTCTAGCATCATCCTTTTTCTTCCAGCATTGTTGCCCCTAAAGGTCAGCAGTTTTATCTCCAAGGACGCTGATAAGGGAAGCGGCACTGGGGTCCATCTATGAGGTTCTGCAGCCTTTAAAAAGTGCCGGGACCATCCAGAGAAAAAGCCACGGCCCACAGAGACATTCATTCTGTCAGCATGTTGAAAGCAGCACTCTTAACATTGGGCTTGTTCGTGGCATTTGTACACTTTGCTCAGTGTACTGATGGTCATTCTTCTTTCTACGGGGTAAAACTGTGTGGAAGAGAGTTCATACGCGCTGTCATCTTTACATGCGGTGGTTCTCGCTGGAGACGAAGCGTAGAAGACTCAGGTAAGATAAAATTGGGGGGGGGGGGGGGGGGGAAACACTATGAATGTAAGACTGTTTTCATAATTCAAATTCCGATGTCCTTTACTGTCCCTAAAAGTGGGTGGGGGGTGCGGGGTTAGTAGTAAAAATAGCTGGCAACAACCAATAAAAATAACAAAACAATGATAATAGTAGGTGCATCAAGAGGCATAAAAAATAGACTCAGAGAACCAAAAGTAAATTAAAGCAAGAAGAAAATAAAAAAAAAGTGCTGATAGTTCAAAGTGCAAATTAATAATTTGCATGTAATTGCACATTGAACAAATGAGCTTTCATTTATTTGGGTCCTTTTTCAAAGAGGAGGTATCTCTTTCCTGAAAGAAGAATTATTAGTATATATACCTCAACTTAAAAGAGGTATCACTCAATCGGCCAGAGATCACAATTAGCCCATTTTTCATTGATTGTCTCTGACTGGTGATGGTCAAACAATGAAAAATGTGATTTTTTTCCTGTTCATTATATGCATCCAAACTAATCATTTTCTTTCTAAACTCTCATCCAACAATGGCAATGTGTCTGCCTCAATAAATTGGCAGAATATTGTATTTCTTCATTTTCAGTTGGATTAAAAACTGATTTAGCAGCCAAATCTGTATCGGCTGCGAACCCCCCCCCAAACGTGATCCGTTCAGCTCCTTAAAAAGATATGCATGCTCTGGGCTGAAAAAGCTTTCTCTAAATGTTTCCTGCCACTGACACGTGCCAGAAAATTATGCTGTACATCAGCGTTTTAATTAGCAACGATCAATGTTGCACAAACATTGTTTTGTGCAGAAAAGATGGAATAACAGAAGATTATACTTTTTTTTTTTAGAATACAACCATTGAAGTCCTTTAAACGGTAACAGTATTCAATTCTCTGAAGGGTCTTTTTGCAGATTGCAGGACTGTTGTGGCTATCCTGGGTCAAGGTTTATATCGCTCACTGTCCTGGGATACTTCAGCCATTTCCACAGCTGCAGGAAAATAAATGATGGCCATGTCCTTCATTTTCTGCACAGCAAAGGGACAATTCAAGATTTTTGAAGTCAAGTTCTGTTAATAGCCGTTAATATCTGTCTTGCTATAAATAACTCTCTTGGCATCTTCATTGAGCGTAAATCAAGCTTACTTGGTCCCAGAGGCTGAAAGTAAAGGTTAGACTGAGAGGAGCCAAGAACACTACGTACTTCTCCCGTGAAAGAAAAACTCCAATGGCAAAACCATTGTGGTTCATGCGAACACCATTTGATGAATCTTTAAATCATTGTCATGTTTGCATTGGGAAGTCATCTGATAAAGAAGTCGACTATATTACGCTTGAAAAGGGAGCGGTGTGCCACCAATGGTCGTCCTGTGGGAAACGCATAACGGAAATGAAAGTGTAAAAAGTAACGAAATAAAATGTTTATCCCAAATAGTAAAATCTGTTTTCTTTTTACTCCGCTTCACGTTTACGTCAGTGACTCTGACTTTCAATTGCTTCCGCTCTCAGAATGTGTTTCCCATAAGAAGATCGTGGTGAAGCACCACCTCCTACCTCCATTCCCGGTAGACATGTTTATCAGCATCTTTCTAAATAGCCTTCCAATGCAAGCGACCCGAACATTTAAAGGTTCATGCAATAGCAGCATGAACATAGTCCACTAGGATGTTTTTGAGTTGTTTCAGTATGGTATAAGTCCACTGAAGTCTTTGATCCTCTTGGACTAGCCACTACCTTCAGCATCCAGGACCAACTAACATGGATTTAGACTAAATGAAGACACCAAAACCGTTATCTACTGCCTCTAAGACATGAACCGCTTACAACGCTTTCAATAAAGCTGATTTAGACTGAAGGAAGTGGAGGCTGCACCATTCTGTCGCAACTGGCTGATCATGATGGCTGACTTCTCCATCCTGTAGCTGGCCGACTAGAACTGTGTGATCAGCAAATTTAAGGAAACGCCTGCCGGTGTGGAAAACCTTTGCTGTCATTAAAATATAAAATGTATCACAGCAGAAAAACAACCCTCTCCTGTAGATAACCAGCAAATGACATCCACATGTTCTGTGTTTTCTCTGAAGTCAAATCAGGGTATTGATACATATTCTCCTTTCGATCAGCTCTTATTGGTGAGGAGATCCTTGATCCGTGGAGGACAAATTCAATCCCTCAGCCTTCTGAGCAGGATCCTGCTAGTTCCCAAGCATGGAAGGATCAAGTGATGAACGCTGCTGGTTTCAGCCGCTCGGCTCGCTCGACACTCTCAGAGGAGGTGCTGGAGGCACTACGGGGTGCAGACAGGAAAGGACGGGAAGTAGTGGTGGGACTGTCCAACGCTTGCTGCAAATGGGGCTGCAGCAAGAGTGAGATCAGCTCTCTTTGCTGAACGTTGCTCACCCGCTCACTGACTGACACACACGACTCCATGTTAGAATCCCTGATTTTTTACATATGTTGATCACAAAATGTGTTACTGTGACTGTCACAGACTGAAAATGTGCTGAATAAAGCTTTGACTGGTAGATTTAGAGTCGGTTCCTTTAGGAAGAACCAATGTGCTATGTTTGATGCATTAAAGGTATTCCCACTTGAGCAAAATGATGTTTCACAAACAGTGATGTTAAGGATTTCAAAATAAAGGAAAGAGTAATTAGACATAAACTCAATAGGTTACGAAAACACTACTAAATTATGACTCAATTATTATGAAACATTTTGTCTTGTAACTCACATCTCATCCGTCACATAGCTGGTGATACCCCTGCTTGTGATATTGGAGTTCTGTTGCCACATTCAGAGTGTTTAGGGTGTTTTACTTCTCTTTTAAACAGGAGGACATGCAGAAATAAAAAGCTTTCTTTGAGGACAATTTTACAGATTCCAGTTAGTCATAACCTGTAAACTTGTCTCAAAAGAAAGAGCATTGAATAACAAAAAAAAAAAGGAATCACATAACTGTACCATTAAAGTTACACAAGATGTATAAGATGTTGTAATAATATAAAAAATAAATAACTACAGGTGATCAGAGGGGGTTTGTGTGATTGTTTTTTACACTTCATAAGAGAACCATTTTAACTGAATAATTGTTTTCTTCTATCCTACTGACTCTGAGGTTTAAAGTCCCACCTGTTGCATGTGCGCTTTAAACTACAGATCAATCAGGACAATAGAGAGACAGTAATCACACACTGGCACCATCTGGTGGTCAAAAATAAAACTCAAAACAAGTCATCAACGATATTCACGAACTAAAACGCATTGTATGCTTTTATATCGAAAATACACCTTTTTAAAAACCGATTACCAAATTCTGGATAACAAAAAAACAGCTGTTTTCAAACGTGCCCTTCTGCGCAGTCACCTGGCTCAGCCTCTGTGTTCACTACGGAAGCTGACAAGAACCAAACAGGTCACCCGGCTTGTTCGCAAGGCATGCGATCTCTGTCATACACAAGCTAGCCTAGCAAATACACAGACCTCCAGAGACTACGGCTTCCCCCCTACACAGCCAGCTGCGATATTTTGTTTAATGTTGTGGGTTTTTCACGGCGTGACTGCAATATTTTCTGTGTAAACATAGACCCAAGCACACCGGAGAGACCAGGTAACATGTTTCGCGCTACTTCCACACTGACGCTAGCTATTTACGCTACTTATAGCTTAGGGCTAATGTCCGGTTTGTTTTGTTACGCACGTCTAAGCTCCCCGTCTCATTGATTAGACGTTCAGATTTATAGCTGCGTGTTCTGGGATCTGCGTGATTTCCGCCTCGCGGCCGTTTAAGAAGCCAGCGAGCACGCATTTATTAACCCAGCGTTTGACGCTAAGCTAACTAGCTAGCCGTGTCAGAGACATTTGCGCCGTCTGGGCCTCATGGGAGAGAAAACGCTCCTCGGCTCGCAGTTTATAACTTACCAGAAAGGTACCGAGGCTAATTCACCGTTAGCTTAGCACTGGCTTGTGTTATTTTTTTGGGATTCGTCGCTAGGAAACCGGGGGATGCTTTTTTTGTTTTTTTTTTTGTTTTTAGCCAGTCATGTCACAGAACCGACTTCGTCACGAAACCCAGCAGCATTTTACGGCGTCGTTTCATTCTCTTTAAGATTTCTAACGCCAGATTGCGTTGGGGTCAGATAACGTGGCGGATGCTCCGCCGTCGACGCCGTGTTGCCTTCCTGTTTGTGTGTGCGCGCGCTGGCGTGACTCAGAGCGCCTTTCAACACAGCTCACGGATGTGTTGTCTTTCCCAGGATGGAGTGGCAGCCAGACGAACAGGGTCTGCAGCAAGTGCTTCAGCTGCTCAAGGATTCCCAGTCCCCGGACACGGCCACCCAGAGAGCTGTGCAAGAAGTATCCTCGCCTCATCATATTAAGCAGCAGGAGAAACCCCCGTTTCCCCCATGTGTGCCGAGCCCAGGCCGTTGGGGTTTCATTTACTGTGCCTAAATGCTGATCAAGGGTGGGATGGCGGTGAGCCCTGGTGCCTCACAGCCTCAAACCTAAAGCCAGCGCTTTTCTGTGTCTTCCGCCTGCTACGGCTTCTTCCAATGCTCAGGATTCCTGAGCAGCCAGAAAAATAGCTAGTGTTTTCCAGGTCTGGATTAGTATTGAAAAACGTCTAGGTTTTCAATAATAATTAGTATTAGTATTCATCCATCCATTTTCCGACACGCTTATCCCTTGTGGGGTCGCAAGGGGTGCTGGTGCCAATCTCCAGCTGTCAATGGGCAAGAGGCGGGTTTAGTATTAGTATACTAATACTAATTAGTATTAGTATACTAATACTAATTAGTATTTGCAGGCATCATGTTTAAAGCCAGAACCCTGTATGTATAAATATAGATTTTTTTATTTTATTTTTTAAAGTGACTGCAATCTTTTCTATTCTTTAAAATTGGCTAAAAGGACTGAGGTCTCTAGAGGTCATACTGTGGAAAAGTCAAGAATTGTGACAGGGGGAAAAAAATGTGTAGAAATCAAGCCAAGACTAAAAAGAAGCGTGGTGTGTTAATTAGCCGAGGTAAATTGCGCTTTGGTGTGGGTGTGCGTGTGGGTTTTCTGCGTCTCTGTGTCGCTCCTGTGATGGACCCCCGGCTCTTGCCCGACCCCGGCCCGAGTCGAGATTTAGCGGACGTAGAAGGTGCATAAATGCCAGCCGCGGGCCAAAGTTGGATGAGGGTGTGCAAACGTTTGTGGCTGAACTCCTTAACAGATGGCCAAGAAACTGGAGCAGCTTAACCAGTTTCCTGACTTCAACAACTATCTCATCTTTGTCCTCACAAGCCTCAAGTCTGAAGGTATGATCGTCTGAAAAACACAAACATAAAATGCCAACATTAGAGTGTGAATATTACAGCTTTTACTTTGCAGTACTGTTTCTATTCTGTATCCAACTCTCTCTCGCTCTCTCTCTCTCTCTCTCTCTCTCTCTCTCTCTCTCTCTCTCTCTCTCTCTCTCTCTCAAGACGAACCCACTCGCTCTCTCAGCGGTCTGATTCTGAAGAACAACGTGAAAGCTCACTACCAGAACTTCCCCCCCACCGTGGCTGACTTCATCAAACGAGAATGCCTCAACAACATCGGAGATCCTTCGCCGCTTATCAGAGCTACGATCGGTGAGGGTGTGGCTGAAGGTGGGGGGGGGGGGGTGAAAACATTTACCTTGTAGTGATTGTGAGTCAGTCAGCCATGTGGGAGGCTGACTTTTTGCACAACAAAGGTGATGCGTGGGTGCTCCAAACTGTGTTTAACCCATGTTTGATAGTGTAGATAGGTGTAAATAGGTAACCCAGAACTCTGACTGCAGGTTTAATTAACTCTTTTTTTTTTTCCTATGTCATTAAGGTATCTTGATCACAACTATAGCCTCTAAAGGAGAGCTGCAGACGTGGCCGGAGCTCTTGCCTCAACTGTGTAATCTGCTCAACTCTGAGGACTATAACACCTGCGAGGTGCGGCCTCCACACAGTTGACGTCCTAGCGGTTAAAGAGCAACGTCTAACTGATGGTTTGATTGTGTCCCCCTAATTTGCTCTTCCTTTCAGGGCTCTTTTGGAGCGCTGCAGAAGATCTGCGAGGATTCGTCCGAGCTGTTGGACAGCGACGCTCTAAACAGGCCTCTCAACATCATGATCCCCAAATTCCTCCAGTTCTTCAAACACTGCAGCCCCAAGATCAGGTTCAGTGAACCTCTGCTGTGCTTCCGTCACGTCTCCCTTTATGGTCTCCTAAAATCGAGCGTCTCGTCTAAAGAAGCTCTTGGTTCGGTCTTCCTTCAGGTCCCACGCCATCGCCTGTGTGAACCAGTTCATCATCGGACGAGCTCAGGCTCTGATGGATAACATCGATACGTTTATCGAGGTGAGAAATTTGAAAACAATTTTGTGTCTCACCTTTCAGTTGTGTCTCTGTGATGCAGGAGGAGAGTAATTCTGATGTCCTGCATGTTTATGTTCCTGTGTGCAGATGAGTGAGATGTTAGCAGGCTCCTTTATAAACTTATTGTTTTGCTGAAGAGTTAATTCAACTACTCGGAGGAAGGGTTTCCAACATGGAGACATTAAAAGCCTGCAAGAGCCACCTCTGGTCTTATATAGAAGATTTATTTTTTCATGAATTGTCTTAGAAAAGGAAAGTAGTGCAGCACTTTTTCTTAGGGCCTGTTCACACCAGGGAAGTCCTTTAGTCCGCTTGTTTGGTCCAGTCCAAAAGCGGACTTTATTCTTTTTCGTTTGGTGCAGTTTGCTTTCACAGTCATTTTTTTTTTTTAAGTGAACTATAACTTGTAACAGAGCCACGCGTGTGTGGCGGTCGTTGCTCCCATTGGACAGAAATGACTAAGGTAGCACAGACCTGGAAACTTCCGACAACGAACCCCCTGCCCTTCATTTTCTCGCTAAACATGCAGAACACGGCTGCATTCTTCCACGTTTAGCAGTTGAGTTATGTGTGCATGTGCTCAAATATCTAGAAGGCACAGTGTCTCCTCGTCTGTCCATGGTTAATTCTTTTAGCCTCCATGCAGTTGTAGCGATAGCAACACTAAGGGCTCATTTTTGCCAGATGTGCTGCAACGGTGGCTCATTGAGTCCAAAAAAAAAAGTGTTTCCTGTAGTTGGGTCGGCTCGAGGCCAGTTTGTATTCAGACCAGAAGCGAACCGCACCAGAGTCCGTATGAAAGCGGACCAAGACCACCTCAGGTAGTGAGTATCGGTCCAGATGTTTGGAGCGATCAAGAGGGGAAACAAACTCTGGTCTGTTTAAAGCGGAGCAAACATGGCGGGTGTTAATGCACCCTGAAATAATCGCTGACTGGGCAGTTCATTTTGAACCAGTGCAGGTATAAAAGCCCCAACCAGCTTAGATCCCTTTGTAGATTTTTGATATAAGAAAGATGTTAATTTCAGAAACACGTTTTTTTGTCATCTATATGGATCTGTTTACAGAAACATAATTCACGGTGGCTTCACTTCTAACTAGGGATGGGTACCGAATTCGGTACTTTTCTAGGTACGTACCTGCCGCAGACCGCATCCAGCTACTTTTTTTTTTTTTTTTTTTTTTTTCTTCCAAAAAAAGCGACTAGCCAAAAATCTAGAGACTTTCCTCTGTGTTGTTGGTGACTTCCAGTGAACGTACCAATCGTTCTGCTGTAGTGCTGCAGCAAGCCTTTTCACACTTAGCGCTGTCTCACACAGACAGCTGCTGCAGCCTTGTCTCGAAACCCATCTGCAGTCAGAGCACGTCCCTTCATTACAAGTGTCTGGATTACATAGAAGGATAAAATAAAATGTTTTAATATAGTATTTTTTTTTCTCTGAAACCCTGAATTTTAGTCAGACACAGCTTTAATCCCGTATTCACCTCGTTCACTCTGTGCCTCTGATAACTGATGTTTAGGTAAAAAAATAGTTTTATGTGCTGTGGATTCAAGTAAAGCATTAAAATTCATAAATGATTTATATTATACATTATATTATATTTTTAACTGAAGTTTTATTTGTAGATAACTAACATTTATTAGTACATAAACACACAGAAGTACCAAAAATAGGTACCGTTGAGTACTGTTATCAGTTCATAGGTACTGGAAATAGGTTCAAATTTGAAAGGTATCCATCCCTGCTTCTAACAAGATGCACCAATCACAGCTCTTTTAGGCGATTACGATTCTGTAAAGCCTGTCAGTAGCAATTTTAGTCGCTCCAGTTTCTATTTAAAAGCTCTAAATAACGTATTCCTTAAAGATTTAACGGTTTGCAATTAAACGTTTCTTGTAGAATAAAGTTATTGAGCTGTCTGAAAAGGCACAAATACAGAACGGTCTTCCTGAACAACGGCAGATCTATTAAATCCCTTTTAAAAGACAAATTTAGGCTTTTTTGTGTGCTGCTGAATAAAATGACAACTTCAGGATTGCACTGTCTCTTGACTTTTGTAGGAAGCAGTCAATAAAACTTAACTAGGTACATTTATCCAGAATGTTGTTAAAAGGTTTCCTAAAAAAAGAGGTTCCTGTCTGGGTCAAAAGAGGAACATTTGCAGGAGCCATTGCAGAAAGCGGCTACGTGTTTAAGTGGGGAGAGCCTGGACAGATGTGGCAGAATGCAGCAGAGGAAGCTGCACGTTACCCCAAACCTCATACAGCCTTCTCTGCTCGCTGTTCTGCTGCTCTTTCCTTTAAAACGTCACTCTTTTACCCTCCTCCGCGTCTCCTTTGGCAGAGTCTGTTCGCCCTGGCTGGGGACGAGGACAGCGAAGTGAGGAAGAACGTTTGCCGGGCTCTGGTCATGCTGCTGGAGGTCCGCATCGACCGCCTCATCCCGCACATGCACAGCATCATTCAGGTGAGGCAACCGCTGGGCCTTTCATCGCCCCCGCTGTCGTAGATGCGCGTCCCCTCCTCCTCCTCCTCCTCCTCCTCCTCCTCCTCCTCCTCCTCCTCCTCCTCCTCCTCCTCACTATCAGCTGTTGTGTTTTTTGCCTGCAGTACATGCTGCAGCGGACCCAGGACCCAGACGAGAACGTGGCTCTGGAGGCCTGCGAGTTCTGGCTCACTCTGGCTGAGCAGCCCATCTGTAAAGAGGCTCTGTCTGGCCACTTGGTTCAGTAAGTGAAGACACGCTGACAGATGGGCGGAGTTGATGGAAACAGTATCTCACCTGACTTAATCTTTTTTTTTTTTTTTTTTTTTTAGACTGATTCCTATCTTGGTGAATGGGATGAAATACTCTGAGATCGACATTATTCTTCTAAAAGTGAGCAGCGTCTCCTTAAGTCAGACCCCCTCCCTCTGCCTTCCTTCACCCGTTATTAAACTTATTTAATAATGGGTGAAGGACCTATGAGAGGATGTTTCACTTCAACCTCCGTCTCTGCTGTCCTCCAGGGGGACGTCGAAGAGGACGAGACGATTCCCGACAGCGAGCAAGACATCAAGCCTCGCTTCCACAAGTCTCGCACCGTGACTCTGCAGCACGAGGGAGGCGAGGGCGAGGAGGGCGAGGACATCGACGACGACGAGGACGACGACGACGATACGCTGTCTGACTGGAATCTTCGTAAGTCGGATCTGTGAAATCAGATCCGTGCCGTTAGCCGGGCTCAGTTGGAGCCGCGCAGTCAATTCTAATAACAGTAGATTTTATTTGTAATGCACTTTACATTTCTAGCCCATCTCAAAGTGCTCCAGTGGAGAGAAAAACGACTAATAACACAAGAACAAAGAGATTAAAATGCAGAGAAAATACACAAGTAGAGGTTTTGAGGCCATTAAATTCAAGACAAATAAAAAGCAAAGCCAAGCATTTAAAGAGGCCATTAAAACAAGTGGGTAAAAAGGAAGATTTTAAGGCCTGTTTTAAAATGTGTCTGGGTCTGTAGGAGGAGGCAAATTGTTCCACAGCGCAGGGAAAGGCCCGATCTCCCATGGAGCGGAAATGAAGCCTGGAAATGTGTAGAAACGCTACAGCACAGTTGAATCTGTGCTGTAGCACAGTTTGAGGAGGGAAGATGTTTAACTCGTATCGGTCTTTTCTATTCTTCCATCCGTTCGCCTGCTGTGCTCTCATCTAACTTTCTGTTTTCATCCATTTGTCCATCTACTCGTTTTCCCTCCGTTCATCCATCTCTTTGTCAGTCTGTCTATTCTCTCAACCGTTTTAAGTTTCCACCCACTCCTCTGTTCACTCCTCCATCGACCCATTGGTCCACTACCCAGTCTTCCATCCATCCGTCCGTCCTTCCGTCTATTCTTTCAACTATCATTCTGTTTCCATCCACCCAGCCGTGGATTCCTAATTTGCTGAGCGCAGTGAAATTATCTGCCATAAATTCACGTTGAACTTTTTGTATTTTTACTTCTGGGACCTGAGGAAATTTTAGTTGGACATTTTTTTTTGATTTTTCCCATCAGAAGCTGATGGAACGCTGTTGTTAAAAAGGCGTAAAGATTGAATGATGAAGTTTTTGGTTTTTCTGTTAGAAACCCACCAACCTCTCCTGGTCATCAGACTAGATTTCAACGTCATTCTATTTTCTTGGAGTTTTAAGTGGTCAATAATCGTGAAATGGACCGCAGACCTTTTATTCTTATTTATTTATTTTATTTTTACAAATAAACAGGTTAAAAATGTGGCCTGCATTTGTATTCAGCTCCCTTTTCTTCCAGACGCCTGATTAAAATCCTATTAGTAGAAAGAGTCCGTCTGTGTCGTTTATTCTCTTATCAAAGATTAGACAAATATCACTTTGTTGTAACGTGACAGAAATGGAAAAAAATCCCGATCTCAGAGCTGGTTGCTAACTGGGTAGTTTTACTTCAGTTGCATGCAAAGTAAATTTAACGTGATGGCTCTGCATGTTGTTATTAGCGGATGTAACAGTGTTAAAATGAGGTTTTCCCTGTTCTCTCTTTCTCTCCCCCCTCCCAGGAAAGTGCTCCGCCGCGGCTCTGGACGTTCTGGCCAACGTGTTTCGCGAGGAGCTGCTTCCCCATCTGCTGCCTCTGCTCAAAGGACTGCTGTTCCACCCGGACTGGGTCATCAAGGAGTCTGGCATCTTGGTGCTGGGGGCCATTGCTGAGGGTTAGACACAAACACGGAAGTTAAATGGAAACAGAAAACGAAGCTTTCCCTGTCAGAGTATTGTTGAAACTAGTTCTCCTCCTTTCAGGTTGCATGCAGGGAATGGTACCTTACCTGCCCGAGCTCATTCCTCACCTCATCCAGTGCTTATGCGACAAGAAGGCTCTGGTCCGCTCTATCGCCTGCTGGACCCTGAGCCGCTACGCCCACTGGGTGGTCAGCCAGCCCCCCGACGCTCACCTAAAGCCCCTCATGACAGAGCTTCTCAAACGCATCCTGGATGGAAACAAACGGGTGCAGGAGGCGGCTTGCAGGTGCAGCTCTTAGCTCTTTCTTTTTTTTTTATTTTTTTTTTTTATTTCGTATCCTCCTGCTCACTTCCTGCTCAGATATCCTCACCCGTGTCCTGTCGGCCCGCAGCGCTTTCGCCACCCTGGAGGAGGAGGCGTGCACGGAGCTGGTGCCGTATCTGAGCTTCATCCTGGACACGCTGGTGTTTGCTTTCGGGAAATATCAGCACAAGAATCTGCTGATTCTCTACGATGCCATAGGAACGTTGGCCGACTCCGTGGGGCACCATCTCAACCAGCCCGTGAGCTCCGCAGACGCAGACGCACGCGCAACCCGTTCGCGCGGGCCTGGAGCTAAACCCTTTTTTCTGTTTTATTCATTTTTATTTTAGGAGTACATCCAGAAGCTGATGCCCCCTCTCATAGCTAAATGGAACGAGCTGAAGGACGAGGACAAAGACCTCTTCCCTCTGCTGGAGTGTCTGTCGTCCGTCGCCACCGCGCTGCAGAGCGGCTTCCTCCCGTACTGCGAGCCTGTGTACCAGCGCTGCGTGACTCTGGTCCAGAAGACGCTGGCTCAGGCCATGGTGAGCCACCCTCCCGTCGTATCGCCTTAACGCGCTCGTTTGCGTCGCCGCATGAAATGACGGCGGCCCGCTCCGGCGTTTCTCAGATGTACAGTCAGCAGCCGGACCAGTACGAGGCGCCGGACAAGGACTTCATGATCGTGGCCCTGGACCTACTGAGCGGCCTGGCCGAGGGGCTCGGGGGCCACGTGGACACGTTGGTGGCCCGCAGCAACATCATGACCCTGCTGTTCCAGTGCATGCAGGTGAGTGGAGTTCAGTTGCGTCTGGTTCGTTCCTGCTATCAGCTCTGTGGAAACGGCTTTATATTCTGTAATACAGGGGCTGCAGATTAGCTGCAGGTGTATGTAGGAGGTATTAGAAATATTTTGTTCTTGTATAGTTTTATTTATTACCGAAATACTTCGCCTTGCAAAAATATTGCATTTTTTTTCCCCCACATTTTCTCACATTGCAGCTGCAAATCTGCGTTTTTCTATTTGGGTTTTTATGTGATGGACCAGATTAAGGTGACGTAGTAGACGGTCTTTTGGGGCATCTCTCCAGGGTCTCGACCATTTCTCCACGTCTACAATCTGAGTCCATTAGCTCAAGCTTAGCCCGACTGAACAGAGAGCATCTATGAACATAATTTAAGTCTCACCCCAGATTCATCCATCTAGTTTTAATGCATCTTCCCATCTAGTCGGACCAGCTTCCCCATCCTTTCTGGAGGAAAACATCTTAGCAGCATAATGGGTGTTGCCACCATCCCAGAGGATGTGGCGCGTTAATGACTTTCTGCTCGCCGCTCTAATGTAAATGGCAGGTTTAGGGTGTGGAGTTGTCGTGAGACATCTTCTCCATCCCGGGCTGTGGATCTCTGCTGCTCCTGGGGCGTTTCCGTGGGGCTATGGTCTGCTGCTGCTCTGTGCACAGCCTGCCAGTTCAGGCTGACTGCCACGTCTCGGTAGGTTAGCAGTAAAAATGGCCGTTTATCATGGTGTTACGAGCGATTTCGTATCAAGATGAGACAAATTCTGATTAATGATTAATATAAACTCCAAAACCTGTTACTTTTTAATACTTTCTCCACTGTTAGGTCCATGAGAGCATCAGTTATTATCACTGAATAGAAAATTATGATTCAGTGCAGTTTAGTGATAGAAATCACACTTCATTGTGTAACTAGTGTCCTAATGGAGCTTATTTATATTAAAAAAAATAAATAAAAATTTGTGTATTTTTTGGACTATAAGTCACTTTTTTTCATTGTTTGACCAATCCTGCAACTTACAGTCAGGTGTGACTTATATATCAATTTTAAATGCTAAATCATACTGACCAGCATGAACCAAGCAGTAAACATTACCGTCTATAGCCACACGGGGGCGCTCTAGGATGGTGCAAACTATAACCTGCACCACTTAAAAATTAATTGAAACATTAACTTACAGACAACAAAGACTGAACACGTGTTTATATGCTGTTTCGCTGTTTCAGTCTGCATTCACGCAGCTGGGCGTTGCCTGGTGCAGCTCGAAAGGAGAGTCCAGATCGAGACAGACTGTTACCGGGCTGTCTGTGAGGCTAATAACAGCTAGCGCTAGCTTACACGTCTGTTGTCCGGGCGTTTTACAACTTCGCTGACGCACGTGAGCTTTATGTTGCTCTCAAACATCCATGTCGTACTGTTAGCTTAGCACGTAGCACTGAGTTGGTGGCTTCTTATGCTTATTTACCTCAGTCATCCTCCCAGGTATGTTCCATATTATTCAGCCTGTCGTGGATGCAGCTGTTCAGTTGAATAAGTTGCCTTACCAGATTAAATGTCAGTTATTTTTAGTCTTGGATTGTGTACAATAAATTTCTAAGTAAATGCAACTTATAGTCTGGTGCGATTAATGGTCCATAAATACAGTGTTTATGTTTGTGGGGCTTTGACTGCAGAGACACGCAGTCATAAATACCTTTTTATCATCACTTCAATTGTTATCCCAATAAATACCTCAAATTATATTGGGGAAAAAAATGTCAAGTCCGTATATGCCATCCTTAGCAGGTTCGCCAAACTCTGTTTCCAGATGCTGGTCTGAACAGCATCTTCGGCTAGTTTATGACGCCACGCTGCTTTAACTGTCTCCACAGTCTGCTGTGCTCCTCGGTTTTCATTAAGCCGTTTCTTCTCTCTCGAACCTCTGAGGCCTTGAGAGAACAGCCGGGTTCATAGGTGGACCGCGTTCACTGGAGGTGCACAATGTGTTGAACCGCTGCTGCCGCCGCTGCAGTGTCGGCGCGTTCAGTGACGGCAGTCGTCGCAAAGGACGGCTCGGAGGCAGTATTTGGTAGGGAAATGTATTCAAAGCGCCACGCATGCAAATTCCTCACGCAAATGACGCACGTGGCCCGTTGAGCCGGCCTTCCCTGCCCTTGATGTCCTTGCTTTGATGTGTGTTTTTATTGAGCAAGGAGGTCACAGAGTGTTGGGGACGTTGTGCTGAGGAAAGGGAAACAGGCTGCAGTAGGGGGGGGAGGGGAGGCATGTCGTGGATCCCTGCTAATATTAATCCGGTGACTTCAAAGGTTCAAGGGCTCCCAGGCTCTTATCCACTTATCGACCTGCTCATCACCTGTTGGCCCGTCCCGACGATCGGATGAGGGACGTGCGCCATCGGTCCGCTTCTTTCGTTCACATCCGTCTTTGTCCGTTTGTGTCTTTTTGTCTCAGGATACGATGCCCGAGGTGAGGCAGAGCTCGTTCGCTCTGCTGGGGGACCTGACCAAGGCCTGCTTCCCTCACGTCAAACCATGCATCGGTAATCCTCCTCCTCTCTCCCTCCCCGTCACCGTGACCTACGGACAGCGCGCGGGCTGGTCTCGCGCCTTACCGTGAGCAAATTAAAACGCGCGGTTTTCCCCCGTCTGCTTTCGTCCCGCAGCTGAGTTTATGCCGATCCTCGGCACAAACCTGAACCCAGAATTCATCTCGGTGTGCAACAACGCCACCTGGGCCATAGGGGAGATCTGCATGCAGATGGGTTCGTGCCGCCGCCAGCTCGACGTCCTTCGCGATCTGAAAACGGGGGGGGGGGGGGGGGGGGGGGGGGTCACGCGTGTCTCACCTTGTTGTTTGTTCCTCCGTCAGGAGTGGAGATGCAGCCATACATAGCCATGGTTCTAAACCAGCTGGTTGAGATCATTAACCGACCCAACACGCCCAAGACCCTGCTGGAAAACACAGGTGCGCAGACGTTTGTTTGCATTTGCACGGCCGTCTTCTGTATGTTTTAACCTCTCCTCTCGCTCCTCGTGTACCGGTGCTGGTTGACGCCCTTGCTACAGCGTCGCCTAATGCTGTCTGTGCTCATGTTGTAGCCATCACCATCGGCAGACTGGGTTACGTCTGCCCGCAGGAGGTCGCTCCCATGCTGCCGCAGTTTATCCGACCCTGGTGGGGCATTTGTTTTTCTTTTTTCGGTTTGTTTTTTTTTTTGCGGCTAAAATTACAGGCACCCGCTGTTAACGACTACCCCGGTCACTCGTTCCAGGTGCACGTCCCTGCGCAACATCCGAGACAACGAGGAGAAAGACTCGGCCTTCCGCGGGATTTGCATAATGATCGGCGTGAACCCCGGAGGCGTGGTGCAGGTGAGGCGCTGCAAGCTGTGCGTGGCGTTCAGCTACGCCCCCCCCCGCCTCCTCCCGTCTTACACATGTTGCACCGCTTTTCCGTTTGTCGTTCAGGATTTCATCTTCTTCTGTGATGCTGTGGCCTCCTGGGTGAACCCTAAGGATGATCTGAGAGACATGTTCTACAAGGTAAGGGTCTGGTTCACGCGTCTCGTCCATCAATTCACCATCTAAGTCACCTTTGCCTCGTGAGAGACACGATCGGGAAAATGTGGACATGAAACGTGTCTCTGCTGCAGCATTTATTTCAAAGTAATTATAAGAAATCAACTGACTCCAGCGGTTAGCCAATATTTAAGGTTTCTGTTGGATCTTAAATGTGTTTATTTTTAATAATCCATATTTAAGCCCTTTAAAATCTCCTGATTTTTCTGATTTGCTCCCAATTCCCAAATGTTCTCTGCTTTTCATTCTTTGATTCTTCCGTGATCAACTTTTAGCTCAAATATTTTGGATTTAAGAGCAATATGGTTGTAATTTCATAAATAAAGTGGCTTGTAAAAGTATTTTTTAGATTTTGTCACCATCGTACATTTCATTTCATTCTAGTTAATTTGGTTTTTATTTAATAAGGAAAAAGTAGCACATAATTATGAAGTGATGGAAAATGACACATGGTTTTCTTTTTTTCTTTTAATACATTTAGGCTTGGACTTTGACTAGGCCATTCTAGCATATAAAATGAGTTGAGCTGAACTATATCTCTGTAGCTCTGGCTCCATGTTTAGGGTTGCTGTTCTGCTGGACTGTGCTGAACTTCTACGCAGTCACGAGTTGTCTGCAGCGTTTTCCAGCTTTTCATCCAGGACTGCCCCACATTTGGCTCGATTCAGCTTCCCAAGTGCTGCTAAGTAAAGGTGTTCCCACAGCATGATGCTGCCACCACCGCCCAGCCTGCCTCGTCAGCTGGAAGACGATTTTCTCTCTTTCTCTCTTGCAGCAGACATGTCATAGGAAATACAAATTCCTGTTAAATAGCTTCTTGCATCTCTTTTTTTTTTTTTATCTGATTTTATTTTTATTTTTCACTCAGTAATAACTTTGGCATAACGCCTGCAGGTGGGGTGTTGATTGATCGGGATAAAATGTTTAACTCCTGAAGGCTAAAGCTAAAGACTAGAGTTTTGGGTTTCTGACTGGCTGGTCAGTAGTCCGGGCCGATCGAGCTGAAAATCTGCCGACTCGGGTCCACGTACGACTTCATCGCTATATTAAACCTGACTGAGGCATTGGCAAACTGTGGTGAAGCTAGTCTTAAGTGGGTCTGGTGATGTTTGGTAACACGCAAAGCGTAAAGTCTGGGTTACGCTCGATGCATCCACGCAGCCATATTACGTCATTTTGCCTCCCACACCCCTCTGCGCGGCCCAAAGTTTCTGCTCCGCTCACCTAGCAAAATTCCTAACCAGGCAGACTGTCCCGCGCAGAAAAACACGGAGGTTAGTAAATATAGACATCTTTATGATTTGGCCCAAAAAACAACAACAAATTAACAACTTCTGGACAGAAATCTGCATCACTCTCGGAAGACAATAAGAGGCTTAAATGTGGGAAACAACTGTTTTTTTTACATCTACATGGTATAGGCTGTAGTACACTCGTCGTAGGAGCGCAACACTGCCCTCCAGAGTCTAGGAGAATAGTGCTACTTCGGAGGAAAAGCCGCACAGGGCATAAATGCTGCAGGCGTTGTCTTCCGGATCTCATTTCCGCGTCGAGCACAAAGCAACCTTAAGGAGCATAAACGAGACGAGTTATTTTGCACATACTTGACGCTTATTTATTTATTTATTTTTTTTGTCTGACGCCACAGATCCTGCATGGCTTCAAGGAGCAGGTCGGTGAGGAGAACTGGCAGCAGTTTTCAGAGCAGTTCCCCCCACTGCTGAAGGAGAGACTGGCAGCCTGCTACGGTGTTTAGGTTCTCCACAGCCACCCAAGAGGTAAGCCCCTCCCCCACATTCAGAGTCAATTGAATTCCTGCCTCAATTAATGGCTTTGCGTCCTCCGCCCTGTATTTTTTGTTTTTTTTTTCCAGGTGAGCCAGCAGGAGGAGGGTGAATGGGAAACTCATCCATCTGTGTATTGCACGGCCCTGATCTGGGGGGAGGGAGAGGGACGCTTTTGGCCGCTCCCCCTGATGGACGGCCCCCACGCCCTATGTGTTTGTCCATAGAGGGAGGGAGGGCGGGTGGGAGGGAGGGACAGGGGGGACACCTCTAGATTAACTAGGCAGGGACCCGACACAGAAAAAAAAAAAACAACGACAACTAACTGGTAGGGACAGATAGAGGCGACCAGCTGGGAAAGAGAGCAGCACGGAGGAAAGTTCAGGGACAGACGGGGAGGGGATTCACTATCGAGGAGGAGAAAACCAGCGGGAGGCGGTTTGATTCCAGGCTGGGACGACAGGGACAGTTAGGGCAGACAAAAAGCCGACACACGCACATGTTGTTGCACATGCTGTACATGGGAACAGACTGTGGGTGGCACTGTGGCTTAGACTTTTACAGACCTACTACACCAAGTTAGGGACAGACAGGAAAAAGAAAACAACTGTCTAAAAACTTCATTTTCTGGGGGGAATAAGATTCAATATCAAACACTCCATCTGTGCACACCCAACTCTGCTTATCTGTAAGATGATCTCACTATCCTCATCTATGTTTCCTACCTTTCATTCTTACCAGAGTGCTGCTTTACAGAGCTATCATCTATCACACATATTGCTGTCTACATTTTCTACCTGATCGATCGAACGAAAGAGAGAGAGAGAGCGGGAAGCCTTTTTTTTTTCCGCCGGGGAAAAGGAAAAAAAGCAACATTCCTCTGGGAAGGGGTGAATAGGGCTAACACTTCTGTTTTGTTTTTTCTCGCCGGAGCGGGAGGAAATCGTGCAAAGAAAACCGCATCCGTAGTTTCGTCTCCGAAGTTGAGCTCGTCGTGTGCGTGCATGTCGCAAGTTTGTGAATCCTATGTTTGTTTGTTTTTTTGGCATTCTTTAACGGTGTGTGAAATGTGTATTTTTTTGTTTTGTTTTGTTTTTTGGACATGGTACCGAGCTACAAACTTGACTCCCCACCGCAATGTCCTTGGCACCTGTTAACTGTGACCAAGTGTGTGTGTGTGTGTGTGTGTGTGTGCGCGCGCGTGTGCATGTGACTGAGAGTGTGTGTGTAAATGTGTCTGTCTACATATCCATTTGTTGCCATATTGATATCTTTAGTAAAAAAAAGTGATTGGTTGTGATCTTTATAATGTTTTATAATTTTTTTTTGTTTGTTTGTTGTTTTTTTTGCTGCTACTGATGATTTTTTTGTTTCTGTAGTGAACTGAAATTCACACACTTAACACAAAAATGGAATTGATGCTATATTCAGTGACTGTTAAGTTGTTTTTTTGCACTTTTTATTTTATTTTATTTTTTATTTGTATGGTATTTTTTCTTTTAAACCACACCCATATGATATGTCTTGACCCTAATGTCAGTGTTTGTCATACTGTGTTGCACTGTGAAATTAAGTGTCTTTGAATGGCAAAAATATCTCAATACTAAATGGCAAATAAAAGCGACTTTGTGAAACTGCGACTAATCCGCACTTTTACAACGACTAACCTTGCCATATTACTGAGCTCTGTGTGTGTGTGTGTGTGTGTGTGTGTGTGTGAGATCCTGCATGAGGACGAGTGCATGAGGACATTTAGTTTTTGCCAATAAGCATGTTTAATGCAGGAGTGATACGGTTTACGAAAGGGATGTAGCCTGCCTCAGCCTAATTTGTATGCATGCTTTGTGTCTTTACACAGTGAGGATGTACGGTGCCCTGCAAAAGTATTTATACCCTTCAAACTTATAATTATTATTATTTTTTCTTTGCATTTTGTCCACAAACCACAAATGTGTTTTTATGAGGACTTCCTGAAAGACCAACCCAAAGTAGCGCTCAATAATAAAGACAGAAACGTTTCGCCTATTCTTTGCAAAATAGCTCAATCTAAAGTCAATTTGGATAGAGAGAAACTGCTTTCCATAGATTCTCAGTGCCATTTAGGTCTGGGCTTTGACTAGGCCATTCTAACGCATGAATATGCTTGTGCAGCTCTGGCGGCATGTTTAGTTTGGTTGTCCTGCTGGAAGGCGAGCTTCAACCCCAGTCTGACGTCTTCTGCAGCCTCCTAACAGGTTCTTTTTTTTTTTTTTTTTTTTAAGCTCTGTCCATCTTCCCATTAGTTGTGGAAAAAAGCGTCCACAGCAGAATGTTGCTACCTCTGCGTTTAAGGTATCTACCTGGCACACAAGTGTTTTGCAAAGCCACCTAAAAACCTCAAATTTGGTCTCATCTGACAAGAAAACCTTTGTCCACATGGTTTGTGTGAAACTTTAAACGGTGTATCCTATGGCTGCCTTTTAAAAATTGCTTCATTTCTTTGCCACCCTCCCGGAAAAGGTCACAATTGTGGGGATCTTGAGCTGTTGAGATGCTCACATTTGAGCTATAAATCTTTGCAGCTCCCCCAGAGTCTCTGTGGTCATCTTGCATGCTTATCGGATGCCAAGCTTTCATGGTCGACCATTTTTGGATGATGGATTGAACAGCACTCAGGGATGTCGATATATTCTTGGGTGACCTAACTCTAATGCTTTAAACTTCTCTACAACTTTCTCCCTGACCTGTCTGCTGACCTCAGACCTCAGTCTTTGTAATACTTTTTGTTCACTAATATTCTCTTAACAAGCCATAGTGAGATTAAATTAGACACAGGTGGACTTTGCTTTGGACATATGAAGGTATTAGATAAGATCACATCTGTATATATATAATATATATATATATATATATAAACTGAAGGCAAATTGCTGCCACTGGATTTTATTTTGGTGCACCAGAGTAGAGGCAGATTACATAGGCATGACACACTTCAGGTTTTCCTTTGCTTTTTTGAAATTTAAAACAATATCTCATTCCTCTTGAGATTCACAATTACACACTACTGTGTTTTGACACATCAAATAACGTTACAATTTATAGTTACAGTGGAGTGTGCGGTTATCACAGAACTGCATATGAGGGGTGTGAATACTTTTGCAATGTACTGTTTGGGTGTGGGTGTGTGTGTGTGTGCAGCAGTGCATGTTTTGGTGTACTTTTCAGAGTAACATGATTGCCCTTTACACACCAACACACCACCTCAATTCACAACAAGAAAGGGACGGCACATGTGGATAAAAAAAGCTAGGACACTGCCAAAGAGCAATAGCCACTAAATTTTAAAGATGGATCAAAAGCAGAGGCCGGCTGCGTCAATAAGTCCACCATGCACGATGTGGACATACAGGTACAGCAGGGATGTACCGTTTTTTAAATTTGCCAGCAAGATTCAGAACAGGGAAATTTATTAACTTATTTGTTCTCGTATTTTTTATTTATTTTTTCCCAGCTCGTAGATATTTGGACGCAGAAGGAAAAAAATGTTGCCGCTTAATTTGACCTAGACTGTGACTATTGAGATCATCGAACCAATCATCCGTCACTTCAAATGGGAGACAATCTGAGTCCCAGTCGGGTTTTTGTTCACAGTTTATAAGGGATATATTTGTTTTTTTTAGTAAGTGTCTCAGTGACTCAATAGTTTAAAATGACTTTTTTGTTTTTTTGCTTCACTGATGTTTTCTAGTTCCATGAAGACTTTTTGTATTGTACTCTTTATAATGATACTGTAGGAGAGTCTGGTTAAGGGCCAGTCACAAATAAAACGTATGAGAGGAGACATGTTTTTTATTTCTCAAGTTATATTAATGTCATAAAAAGCATGACGCTGATTAAGATTTTAATCTGAATATGAATAATATAACAGAGCAAAAATATTTTGCTACCTGCCTTTAATCCGTTTTTCCCCTCCATTTTCTTCAATTTGGGAGAAAAAATAAAATACTTTTTGGGGGTGATTTTAATGCTTTGTAGTTTTTATGTGTAAAGATGAATGAAAATCCAGCTGGATTGTGGATTTCCTGAAATAAACCTTGTCATGCATGCTGGGAAATGGTTGTTATAGTTTCTGGTGCCGATTTTTTTTTTTTACTATTTATGTTTACACTTTTTATTCATTTTTAAATAAATGTAACATTTCCTAATAAATGGCCCTTCAAATTAAAATCAATGTAAAGTTAGAAAACAGGAGTGCAATGCTTCCGCTTTTTTTCTGACGTAAAGATCACTTATTGTTCAGACACAAAGGTCTGACCCTGAAAACATTTGGGGTCAAAAAGTGGATTTTCTATCATCCAAACAGGTTTAAATATACACGTACAACCCCAGTAAAGTCTGGAAAGATGTCTCTCACTGGGTTGCAGAGAACCCACTTAGTTTTTGTAATCATCAATAAGCTTCTTGTCCAATTCCGACCAAATATGAATACTTGACTACTTGGCAGAATTGATAAAAAACTGAAAAAATGTTGTGTACTTGGAGTCTTTACGAGTAAGTACACAGGAGCTGCGTAGATATCTTTATATTTAGTTTGAGTCATATTTTTCAAGCCATTAATTTTCCCGTCACAGTGTTTGCAGTGGAGCAGCTAAACAAGGTCACGGACTTCCAGTTTACCAAGCTGAGGAGTACCGAAGCTGCAAGTGGATGGCATTCTTCGCTATTGTTGCTCTAATTCTAACTCCTTGCTCCAGCTCCTTGACCTTTCATGGTGTCAACAGTAAAACCTCTATCGTGGGGAGGAACAGCGCTCCTTTCAGGAGGATCATGAGAAGCTTGTGAAGGAGGTCAACAATGTCTGGCTCATGACGCGCTGTTAAAAGGCAACAGCACTAAATACCATTTAAATGTATGTAAACGTAAAACCTAATTATTGTGGCATTCAGAAAACATGCGTAATGTTGGTAGTCCTGATTGTCAGATCAAATTGTGATTTAAAAAAAATAGAAACTACCTAATTTGAAAGTGATTATAGCAACTTTGTTAAACTAAGCTGGACCAATGAAGTCTGAAAATGAAATGCTGGGGTGAAACCATCTAATCTGTGAGTAAACACACACACAAACCACAGATGTTGAATTTAGGCTCTTTTATTTCTTTCTTTTTTTTTTGTTACAAAGAAGATCAGCTTGTTATCTGCAGCTTGGTGTAAGCTGTTTACCCAGAAGCTTTCAGGGTGGAGTTTGGGCTGAGCCACTTTAGGAAAGTCCCCTCCACAGAGCTCCATTCATTTATAACTCTTACATTTCTGTGCTATCGCCACATTGAAACACTGTTGCAGACAGGGTAGCATGCTAAAAATCTGCGCTCTGCAGGGATTGGGAGAAAGCGACGTGTCTTGAAAGATGAATTAGGCTGCATAAAAAAACTAACCAAACCAACCTAGGTCTTATATTGTAAAATTTAATAACCCCTTTTGGTTAGATCCCAAATGAACTGTGAGTAACCACATTTGTTTCAGGTTGTAAATCCAACAAAGAATCCAGAAATTACATGAATAGAACCTGTCTGACAACACGAAGTAGGCTGAAACGCCTCAAAAAGCAACACATCATACTCAGATTTAAAGAGATTTAAGAACAGATCAGACACAAAGTGCTTTTGTTTTTAGACTGGAATGGACTACAAAGCCATTTCTATGGGTTCGGGGCTCCAGTAAATCACAGTGAGAGCTATCATCAGAAAACATAAAACAGAGGTGAACCTTCCCAGGAGTGGTCGCCCTAACAAAGTTACTCCAAGAGTGCATTGTGGACTAACCCAGCGCATCACAAAAGAACCCAGAACAACATCTAAAGCACAGAACTCACAACAGCTCAGGTGGTTAATCTTGTGATCCAGGATCCACCCGCATGTCCCCCCAGGAATGGGCAGAAAACAGTATGAAGTGGCCTAGTCAAAGCTTGAACTCAAATCTAATGGAAATGCTGTGGCGTGACCTTAAATGGGGCTTTCTGTTACTCTACCAAATTAATTTTTCAACTAGGATCAGGTAGGTTTGGATTGCCTTTTTCTATTAATAAACAGTGTAAACAGTGTGTTGTATTTACTTATCTTTGTCTGATATGAAATTTACTTTCATGATGTGAAACATTTGTGTGACTAAGAAGCAAAAACAGTGGAAATCTGTATGGGGCCAAATACTTTCTAACAGCACTTTACCTCCTTGCATTCAAAGTCTCAGCAAAACGGACGGATTGTCGCAGCAAATTTGATACCAGCAGAAATTCAGAACCCTCCATAGAGCAGCTATAACAAGCAATGCAACCCTGGCCTAGCCCTACAACAGGACCTTCATTTACAATTACCAAGCTTGTTGGGGTTCCTTACTTACAAAATAAATATTTTTATTCGTTGCCACTGCAGGTTTGGCTAAAGGAATTGGTTGAATTGGGCCATCGACTGGTGCATAAATGTTAGATGTATCAAGTTCTAAGTTGGAAAGCAAACAAGAATGTTCTCTGAAGTCTGAATTTCCAGCTGTAAAGTTGGACATTTTTCAACAGCCTAGATCTAAAAATCCAAAATGGCGGCTCCACATTTAGAACACAATTATAGCTGCAGTAAGCTCCTTATCTGCACATCTGTCTGTGTAAATGTTTTCCAGTGAAAGTGTTTGCTTCATTGTTTGATTGCGTAATCTGCAGAGAAATATTGTGTTTTCACATCTTGGCTCTCACTTTTCACTCTAAATAGTCATCACAGCTGAAGGCGCTACTTGTAGCACAGTTAGAGTTCAGGACTGGGTTAATTTCTTATTTTATTTTATTTTTTTCTTTTAAAGATCTTGTGGTGCAAGTGGGCTTTATTCACTCGTCCAGGAGTCTGTAGCTACATGTGGCTCTTTAGACCCTCGTCTATGGCTCCTAATAACTAATTTTCTACAAAAGTAGAATGTCCCATTGAAGATAATGCATTCAATCAAAAAACAAAAAATAAATAGAAATGTGGTTCTTTGATTTAAAAAAGTAACCAAATTTCCTATAGTGGGTACAATATAAACATTTTGTTTCCAAGAGTCATGTTGTCCTAAGCAGTTTTTGTTGGGTTGGACTGAAGGCAAAAGTAGTTATTAAAGATGTAAAGGGTTCTGATCCCTGCACTGGTAGCTCAAGGGGAAGATGGGTGAGAGATGCAGCATGAGGTCAGAAATCAAACTCGGGTCAGTTGTGTCTAGGACTGCAGCCTCCATAAATGGTGCCTCTATACCTCTGAGCCCTGCAGCACCAGGAGAGGACTCTGTCCAGCCATTCATTGTCTAAACTCGCTTGTCCTTGCAGGATAAACCATGGACAGGTCACCACTTCATCACAGGACAACACGGTATTACATATTTTTGGACTGTGGGAGGAAGCCAGAGCACCCAGAAAAAGGTTGATTTAATATTTTCTGAACATTTAGTTATAATATTTAAGATGTAGATATGAGTTTAGCATTTAAATGTAACGCTTGCACTAAAGATTTGTGCTTTGATGCTTTACTCACCTTTTTGATACACCAGGTGTTTGCCTTTTAAATCTCTGATTCTTTGTTTATCTTGTAAATCAATTTGAATTGCCTTCATTATAAATGGTGCTATACAAAAAACAAAACTTGCCTTTCATCAAAGATTTTAAATTTAGATTTCACATCAGCAGATTAGCATTTAAATTCCACATTGATACACAGACATAGATATTTAACATTTTTTAAAAGGTGTTTCTCTCTGTTTTAAACATTTGCTACATCTGAGGAAACGTGAACTAATTGTCAATCATGTCAGCTAAATTTTTGATATAAAAATGGAACACTTGTTGCTCCATATTTGAGAACTATGGCCTTAAATTACTGTAGCAATACAAATGTGTTCTAAAAACTTATTTCCCACTGTTAAATGTTTAAAGCAAAGAAAGGTGAAAAAATGTTAAATGAGTAACAAAAAGGTCTATTTTAACAGTATTCCCATTAAATATCCATTGATATATAAGAGGAGCACTGAAGTGATCAGCCATCATTTATTTTATAAACTAGACTAATCATTTGTATATACATTTAAGGTTACATAGCGTCTATTCTGAAAACGATTAACGTCAAATTACATAAAACTTCTACTTCTTCTGCTAAACAGACGTCAGAGGTCAGGATGTTGGACATTTTCTGCCAAAAATACAACCGTTAAACAACAAATGTTGACAGTTTATGGACATAGGTGTCAACTCAAACTGACGCAAACAGGAGTGATGGTGTTTCTAAGCTGGTTTGGCAGAAACTGAGACAAGAAAAAAAAAAAAAAAGACATAAAAAAAGACCTACCATCTTTGTCCACAGCCAACTTCCATCAGACAAGCTTCTGCTTCATGAACATGGCGTCATATCAGTTTTAGTTTAGGCCTTTGGCTCCAGTTATCAAAGGTCAGTGATCAACTTTCCACATGCTTCAATCGCTTACTTCCTGCTTTCATGATGAATGTATTTACACATAGCTTTACAACAGATGTACACAATGACATCAAAATATAATCAGCCAACAAATTAAAGAGAAAAATGCCAACCCTGAAAAATGGTCACTACTCCATACGGCTCCAGTCCTATGGCTAGCCGTCTGTGGTTCAGATTTGGAGTTCCCTTTTAGATAAATCTGCTGACTGGTGTCCGTGCAGCACAGAGATTTGCTCCTTTTTCCTGGAAGATTTTCATGCACCACAATAGCTGCTGCGTCATCTCAAGGGACGTGCGTCTGCACTTTGTTGAACAAGACATATGCTTTCTGGAGTTTTGAAACTTCAAAGCCGATCCAGGTATTAGCGATGAATTGTAGTTTCTTTTTCAGTCATTTTCCTGTCCATATTAGGCTTAACTAGGAATGTCTATCATTTGGCTCTCATTTTTATGAAAGAGTCTCAGCGCTCTGTCAAATGGTTACTGTACAAAGCATTGAATGCAGGGAAATGTCTTCACCGGTTGCGATAACTGTTCAGACGATACCTAGAGAATAATATTTGATATTATGTATCGATCTTACACTAAACAGTAACTTCCTTTTGTTACATTTTGCCCTCTTTCTGTCCACACATCTACAATATGACAAAGTTTATTTTTGAGTAGAAATAGTGCAGAACCATAACGATTTTTTTTTTGTGCCATTCTTGTGCCTCGTTTTTTTTTTCTTTGCATCTTCTTGGTTCAAAAGTTGCTGAAGAGCTCCTGCTTCCTGCTCCAGTCCATAGGGGGCGCTCTCTTCTTGTTGCGGGTGGCGAGGACCTTCTGTCTGGCTTCGGCTGCTGTGGGACTCAGGCGAAGGCCGCTGTCCATGAAGGGGTCAGAAATGCGGCTGTCGTCGTCCTCGGGAACCTAGCGTGCATGCAGACAAGCGTGGTTCATTCTGACCCTCCAAACCATCTCTCGTCGGTTGTGTAAATCACGTTTCTCTCTCACCTGGAAGCTCATGTCTGAGCTGCTGATCTCTGACTGGGTAGTGGAACTCCTGGACGACTGGGAGGCTGAGCTCCCGTTGGCCCGGGATTTTGGAGAGCTGTTCGTGACGCCGGAGTCCGTCAGCGTGACGCTAATGACTGGTGCATCTGTTGCAGAGAGCTCAGTGGTCGGAGACGGGGTCGGAGGGGCGCTTTCTGCTCGTCTTTCATCCACGTAGAGCTCTGTGAAAATAAAAGCAATCCCTGTTAAGGCCTAAGGGGTTTCCAAGCAATTTCCGCCTGAAATGACATACCCGATATAAATCAACTACAGCTCCACAGTTATATAGTCTAAATGCAAACTTTTGCTTCCTTTGTAACGGTAAAACATAAAACAATATTTTTATTTTCCGGTGGAACCACTATTGCAACTGTCACTATGCCTGATTTATTGGTAATTGAACAAAGAAAAAACACAATTTGACCATTGCCCAATTTTTCCCCTAAATAAACAGTACAAAACACCTAGAAAACCAAGGAAAAGCATCTGATTTCTTTTTTTTTTTTTTACTTGACTATGCCTGAAGCAAATCTGGACTGAAGCATATGGTTTTAGTGGAAAGTGTGGCAGGCGGACTTGTGATTTTGGCACAATTTAGTCAGATGTGCCAAAACTGTGCCAAATGTGCTTTTTAACATGGAATCTGGTCAAATCAAAGTGCAGAGTTCCATCGCAGGACTCCTTATGCATAGGAAATAGTCTTTAATCAACAAATTTTTCCCTTGTATCATCAAAATGTACCATTGTGCATGGCATTATGCCAACCCCTCCAGATCCTCTGGAGATGACTGTGCAAAGAAGGATTCTGTATAAAATGAAGAACAGTATGGACAACCCTGAGCATCCTCTTCATCAGACTGTTGTACAACAACAGAGTGTCTTCAGTCAGAGGCGTCTCCAGATCTGATGTAAGACAGACCGGGACAGGAGATCCTTCCCGCCTGCAGCCGTCAGCTGTACAACAACTCGTTGAAGAAACCCCATAATGTGAGTTACAACAGCATTTAATATTTTTGATTTGAATTAAATTATACCAACAATGTGCAAAGCAATGTGTAAAGCTAAATCATAAACTAGATTATGCACGAAAATGACGTCCCCAGATATGTTGTTACAAAGACGAGCGTAACAAAACTGGAAAAGTTGGCTTCCTCTAGTTTCACTTGATACCAGACATGGGAGGTCAGTAAATGTGTGGTGTATATTGTGCTTTTTTTTCTAAACGTCCACTGTGTTCAGAGGACCTTTAAATCTCATCAGGTATGTTTAACAATTGTAAAACCATGAGGATTTGTGCAAAAAGAATTTGATCGGGATTGCCCCGGAAACACTACAGCGTCCTCTTGCGAGCCAATTAGAAAAAAAAAAGAAGCAGTGTTTCACCTTTTTTAGAGGCGGAGTTTAAACACCTGTCTCAGCTGGGCCCACACGTGAACCCGTCAAGCTGCAAGGGTTTTAAGCATTGTGTCAGTAGACTGAGTGTCAGAGCTGGAGGTGCTGTCTGACCTTTAATGTGTGCGGTGGTCGGGGTAATTCCCAGTCTGTGGAAGAGTTCGTCCGTCTCCTGGTCAACCACCAGAAGAGAGACTTCATCCCCCTTGGATCTGATGAGCGCCACCACCTCTGAGTGCCTCAGGCCTTTTGTGTTGACTCCGTTTACCTGAGACAATGAAAAAGGAACATCAGTGGAGAGAAAACTCGGGAAAAGGTAAAAAAAAGCACCCTTGTGGGACAACGTGAGAGGCAGGGTGAGATGCTGCGCAGACAGAGACTGTGATTGGAGAGGAAGCTGCTTTGCATGAAATCCTTTCCTGCGTCAGCGCTCTCCACTTCAACTTCAGTAAATGTGCACTTCACACAGAGGAACATGGAAACAACGTCTCAGTTGGGCAATGCCAGGAATCTGCAAAGCTGCAGCTCACAAGCAGACATTCAGCACCCTTTGCACTTATTGCCGCCCGTTATAAGGATCAATAAAAGCCTTAAATTCATCGTTTTATTGCTGCTCATAACTTGGACAACAGCCTTTTGCCAACAGAACAGCACTCGCTCTTCTCCTCTAAATGACCCAAGTTTAGAGTATAAAGGGAAGGACCATTCGCACAAACTCCTTTTTTGTAAGTAAGCGTGTCTTTCCAGTGTACCTCCACTATTCTGTCTCCAGGTCGGACGCCTGCTCTCTCTGCAGGCGAGTCGGGGTCCACAGATCGGACAAACTGGCCGCCCTTCTTCTTGTCGCTTTGCAGGTTGAAGCAGTAGCCGTTCTCTGCCTTCACCAGGCGACACAGACGAGGAAGGTGCTCCAGCGTCGGTGAAGGCGAAGGCTCAACCTGCAGCCGAAACAGCAGTGGACATAAGATCCATGAAGGGTGTGCAGATTTAATGTCAATGAAACAGGAGTAAATAAGTTAGATATTCAGTTTTGGGTGTCTATTTCTATCCGGAGTAAAATGTGAAGCTACAATTTATCCATAGAAGCAGAAAATCTGCATGATTTATGTTTTTTATTTCTTTAGAAAATATCACGTCTCTGTTGGACTGGTTTAAATCTCTGCCACTGAGAGTTATTGTGCTTCAGGAAATTCTGTTTACATGATTAAAATCTATAAACACACAAGCAGGGCCGTTAAATGCTACGACTCTACTTATTTGTGAAGAAGCCGCCGGAGCCTGCAGCACAAGCCCGTCTCAGCTTGATACAAACAACCCATTTCTGGCCTCGAAAGTGATAAATTTAGAACAAATGACAGGATGTCTTTCCCAGCCACAGGCTCCCTTACGTGGCTGTTGTGCCGGGCTGAAAAAGATTGCGCAGGTTAGGGCTGGGCACTAACTCAATATGGTGTATCAATTTTCAGGACAGCTGTTGCAGGACAGTCGTGTTGTATCATATCATCTAAAGACGAAAGGCTGTTCCTCTGATTGCCATTTCAAAGTAGCTGTGGGGCAAAATGAAAATGTTTTTATTAATAATATTGAATAGTTCACTTTAATTAATCTTCTTCTGATTTAAGATGGCTGTGTTGAGGTTTACGGTTCTTTGCTAAAGTATTCACAACCCCTGGGACTTTTCAACATTTTGTCACATTACCACAATGTATTTTATTGGGCTTTTATTGGATAGACCAACACAAAGAAGCGCATAACTGTTTAGTGGAAATGAAACAACATAAAGATAAGTAAATTACTGCAAATACGAGCTTTGTGTGCCTTGAAACACATTTTTTTTTTTTTTTTTGCAAAATAGCTAAAACTCAGGGTGGAGAGCATCTGTGAATATCAGTTTTCAAATCTTGTTGCAGATTTTCAATTGGACTTCTCCCAGACTTTGACTGGGCCATTCTAACACATGAATATGCTTTGATCTAAGCTATATCTTTTGCACGTTTAAGGTTGTTGTCATGCTGGAGGTTCATTTTCAGCCCTTAACAGGGTTTCTTCCAGAATTGACCTGTATTTAACTCCATTCATCTTCCCATCAGCTTTGACCAGTTTCCCTGTCCCTGCTAAGGACGTGCATGATGCTGCGACCACCACGTTTCAGCGTGGAAATGATGTCTTCAGGCTAAGTCGTGTTATTGTGCCGCACGTGGGGTTATTGAATGCTTCACTGGGTTTATGTAGAGGTACAGTATGCGGGTAGCGGGGGTGCTAAATGCAAAGGCACAATACAGTTCAGATTTGGATTTGTAGAGAAAAGCAAGAGAGAGTCAAACGGCAATGAAATACGTTGAGGTTTGTAGGTCAAAAGTGAAAAAAGGGAAAACATCCAAAGGGTATGAGTAGTTTTGCAGGACTGTGTGTGTGTGTGTGTGTGTGTGTGTGTGTGTGTTTGTGTTAGTATGGGTCTTTTGGTGCCAGAGTGACCTGATGGTCACAGAGCTGACCGAAGTAGACTAAGTGGATCTGTCTGAGCCATTACATCTGATCCCGAGCCTTGTGTCAAACAAGAGCTGACACTCTGCGTGACACCAGCCTGGACACTGACTTCCGCAACAAGCCACATGCTGGGTGCGTGTGAGCGCTTCATGCTATGGGGCTTTACAGTAGCCTGCGCCCTGCGGGTAACAGCGCTTAGTGACTGTCTGGACATACAGATGAGAAGCTACCTTCACGGTGAGCTGACCCCAGAGCTGACGGTCCTATTTCCACCTTCAACAGCAGAAAGAGCGAAGGCAGAGTCCACTTTGTTGTGAGTGCATCTGAGCATACCCATACGGAAAAAAACTGGAAAAAACATATATGAATTTACCACTACCTCAGTAGTAAATATTTATATAAGGATAATATGTGCAATATATGGTTTACTCCTGAAAGTGGCCCCTTTTGCATTTTTCTCATACAACTATATTATGAGAAACAAGTATCCATAAAGTGAACATTGTGTATGACATTTATAGGTAATGTGCATGATAAACTGTATTTTCTTTAAATGTTACATGTAATGTTCGTAGTTTTTAATTATATGTTGCAGTTTAAAATGTGTATGCTTTTTATATGTAAATCAACCCAATAATATATTTTTTTTGTTTGAAATGTGTATTCAATGTAAAAGGAATCTATGATGTTTTTCTATGAATCTTATATGTTCCATGTAATGTTTGTAGTTTTTAATCATATGTTGCAGTTTAAAAAGTGTATAACTTTCATATGTAAATCAACACAATTATATATGTTTTTTGTTTGTAGTGTGTATTTAATGTAAAAGGAATCTATGATATCTTTCTATGTTTCTTATATGTTCCATGTAATGTTTGTAATTTTTAATTATATGTTACAGTTCAAAATGTATATGCATTTTATATGTAAATCAAAACAATTTATATGTTTTTGTTTGAAGTGTGTAATTACTGTAAAAGAAATGTATGATGTCTTTCTATGTTTTTTACATGTCAACCAATTTACAATTACTGTCACTATAAAAAAAACATAGTTTTTCTTTTTGACTTCTGTACACAATTCTGTAAACTTTTAAACTGCTAGAGCAGACATGGTTAACATGCAATTATTAATTCCTGCCATGTAGTGGTATATGTCAATATAGATCTGTAACATGGAAAAAATAGGCCTAGACGTTTCACAGATGTAAACATTCAGCTTTTTTATTAAGTGAAAAACAAACAGGTATACAAACTACAGTAGCTGTATTACTTTAGATTACAATAAACATGCCAATCTCACTAACATGCCCTCAACACTAATTAAATTGGCTCCAAAGGCAGACGTTTAACTGTGAGGTGTGGAGGTTTTACTTTTAGACCTGAGCTCGGTAATCTTGGCATTGATCGTGGTTCCAATGATGGACAGTGGAGACCCTGGAAACCTCTCAAGAGTTGCACCTACACATGAAACAAACACAGAAAAATGCAAACATGTACTATAGTAGGCTTTTGTCAGGAAATACAGAATAGTGCACTGAATTGTGAATATGAACATAAAAGCTTTCATAAAGCTGAAAACCTACTGTAAATGGCATCCAATTTATTTTTGTCCAGTGGTAGACGAGTATCTCCTCCACTTCTTTTGGTCCCACGAAGATTGCTCACCAGTAATATTTCCAATGGGAAGACGGCAGTGAGGAGATGCCTCACAAACACAGTGGCTGAATTTGAATTGAGGGCATAGGCCCATGCTAGTTTGTCAATCATGACTCCAGTCCCAGGATGAATCTCCACCTGTTTAGATAAGGACACAAGGAGAGCATTAAAACTGGAATATGTTTTGTCATCTCAGCATATGTGAAGCAATATTCCAGATTAAAAGCATTCTAGGGTCTATTTGAACATGGGAACGAGTAAAAGGATGGAAGCATTCACGGCACTTTAGCTTGCAATTAACACTCTATGGACAGATCGTAGGATGCATTCAGTCACAATTTAACCAAGGCTCAATATAGAATGATACTTTATCAGTTGTATCAAGAGGATCCCTACACAAAATATGAGCGTCAAAAACATTGTAAGTGTACACAAAGTCAATTTAAAAAGAATGTTTATGAAGACTATGTTCAAATGGACCCTAGAATGATTCTTTCCCAGAATATTGCTTTAAGAGACAGTATAAAGGGTTAGACATACTCATTGCAAGGATGTCTCACATACAGTACACCTATTTTCTATCTTAAGTATTTATGTATTCTTTGAAAATAGATTACCTTAGATGGCTGGGAGACAGTTGGTGATGGAATGGGGGGAGATGCAGATGTGGCTGTAGAGAGCCTAGAACTTGGGGACTTATCAGGGGTGGGTCCTGAACTGGATGTTGACCGAGGACAACCTTGCAAGGTCAGCCTTGGTGTGGTAGTCTTAGTAGGTGTAATAGAATCCATTATTTTTTTCATGCCATATAGGAGTCCTGGCACATCTAGTTGCAGAACAAGACAGGAACAGAACAGAAACAGTTGTTATCACTCCACAAGCTAGCCTACAGTATAGTCACAATACTTCCTACAGTTATTTAGACAAAATGTGTATCTGTGTAGTTGTTAGGGCTGGGCGATATGGACCAAAAGTCATATCCCGATATATTTAGGTTGAATATCGATATACGATATATATCCCGATATTTTTTCCGCAAAGTTAGAGCTGTAAAATGAAATGTTCAGTCAAATATGTTATTGAAAACTCACTACTCAAATATCAATAAAATGTAAACATAAAACTGGAGCGCCTTTTTGGAAATCAAAGCTCCATAAGGTGCACATTTAAATAAAAAAATATCTTAAATAAAAATAGCCTATAAAATAAAATAGGTCAATCTTTTTCTGAAATAAATATATTTCTATGAGAAAAGTAGTGTGCAGTTCCACAGCAGTGCAGAGAGGGGAGCAGTGCAAAGAGCTCCGGTCAGCGGCTTGCGTGGAGAGAGGATCATGGCGCAAATTTGAACTATATCGATATATGTGATATGGTCTAATCCCTTATCGCATTTTAAAATATCTCGATATATCATTTATATCGATATATCGCCCAGCCCTAGTAGTTGTCTAATGGCTCAATATGAATATGACTCAACTACAGTTCATAAGAAGCAGTGATACCTTGAAGAACCATTTCCTTCCATTTGGTGTTCTCTTCTTTAAGGTCCTTTACCTCCTGCTTTAACTCCACCAGTGTCTTTCTCAGGTCATGATTGTCAACTGAATGAGGCTGGCCAGGTACATATGTCTTAAGGAACTCTTCTGCAGGGTCCGCCCTCACCTTTGACTTCTGGTTGGGAATTGATAACAATACTTGGTTACCCATAATGTACTGTAGAACTAAATCAGCAGTGTTCAATTTATATATTACCACTGGAAAATATGATAATTACATATACTACTGTAAGATAAAAGTAAATGAATGTCACCTTAAGTTTCTTTGGCTCAGTCTCAATATCAGTGGAATCATCTGAATCGCCCCTATATTTTGAGGGGGCCACCGACACCCTTTTGGTCAGCTGTGGTCTTTCCACCTCTTCCAGCAGAGAGTTTAATTTACAGGTGTTTTCAAAGCGGGTACCTAGAGAATAGAGTTTGTCAAACACCATAGTTCTTTTCAAACAACTAAGTACTTTAGTCTATGGCAATTATAGTTCATACAGATAAAAAATATTGTTTATGATTGGATGCTAACCAATGCCTTTGAAGTGAGTGTTAATAGTGAGTTAAATAGGACAATTAAGGTCATAACCTACCACTAACAAAAAGCACATCTCCTTTATAGTGAGGCCACCCTCCCTTTGGCTTCTTTCCGTGGCGCCACTCAATAAAGGCTGAGTAGGGGGAAATTGGATTTCCATCTTGGTCCATTTTGGAATCATCATAACTCCTTATAGCATCAGTTTTCACATCACTGAACTTCCCTGAATCTTCCCCTTCAATCCACTGTACCACAGCAAACTTTCTCTCCATATTCCTAAAAGATTCAAAGTAAATATATGCATTGTTAGCAATCAGCATAACACCAGGTATAGGCCTAAATGTGAGGAAGTCAAACACCATTCTTCTGCCACAGGACACTTTAGATACTAATTTTAAGATACATCTCGACAGTGTAGCCTACCGGTGTTATGCCGAAAAGTGCCTGCCGAGATATGCATCCCCTGTCGCGGGAGCGCGCCTCAATCTGTACAACTGAATATCGACGATTAAAACGGACCAACGCAGTTACTTGCTCTTAAGTTAATGATATCAAAACGTTTCAATATACATCTTGTGAGAAAAAAATGTTATTTGGACGATTCATTTAAAAAATTACGTGTTTTATGAACAACATTAAATCCAAAGTTTTTATCCGAAGTACGACTGATTTATTTGTTGTGGTCTCTTGTCATTCACATACAACAATAAACCGTGAGAGCCGACGTGAGTTTTGAAACTGCAAAGCTTTGTCTTAAGCGGAAGATCAAACGTGCATCTACAGAGCACAGCGTTCATAGAGCAAAAGCTATGGTGCATTCAGGAGCATGGGACATTTCAAACTTACAAGCAAAGAGGCATAAAACGCAATAGAACTTAACTCATACAATAATGTATTTATCCAGAAACAGTGTGGGCTTTCATACAATACTGAATTCTCTATAATTGTATTCCTAATATTTTTTGATTATGCACATCTGCTAGCTTTTTATTCTGAAAAATCTGTAAAATCACAGCAGCAAATTATCAAAGTTTTACAACAGCCTGTTTATAAGCTCCAAATGAGGCTTTAGACCATACAGCGACATTGCGCAGTCATTGTTTTATAAGGCAGAATTTACATTTGCTGACCCTTGTTCTTTAACTACAGATGGATAAACAGGAATACAGTCATACAAGTGTCAACTCCTCTGAGACAGCAGGGGATGCGTTTTTAGGCAAGGGGCTGCCGAAAACCGCATCCCCCTACGTTTTTAATCTAAAAATTGTTCCAAACACATGAAATTCACACTGGTAGCTCAGAGCACATGGCTAAACACGTAGAAAATGTTAAATCAGCTACAAGTGTATATTTCTATGAAAAAGAAGGGGATGCATTTTTCTGCAAAGGCTGCCGAAAAATGCATCCCCCTATGTTTTTAACCTAAAAATTGTCACACACACATGAAATTCATACTGGCAGCTCAGAACAGATGTGTAAACATGTGGAAAATGTTAAATCAACTACAAGTGTATATTAAAGTAAAGCAGCAGGGGATGGATTTTTCGCCAAGGAGCTGCCTTGCTGCAGATCCATCATATAGTAATTAGTCAAGGCCAATAACTGTAAGCAAAACCATATCTAGCTATCCAACCGACCTACCAATTTAGCCACACCTACACTGTAGTTATTTTATTTAAAGCCAAATAAAGTTACGTAAATGAAAAAAGGAGCAAATAAATTCAACATAAATAAACAAATCAATAAATGTCTACCCCTTTTTATATTGACAAGTTTTAGGCACATTTTAAACTAGATATCCAAGTACAAAATTAGAATTATGTAAAACTGTGTAATGGAGCTCACACAATCGGAATCAGTGCTGTTTAATACATTGTAATTAAGTAACGGCATTTTTGTTCTCCTTTCTGTCATTGTTAAGATACATGTTTAGCCATGTGTTCTGAGCTACCAGTGTGAATTTCATGTGTTTGGAACAATTTTTAGATTAAAAACGTAGGGGGGTGCGTAATTCTGTAAAGGAATCGTCCAAATAACATTTTTTTCCCCACAAGAGGTATATTGAAACGTTTTGATATCATTAACTTAAGAGCAAGTAACTGCGTTGGTCCGTTTTCCTCGTCGATATTCAGTGGTACAGATTGAGGCGCGCTCCCGCGACAGGGGATGGCATGCACTTTTCGGCATAACACCGTCTTCTGTAAACGAGGGAATAAAAATAGCTACACGAATGCACAACTATTTGAAGCCAAAACACTCAAATACTGGGTAATTCACTTACTTCTGGTCGATGCAATCCTTGAATTCTGTGGCTGACGTGACGACAACGGCTGGTATCAGTCCTCAATTCAAAAGTTTAGCCAGATCTCGTAAAATTTTGCGAGATCTGGAGTCGCGCCTTTTTCTTTGTATCCCGCTGTTTCATTCTTTTCTTACCCGCTGTCGTTGTTCTTGACCTACCGGGTTTGAATGATAAGACTAGGGCAGTATACAGTAATTGTAAAAGATAAATGATGAAAAGAAAACGCACTTCTCAGGAGAAAGAAAACGAGTGGCTGAGGAAGAATGTTCCTAAACGTACTCTGAGCAGATGGAAAAGAAGGTTTGTGGTCTACAACCATTTTCTGATGCAGTTTTCTTTCGGCAGCATCTTAATTAATTAATTAGTCCGTACCTGTTTATTTCTTAATTCGAAATAAATTAATTGATTAGTTGTTTAATTTTTAAGTAATTTTAGTAATCAGGGGTGGTTTGTTGGCGGACTTCCTGTTTGCGGTAAGGCGAATTGTGTCACTTCCTGTTGTCGCTGTGAGAACTGCAGTGTGTTGCTCCAGGCTCTCTCGCTTCTATCTTTAAACCTCTTTGCTGTAACATCTGTTTCCAAAACATAAGCACTTTTAAAACATTTTCTCTGACTGCACATCACGTTTGAGAACTCCCTGTGTTTCACACGGTTTACTTTTTGGCGTGGTAAGAGGGCGCTAGCTTAGCGTTAGCCTAGCTTTAGCCAAGCCTCAACCTCATAATGGCTTCTCCGTCTTTGACTAAAGGCCCATTCATACCTCACGTAAAAGACGGATACGGATACGTGTGGAGTGTTTCATACGTTCTAACCGTCGATTTCGTCCGTACTTTGACACGAAAATTGGGAGCTTACGCTTACGGACTCAACGGATCAATACGGAGCAATACTACCGGAAACGGTGGGGGCGCTATTGAGTTTGTAGTACAAAATGTCAACAAAACCACGAAGATGGTTGTAATTCTGGGCTTTAAACAATGGCGGGATTCGAGGAACAACTTGCGGAGCTTGTCCGCAACTACCCACACATATGATGTGTCGTGTCCGGGGCACAGGGACAAACAAAAAGTTTACTTAAGGAGCAAATACAACAAAATCACGTCTTGGACCGTCGCCATGTTTGATCAGTGACGAATCATTGGCGCCCAGCACTGCCACCTAGAGGAAATATTGGTTATTGCGCACCTCAACGGATGGAGGTATGAAGGAGTCAACGGATAGAACGTACGGACAGAAATACGGACGTGTAGGCCAAACATAGGGTATGCATGGGCCTTTGAGTCTCCTATATGGTGCTCTGTGTCAGATGTCTCGCAGAGGAGCCGACCTTAATTATTGGCAGCTCCTTACTAAGAAGTAAAGACACCAAGGACCATAATTAAATGCCTGCCAGGGGCCAGAACGGGCGACATAGAATCCTACCTAAAACTATTGGCTAAGGATAAGCGTAAATAAAATACAGTAAGATTGTTATTCACGCCGGCGGTAATGACACTCTAAATGGAACAAACCATAAAAATCTATACAGCTCACTTTGAACCAAAAAATAAAACAATAAAATGTGTTAATTAAAATTTAATTAAAATCTCCCTCCAAAGACTTTGTTAGTTAATGAATTGATTTCTGATAATCAGATTGATTTGTTTTGTCTCACAGAAACCTGGCTACAAGAGGACTACGTTAGTATAAATGAGTCAACTCCCTCCAGTTATTTAAATTTCCACATTCCCAGATCTGTGGGAAGAGGCTGAGGAGTGGCAACCATCTTTCAGTCTGATTTATTAATTAGTCCCAGGCCAATTGATAACTACAGTTCTTTTGAACATTTAACCCTCAGTTTCCCTCATCCAAACTGCAAAGCAATAAAACCTCTTCTGTTTGTTGTTTTGCATCGTCCACCAGGCCCTTACACTCAGTTTTTGGATCAGCTGTCAGACTTCTTATCTGATTTGGTGTTAAACACTGACAAGGTTATTTTATTGGGTGATTTTAACATCCATGTTGACACTGAATGTGATAACCTTAGTGTAGCCTTTAAAACTATCCTAGATTCAATTGGTTTTGTTCAAAATGTGCATAAACCGACGCACACCTGGTTACATACTTTAGACCTTGTGCTGACATATGGCACTGATTGTGAAGAATTAACAATATTTCCTCAAAACCCTGTCCTATCTGACCATTTTTTAATAACCTTTGAGTTTAATCAAATCTTGGTGTTATTTTTGACCAAGACATGTCATTTAAATCCCATATTAAACAGGTTTCCAGAGTTTCCTTTTTTCACCTCAGGAATATCGCCAAAATTACAAACATTCTGTCCAGGAGCGACGCTGAAAAACTGGTCCATGCATTTGTTACTTCAAGGCTGGACTATTGTAATTCTTTGCTATCAGGAAATCCACAAATTGCAGTTCAAAGTCTTCAGCTGATCCAAAATGCTGCAGCAAGAGTTCTGAAAATCAACAGAGGGATTATATTTCTCCAATTTTTGCTTCCCTTCACTGGCTTCCTGTTAAATCAAGCATAGAATTTAAAGTTATTCTTTTAACATATAAAGTTCTGATTACCCCGTATGTTCCTATTCCTACTTTCAAGACTAATCTTAAAACTTTCCTTTTTGACAAAGCTTATAGTTAGAGTGGTTCATGTTACCCTGAGCTACCTCTATAGTTATGCTGCTATAGGCTTAGGCTACTGGAGGACATCAGGGCCTATTTTTCTCACTCTACTGAGTTCTACTGTTCTCCAGTCTATTAATCTCCAGTGTTGCATGACTGTTGTCATTTCAGCTTTTAACTTTTGTTCTTTCTTTTTTTTCTTAATAGAAGGTACACCTGGTCTGGCGTTCTGTTAGCCTATATATCATCCAGGGAAGACAGATCACCCGCTACTACCATTTAACGTAGAACAGATTACTGGATCAATGTGTGCTTCTGTGCTTTTTTGTCTCTCTTGTTGTGTCTCTGCTCTGTCTTCTGTAACTCCCAGTCGGTCGAGGCAGATGACCGTTCATACTGAGCCCGGTTCTGCTGGAGGTTTTTCCTTCCCGCTAACGGGTGTTTTTTCTTTCCACTGTCGCTTCATGCTTGCTCAGTATGAGGGATTGCTGCAAAGCCATGGACAATGCAGACGACTCTCCCTGTAGCTCTACGCTTCTCCAGGAGTGAATGCTGCTTGTTGGGACTTTGAAGTAATCAACTGGTTCCCTTTACATAGGACATTTTTCACCAATCTGTATAATATGATTGATTTTGACTTTGTAAAGTGCCTTGAGATGACATGTGTCATGAATAGGCGCTATATAAATTAAATGGAATTGAATTAATTTTGTCACCTGTTTATTTCCTAAGGAAAATCACCAGAACATGCACAGACATTGAGCAACATAGGCCTACTATACAATATGTAAGTGTAAGCTACCACATTTTTTGTCCTAAATGTTGTGGCCTGTGAAAAAATGGATGGATGATGTTATGACTCTTAATCTAACTTTGTGGAAATAGGCTACTTGTATTGTTTCAATGTTGTTTTTGAATAGTTATGCATAGCTTCATATCTGCACTAGCCTACCACACTGGATTATGAAAATTTATTGAAATGATGGACATAACATTTGGGAAAAAGAGCTTTTCTGCAATGTCCGAGAGGCAGGCACAAGTGAGACAAAACTAGACCTGTAGCCTGATGTCATTGTAATTGCCCCTATGCCTTTTCTGACCCCCCACACACACAGGAAAATGATGAAGATTGTAGTCAAAGAGAAGAAAACACAAGTGCACCTTTCACATTGGCACAGGTAAGCTGACAGTTAAGCATTGTTACACTTTCTTTTGCTATCCATCTGATTTTTGTGTCTGATTTGGATTATTTTGTATGATTTGTGTAATTAAGGAAACCAAAGAAGATACCAGCCAAGGACAAGAGCCGACAGGAGAACATTTCACATTGGCACAGGTAAGCCACCCCCCCAACACACACACACTCTCTCTCTCTCTCTCTCTCTCTCTCTCTCTCTCTCTCTCTCTCTCTCTCTCTCTCTCTCTCTCTCTCTCTCTCTCTGTTTTTCTCACTGTATTACTTTTTTTCTTTTAAAGGTTTTGTATTTGTATTCCTCTCAGGAAAACAACGAAGATAGCAGCCAAAGAGAAGAGCAAGCAGAAGAACCCTACACATTGGCAGAGGTAAAACAATAGTTGGCCTACATTCAGTGAAAACATTTGATTTGACATAGTCTTACAAGACAAGCAATGGCTGGAATAAACTCATGTTCATTATGCAATCCATGGAAGTGTATTGACACACTTATGTTCTATCATTTTATATATCCTATATATATGTATGCTGTATTTTTTTCTCTCTCAAATATTATGAACCTGCATAACCCAGTATAATGTAAAATTGAAAGCAAATATTAAGATGACATCTAATGCTTTGTTTATTTTTCTACAATTTCAGGACAGAAATATCCATTCCCATGGATTAACCGAAGAGCAAAGCTGCATCTCAATACTATCCTTAGCACTGAAACACAACACTACAGGTGTATTGATGGAAGATCTACTGAAACTTCTAAGATTACATTCTGCTGGGACAAGTGCAGTTCCTGCAAGCAAGTATTTCTTGGAGAAACCATTAGCTAGTCTTGTAGATGTGTTTGAATACCATCATTATTGCAGACTATGCTCTAAATACCTTGGTATATCACAATCAAAAGAATGCACACAAGAAACACTTTCATGTGTGTCATGTTCCTCATCCATAACAGTAAGGGACAGCTTACAACAAGGTCATTACTTTATTACTGTACCATTAAAGGAGCAACTGAAAGACATTCTTGAGAATCAAGGTATGCATGATCTTTGTTTTCAAGCAAATAGCGGCAATAGGCATGTAATAAATGATATATGTGATGGTGCCTTATATCAGACCTTGAAATCAAGCAGTGAGGAGGCTTTTCTGTCTCTTACATTTAATTGTGATGGTGTACCAGTCTTTAAGTCTTCAAAATTCAGTATTTGGCCAATATTATGTTGTGTTAATGAGATACCCCCTGAGACCAGAAATAAGCATGTACTTCTCTGTGCATTGTGGTTTGGATCAAGCAAGCCAGACATGAGCTGTTACTTCAAACCATTTGTGAAGGAATGTACCAATCTTTCACAAGTTGGTTTTGAGTGGCAGCATCCTACTGATAAGTCATGGAGACATGTGAAAGTTCACCCATTGTGTTGTGTCTGTGATGCAGTGGCAAGGCCATTAGTACAGAATTTCAAGCAATTTAATGGTGAATATGGCTGTGGTGTCTGTCTTCAACCTGGTGTACAAAAAAAGAAAGGACAAGGAACTGCAAGGATGTACACATGTTTGGATGACAAACCAAGTGACAGAAATCATAAAAGCACAGTAGAAATAGGAAAAATAGCTGAAAGAGAAGGGAAAGCTATATTTGGCATAAAGGGGCCATCTGCTGTTGTAGATTTGCCAAAATTTGATCTAATCAATGGGATGGTCCCTGACTATATGCACTGTGTGTTGCTAGGTGTATGTAGACAAATGGCAACAGTATGGATGGAATCTAGGAACTACTCTGAGCCATGGTATATTGGCACACAAATACCACTCATTGACAGACACCTTTTAACCATAAAACCTCCAAGTGTTGTCGCTCGAGTTCCAAGATCTCTTACTGAACGCAAGTTCTGGAAAGCCCATGAGTGGCAACACTGGCTTTTGTACTATAGCCTGCCAGTTCTGAAAGGTATACTTCCAGAGAAGTACCTCTCTCATTGGGCATTATTGATAGAGGGCATAAGCATTCTATTGGGCTCTGAATTAACTACAGAGCAGTTAGATCATGCTCATGGGGCATTAGTGTACTTTGTTGGTTGTGTCCAGTCACTGTATGGGGAGGAACACATGACATTCAATGTTCATTCACTTCTGCATTTAACCAGAAGTGTTGTGCATTGGGGTCCTTTGTGGGCCCACTCGGCCTTTATGTTTGAAGATTTTAATGGATACCTACTGAAACAAGTCAAAAGCAGTCAAGCTGTTCCACAGCAAATCTGCAATCGAATAGTACTGTCCCGTGCTTTCCCCCGTTTAGCAAAGCAATTCCTAGCAAGTGCACCTGCAGAAGTTAAAGAGTTCTGTAATGAAATGAGAACTGGAAAGCCACATGTCAAGAGATTCACTGAGATGAAAGGCCTTGGTTCACCAGAAGTAAGAGAAATCTCTGTTTGTGACCAGGCTGCCCTCCACACAGTAAAAGATATTCCAACAAATTCTCCTGTTAAGTACTACAAGAGAATGGCTGTAAATGGAGAAATTGTTCATGGTCACACTTACAGCAAAACAAAGCAAAGAAACAACTGTGTTGTGCTTTTGAAAGATGGGAGTATCTTTAAAGTTTCACATTTCCTTGACACTGGTGATGAGTGTTTATATGCCATTGGAAACTATGGCAATTGCACAGTGCAAAAGTTAGCCAAAGGATCTCTTATCAAAACTTCTCTGAAGTACATGTCAACTATCCACTTTCCCACAGGCTTTCACAAAGCCATCAACACTGCTCAGATAGTTAGGCCATGTTTGTATATTCAATGTACTCATTCCAGCTCGATTGTTTGTCGCTTACTGAAAACATACTACTGCAAATTATGGAATGAATTAAATAATTGTCAACATGGTCAATTAATCTGTTGCTATTGCTGATATTTAATTATATTCTAATATAAGATGCTACACATGTCTCTGATGTATAGCCAACATTACTGAAATTAAATGCAACATGTAGTAATGAAAAATGTGCATGTAATTTTGTATTTCTTTAATAAAGTGACATGACCTCTTGTCAGTTGAGGCTTGTGAAAAAAGAGACAAGTGTATAGCTGTTTTTTTGAGTATCACAAGTCAATAAGACCTGTATAATAATTGGGATTTTGTAAAGTAAAAAGTATTTTTTACAGCATGTTAGATGTTTACAGTGCTATGTCAGTGGAATGTTGACAGTGTCAACATGTCTTATGGTTGTTGCAATACAATATTTGCATTATTGTGTTTTGACCATGGTTGACCAACACTCTTCACACACTCTCAATTACACACACACACACACACACACACCATCATACTTTTCTCTCTAACTCTCATACACAAACAACACAGCAATCAAGTTTATGCAAACAATCATCATTTCCCTTGTTTTTTTCTATAATTATGTGTTACAAATGAACTTTCTCCCACACTTATAAGGATATTGTATGTGGAATTAGTGTCATATATAGCCCTTGCAGGTTACGCAGTTTTATATGTTTCATGCTACACATATTTAACAAGGATCTTGTAGCTGGTTTCACTGTCATATAAAAATCTTTCAGGATTCAGATAAAACATGTGAAAATTGTGTATGATTTGTCTATACCTTTTCCATATGGGTAGCGCCAGTGGAGCGCACCGACCTGTTTGACACTTGAATCGTGAGCTGTAGTCACGAAACAAAGCGCCTGAATGACCATACCCCGACATGCTGGCTAGTTGTCAGTGACCCCATTCATGACTCTGACCTGTGAGGTCGGTCTATATTAACAACCCACTCAGGACGCACACTTCGCTCAACTGTAATAAACCGAGGCTTTTTTTTCTCTCTCCAGCAGAATTAAACATTTTCATGTTGCATGTGGTCATAATAATCCCTTTAGTTAAACATGACATCGAGTAACTTATGAAGGCATTTGCAGAACCCTTTTAAAGTATTCACACCCGTTCAAGCGTTTCACATTTTTGTAACATCACAACCACAAACTGCAAACAACCATTCTCGCACACACTCACACCCTAAGGAGAATTTAGAGAGGACGATTAACCTAACAGTCATGTTTTTGGACTGTGGGAGGAAGCCGGAGTACCCGGAGAGAACCCACGCATGCACAGGGAGAACATGCAAACTTCATGCAGAACGACCCGGGGCAAGGGTAGGAATTGAACCCAGGACCTTCTTGCTGCATGGCGCTACCCACTGCGGCATTATGCAGTCCATCAGATTCAAAACAATGAACATTTAAATTTTACTATACGCAGATCCACCAAACTCCAACAAACTACTTGTCTCCAGCTGTTAAAATGCTGCACTGCTGTTAAGACCTTGCTTTTATTATATAAACCCCATTTTTGTCCATCTGTTTTTGTATTTATGTTTACTTAAATCCAAAATCCAAAGTGAAACAACGTTGTTTTTGTTGTTAAATTTTGAATATAGATCAAAGTGGATTTGATTAATTCAAACAAATGTGTTTAAGTAACCCCATGTTACGGATTTAAGTAATCCCATGTTTATGGAAGTTAATTATTAATTGCGGTGTTTCTATGCCGATATTGAACCAAAGTACATAGAAAAAATATAAATCAGCTTTTATCAAAGTATAGATATGAAATATCCTGCTCAGTTCAACATAATCTTTGACCAAAAATGATTAAGAACCACTGCAGACGGCCCAAGGAGCCACATGCAGGTTGCAGAAGCCTGGCCATAAAATCCCAAACGACAGACATCAAAGCATGAGGTTGTAAGGCAAACAAATGCTAAAAGGTTCAAGGGATATGAGCACTTATGCAAGGGGCCATTCATGACGTGACCAAGTGAGATTAGTGAGAATGTGTCTGTGTGAGTCCGCAGTGAGCCTCAGCTGCCATCACTGAGGTTTCCTTCCTCTGCCGTAATGTGGCCGTCTGCCATCATAACATCATGCAGCAATGATGCTGCGTCTGTATTTACATGTTCAGAGCGGTGAATGTCAGTCACAAGACCCGGGGGCGATGTGTGAAAAAGTGTGTCCTTTGTGAACCGGTGGCGCTCGACTGGGATTAATTTGCCCTAATGGGTCACAAAGACGAGCTTCAGAGCTGCTGAACCAAATCAATGAGACTCCAGCAGACTCCACCTGCACAACACCATGTCCCTGTCAGAAGATTATTGGTTAAATAACATATGCTTGGAGCAAGTGTTGACAGCTATGTAACTGGTCCCGGTTTACCTCATTTTGCAAGTAATCGTTTAAGCAAAACGAATAAAGACAGCCGTGATGCAGAGCGAGGGAACAGCTTTTATTTACTCTGCTTTCAGCTAAACACATGGCCAGCTTGTCGTGGCCCGCTAGTCCTGCGTATCTGGGCCCGGCTTGTTTGGGGTCAAAACAATGAGCCCAGTCCGTGAGACTCAGTTCCCAGATAATCCCGCAGCCTGTCAGACTTTCAGACGTCACGCCGAGGTCTGTAGGGCACTTGTGGAAATACATACCACACGCTGAATTTTAGGAATCCGAATGCGTCGGCTCGCACATTCTTCAGTGTCAGCTGCAGTAATTGGAGGTTTTAGGTCATTTTCCTTGTGGACGTGTGTTCTTCTGCATCCAATAAAACAGTTCTCACTTAATTGTGTTTAATCATTCAACATTGCTTGGTTAAATCTGAACCCTCGCTCCTGTTTTCTCCCTGATCGCATCCAATTAAATTCAATCCATCAAATCTCACACGCCTGGATTTAAATATGTAAAAACGGTTGTAAAAAAGGAGTCAACTGACTAGAAGAGTGGGCTTATTAGGGTGGATCCAGCGTGTGGAAAAAGCTGTTCTGTGAAGGCGTGAAGAGGTTAGAGAAATTCAGGGAACAAACAGCATCATGAAGACCGAGGAACACAGCAGACAGGTCTGTATGATGGAGTTTATTGACTTGGAGACAAAAACAGGAGGAGGTTTTTTTTGTTGCTAGAGAAAAGCTGAAAGGAAAAAGTCTTTAATGGAAGAGGAAGAAAATGCAATATTTTATGTCCTCCTAGTAAACCTAATACTTGTGTAAATCAGGGATAGAGATGTGGAAAAGTTTAAAGCATGGTTTGATTATCAAAGAAAATCCCAAGATTTGAAAAGCACACTGCAAAAAGGGAACTAAAAGTAGGTAAAATCCTCTTGAAATTAGTGTATTTTTCATTGGTAAATCACTATTTGCCAATGGGATAAGATTTTTGCACTTAAAATGAGAACAATTCATCTCCATCATCTGATTTCAAGTGCAGGATGTATAATTATCTTATCTTAGGGGTAGAAATTCTCATTCCTTTGGCAAATAGTCTTATTTAGCTGCTCAAATCAAGGAAAAAATATACATATTTTAAGAACATTTTTACTTACTTTTAGTTCCCTTTTTGCAGTGTACAGCCCAAGCCATTAGCTAATCTCTGGAGGAGCTGCAGAGAACTACAGCTCAGGTGGGAGAATCTTTTGACAGGAGCAGTGTTTGCTTTGCACTCCAAGCATCTGGTCTTCAAGGTGGAATGGAGAGATGGAAGCCATGCCTTTTGCCACATGCCACGCAGGGGGAACCGCGAATATGTGGAAGAAGAGGTCTTCAGAGTAGACTGAACAGAACATTTTCCTGCACTCAAAGCGGGATCTGGTGGAAATGTACTACTGCGCCTCACCCTGAAAAACAGACGCCCAAAACAGAAATATGGCGGTGGCTGTCTCTGTTGGGGCACTGTTTCTATTTTACTGCAGGGGAACAACACAGTCATGGGTGAAAACCAGTTAAAAGCTACAAAAGACTTGAGACGAGCGGGAAGTTTTCCTTCCAGGAGATCAGTGAACCTAAACATGCAGCCAGAGCCACAGTGATCAACACATATTCATGTGTTAGAATGGTCCAGTCAAAGTCCAGGCAACCTTTGGCAGGACTGGAAAACTGCTGTTTACAGACACCCTTCATCCACTCTGACTTTCCTGATTAAAATGCTCGTGTGTTTCTGGTTTTTACCTGTAAAAATGACCAAACCTATATAGGGATTTTCTCTCTCTTCACAATTATGCACTATTTTAGTGTTGGTCTGTCACATAAAACCAAAAGAAAATATACTCAAAGTTGCATTTGTAACAGGACAAAATATGACAGTTCATGGGTGTGAATCTGTTCGCGAGGCTCTGTTGTTTGCAACAATGCTTTCTATCGTCAGCTCTTACCTCTGTGTCTGTCGCTGAACTCGATGCCGTCGAGGCCCTCTTGGCTTTGTCTTGAGCGGCTAAATGAGTGGGCGGGTCTGCAGCAGGAAAGTGGAAGAAGTATCTGAGGTTGGATTTGAGACACAGCGGGGAGTTTTCCCTCGGAATGGGTGAGGCTGAGGGTGTGGGACTGGGAGAGGGGCGCGGGGAGAGGTTTCCCATTTCAATGGCCTGGTCCTCTGTGCAGGCCAGGTCCTGGCTGCGCAGGTAGTCGTCCGTTTCTCTGTCCACCACCAGCAGCCTGGTGCGGTGGGACACCTCACAGATACGGCTCACCACCTACAGAGGAGAAACGCAAAGACGGTGAGGCGGACCCAAGGCTGTGCAGAAGGCCCTGAGCACAATATTTTTTCATACTGCCCATTCTTAATCATCTTTCTAATTTTGCACTTAGTACCATTAGTTATTTCAGTAGATAACAAATGAATTGATGATATGAAAAATCCTGTTTTGTTTAACAGCAGCATCAGTAAAAAAAAAAAAAAAACAATTTAGGATAAAATAGAATATTATATAAGAAAAATTAAAAAAGAATTCAAATACAGAAATGTAACGTTATGGCCTTCACGATCACGGAGAAGACCGTTAACTGTTTTCCGGCAGACCGTCAGTGATCCTTTAGACTGGGAGGGTAAACAACGGTAATTTCTAAATAAGCCGGCAGTTCAGTGTGCTGTGTACAAGCATAATAATTGGAAAGTTGAGTGGAAGGAAAAAGTGTAATATAAAAAGGTGTTCAAGCAGCAAGGAAAACCCCAACCTGATGATACTCACCTACGTTTATCCATAAATCCTGATTAATCCAATCAATTACTTGGACTAAAGGCATGTCTTTAAAATATCAAAACCTAGATGACTTGTTTTCTGCTTTTAATTTCAGACAAGACAGATCTTTTGGCCTAGAGTCTTTGAAAAACAAATTCCTTAAACACCCTTATTCTGGATGGCATTAAATTGACCTCTGGTATTAAAGTAAAATAACTTGGTGTTATTTTTGACCAGGACATTTAAATCCCATATTAAACAGGTTTCCAGAGTTTCCTTTTTTCACCTCAGGAATATTGCTAAAATTAGAAATATTCTGTCCAGGAGTGATGCGGAAAAACTAGTCCATGCATTTGTTACTTCAAGGCTGGACTATTGTAATTCTTTACTATCAGGAGGTTCATTAAATGCAGTTTAAATCCTTCAGCTGATCCAAAAAGCTGCAGCAAGAGTTTTGATGAAAATTAAAAAGAGGGATCATATTTCTCCAATTTTAGCTTCCCTTCATTGGCTTCCTGTTAAATCAAGTGATAGAGTTATGTTTAATAACCCTTTTATCCTGGAAAGAAAACCAACACAAACACAAGTTTAGACTCTTCCATCAGAAAGAGGGCAAAAGGGCCATAAAAGTGAGGCTTGTTCCATCACAGTCTCGGCTCCATCTGCGCTGGGTACCTCTGTCTCTTTGCCTTTATTATCAGACATCAAAGAAGTGGCAGGAGGAGTCAGGGGTTCACAACATGGGGGTTAAGAAACAAAAGAAAAGATAAGGGGGGTTTTACAACATGGGGTTGGCACACAAAGAGGTGTAGGATTAACATATACAGCAAGAGATTCCTTGTCTGGGAGAAACATCTGTTTCTTCCTGTGTGAAGTTAAAACAGTAGACCATTCCTTAATAAAAGGAAAATGATTACATTCACATTTCTTTAACATCAAGAATAGAATTTAAAATTCTTCTTCCAACGTATAAAGCCCTTAATAATCAAGCTCCATCATATATCAGAGCTCTGATTACCCCGTATGTTCCTAACAGAGCACTTCGCTCTCAGACTGCAGGTCTGCTGGTGGTTCCTAGAGTCTCTAAAAGTAGAATGGGAGGCAGATCCTTTAGCTATCAGGCTCCTCTCCTGTGGAACCAACTTCCAGTTTTATGCTTTGTTTTAGCTCAGTTTGTTAGTAAATAAAGCCCTTCGTGTTTATTTGTAATAATAATAATGGAAGTACGACACTGTGCATGTGCAGGAAGCAGCTAATGGCTATTAGCATCTCTCAGCCTTATTTTATCATGATCCGCTGGATTTTGGTCTTTTTGCTAAAGGCATATAACGTGGCTATATACCTTGTAGCTTACAGTTAGACTGGCTTAGGTTATCCTGATCTATCTCTGTAGTTATGCTGGTATAGGCTTAGGCTGCTGTAGGACATCAAGATCTAGTTCTCTCACTCTGCTGAGTTCTCCTACTGTTCTCCAATTTGGCATTAATTGTTGTTATTTCACCATTATGTTCTCTTTCTCTTTGTTCTCTTTAGTAACTACAGCTCTGTTTAGCTGTGATAACATCCTAGCTATTGATTTAGCTACTGCTGCCAACAACTTTATGTTCCCCTATAGATGATACAACTGGCCTTGTCTTTTGGTGGCCAACCCTGTCTCTCTCCTAGACATAGCTACTGGCTGAGCTTTTACGTATGTGCTCTTTTTCATTCTCTAGACTTGAAAACTGGCTCTCAAGTTTCTGCTGCAGTCATCAACACAATACAGACAACTTTCCACTGTGCATGACTCTATATGGTTCGATTGAAATTATTTTGCAAAGTGCCTTGAGATGACGCGCTCTGGATTGTCGCCATATAAATAAACTTCATTGAATTGAATTCGACCCTCCGAAGTTTGTGAAGCAAAGTCCAAAATATGTTTGGGGGAGATTCACAAGGTATAGTCTGTGGATGGAGTCAGAGCTATTAAGGATGTGAGCTGAAACTGTTGCATTCATTGTGTGAAATCACTCCTGAAAAGAAACCAGCTTCAGAACCATTTTACCTGGGCTGCAGAGAAAAAGGACTGGACTGTCAGTGGTCTGGATAATGTTTGTATTTCATTTGAAAATCAAGCTCCTGGAGTCTGGAGGAAGAAGCTGCATTGCTTGAAGTCCAGTATAAAGTTTCCACAGTCAGTGACGATTTGGAGAGCCATGTCATCTGCTGGTGTTGGTCCACTGGGTTTGACCAAGTCCAAAATCAGCACAACTGTTTACCCGATCATTTTAGAGCACTTCCTGCTTCCCTCTGTTGATAAATTTTGCTGATTTTAATTTCTAGTAGGGCTTGGTACCTGCCACCACTGCCAAAAAGAGGAAGATTTGAGATCACAGATATACCAATGCAGGTAAGCTGAAGGCCACTATTACAGCAACCTGAGCTGCCTTCAGACCACAGCAGTGCCTCAGGCTAATCACCTCCATGCCATGATGCATATATTCAGTAATTAATGAAAAGCACAAGGGTTTGTGAGAACTGACATTATTGAGTCAACATTTTTCTTCAGGATTTTGTGGTGGAGAGCAGAATTTATGGTTCCATCATTACAGCAGCTCAGGTAAGGTGCTGAAGCAGCAAGGTGGCCCCATATCAACATACTACCCCCCCCCCCCCCCCCCCGTTACATCCCAGATGTTACGGCAAGCACATCTCATCGGGCCAGAGAATATGTTCCCAAAAGTCTTTGGGATCATTAAGGGCTTTGTTGACAAAGGTGAGACAAGCTCTTTCTTTTTGTTGAATCATGAAAAGGGACCTTAACTGAGGCAAGTGAGGCTTGCAGTTCCTCAGATGTTGTTCTGGTTTCTTCTGTGATAGAGAAAATTCCCCAGAACCCAAACCACACATGGAGAAGCAGAATTTAGTTCTTATGCTCCAGTTATCTGGAACAAACTCCCAGAAGATTGTAAAAGTGCTGAAACCCTGAGTTCCTTTAACTCAAGGTTAAAAACCTATTTGTTTAGAGTTGCCTTTGAATGTTAATGTTCAATTCGAACTGTTGCAGTTATCTGAAACTTCATTAGATTAAGTTTGTAGTCCAACTCCTCTTGATTCTACTGCAATGTACTTTCCGCTGTATGTTTTATAATGTTCTGTTCATACAGCATTTTGAATTGTCTTGTTACTGAAATGTGCTATACAAATAAACTTGCCTTACTTGACTCTACGTGTCACGGAGTATCCAAGCCTGGGTGCAGCAATGGACATTGTACCAAAAAAGCTGGTTAATCAGAGTTAAACTATGATTTTAAGCAGCACCGTGCAACTTTTAGCTACTAGGGGCGCTAGACCTGTAATTTCCAGGTTTAGTGAACCCTGAAAGCAATTGGCAACACAGCACTGAGGCAATTTTTTGGAATCTGATAGTAGACCACTTTGGACCAGCTGATTGAGAAGTTATGGAGTTAGTTGTAAAGACAAGGCCACATTCACCCCTTTAGATTATCCTCACAGTCTCCGATTGAAACAGAGAGAGGTAGATGATGGGGCAAAGCCAGGGGGAGAGGGGGAGCTCTATATTGACCTGAAAAATAATTTTTATATATATATATATATATATATATATATATATATATATATATATGTGCAGGGACCGCGGAACGGGTAGGGCCAGTAGGGCCGCGGCCCTACCTACTTTTGATGATCAAACATGTAAAATAATATATATAAATAAAATTAAAATATTCAATAGCTATTTTTTTTTCAAATGCACAGTAGTCTATGGCAGCAGCATCATTCTCCTAACCTGACAAAAGCCAGCTGTATGTTGCTCCGCCTAACTCCACTTACATACATCTGGGACACCGCCATAGGAATTGCCTTTACAGAAGGCTGGGCCTTATCAAAAATTCTTGCATATGATTGGATAAGCCACTTGTCTGTCATCTTTATTGACGTGCTATTTCAACCACTCACACCGAAGCTAACCCGTGACGCTGATGATAGCGACGCAGGAAAAAAATAATAATAATAATAATAATGTGTTTGCGGCTCTAGTGGCATGCGTTTTATTAACAGTGAGCTGACAGGAAGAGGGGGGAAGACAGGCGGCAAAGCGCCGCGGGTCGGAGTCGATTCCGGGCCGACCGCGTTGAGGACTAAAGGCCTCCTAACATAGTTAGCGCCAACCGCTCCGGGGCGGGTCCGCGTCTGCACGTCCGCTGGCCCCGGAAAACAAAACTTGCCAAATCCGGTCGGGAGAAGGGCGAAAACATGGTTTCCACTAACAAAAGCCTTCAGAGCCGTTCTCTGATGTTCTTTTAATGAAACAATATTAGGTAGATTGGACAACACGGAAGAAATAGCAGCATCAATGTTAACGCTTGCTTCCTCGACGAGCCGCCATTGCTATCAAAACAGTCTCACGTCATGGTCGCGTCTCCACTACGTCACATCTATGAAACTCCAGCCCTGCGTCCTGATTGGCCAGACCATAAATTTGGTTGGAGAAATCACTCTCTACGGGCGGTGTCCCAGATGTATGTGAGTGGAGCTAGGCGGAGCGACATACAGCTGGCTTTTGTCAGGTTATCATTCTCCAGTGAGAAAGCGATAAATCATCCCATCTAAAAATGTATTGGCTGATTGTGTCATGTGATGTAAACAAAAGTTTTCCCACCTCTGCGCTGCTTATGACCGCTACTTTGTTAGCTTCGTTAGCTTAGTTAACCGTGTCCACTGCAAGTGCTGAGAGGTGTTTCTCGTCCCTCCGTCGTATCAAGACCTATCTGAGATCAACAATGACCCAGAAAAGACTAAATAGCTTGATGTGCGCCCACACACACACACACACAGGGATCTTTTGACCACAGTGGATGCTTTGAGGATAGCCAGGGACTTTATCCAGCATAATGACAGACGGAGACACTTTTTCGGGAATATTTAGAGTAGGGGTGAGTTTGACTTTTCTTTTTAAAGTATTTTTATTCTGTAAATATTGTGTTAGCTGTAATATAATGATTGTAAGTGGAAATAAATCCGGGGCGTGTGTGCTGGAACGTCAGAAAAAAAGTTAAATAAAAATTCGGTGCCGATTTTAATTATAACATGGCAGACACATTTATCATGCTCAGGGACCACAGCCTATGAGAAAGCAATACATTCTGGTGTCTAAAAATGGATTGGCTTGTCTTGTGTCATGTGACGCAAATCAGTTGCGTGATCAAGGGGATGCTGGTGTTTTATGTGTATGCGGGCGCGTGCGTATGTGATGGGTAGTGGTATTGTGAGTATTGCCTGATGGGCCCGACCAATTTGAAATGCGTTCCGCGGTCCATGTATATGTGTGTATGTATGTGTGTATGTTTGTGTGTCAAATTAAGTTAATACTTGGGTCAAAACTTACACGGTGCTGCTTTAAGAATGAAGACAAAGTTGGGCAAGTTAGCTTTTTCAAATGAAATCAGCGTTTTAAAACGGCTTTCTGTGTTTATTTATGTCATCTTTGATATTAAAATTTATTTGAAGATGTGAAACATTTAGGTGTGACAAAAATGTGAAACAGAAATATGTAAAAGGATATATATATACGCAAGTTTCACGTTTTGTCTTGAACTGCTGACAGAAATGAATATTTCTGATGAATAAGACGCATGCGCACAGCTGTAGCGTTTGTCCATCTGTTCTACGTCAATTGAAATTCCAAGAAGCCGCAAAGTCCGCCTGTATTTTGGGCCTGGATCTGGTTTAAACAAAGGTGTTTTTTGGCTCAATCAGCTCCTGCTGGCACATAATACTTTTGTGTTATGACAAAGACAAGCTGTGATTCCCATTACACAGGCTCACACTGACCCATTTAGGGCCGCCCTCGTCTTCAGGCAAGAAAAGAAAAAAGTTGTCTAACAGGTAGGTCCTCACCTGGTTCAGCTTTACGTAAAATGCTGCTCATTGTACAATTAAGTACCCACCTGATGATGAGTTTCTTTTTCCACATTCTCCCCGTTCACCTCCACCAGTCGGTCCCCAGATCGGAGCCCGGCCAAGTCAGCCGGGGAGCCGGGCTCCACTGTGCGGATGAAGTGTCCACCTTTCTTTTTCGTCTCTCCCTGCAGGTGGAAGCCATATCCGCGCTGTCCTTTGATCAGAAAGCAGAGCCTGGGTTTCAGATCATTCTCCATCCCAGCGTGTTAAAGTGGGGGGAAAAAAACTACTCAAAGTGCCTCCCAGGAATCAACAGGTAGATTTGCCAGAAGAGCCTTATTGGGAAGTTGCTGGCTCCTAATCCAACGCGCCCCCGCTCGCTCCAGAGACAAAAAGCTCATCGTCATTATTCAGCATCATATGAATCCGGTAATAATCCACAGAAACCCAAAGAGTGCAAATAGGATATGACAAAAAAATCTATCTGGCGATTAATCCATATTTGTGGCGAAAACAGGAGCGCGCAAAGTGGTGCGTAAAATGGCGCTAAAAAGAAACATGGACAGGTTAAATCCCGTCCATCAGTATAATCCAAGAGATCAGAGATTAGAAAGCTGGTCCACGCACGTAACACTTAATTCTCCTCGTCAGCGGGGCGTGTGTCCTCCTGAGAGACCCGGTGAGAGTGGCGAGGCGTCAACAACACACGCCGCTATCCCCCGCAGCGCACACCTGGAGACTCAGCAGAGCCGCGCTGCTGCAGGCTGGTGGGACAGCCACTGTAAATAAATGGGCTGGGACTTATTCGGTTATTGATATCTGTTCGCAGAGGACAGAATGTGTGCGCAGAGAGGTTTGCTCCTTTGATGCCCTCCCGGAGAGGCAGAAAGTTGCCCTGAGCGGTGCAGCTGAAACCCGACAGGCTGTGACCTGAGAAATTATATCTCCTTATCAGTCCTCTGGCCCCCTATCTCTGTTGCACATCACCAAAAGAGCGAGTGCGTGAAAGGGGATGTAGCGTGGATGAAACAAAGGCGCTTCCGTGTGATTGTTTTGCGTATGTGTGGGTGTGTGCGTTCATCATATATGCTTGAGAACGTCTCATCTTCCTTGATTTGACTCAGATGCAAGAAAGGTGAGATGTTTGCATCTTTGCAAATGAGTAAAAATAGTCCAGACCAACTTTTAGCTTGTTTCTTCTACTGGTTTATAAACAGGACAAGCCTGATTTTCATTCTTAAAATACAAAAAAATAAAAGTGACCTTTCTTGTGGCTGGTCGTTTGATGAGTTCCTCACCAACAGGCACCAGGCGGTGAGGAGAGGGAAACACACACCTGCCCCACTGATCCTCTACACTTGAACATCACAGGGCTGTGTCCTCAGCCCTGCTTTCTTCACCATCTTCACACAGAACTGCTCTGCTATCCACCCCACAAACATGGTTGTGACGTTTGGGGACGACACCACTGTCAAGACCAAAGAGGTCATAGTAGACTACAGGACGTCCAGGAAGCCTGAACACGCTCATCTCTGCATACAGGGAGAGGTGGTGGAGTGTGTGGACATCATTAAGTTCCTAGGCATTCACATCTCTTCTGTCCTCTCTTGGAGTGTGAACACCTTCCTTCTGATGAAGAAGACCCAACAACGGCTCTTCTTTCTCAGGAAACAGTAAGCTGTTACAAAACCTTTACAGAGCTACAATAGAAAGCTTTTTGTGTCTCAGCGTAACAATGTGGTATTCTTTCTACATTTTATTCCAACTTGCTTTTATTCTGTCTTATTTTCCTATATTTTAATCATGTAAAGCACTTTGCATTGTCTTTCTACTGAAATGTGCTATACAAATAAATTTGCCTTGCCTTGTGGGAGCTGCACAGTGCAGGAGATGAAGGATTTAGGGATGCCATCTGCACAAGTCCAGGAAAGGGCCACACGCATTGCCTCAGAACTCACCCCCCTGGGCAATGCACTGTTTGACCAACTTCCATCAGGTAAAAGAACCCCAAGGTGTTCCCAGGTCAGGCAGAATCTATAGCCCCTGTAGGAAGTTCTGGGTCTTCCCCGGGGTCTCCTCCCAGTGGGACATGGCCAGAGAACTTTCAGAGGGAGGCGCTCAGGAAGCAAGCAGATCTCCAAACCACCTCAATGGATTCCTTTTGATGCCGAGAAGCAGCAGCTCTACTTTGAGCTCCCCCTGGATGATGGTGTTCCTGTCTAGGCAGAACCTGGCCACCCTGCAAAGGAAGCTCATTTCAGCCGCTTGTTTTTGGGTTCTCGTTCTTTCAGTCATGATCCATACCTCATGATCATAGGTGAGGGTCTGAATGTAGACGGACCAGTAAATTTTGAGTTTTGCTCTAGGGCTCAGCTCTTTCTTCACCACAACAGACCGGAGCAGCACCCACATTACTGCAGATGCAGCCCCAATCCGTCTGTCCATCTCCCTCTCCATCCCACCATCACCCGTGAACAAGACACCAAAAAACTTAAACTCTGTCCTTAGTATGTGCATCATTATTAAGCAAACTGGTTAATATACCGCTTCTCCATGTTCTTATTGTTTAATGTTTTTGTTGACATTTCCCTTTTTTTCTTGATCACTTTTTCTCATTTCTCACTTCAAATTGGAAAGAAAACTGTGAATATTCCTTTTTCTACTGTAATTTTTGCAGTCCTTCAATAAAAAAACCTTCTCTGCTTGAGGCTGAGACTGACCAGAACCCTGAGAGGGAAGACCACTTTCATCCGGTCGAGGACCATAGCCTCAGACTTAAAGAGCCGATTCTTATACCGGTCACTTCACTCTCAGCAGTGAACCGCTCCAGTGCACCTGAAGAAGCAAACAGAAACCGCATCATCTACAAGAACCAATGATAAGATCCCGAGGTTCCCAAATCAGAACCCCCCCTCTTCTACAACATGAGATCCTGTTCATGAATACCACAAACAGTATCAGTGCTGAGAAAGTGGACACAGCTTTCGCTTCGGGCATAAGAGGATTGGATATGCTATGTCCTTAAAAGCCACCCAGGCATCCAATACTCCTGCAGCACGCTGCACAGAATACTTTGAGGGACACAGTCAAAGGCCTTCTCCAGATCCGCAAAACCGTAAACCAGAGAAGCATAACCCGCTTACCAATTCCACACAAGGATAAAGTTCTGGTCAACTGTTCCACAGCCAGGGTGAAAGGTACATTACCCCTGCTGGATCCGAGGTTCTGCTATTACTTGGAGCCTCTTCTCCAACATCCCAGAGTCAGCTTTCCCAGGGAGACTGACAGATGCGTTCCCTCGATAATTAGAACACACTCAAAAATTGGGACCACCAACCCCGCCTAACGCCCATTGACGGCTGGAGATAAGCACCAGCACCCCTCGCCACCCTACAAGGGATAGACATGTTAGAAAATGGATGGATGGATGGATGGATAACCTAGTTTGCCACTTCGACAGTGTTTTCTCAGTCCTCCATGTGACATCGAAGAGGCACACCAACTATGACAACCATACGACATCCAGAGCCTCATAGATCAGTTCAATAGTTATCCTCTTTAGTTAAAAACTTCTGTTGAGGTTGTAGTATGTTTGAGTTACACTAATTCATGCAGGACTAACTGAATATGAAACAGATTTGTTGGCAAGTCAGTCAAAGAAAATTTTGTATTTTGGTGCATGAAACCGCAAACGTAGAGAAACAGACATGGGAGAAATATTTCCAACATCACATCAACATACACTACCGCTCAAAAAAATTTCTTGTTTTTCAAAGAAAACTGAAGTTGTATTAATTAAATGAGTTGCAAAATGAATAGAAATATAGTGAAGACATTGACAAGGTTAGAAATAATAATTTTGTCCTTCAAACTTTGCCTTCATCAAAAGAATCCTGGCCTTGCAGCCATTACGGCCTTGCAGACCTGTGGTGTTCTAGCTCTCAGTTTGTTGAGGTGATCTGAGGAAATTCCTGAAGCTCCTCCCACAAGTTGGATTGGATTGATGGGAACGTCTTAGGCACTGTACGAACTGCTCCCACAACAGCTCAACAGGGTTGAGACCTGGAGACTGCGCTGGCCACTTCATTATAGACAGAATATCTCATTGACAATGTCTGGACTGTGTTTCTGATTATTTTAAAGTTATTTTAATTAAAGAAAACAGTGGTTTTCATTAAAAATATGAAGCCATTTCTTTTTTTTCTTCATATATATATATATATATATATATATATATATATATATATATATATATATATATATATATATATATATATATATATATAAGACATTTCTAAGTGACCCCCAAAACTTTTGAGCATTAGTGTATACACAAATGGATAAGTGCAAAAAAAATGTTATGCATGTTGTTACAGCAGGGTGTGTAGGGCTTAAGATGGTGTGCAGAATCCTGACAGTTTGACTGCGCGTGAAAAAGCTTAGGGGGGGAAAACTTAAACTTAAGAATTTTAGGTAACAGAAAAGATTAGAACATGACTTTATGAAACTTTGAGTAAATATTTTTTTTCTTTAATTTGACCAAATAAAAGAAACAGTACAAAAAACATTAATTCAACTAAACATAAACTGCTAAACAGCATCCAAAACCCAACAGATAAAAACTAGCAGCAAATGTTCTTGTTGAATATTTGTAAAAACATTACATATGTACAACATCTGCACTCAGTTCACACAATAACATGCAACAACCAAAAAATCAGCAGTTAGCAGTACTTTTTAACCTGCCTTCTGGTCTGTCTGGTGAGGGTCGAAGTGGGCTCTTGAGTCGCTGCTGCTTTATTTCTGACATCACTTTCCTCTGCAGGTTCAGTTTCAACTTTAAATCTGTGTACTGGACCTGGAGAGCCTGGTGATCCGGGTTTGGGCCTCTTTGCAGGAGAACATTTGTGTGCAGAAGGACAGCTGTACTGGTTCAGGCATACGGAGCACAGCGGGTTGACCGGAAGACAAAGCTGCTGTCCGAAACCGACGAGCAGCCAGTTAATCTCACTCCACAGCTCCCTGCAACAGAAAAACATTAATGTTAGCTCAAACAGACTTGGCTGTGTTTGTTTTGTCCACCTGGGGGCAGCACAACCACCTGCAAATGAAACAGTGGCCTATTTTTTTACCTGATAATAATCTAATAGTGAATACTGTTCATGGGAAATGTTTGGTTTTAGCTACCTGGTGAATATAAAGTCTAAAATAAACAAAGTTTAATATTTATTTCAATTTCTAAATCCAGAGTTAGTACAGAATCTTGATTTTCATGATCAAAAATAAAGTCCACCATCACTTTAGGGCAGATATCTCCACAGTAGGTAGGTAGCTAGGAAGGTAGGTAATTAGGTAGGTAGGAAGTTAGGAAGGAAGGAATTAATGAATGAATGAGTTAAGGAAGGAATGAAGGACACTTGAAAGAAACATAGGATACATGGAAGAAAGGTGGGACAGAAAGGAAGAAAGCAAAAAACTGAGAAGATAAGAAGGAAGTTCACATGGAAAAAAGACAAATAGAAGAATGAAAAAAAAAACCCAAAGGGAGGAGGGAAGGAAAAAGGGACACAGTGGAGGAGTAAAGAAAGAAAAAGAAAGACACAAGGACAGAGGAAAGGAAGAAAAAAGAAAGACAAGGAAAGGAAAGGAGACATGAATGACAGAAGGAAAGACAGAAGGGAATGAGCAGGAAGAAGAAATTATAGAGCCCAAGGACAAAAAGACACAAGAAGGAAGGGAAGAAGGAAAGGAGGTTACAAATAAAGAAGGACAGAAGAAAGGTAACTAGGACACTAGTAATGGAGAAGTATCAAGAAAGAAAGGAAAAAGGCTGGGGAAAAAAGAGGGGAAGAAAAGATATCAGAAAGAAGATAAAGGGAGGACACAAAGCAGAAATAAAGAAGGAGACAAGGAATGGAAATAGGGAAAGAAATTAGGGTGCAAGGAAGAAAGACAAAAAGGAAGTAAGTAAACAAGGTGGAATGAACAAAAGAATAAAGCAAAGGTACAAGTAAGGCAGACAGGAAGTACAAAAGGAACGAAACATTGAGAGAGTAGGATAGGGAATAAAGCGCTAATACTCTTATTTTCTTTTTGCACACTTAGCCAGACCAGGAAAATAAGGACTTCTAATTCCAGACTGATCAGGACCCCTGTAAGTCCAGACCCCTGCATACTGACTCAGAACCTGCTGCCACCACAAAGCCGCATTGTGCTATGATATAAGCATTTTAAATCTAGTCGGCTCATTTTACCGCCAACACACACTACGGCAACGATGAAAATACGCTCTGACACCGTCACTAAGGTTTCTTCCATTTTTATTTTTGTTCTAGTAACAGTATATTACTCAAACTAAAAGAGCATCTTTAAGTAAAAAAAAACAACCACATTAAGCAAAGAATCGGGGTAGACCCACTAAGACCTAAATCGACCTTAGTCTATTTTTTTAAAGCTGTATTGTGCATGGCGTGGTTACCTTGGCAACCACTCTTCCAGGGCCTTGCGTGTGTCTTCTGGGTTCTTGGTTGGTTTCTTGAGCCAGCCCAGCCTGTTGGAGATGCGATGCACATGTGTGTCCACCCCTAAACACAAACCATCAACACCAATGAAGACCAGAACCAAGTCCCCTCTGCATGCGGTCTAACGCTCCTATGGAGCCTGTAGTAAATGTGATAAAACATATATGATCATTTTCATTCTGGAAAAAAACATATACAACCTTATAATAGATGCATTGAAGGGATATTTGCAGGGTCCTACTGTTGCTTTGTCTTGATGCTTTACGGACACTCAACTAATGCCACTGGGAAGCAATTTAAAAATGTCCAGAAAAATCTAAGGAAGTACCACACCAAGTTTATTTCTAAAGCGCCTTAATATAACCACAGCTGAAACAAAGGGCTGAACATAGTTGCAAACCAGAAACATACATTAAAAAGGACAAGAATATATAAATAAGGCATAGGAATAATAAAAGGTTAAACATGATAAAGCCATATAAAACAAACAAGGTCAAACGAAGTCTCACTAATGCTGCAGGCCAAACAATAAAAACAGGTTTTAAGATGAGTTTTGAAAGTAGGCAGTGAAGATGTGCAGGGGGAGCTTATTCCACAACTGAGGAGCAGCAGTACAGAAAGTTGTACTGTCCAAACAATTAACAACACGCGCTAAAATCATCTATCATGCCACAATTTTTTTTTTTACTTTCTTTTCTTAAAGGAGTTATAAGTTATATATTTACTGTAAAATCAACCTAAATCATTCTCATTTGTCACCCAGGATGGAAGTAACATTCCCTATACAGTTGGTCCTCTCCATCTTAGTCACATGTTTACTTCCTGGTTCCTGAGCCAATCATATGAGAGTTCCCAGGGATCCCAAAACAGAGCGCAGCATTTGGTATTTCATGCTGGCTAAAGAGCAGCAGCCTGCAAACATGGAAGCCAGAAAGAGAAGCAGACCAGAAATAGAACAGAATACAACATTATATACCTATTTTGTGGAAGTAGAAACAACCCGTTTAAAAACGGCATATTAGATTGTTGTTAGCACGCTTTTGTACCAATTTGAGCCACAAGGTGTCAGTATTACTTATAGCTCCTTTGAAATGAAAAAAGCAAGCACTGTTGCGTTGCAGCAAGAAGGTCCTGGATTTTGAATCCTGGCCTGTAGTCTTTCTGCATGGAGTTTGCATGTTCTCCTCATGAATGCGTGGGTTCTCTCCGGGTGCTCCGGCTTCCTCCTACAGTCCATAAACATGACTGTTGTGGTTGCTCTAAATCGCCCTGAGGTGTGTGTGTGTGTGTGTGTGTACGCTCGTTTGTCCTGTGTCTCTGTGATGATCTGACATGTCCAACGTGTTGCCCAATCACTGCTGGAGACAGTCCCCAGCCCCGCAATGGCCCTACAAGGATATGCGGGTGTAGACAATTTACCTGGTCTAAAATAACTAAGAACAGTATTTTACTGAAACAAGATGGTTTGTTTTTTAGTAAAAAATAAATAAAATAAAACTGATTCATAAGTCGTTGCAGGTGTGAAACATAAAAAGGGTTTCATACGTTTTTCTCATTATAAAAACGACATACAATGTCTTGAATTTTGTGGTTCTGTTTTCCCACTTTTCTTTGTCTAGAAAAATATCCTAGTCTATTATCCACAGCAAGAATGGTTACACTTCAGCTTTATCTTTATCTAATAAACAATGGCACTTTGAAATCTGCACTTGAGGTAAGATTTAAATAATTTTAGAAGTTGGTAAGGGCCAGAACAGTTGCAGGTTAAAACTGTAGAACTGACAGAAGGTGCACTTTCTTTTTACCATGCCCGTATTTTCTCACAAAAAAGCTTTGTAGGCATGCAGCTTCTCTAAAGATGGACTTTCTTTTCAACGGGACACACTGTATGACACCTGCAGACGAGCATCCAACTATGTTAGGACGCATAACAATGTTCTATTGATGGCATTAAGTCAGTTTTATTCAGCCGGACCTGTGCACACCTGTGCGTGCTTCAGACGGAGGTACCCACCTATGCCAGACACCTGGTCCCAGGCAATGTCCATAGCCAGGTGAGCCATCTTAGGTCCGACTCCCGGCAGGCGAACCAGCCCCTCCACGCTGCTTGGGATATCTCCCCCAAACTCCGTCACCAGCATGGCCGACGTCTGCTTCAGATATTTCACCTTATTCTACAGAGGATGAGGTTCGGTTTAGTTTATAACGTTCCTTAGTAAACAGGAGGTGAAAATACGGGCCGTTACCCTCCAGAAGCCAACAGGATAGATGAGTTCCCCCAGCTTTTTATCATCGGTGGCCGCTATGTTCTCTGCAGTGCAGCCATGCGCTCGAAGCCTCTGCATCGCTGCTCCTGTCACCTGGTCCTTTGTCTGGCTGGACAGCATGAGCGACACCAACACCTGGAAACGTCTCACCTGTGAAAAGGACCTGGGTATTTTTTTTTTTACCTGCACAGATACGGCATACCATACGCTTTGCGACGAAAACAACACAGCCCACACCTACATGCGCAGGGGCTTCCGTGTCGTAGCATTTCTCCGCTCCCATGTTATCCACAGGTGCGTCACGGCCGCTCCTCATCTCGCGGATGAAACCCAACTGCGCCACCCAGTCCGGAGGCTCCCAGTGCTCCATCTTTGTCTGGGAAGCGCCATCGTCTCTGTCGTACTCCACCTTAACCTGTCTCCCCCGTCGACCGCGGGGATACCGTGACGAAGCGTCGAGCCGTTGATGACAGCCATCTAAAGAAAAGAGAAGACAAATATACAGTAAATCTGTCATTAAAAGACAAAAAGAAAGACATAGAAATATGCTTATAAGTGGCTAAATGTTACAACCATAAGATCATGTTGCAGGTTTGAAGTGTTCAGGTTTTGTCCCGTCTGTTTAAATGCAGAATACATTTATTGTTTTAAGTTTGCAAAATAAATTCAACATCCAAAACATCCCGATACCCACTCTCTAGGAGACAGCTGAATTTAAAAAAAAAGGACAATAAGAAGGAAGGAAACATACAGAAAATGATCTTTCCCAACTGGTGCCGAACACCCTGTGGAGCTGGATGTCACGTGCTTAAAAAGCAAACCAAGATGCCCAAACCCAAGCTGTGTCCTTTTTTTCCCTCTTTGTTGTTTACTTGTTCTGAAGATACACCTCTCACGGAAAAGCATTTGCTAAACTTTTCGTTGCCAGAACAAATACTGATTCAACCCAGCTTTCATTCGTCATGTCAATTGTTTGTAGGAAATGATGCCCCACGGAAATGAGGAACCTTGAAAAGCAGGCGATCCGCTCATCTCATGACTCGCAGACTTGTCTTGTGACCCATTAGGTCATAAATGACAGGGGTGGATCCTGGAGGTAAGTTTGATCTGCAACATGGTAAAGCCCGCTGTTTGAATTATCCACGTTATAAAACTATATGCCGGGTAAAACAGTCAGTCTTTGTAGCTTCATATATAAACTATATATGCAGCTGTTCTCTGAAGGCCTCAGAGGTTTGTCAGAGAACATCAGTGAACAAACACCACCATAAAGACCAAGGAGCACACCAGACAGATCAGAGACGAGACTGTGGAGATATTTAAAGCAGGGTTATAGTTATAAAACAATATTTGAGCATCGAACATTGCTCTGTTCAAAAGCGTACGGCACAACTTCAACTCTAGGGTCCAAATAAACTGACAGGAAAGGGAAGGGGGGCATTAATCAGAGAGAAGCCAAGAGGTACATGGTAACTCTGGAGAAGCTGCACAGATCCACAGCTCAGGTGGGATACTAATACTGCTGCATCTCCCCCCTTCATCCATTGTGAAACATGGAAGCAGCAGTGTAATGGTATGCGTCTGCTTTCCTTCAGCAGGGACAGGGAAGCTGGTCAGAGTTGATGAGAAGATAGAATGAGTGAAATACATATGGGGCTACCCTGGAGGAAAACAAGTTAAGAGGCTGTAAACAACTTGAGTCCAGAGCAGAGGCTTGCTACTCCAACCTATCCATCCATCCATCCATCCATCTGAGCATTTGTTACAAGGTTTAAAAACTAAAGCTTACGTATGCTCTCCATCAAATCTCACAGAGCTAGAGGTATTTTGCAAAAGAGGATTATTAGGCAACAATTTCAGTCCCCTTAGCGAAAAGTAGTATACTTGAAGGTAATTTTATTAAGTATACTTAAGTATAAGTATAAGCTTAAGTCTTAGTGCTAATGTACTTAGTCTTAGACTTCTGTTTATACATTTGAGTATAAGTCAAGTATACTTCATACACTAAGTATATGAAATATAGTTTATAAAAAGCAAACTTCAAGTACACTGTTTCATTTTAAGTATGAAATAAGTATACTCGTAGTACACTTGAAAAACTCTTTTCACTAAGGGTCTCCAGGTTTGAAAAACATATACGCATGCGCAAATAACCTTATGTAATGTAGTTGAAATAGCGGCACGTTTGGTCAGATTTGTGCTTTCAGTGTTTTTGGTGGTGAGCCTAACTTGAACGTACCGGTGGATAGAGGGGTCAGAGAGGGCTCCAGGTCGGATACTGGGGCTTCCTCCGCCTCCGCCTTCACCTTCACTGCAGGAACGGTGTCCGCATCCCTCTGGCTGCTGGTTAGTTTGGACCTTAGAGAGGCCGCCGGGCCCCTGTCCGCACCCCCACTGCGGTTCCGGGTGAGAACAGAGCCGCTTTGCATGAAATACGGAGAGCTCATTTTCAAACTCTGAACTACACCGCACAGATTAGTGCCACAGCGGACATTACGAGGCATTGCATAGGACAGGACACGAAGTTGGTCTCGGGATCGAAGTCTCTCAGCTCAGCAGGGAGGCTGTTTCTAGTTAGAAAAAACTAGTATATTTTGCTCAATTGGTCAAAGTTTTGAAGAAAGACAACATTTCCCAAAGTACAATAAAGTTAAAACCAAACTTAATTAATAGTATAAGAAAAGATAAACAAATACACAACTGTTAATCTTGGGCAGTTCTAGACATGGGCTACAGGGTCCTGTGCCTTGTATGGGCCATGTACTAAAGACATAATCAGTTTCTTATGATGATATGTGCTGCCGCAGAAGCCATAGCTGATTGGCTCCTTGGACCATTTTCATTTTTTTCCTTTACAGTTTTACTTTAACAGAGATTTAAAAATTGAGGTGTTTCACTTTTATCTCCATCTGTATTGAGATAGGATTATAGATTTAATCTGTTAGATCAGGGGTCTGCAACATGCAGCTTCTGCTTGTGGCTCTATGGCTCAGTTGCTCACTTAATGTATCAAATGATTAAATATTGCATTTTATTATTCATTCTTCTGTTCCCCCATGAAAAATACTGGCCCCCAGGTAAACTTGTTTTAGCTCCACCGCCGCTCATTAAGCAACTAAATGAATAATAATACATTTTACATTTTTGGAACATCAAAGTTTCTAAGAGGTTTTTCATATTTAGACTTTTTTGATGTGTCGTGGACTATTGCTTTTTGTATTTATTTATATATGAATAAAACATACAGGCTGTGATCTAGTAAATGCACAATGGGCTTGCCATAAAAACAGCTAAAGGCGCATTGAGTCAATAAGAAGCTAACTTCAGTAGCACGTTTAGCTAGCTGCTAGCGGTTAGGCTTCAAGTTAAAAAAAACTTGTCAAAAACATGTCTACAGTTGAAAGATTGATAGTGCTTTGGAGTGCCAGAAGCATTGCTTTTTATGTCAAGACATATTTTAATTGCAATTAAAACTAGGCGACTAATGAAAAGGATGTTTACATTGTGTTTTGCATCTCTTGGTTGTCGTAGAACACCATTTCCCATGAAGTAGCGCGGCAAACGTGTTTTCACAGGAAGTGTCGCTGTCAGAGAATATGTGTGTCTTCCGGTAGGGGAGTGGAGGACTGAGAGCAAGCTTTCGGCAACAAACAGTGAGTTATATTAATGCGCAACAGCAGCAGCAGCAGACTGACTGGTTGGCTTTAAAAGGACGAAGCCTCGGATAAATGAAGAAGAAAGCGACTCCGCTCCCGTGAGGTGAGAACAAAAAGGGGACCAGGAGGGGGAAAGCTATCTAGTTTAGGTCCATAAATCTTCCAACACCAAAGCAATGTAAGCCTGCGGAAGGCAACGCAAAGCGTAGCCGAGGCTCCGACAGCGTCGCTGTGCGTTTCTCGTGATGGTGCATTGTTTAGGGCAGGGGTCGGGAACCTTTTTGACTCAGAGAGCCATGAAAGCAGAATATCTGGAAAGTTATTTCAGTGAGAGCCATGTAACATATTTTAAGACTGAATTCAACTAAATGTGAGTATAATAAGCCTCTGAATTTATCCTTTTAAATATTGTCGTTATAATACTCACCATTAATGCGACTCACATGCATACGTAGATCCAAACATGGTCAATACAGCAATACTCACACGGTGCAGTGTGTTGTATGTGACAGGAAGCACGTTCCAGGTTTTGATAATCAGCTGGTCTTCGGGTTGAAGTTTTTTCATTTCTGCCCACATGTGCTTGCTCGCCAACTCTGCTTTCTGTCGTGCAATTCTTTCCAAATCTTCATTCAGTGACTTGAACTTATTCACCCACATGTCTGAGGCCTTCAAGTCAGCCACTTCTGCTTCAAAATCTCTGACGGAGACACCAGGAATGTAACTCAGGTCGGCTGTGTTCAGTGAAGACTCGTTTGGATGGGTGATGAACTTGAAAAGACGAGTGTGCTCGCGAAATTCTCCAAAGCGTGTTTTGAACGACTGTAGGAGACTGGATGTGAAGCCAGCTAGCTGGCGGAGATCAAAGTTTTGAGTGGGCTCACTTCAAGTGATTTTGAAAAATTGAGACATTTTAAAGATGTATGCACAGCAAGTTGCTGTGCATACATCTTTAAAATGTCTCAATTTTTCAAAATGTAGTAAACGACCTGTTTCAAGATCCATGGTAAAGAGCTCCAGCTTGTTTTCAAAAGCAAACACGGCTTGTTGAAACGGAATAGCACCTTCCCTCTTGACAACCAACGCACATTGCCGTGCAAAAGCAGACCATGATAGTTATTTCCAACTTCATCCAGCAGTGTTTTAAACTGCCGATCATTTAGTGCTCGGGCAACAATAAGGTTGATCACACGAATGACCGGCGACATCACTTCGCCAAGCTGCCCGTCACACATCTGAGCACAAAGTGCTTCCTGGTGTAGAATGCAACGTAAACTTAGGATGGGTCTATTTTCATGTTCACGGAGAAGCGCCACAAATCCCTTTGTTTTTTTTCCCACCATACACGGAGCACCATCAGCACACACTGAGAGAAGTTTATCCATAGGTAGATTTTTTTTCCCTTGAGCGAACTCCACGAAAGACTTGAATAAATCCTCACCTCTTGTGGACCCTTTTATTGGCAGAACAGCAAGACTTTCTTCGCGCAGTGTGTCACCAGCAGGATATCTTGCAATCACACTGAACTGTGACAAATGGCTTGCGTCTGTTGACTCGTCCAAAGCCAGGGAAAAGAACAGCGCTGCATTTATGTCCTTCACCTGCGTTTCCTCCACTTGGTTTGCCATCATGATGGTGCGATCATGAACGGTTCTTGCTGACAGAGGCATGTCTTTTATCCGTTTGATTATCTTGTCTTTGTTCGGAAGATCATCAAAAAGTTCATTGGCTACATCCAGCATGAAGGTTTTAGCATACTCGCCATCTGTGAATGGTTTTCCGTTCCTCACTATTGCTAAAGATCCAGCAAAGCTAGTGGAGTTATAGTCACCTTGTCGGGTCCGTACGCGGAGCTGCTGCTGGCTAGCCTGCACGCTGCTCAGTAGCTCTTGGCACGCTTTCTTCCTGCTGTCTCCCGCCGGGTATTTTGACGCAAAGGTAGCATGGCGTGTGTCGAAGTGCCGCTTTATATTCGACCGTTTCATCGATGCAATTTTGTCATCGCAAATTAGACACACCGCAGAACCTGCTCTCTCCACAAAGGCAAATTCTTTGGTCCATTCGTCCTGAAATGTACGATGCTCCTCGTCTTTTTTTTCTTTTTGCCATCTTCTTCGTCGAAGGGTTAGCTTTGAGCTAATGCCCGAGCAGACTGATTCAAAAGGGGGCACCTGTTTACCCAGCAACAGCCAGTGTAGGCTATTATCATCCAATTAAAATAATGGACTGCTCCTGCAGCCAATAGCAACCCTGAACAGGACATGAGCAGTGGAAAATCGATGCATGGATTAAAACAGGTTTTAATCCATCCAAATTAAATATTTTGTTCTAATCTGCGAGCCAGATGAAATCATCAAAAGAGCCACAACTGGCTCGCGAGCCATACGTTCCCGACCCCTGGTTTAGGGTGTCCTTGATTTGCTGTGGCAGGAGGACACCTGGCACAGATGTTGTTGTCGCTGGACTGAAACAGACCCGCCGTTGTCTGACCGCGCCCTCCCCTCCCCTCCCCTCTGCCGTGTCAAGTCCCACATGACAGTAAAGTCTCAAAACCAGCCCCCTGGGTTTACACATTTACAGGCAGCCGAGCTGCCCTCCCGGATAACAACAGGTGACCTGCTCGTTTTCACCTGCGGATGAATTTACGTTGCCACACAGGGCCAAACGGACCCTGGTTGCTTGCAGGTGCCAATCCTAGTTCTGCCACTGGGGCCAGAGGAGATATCCGCTAAAGTTTTGGTACCTTTTCACACTCTGTCACCTTTACAGCCACCAACTTCAGCATGTTTTTACTATGACTTCCCAAGATAGACTCAAATAAGTTGGTGCATAACTGTGAAGTGGAAGGATGTGAGGTTTGAACGCTTTTTTTTTTTTTTTTTTTTTTTTTTTTTTTTTTACAAATAAACAGCAAACTTTAGAAAACACACATGTTCAGCTGCCTTTACTTCGATACCCCTAATTAGAATTGAGTGCCACATGCCAGTAGATGTTGAGTCCGTCAGCGTGTGATTTAATCTCAGTGTAAATCCAGCTGACCTGTGAAAACCTCACAGGTTTGTTAGAGAACATTAGAGAACAAACAGGAGACCAGGGCACACAGCAGGCCAATATATATGGCGTAAAGTTTGAAGCAGGGTTAGGTTATAAAACAATATCCCAAACTTTTTGGGTATCTCAAAGCTCTGCTTAAGCCGTCATCTGGAAATAGAACGGGTACACAGCCAAGAGGCTCTAGAGGAGCTTCAGAGATCCACAGCTCCGGTGAAAGAATGTACTGTGTCTATAAAAGCACTTTGTTGTGTAGTCCACAAATCTGGCCTCTATGCAAGAGTGGCAAGAAAAAAAAAAAAGCTGTAAGAAATCCTGTTCATAGTTTGCAAAGACTTCCTGTAATGGACACAGCAAACATGTGGAACAAGCGGCTCTGGTCAGATGAGATTATATATTTAGTTTTTTTTTGCTACATGCAAAACACCGCGTGCAGGAAATCTAAGGCTGAATCTGATTTTAGTGGGTCACCCCTAACGCTTCTTCAAGGAGCATGATCACTCCGCACAAAGGTCTTCTTCGTAAGCAGATGCGACTCAACCCGGTCAATTCTGCTGCACGCATTTTTTATTATCATTATAGGACAAAAACCGAGTTATTCCGAATGTTTCCTGTTGAAAAAAATCTATACTAAGGATTTTCTTTGTCGGTTTCGATTGATGTATTGCAAATGACCCGACAAAGTTAAATAAACAGCAGACCTGTTAATACATACAATAATCTCAAAATACATATGGAGTATATTGACGACCCGTCTGACAACAGGCATACTTGAGTTTGTCACAATATACATACTTAGAAGGCTGTTGTATCAGAAGACATTAAACTATAAATTACATTTGCTATTTTTTCTTCAATTATTGACAGTTAACCGTTAATTTAAATCAATCAAATCAGACATTAATTCAATTAAATTTTATTTATATAGTGCCAATTCATGAAACATGTCATCTCAAGGCACTTTACAAAGTTAAGTTCAATCATATTATACAGATTGGTCAAAAATGTTCCTATATAAGGGAACCAGTTGATTGCATGAAAGTCCCGACAAGCAGCATTCACTCCTGGAGAAGCGTTGAGCTACAGGGAGAGTCGTCTGCATTGTCCATGGCTTTGCAGCAATCCCTCATACTGAGCAAGCATGAAGCGACAGTGGGAAGAAAAACTCCCCATTAACGGGAAGGAAAACCTCCGGCAGAACCGGGCTCAGTATGAACGGCCATCTGCCTCGACCGACTGGGGGTTAGAGAAGACAGAGCAGAGACACAACAAGAGAGACAAACAAGCACAGAAGCACACATTGATCTAGTAATCTGTTCTACATTAGATGGTAATAGTGGGTGATCTCACTTCCCTGGATGATGTCACAGCTAACAGAACGCCAGACCAGGTGTACCTACTATGAAGAAAAAAGAGAGAGAACAGAAAGTTAAAGCAGAAATGACAACACGTAATGCATAATTGAAGAACAGTAGAACTCTATAGAGTGAGAAAATTAGACCCTGATGTCCTCCAGTAGCCTAAGCCTATAGCAGTAAAACTATGAAGGTAGCTCAGAGTAACATGAACCACTCTAGTTATAAGCTTTGTCAAAAAGGAAGGTTTTAAGCTTAGTCTTAAAAGTAGACAGGGTGTCTGCCTCACGGACCAAAACTGGGAGTTGGTTCCACAGGAGAGGAGCCTGATAGCTAAAGGATCTGCCTCCCATTCTACTTTTAGAGACTCTAGGAATCACCAGCAGACCTGCAGTCTGAGAGCGAAGTGCTCTGTTAGGAACATACGGAGTAATCAGAGCTCTGATATATGATGGAGCTTGGTTATTAAGGGCTTTATACGTTAGAAGAAGAATTTACTGTTGTTATTGTGCCAATGAAAACTTCCAAGAAGATATTTGTCAGGGCGTTTGCAAGCACAACTCTTACATCTTTGTTTACAAGTTTGACACCTGAAGTCTCCCCTTTAAAGGGCTTCAAGGCCATTTTCTTATTGCTTCGTCGATTCCACAGAAATAAGTGTGGTCCTCCTGACCCAGTAGTGCATTAGGACCTCTGGCTTAAGGGTGAAGAGTGAGGGGCAAGGTGACAACACCAGCATCGTGCTGGGTGTTCTCAGCAGGGACGGGGAAGTTGGTCAGAGAAAATAGACTGAGCTAAATACAGGGCCAACCTGAAAGAAAACCCGTTAAAGGTTCAGAAATGCATGACAGACGTTCTGGATTTTTAATTTTAAAAAGAAAATCCCAAAAAGAACCAAACCAATCCTTTTTTTCCCCATCCCACAATTGTGTTACTTTGTGTTGGTGAATAAAATAAACCCCAATAAAACACATTAAAGTTTATGGTTACAATGTAGCAAAATTTTGCAAACTCAAAAAGTATGAATTCACTCAGAAGAGCCGATGCGTATCAGTCAATTAGAAGCTTGTATTGCGTTTTCTTGTTTTATTAATTTAAGCAGTGTATAGTTTATGCGGTGCAAGCAGTCGGACAAAAACACATCAATCCTAAAAAAAAGATTGTAGATTTACAACCTTTTCCAGCTACATCTGGTTTAAAAACAAAATCAGGAGTGAGATAGCCTAAATATTTGTGAAACGACATCTGTGCTCCTGTTGCAGGCAGCCGTCATCAGCAGCTCTGAAAGCCTTTCAACATGAACAAGCCTCAGAGCAAGGAGTCGCTCAAAGAGAAAGTCAGGGGGATCTTCGGGCTCGGGCCACAACGTCAGCAGACTAAACAGTCAGATTCCAAGCTACCCGAATTTATAATCACAGCTGACATTATAAAGGTGAGCGAAACTGTGCTTTTCTCTATAAACTCTGTTCTGGCCCTGTTCCCAGGCACTGCTCCAGTTATACCTTTGCTGTTGGGGGTTTCTGTTAAATGTAGTTTCAAACACACGTGGTCATTTTAGACGGATTAGTTCATGGATTTTGTAAAACTGATATATAAAAATATTGGTTTTGATGCACCAATACCCTGTGGGGGGTACTCCGGGAGTATGGAGTACCGGGCCCTTTAATAAGGGCTGTCAGGTCTCTGTACGACCGGTGTCAGAGTCTGGTCCGCATTGTCGGCAGTAAGTCGGACTCGTTCCCGGTGAGAGTTGGACAAGGTTGCCCTTTGTCACCGATTCTGTTCATCACTTTTATGGACAGGATTTCTAGGTGCAGCCGAGGTGTTGAGGGGATCCGTTTTGGTGGCCTTAGGATTGCGTCTCTGCTATTCGCAGATGATGTGGTCTTGTTGGCTTCATCAGGGCGTGATCTACAGCTCTCACTAGAGCGGTTCACAGCCGAGTGCGAAGCGGCCGGGATGAAAATCAGTGCCTCCAAATCCGAGACCATGGTCTTGAGCCGGTAAAGGGTAGAGTGCCTTCTCCGGGTTGGGGAGGATGTGCTGCCCCTAGTGGAGGAGTTCAAGTATCTTGGGGTCTTGTTCACGAATGAGGGGAAGATGGAGCGGGAGATCGACAGGCGGATTGGTGCAGCGTCTGCTGTGAAGCGGGCGCTGTACCAATCCGTTGTAGTGAGGAGAGAGCTGAGCCAAAAGGCGAAGCTCTCGATTTACCGGTCGATCTACGTTCCTACCCTCATCTATGGTCATGAGCTTTGGGTCGTAACCGAAAGAACGAGATCCCGGATACAAGCGGCTGAAATGAGTTTTCTCCGTAGTGTGTCTGGGCTCTCCCTTAGAGATAGGGTGAGGAGCTCAGTCATCCGGGGAAGACTCGGAGTAGAGCCGCTGCTCCTCCACGTCGAGAGGAGCCAGTTGAGGTGGCTCGGGCAGCTGAATTTAGGTTTTTGATCTATTGATAGCAGTAAAAATGAATAAATCCTTGTGTATTATTGAATGTTAAAAGGTTTCATTGCCCAATCAATGGCTTTGGGTCTGGAATAGAACCGGGCCTAACGTTTAGCAGGATTTTTAATATTTATTTAACTGCAACTTAAGTTTTCGTTGTTTTGCAGGAGCTCCACCCTGATTGTGGCCTGAGCAGCCGCGTCCGGGTGATGAACCAAATCTGTGATCTGGCAAAAATCAAAAAATTTGAAGAGGTGACTGATTTGTGTTTGTTTTTCTACTATGTTTTCTTCGTGCAACTGCAACATGTGGAATCCACCGTATTCGTTAAAGCTGTGATTCTGTCGTTCAGAATGCAGTGGAGGCTGTGTGGAAAGCCGTGGAGGACATGCTGTCCCCGGAGCAGCCGCCAGAGGCCAGACACGCGGTCCTGCAGCTTCTCAGAGCCATCATACAAGGACAGGTAGATCTCCACATGATTCGTCCTGTGCAGCATGTGGAAAAAATATGAAAGTTATTTAAAGTTGGATGCTGAATTCAATTCAATTTTATTTATGTAGCGCCAATTCATGAAACATGTCATCTCAAGGCACTTTCCAAAGTCAAAATTCAATCAGATTATACAGATTGGTCAAAAGAATTCCTAAGGAAACCCAAAGAACAATAAAATCACAACGGCGGACTAAGTTTGGGTCTAAACAAATAACACAATGTGTGAAAACATAATGGAGAGATACCTTACCCAAGGAAACAGGGGTGAATGGCCACTTGTGCCAAAATTGCAATGAAAAAGGCAGGGCGGGGTGGGCGGACCCTCATGCTTTGCTCTTCAGAGCAAGAGGGTTACCAACTGCACCATAGTGCTGCCAGTCATTAATCTGTATCACTGAAATATATTGTACTAGTGAGCTTTGCACCGTTTGTGTAAAACCAGTGAATGGAAGCAGCTGAAAGTCTCACTTTTTTACAAAAGTGACAACCTACGACATCCTGGGACAGTCAAACTCAAAATTGTAAATAAATAACATGAACCATTGATGTTTTTGACTCTCTGAAAGCACTTAAACAGTAAAAACCTCAGTAAAACAAGTTTTATTACTTTAAAAGCTGCACGCTTTGGAACAATAACTGCAGTGATTATCCTGAAATGTGCTTTTGTACCAAGGTGTCCGAGATAGACTATGAGGCCTAATTCACAAAATAAATTCAACTTTCATCTCCAGCAACAATGCATCATGGGACATATTCCTGTTGAAGATATTTGTCGACAACACGATCCCGTTTGTGTAATTCTGCGCTAAAACAAAATGGCTCTGCTCTCAGTTGACCCATAAAGCCACATAACCACTCCGTATATGGTAGCTTCCCTTTCAAAGGGGTTTAAAATGACTTTGCCTCTTTTAAAAAGTCATGCTTGTTAGTGCTGTCGACGTTTGTACTATCTCTGGCCCTGAATAATGATGATATTTGGGCTTTATTCTGAGTGTTTCTGTTTTTGTATTCTTGTTTGAAGGGTGAGTGGCTCGGTCCTCTGAGGGCGTACTTTTTTAAGGTGATCAGAGACTACCAACCTTGCAACGAGGACCTCTCAGAAAGACTGGAAGTGTTCAAGGCTTTAACTGAAAATGGGAAGGACATCACATACCTGGAGGAGGACATAGGTAAAAAAAGATACATAAATAGTCCTTTTGTTACTAAGCTTCAATGTCATTTATTGGTATCCTAATTGACCAAACGTAAAAAATTATTCTTAATAAATGCTGCACTCGTACCATGAACCTCTTAAATAGAAATTTCCCCTCAACAAAGTTTAGTGTATCTGGATTACAGGTCAGCTATTTCAAATGTTGAGTGCTTATTCAAATCAAAGTTTATGGTTAACAGATTTTTGTTTTGCATCTTCTCAACACATCGGTCCTAATAATAAACTGCTTTGCTGCTTTTTCCCCACAATCACTTACAAAGTCTTGGTCTCCTTTCTCTCAGCACTATTTGTCCTCCTGTGGATGGACATAGGTCTTACCTCGGACTTCCTTCATGTTCTCGTGAATCTGGTTAAGTACAACAGCTGCTATCTGGACCAGAACGTCTCCATCATGGTCCAGTAAGTCTTGGGGACACATGGAAACACATTCAGTGTTGGATGGGCTTCAGAGTCTTTTTTTTTTTTTTTAGAAATTTAGTCAACTGAGGATTGTTTGCAGAGAGAGTTACATTTTTGTCAGACCCAGTTGGTATTTTGCCTTCAGCGGACATCATTAACCTTCTTTGCTTTCTGCAGGAAAATCTGTCTCCTGTGCAACAGAACAACATCATCGACTGATATAGAGGTTGGTTCTTGTCGTCATGCCAAACTTTGTTAAAAAGAAATATTTTCCTCTCTAAATTATTGAATTGTGTCCAAACGCCTTCTCTGCTCTCTGGCTTACAAAACCCTTGACTCATCTGAAAAATAAAGTCATTTAGTCCAAAATGGATATAATGTACAAGCGATGGTTTTATGATTAGACTTAAAGAAGGCCAACTGCAGGTTTGCTGTGGTTCTTTTGTGGTTCAGCCAGGAAGTCCACGTCTTTGACACTGGGGACTCTAGTAATGAGCAATATAGAGAGAGTAACTAACTTTACAGTCAATTTTTTGGACTGAGAGAGGAACCCGGAGTACCCAGAGAGAACCCACACTTGCAAAGGGAGAACATGCAAACTCCATGCAGAGCACGCTTGCAAACAGAACTGAGGACAGGTATAGAAAAGATGGTAGTTTTTTTTGACGATTATGTTGTGATGATTCAAAACTGAATGATTAATTTAATCATTCCCCCCCCCCCTCCCCTAGAATGTATGAAACCTATTTGTGTCCATTAGAAATGCAACACACTGTACGCACAAAGTTATTGGTTTGTGTTGTTTTGTGCAGTTAGATTGCATATTAGTGATGCTGATCACAGGTTTGGTTGTTTTTTTTTTTTGTTCTGTTTTTTTTTGTGTCCAGGTGGCGCTTCAAGTCTTGGATGCTGTTGTGTGCTACAACTGCCTGCCCTCAGACTCCCTCACCGTCTTCATCATAACACTCTGCCGTACGGTTAACGTGAAGGAGTTCTGTGAATCCTGCTGGAAGGTGAGAAATGGAGCCACCGCTTATGTTTTGTTTGAAGGGATTTTAAAAATGCTTTTCTGTTTCTCACGCGTTTGTTTGCTGCTGTGTGTCACCAGCTGATGCGGAAAGTTCTGGGGACTCATCTTGGCCACAGCGCCATTTACACCATGTGCCGGATCATGGAAGAGAGGTACCGCTGCTTGCCAAGTTTACAGCTTTTACCCGTTTCACTAATGCTTTGTCTGAAAATGTATATCTATGCTGGTGTTTATAGTGACTCACAAGTGTTAAAGTAATTTCTCCACCAGGGTGTACATGGAAGACGCGCCGCTGCTGAGAGGAGCGGTGTTCTTTGTGGGAATGGCTCTGTGGGGCGCTCACAGACTCCCCGCTCTGAAAAACACACCGACACTTGTTCTGCCATCTTTCTACAAGGTAACCGACACATTCATCTACGCTTAAAGAGGCACGTTTACAGCTTTAGTCTTTTCAGTATATAAAACTAGATTTGTCTAAAACTGTTCATGACATGAACACATCTGAATCTTCCTAATGCCCGCTGCACATGATTGACCCAAACATACATTTTCCTCCACACATGAATGTGCAGGATGGCTGTGGCTGGTAAGCCTGAAGACCGTGAAGTGGGTGATGCTTGCACATAAGGACAGTGTTGAATTTAGTGGCTGTTGTGTTGTTTTATGGACTCACTTCTAAATATCCTCTGAGGAGCAGGAGGATATGGAGTCATGTTGGAAGCAGTTTCTCATAAAAAACTAAACCAAAAAAAAACTTAAATATCCTCACATCTCAATCATCCCTATCATGTGGATTTCTCCTCGCCTTTTAATATAAGTCAACAGCATGTTTTAATCAAAAGGAACCTCGAACCCTTTGACCAAAGTAACAATCTGCTGGGTTGGATCCTGGATTTTTTTTTTTTAAATTACCAAGACGGAGAGCGATTGTAAGCAATTGTCTCTCAGATTTCAAATATACCTCCACTGGGACACCTCAGGGCTGTGTGCTGTCACCTCTGCTTTTTATTCTGTATACCAACATGTGTCAGAGCAGACATGATAACAGATTTATAATAAAGAATGCAGGTGATTCTGTTGTCAGTCTCCTCCAGGACCTTGAAAGCAGCCGCGGTCTGGTGACTGATGACCTTGTTCAACGGTGTGAGGAGTCTTACTGCCAGCTGGGTGCTGATGAGGCCAAATACTTGATCATTTGATTTTAGGAGGAAACCTGTCTTTGAAAAACGCTTGCTTTATTTAGGAAATTAACATAAAAGCAGATTTTGATGTCCCAAAGCCTGCATTTGAGCCAAGGTCATTGGCTAGAAGTGGTCCTATTCACTAGGAAAATAAATAGAATGTAAAAAGAACGGTTATTAAAGGATGAATGCTTCGTGTTGTTCCACACATTTTAAATTGGAAGAAGATTTTAACTTGTCTATAATAATTATGCCCTAATCAGTAATAAAGTTTCCATCTGCATCAACCACCTGTGCCAAGGGGCCAGATGGTTCTTGAATTGCAGTTGGTGGGGGCCACACTTTGGACACCCCTGGTTTAGATAAATCAAGTGACAAAAGGATGGTCAGATGGACCTGCTGATAAATAACTGCCTGACTTCTGCTTTCAGGCCATGTCATGTGCCAACGAGGTGGTGTCGTACGAAATCGTCCTTTCCATCACCAGACTGATAAAGAAATACGGCAAGGAGCTGCAGGTGGTCACATGGGACATCCTGCTGGGCATCATAGAGCGACTGCTGCAGCAGATCCAGGTTCACGCAAACATAACGCACAAGGAAAGTTGATGGAGGAATCAATAGGTTTCGAGAAGCTAAGTGTTTTTTTTTGTGATCGCAGACGATAGGCAGCGCAGAGCTGAAGGCTATCGTCTATGAGCTGCTGACCACGGTAGAAGAGCTGTATGAGCAGAACGGTTACCACGGCTCCACGGAGAAGTTCTTCAGTCTGGTGGAGAAATGTGCCGACAAGAGACCCGTTAGTACCCGCTGCGTAAGCCGCTGTACTTAACCCTCTCCTCCAGGGCAGCTCGTGTTCTCATTTCCGTCTCTTGTGCGACAGGATGCATCAGTGCTGACCCTGATCTCGTACAGAGCACAGTCCATTCAGCCTGCGAAGGACGGCTGGATTCAGAGCCTCCACTGCCTGATGGAGAAATTCTTCAGGTTAGGATGCTCTCAGGAGTCTGTTCGGCAGCGCTCTTTTTATCGTTGATCTCTGGGCTCACACTTCTGCCGTGTCCTCTCTGTGTCCCCGTTGAAGGAACGAGACTCGCAGTGTGATCAGGATCAAAGTGCTTCATATCCTCTCCTTTGTTCTCAGTACCAATCGCCAGCTCTATGAGGTTTGAACACACACACACACGCACATCTGCATTTCTTGTAAATTTGGTGATCAGAGAAGGGAAAGGCTTTCTAGCCTGGGCTGCTTTACATATTAAAAGTGAGAACCAGAACTTGTTTTTGTGCATCTCTTGTCTCAACGTTTTGATGTGTGGTGAAGTTTGATCATTTACAAGCTGTCGTTAACTTTGATGCACATTAAAGATGTATCGAAGAGCACCTGCTCTTCTTTTTATTCATACGTTTTATTTTTTTCTTTCTTTTTGCAGGATGAGCTGATCGAAAAGGTTGTGATCCCGCAGCTCAGTGGGATAGCTGAAGACCGGGACCTGGCGGTCAGAAAGCAGGCCACCCAGCTGCTGGTGGACCTCGCTGAGGGCTGTAACACGCACCACTTCACCAGCCTCCTGGACATCATTGAGCGGGTGAATGCAGGCAAAGACGAAATTAGCTTAAGTCGTTTGATTCCCTTCGGTTCAGTCAGGGTGAGGTTTAGTTTTCTGTACAGGTGGCCAGTCGCTCGCTGGTTTGCTCGGGGTCCCTGGAAGTCGCTGAGAGAGACCCCACAGCTGACTCCCCTATGGAGGATGTCAAGACTGCTGTGCTGGGCCTGCTGGAAATCCTGCAGGTACTTAACTGGCAGTAGTTTCTACAGAAATCTGTTGTTTTCGTGAAACCGGATCATGAAGAACTCTCTTTGTCCCCATGCCACAGAGCAAACTTTACAGCCTGCCAGCCAGCCATGCGAGTCGTGTTTACGAGCTGCTTATCAGCCACCTGCAGCTTCACTACAAGAACAAATACTGCTCAGCTATCGCTTCCACTGTTAGACTACAGGTAAAAGCGCCTCCATTATCTGTGCACACCTTATCTCCGCTCCGCATCATGCTGCATGATTCCTGTGCTGTTTGCTGTTTTCTCTTTTCTTGTCGTTTGCTCAGGTGTTTGACTTCTTCCTGATGATGCGCGCCGACTCTCTGCACCGTGTCGGGGTTCCCAACAAGGACGGAGTGATGAGGTTCAGCCCTTACTGCTACTGTGACGCCGGGTAAAAACAGAGACGCGTACAAAGAAACTCCTCCTGCCCGAACCGGCCCGACGATGACAAAACCGCGACGCCGTGTTCCCTTTTTGTTTCAGGGAGCCGGAGAAACGCGTTTGTGATAAAAAGCCGGCGGGGTCCATATCCCCCCCTGCTGGCAGTCCTGCTCCAGCTGCTGCTCCTCCTGCTTCAGCAGCCTCCATTCGCTCTGCCTACCTTCCCTACGCACCTGCCTTCAGCGTCCTGCTGCAGTGCCTCAAGATGGTACACACATAAACGTTTCCAAACAAGACTTTTTGGTTTTAGATTGTCAGGCTAGATTGATTTGGAGCGTTGGAAGATGGAAATCCCAGGCTTTCTTGACACATTTGTAGACATAATCTAGATCAGGGGTCACCAACATGGTGCCCCCAGAACCACATGTGGTGCCCTCAAGCCTGTTCAAAAAATAGCACGACCCTCCAGTGAGCTGCATTTAAAATGCTATTTTATTCAGTTGCTCTTCCTTTTTAATGAAACTTGTATTTTCATAGATTTAAAAACATGTTTATATTACATGAAGTTAAGGTGAGCTCTGACTCTTTAGTTCAAAGGTCAGTACAGGTAGCCCTTCGTATGAAACGGTACTGATGAAGTAGCTCTCCGTTTCAAAAAGGTTGGTGATCCCTGATCTAGAACATCCTTTCAGGGTTCCTGTGCAGTTTAGAAATTGCTTTTTGTCATGTTGTAAGTATGGATAATAATATTCTGTGTCAGCGTCAGGCTTCAGAAAGCCTTCCTCCGATAGACGCACATTTGATGAATCAATCTTGTGTCTTGTCGTAGAGCCTGGGTCTAAGATTCCAGCTCTCGGGTGCTGGTGTTCTGTAACTTTAAGATGTCGCATCTTCAGCACACCCGATGAACTACCTAGGTCATCGGGAGGACTGTAATTCAGCCACAGACTCAGGTGCGTCGGAGCAGAGATGCATCTGAAAGGTGCAGGACACCGGATCCAGAGTACTGGGGTTTGATTTGCGTGTTCATGAGTGGGCAGCAGATGTTACAGTAGCTGCAGATGAGTAAATGTCATCAGTGTCGGCATAGCAAGGGGCCTTCTTGGTGGTGCTATAAGCCGAACCTTTGTGGGTAATGAGCTGATGGCTGGGAGCCGGTGCACCTGCTCAAACCAGCTCCCTAGTTAGAGACTTTTTTTATGTGGTTTTATTTATTTGTCTTGCAGGAGACCGACTGGAAGGTGCTGAAACTTGTTCTTGACAAACTGCCCTGGATGCTGCAGTACAAAGTGCTGCTGCTCACTTCGTCGTGCAGCTTGGATCAGCTCTGTTCTACACTCTGCTCCATGGTAGCACACGTTTATGCACACGTTACCGAGTCCACATACGGAAAGGGGGATCGGTCATCAGGGTTGATCTGTTTTGCTCTCCGTCTGCAAAGGTGACGGATCGTCAGATCTCGGAGCGTTTGAAAAAGATGCCAGAGGGGTTTTCCAGGACGGATGTTCAGCTGGCTGTGGTTCCCGTTCTTACGGCGATAACCTCTTACCACAACTACCTGGACCAATCCAGACAGGTGGACGTTATTAGATTTATTAGAATCCTGGCAGATAGCGTTACTATTTAGTCAGATGTTAATATTGCAGCTGGTGGTGAAGTGTTATTTAATAAAGTTTCATGCTGTCATTTTTTTAATTTCCTTCTTCCTGCTGCAGAGAGAGTTGGTTCAGTGTCTCGAGACTGGCCTCATTTACCGCTGTGCCAAACAGTGTGTGGTGGCCCTAACGATGTGCACGGTGGAGATGCCTGACATCATGATCAAGCTCCTCCCGTCTCTCATCGTCAAGCTCACCCACATCTCTGCTACCGTTGCCATGGCTTCGCCCATGCTCGAGTTCCTCTCCAGTGAGTCCCCAAAGCCAATCATTTTGGATATATTCTCACATTTTCCTGTGTACTGCTGGAGCTCGGCTATAGTTTCAGCTGCAAAACAGATTAAACGTTTTTTTTCTTTCTTTCTTTTTGTTGTATCCTCTGTGTTTTGCAGCTCTGGTGCGCTTGCCCCATTTGTATGCCAACTTTGTAGCCGAGCAGTATGTAAGCGTGTTCGCCATCTCCCTGCCCTACACCAACCCCTCGAAGTTAGCGCCGTCACACATTAATATGCATTTAGTCAGCTTCGTAGGCTCTCTGTGATCTGTCATTTATTTCCATCCCCATCAGGTTCAACCAGTACATCGTGTCCTTGGCCCACCATGCGATCGCCATGTGGTTCATTCGCTGCAGGCTTCCCTTCCGCAAGGACTTTGTTCAGTACATCACCAAGGTGAAACGACACTGTCATCTACCAGGCCATCCTTTCACTCTTTTAACTTTTTTCTATTTTCCCAAAAACATAGGGAAAAATAGGAGAAATATTGCAAGAAAGAGATATATTCAGGCTTGAAGTGCTCTTTCTGCGCGAGTTCTCACTGGAGCTGAAATGGAGGTCTGCCTGTGGAAAGAGTGCAAGATGAAGCAAATTATTTCTTATTGTAGGACCCTTTTTTTATTTTGGCTGTAGGTTTTGATTGTTTGACTTTGCAACTGCATAGACAAAAGAAACTTTAAAAAATGTATGCTCCCTGGTAGGGCTGAACGATTTTGGAAAATAATCTAATTGTGATTTATTTTCTTAATATTGCGATTTAATGCAATTTTTTTTCCCAGTTTAATTTATCATGCGTTTTAAAATATATACAAACAACAAATCAATATGTTTCCTCGCCATGTGGATTAGTTGCTAAAAGACCCAAAGAATCTAAACTCCGTGCAGAAATGACTGCGTTCTGCCTATGATTAATTTCAACCAAAATTACAATTTTGACTTTTCTCTGCATTAACCACAAGCAACAAAAATGGCCTCTAAATAAAGATGTTTGTAAACAAGGACTATTTTAAACATGAACTTTTAATGTTTCTATTGATCAGAATATTATTCAAGAGAACAGCTTTTAATTTAATTGGACATCAATCCTTGTTGAACATAAAGTGCAAAGTCCAACCAACAAGCAAGTCTATGTATTAAACTGATTGACCAGTACTTAATACTTTGTATGATTATACAAACTCTAAAACAAGTAATACAATTAGATTATCTCACTGCTGCAACTGTCTTCCCTTCCATGTGGAGGCAAACCCACTTCAAACATTTTACTGACACCTAAAGGACGCGTCTAATTCCCTAATTGTTACATAGCCAAAAATTGCAGACTCTGCAATTTTTCTCTGTTTTTTTAAATCACGATTATATTGAAAATGCAATCAATTGTTCAGCCCTACTCCCTGGCTTAAGGCCAGGTTTATGTAATGCCAAAACATGAGACCATAAAATATTTTTTCCCCCTTTTTTGATATACATATTCTTTACACTTCAGCAAAATTGTACAGAATGCAATTTGTAGGGGGGAAAAATACAAGTAAACATCCTGACTTGGTAATATTGGCCCACCTGACCTTGTGACCAGATTGTGATGATACCTCTTGTCCACAACCCTCTTCAGGTCTTCTACCAGATTTAGTTTTAGACACTGCCTAGGCATTTCTAGATTTTTGGTTAGAATCACTGTGATGCTGAGAAATAAAATCTCTAACATCTTTAGCTTTCTGGCTCACACCTGAAGGTTTTAAAACCTTAAAACTAGCTAGCATTTGGTGCATTTGATAATTTTATCAAACTCCAGTTCTATCTTAATGCCGCAGCATGATGCTGTGTTTCACTGTGGGTCTGCTGTTCTTTAGTTTTAACTTAATTTTGACCCTTTGTAACCCCGCTAGAGCAGCTAAACTTTTTCTGGTTAATCAGATTTTCTATAGTAGATGTGATGGCAGCTGTGTTACCTTGAAGACTAATTGGATTAAAATAAAGTATTAATTTAAGGGTATGCACAGGTTTGTTACCAGGGTATTGAACCTTTATTACATTTTTCTTTTTTTCCTCCTGCTGTCTTATGCATCTGGACTCAGGTTCAGGCTTATTCAAGCACATTTCAGAGTGACGTTTGTGAGCGTTTCTCTCTCCGTCTCCGTGTCTCTATGCAGGGTTTGCGCTCCAACGCCCTGCTGCCGTTTGACGACGGACATGAGCAAAGCCCTTTCCGTGCACGAAGCACCAGCCTCAATGAGAGGCCCAAAAGGTAAAGCACGTTTCCTCATTCAGCTGAAGTACCGCCTGGCAGCGCCGCACACAGCCCATGTGGCCGATGCCGTTTAAGAGGGGGATAACTATGGGGGTAACTACGCTGATGTCTTTAACTGCTGTGACTCCTCTCAGGTTGCCATGGTGGTCATAATTTCTTTTACATTTTCTGTTCATGGTTTTCAAACGGTTCTGTCACAGTTTATCGTGCAGATGACTCGTAGTGGATGTCATTTCAACTCTTATCATCTGTATAATGTCTTAGCATTTCATTTTTAGTGTTTTTTTTTTTTTTAGCTGCTTGCAACATATAATTCAGCCGTTTTTGTATTTTGTTCCTCACTTGTTTGTTTATAACTATGCAAATAGGCTGGGCTCAGAACAGAGTTAAGGTTTTTCTTTCTCTCTGTCAAACTTAACATTTCACAGTTTTTTTTTTTTTTTGTGATAGCAAACACTCCCCCTGTTCATGAGGGGAGCTCTCTGACGGAGAGTTGTAAGGATTGCTCTCCGAGTTAGCTCTGGTTTGTTGCTTTTACCTTTTGCAACTGGCCTTTGATGCTACAGACACGTGTAAGGATGCCAATATTTCATCAGTCCAGCTGAGATTTATCAACTCGGAGCATCTCCTGAATAGAGAGTTATAATCTAAAGATTGTCGTAAAATAACAGCATTAAAGCCGTGTTAAATGGCCCATTTTATGAAGAGGAGCTTCGTGTTTTCTCAGAGGTTCTGAGAAAAATCAGAAAACTCCAGAGATCAGCTTTACTTCCTCCTAAATAGCATAAAAACCAGATTATTTATATGTTCTGGGCAACGCATGACTGGGCTTTACCACAAAAGCTAATTGGCAAATACTCTTCTGTTGGGGAAGAATATGACCTGAATCATGACCGTTGAACCTTTCTTAGTTTGTCATGTTACAACAACACACTTCTATGTTTTCACTGGGATTTTATGCGATAGACCAACACAAAGTGGAAGTGAACTGATGCATTGTTTTCAACGTTTCATCGCAAATAAAAATCTGAAAAGTGTGGTGTTCGTTACTCGTCATCCCTCTTCACTCTAATACCATTAAATAAAATGCAGTGCAACCTGATGTCCTGCCCTTTAAATGGGTTTTGATCAAATCATACCTTGATGTTGGAATAGCCCAATGTGTGACGACGCCTAAATTGTTGTTCAGCGAGGCTGTCAGGATGCCCAAAGCTGAATACAAATGTACGGCACACTTCTCAGATTTAGATTAGTAGAAAAAGCCTTTAGGAAACCATCCAGCATTTTTCTGTGCATTTCACAATTATGCAATCTTTTGTTTTGGTCTAGAACAGCGGCTTCCAAACCTTTTGCTTCAGGGGGTCCCAAATGTGAGCTTGAAAATAATTGCAAGCCACAAAATCTTTTAGTTTTAATTTTTAACTAAAAGAGAAAAAAATAGACAAAACACAATATTTTAATAAAGAGATAATTGTAAATCTGAAGCTAAACATCTCAAAGGGTTTGCCTTGTTTAAAAAAAATAAAAAAATTCTATTGTTCAGATTGATCATTGTCTAGATTTTATGTTGTTTTAGCAACAAGAACCGATATGGGTCGCTCCTTTAAAAAAAAAAAAAAAAAAAAACTTGCCTTATTTAACCAGGTTTACAAAATGGGTTTGTCCAATTGTCGTGGTTTGGTGTAAAAGTCACAGGATGCCTGATTTGCTATTAAATTGAATTAATGCAAAACACAAAAACATGGTTGACGCTGTTTTACCTTCCATTTTTTAAAAATACTATAATTTGCGGTCGAAGGCCACAGAAATTCCTCTTCGACGGACAAAAATGGCCCCTTAGCCACTCTTGGACACCCCTTGCCTATGAAATTAAATCTAAATAAAGTACATTGTTGTTTGTGGTTGTAACATGACTAAACATGAAGAGAGAGGTTCTATCAGTGTGGTCCCTTCACTAATATTATACCAGTAGTGAATATTAACCCACCTCCATTAGCTCACATGTGGTTTCATCATCCTTGTGCTGTCCATGTCCGCTGCAGGATTGGTGCTCGGCACATGAGATTTCACGCTGATCATTAAGTTCCTTCATCCAGTGCTGGTTCACTTTTAAGATTACTTTATTAAAACCAAAAGCTTTTCTCTTATATTATTCTTTTATATTCTACCAGCTTTTCTCCGATACACAACTGTAGTCCAGACGTTTTTGTTCAGTTTCTGATGTTTTACTGTCGATTTTGCAAGGCTTGTGCTTTAGTCCTCTTAATGGGTCAAAAGTGCCACAATCCACAAAGTCCATGTTTACTTGAATCTTCATATATGTGACAATTTAAATGAATGGTTATCATTTAAAACAAATTCAAATATTTACCAGTTTGTTAAACACAGAACAAAAACACTTGAGTTTACTGTTATGTATTTTTTTTTTTTTATGTATTTTTGAGCTTCAATTTATCATAAAATATTTTCGACTTCGACTGTTGCCAGTTAATCAGATCCTGAAATCTGATTGGTTAATCTACACAACAAACTAATTATACACCAATCAGCTTGTCTATTGCAGGCTTTGCCCCAACCCCTGACTGATTTAAAAAGCCCACTTTTTAAATATTATCATTCTATTTTAGACATTTGATTGTAATTATTAAAGATTATTTAGGGTTTTGGAGAGGTGTTAAAACCAGGGCTTTGAACCGATTTTTTTCCTAATCGGTTTGTTCCGAACAGAAACGGAATTATAACGTTTCCGGTTATGAGTTCCACCAATAAATTGACGTTCCCGAACCGGTTAGAACAAAAAAATACTGTTCCCGGAACGGTTAATTTCGTTCCTGTCAGCTGTTTGGAATGAGTGTTTTACTTAACGATGGATCGTAATCAGTGACGGACTGGGATTAAAAAACGGCCCTGGCATTTTCACCAACCAGCGGCCCACATGGGGACGCGCACGCACGCACATGCCCGCAACACACAGATATAACTTCACATGCACGGAAATAACACGCAAGTTTGTAGCCCCATTGGTGTTGAACTCTAACTTTAATATGCATGAAAACTGAACCAAGAGGCATTTCAGTGTTTCCCGCAGGAATTTGTAAAGTTTTGCGCGGACCGAGGGGGGGGGGGGGGGCGGCGTATCCATGTGTTTTTTTCCCTGCCATTCACTATATGCACGTGCGAAAGCAGCAACAAAAAAAACGCGTGTTAACGTCAAATAAACATGCAAGCATACCGAGTTCGTTTGTTTGGGTTTTTTTTGGAATGTTGGCGAGGCGGTAGCGTGAGTTTGGCGAGGCGGGAAACCCTGCATTTGGCTTATTAGTGGGCCGAGAGATAATGTAGGCCTACAATGAACAGGGTGAAAGGGGCGGCGGCGCACACCCGACGATCATGCCGAATGCCAGACCGTCCAGTCCGTCACTGATCATAATTTACCTGTTATTTAAGATGTGTAGCTCTAGTGGAGACACCGCTCTCGCTCCATTCAGTCAGCGAATGTGTGATGTGATGTCACACAGGAAGTGAAACTCAGCCGTCATGGTAACGTGCGCAGGAAAATAATTACTTTTTTTTTTTAGTTAATTAGGCAACGAAAACTTTGAGGAACGAAATAAAACCGGTATTAACCGGTTACCATTATTTTTAAATAAGTGTTCCAGTTCCAGAACATAAAAAATAATAACGTTTCCGGTTTCGTTTCTGTTCCCTGTAAAATACAAAAAGTTCCCGGTTTTCGTTTTCGTTCCTTGAACCGGTTCAAAGCCCTGGTTAAAACAGTCAAATAATTGTAGGTTTATTCCTTTACTTTATTTAATGCATGTGTTTCCTGTTCATGTATTTACTCACATTATCACATACATGAACATATATTTAGCAAGTTTAAAACCTTTGGATTGTGGCACTGTTGGTCTTCCGTATTTCCATCCCTATGGTTCTGTCATATTAGTCGCTTCTTTAACTTTGAACCTGCTGAAATGTGCATTCTGTTGCTCTCCTGAATACTTCCTATGTGTTTTTAATTTTTGAGTAGCAGAGGCTGTTTGACCCTCTGCTTGTAGCTGGTGTGTTTATTTTGGTTTCAGCATTTCTTAAAACCCTCTTTTCTTTCTCCGTTCTCCTGTTATATGATTCATGTTGTTCACTGCTGTTAATTTTCACCTTGTTATGTTTGTTTTTTTTTCTTTATTTGACCCCCTCCTCTGCTGCCTCCTGCGATTGGGTGCTGCCTTGTTGTTGTGGTTTTGGGGTGGTTGTGTCATCCTGGATCCTCTCCACATTGCTCCTGGCCCCTCCCTCCTGTGACTCCCGTCCTTTGATGTCTTTGATCTGTGACCCCCCCCCTCGCCCTGCGTGGTGTTTGCCTCTGGTCACCTGCTCATACTGCTGTGGTGCTCGGTGATGATTCCTGCTGTCCCCTGGTGTACTTCTTCCACTATCACCCCCAAACCACTGCCACCCTCATGACGGCCCACCCCTTTACCGCCCAACATAATGCCAACCCTGGCCTCCGTTCCTGTCACTCTTTGCCACGGATCCCTCCGCACCACCCAGCCTGCGGGCTGGAAAAGTGGCAAAGCCAGCAGCATCTGTAGCCAATAGCAGCAGCTCTCCAGTTAAAGAGCTGAGGGACCTTTCGGCCATGGAGGCTTTCCGCTCCCGCAGCATCAGCGTCTCCGAACACGCGGTTCGCAGGTTAGAAAAGAATCTCCTTGGTGACGAAGCAGAAAAATCTAAAAGTTCAACGGTAACAGCCTAAACACTTGTTGCTTCCTCCATGGGATGGTTGACGGGGTCGACGTCAGAGGGGTCCGTCGAGCAGTCGTAGGGGGGGGGGGGGGTTGTTGTAGAGGGGACTCCTGGAGTGGGTGGTGCATGCTGGAGGAAGGTGTGTGATGGCCTTTTTGATTTCTTTTCGGCTGTCCTTGTATATGTGCTGTTTTTAGATTTAGTTCATATAATTTGCTTTTTGCATGCAGTGTTTGTCGAAGCCATTGGAAAACATCTTGATCCACTTGGATGTTTTGTTTTTTCTCTCCCCCCTTGCTCTAACATGAATTTTGCTTTATTTTAATTGTTTTGTTGTTTGTCTGCACTTTTTGATTCAGCTTTAATTTTTTTTTTGCTGGGTGAATTGCTGACTGGTTTCGATTGGCTTTTAACTGCAAATGAACACTAAGAGGGACTGGTGCCCGGCACGTGTGTGTTCAGAGTGGTGCCATCTTCACGTTTCTCTTTGACAGCAACTGTGACCCGCAGCTTTGGCCTCCTCCTCTCTGTAGTGAGGGGAGCGGGCACTTCTGTTTCCTCTGCCAACGACGGGCACAACAGCAACACAACAGCTTTGTTTGCCTGCTTGCCATCTTTTTGGTTTCATTCGGCTTCACTGGAACATCCACTATGCTGCTATGACCATGGCAATCTATTAGTCTGGGATGATGGGAGTAGCTTGGGCTGAGGTGAAACGATGCCTAGTTTGATCAGCTAAAAAGATCTCCATCACCACACACACCCACACAGATTCTGTTTGCCTTGCTTGTTTGCCTCATTTATGGTCATGTGACTGAATAAAAGGAGATCGAACACTGCAGTGCAGCTAAGTATTCACACCCCTATAACCTTGTCACTTTACAGCCATAAAGATCGATACGATTTTTTTGGGGGGATTTTATGTGATATGCCAACAAAAGTAACTGTAGCGTAAAGAAAACGGCACACTATCGCTTTCATTTTCCTTTAAAGAATCTGAAAGCCTTCAAGAGGGGCTGAAAATCACAGCCCCCCCCTTCCTTGCAGACCTTTTACCTTTCATTTAAGTGTGAGGCGTAAGTTTATTGGGCTGTGGCTTTCCCAGGTTGCACTTCTGGAGCATGAAACTTTATGCTAGTTCATTGCAAAAGGGTTCAAGTTCAGACTGGTTGGATGGAGAGCATCTCTGAATATCAAATTTTCCAGTTTCACCAGAGTTTATCAATTAGATTTAGGGCTGAACTTTGAATGCGCCATTCTAACACGCGATTGTAACTATGTTCATTCCAGCGTAGCTCTGGCTGGATGTTTAGAGTCAGCGGACTGCTGGAAGGTGAACCTCTACCCTAGTCTCAGGGTTTCTTCCAGGATTGTCCTGTATTTAGCTCCAACCATCTTTCCTTCTGTTGAAGAACATCCACACAGCACGAGGCTGCCCCCACCAGTTTCACCTGGATATTATGTGTTCAGGGTGAAGAGCAGTGTTAGTTTTCTGCCACAAATTGTGTACGACATGATAAAAACAACAACAACTATGGTCTCCTTTAGCCATGGCACCCTCTGCTGCATCTTTGCTGGGTCCCCTAATGCTCCATCTTATGGCCTTAGAGAACATGGAGCAGAAACACGAAAAGAACACAGAAGCACTGATCCAGGAATACTTTCTATGTGAGAGAAAAGTAAAAAGGTAATGGCAGTAGTTGCTCCTTTAGTAGCTTCATCTAGAAGAGAAACAGCTAAGCAGATAAGCTGTGAGCCAGTTTTCATGAAAGAGAGCACATATAGTTAGCTGTAGTAAAAGCCAATAGCTACTATTGGCTGTCCTGTCAGGTTTTCTCACCTCAACTGTAGGAGGATGAAGCTCCTCCAGAGTCGCCATGACTCTCTTGGCTCCTTCTCTGATTAATGCTCTCCTGCCTGGTCTGCCGGTGGGCGGCCATGTCTTGGTAGGTCTGCACAGGTGAGCTCAGTTTACCGCATTGACAACCTCTAAAGCCGGTTGGGGTTATAGTTATGAGTTGTCATGTCTGACATTTCTTCTTTATTTGCAAAGATGTTTTGTTTCTGTTTTTCCATTTCATAATTAAGCGAAGCTTTATGTTGGTCCATCACTTAAAATCCTAACAAATCATGTTGAGGTTTGTGGCAAAATGTGACAAAGGTTACAGGAGAATGAAAACTTGTGCGAGGCGTATTATGCCTTAGTTTCCCAACAGATGGCAGCAACACATTAATATGTCTAACGTTTGTTTGACAAACTAACAAGGATTTGTCAGACTGTTTGAAGACTGCAGTGTAGATCTTCTTAACCTGCTTCATCTGGTGAATGGCTGCAAATAGATGTTTTTTTTTTTTTTTCTTTCTGAAATTTATTTAGGTTTGTTTAGTATTGTTAGATTTAAAACCTGTATCCAGGTGTACACAAACTCCAACATGACCATGTTTAATACTTACCTGTTTTATTTGTTGCAATTGATAATTTGCCTTAAATGCACAGAACAATTTAACTTGAACGGCTATAAATTGAATGTGGAGTGGTTCATGGTCATGTTTTTAAGGAGTTTGTGCCCACTGCTCATTTTAATACAAATATTAGTCAAGTAAGAAAAAAAAACAAGGTAAGTTGGGGGAAATCAGTAGATATGATTTTGCTTCATATTCTTGGGCTTGGTCTGATTGAGAGAGTTTATATTTCTCTATCTAAACAGAGAACACATTCACAAAGAATTATTAAACAGATGTTTTCAATATTGAGACATTTAAATTTGTTAATTATCCGAAATTTAGTCTGCACCTTGTTTGTATAGAGAAAGGCATATCAAACAAATTAAGTCTGATGCCTTTAGTTAATTTTCCATTCCTGCCTCTACTTCCTTCTAACAGTCTATTATTTGTAACTTCTTTCCTTTTTAAAGTTTTTTTTGTCTTAATGATTTGGATTTGAAACGTTCCACGGCCTTGAATAATCCCTCCTGTCAAGAACAGACACGTCTCAGTCGGCCTGGAGTGTGGAGCGCTCATTATGAGCGTCAAATCAGGCTTTCAGCTCCTGTTCTGTCTAACGCCGGCTGAGACGGGTAGCAGCTTCCATGTCCACAGATACTCGCTGCTTTCTTTGCAGAAAATGAGTCGAGAGTTTTCACTCCACACTGGACAGCGATAGAGAGTCTGCTCACGCTTTGCTTTTACTTCTTAGCTGTTTTGAGCCAAAAATATTCTCATTAAACTAGTCCAATCAGCAGAGAGACCTCCTTTGGAAAACTTTCCATTTGGCAAAAAGAAACCAAAAATTATAGCAGCCTCTGAGCTCACTCAGACCATGTCCCTGCCGTTGTCTGTATTTTGTGTGCTTGGAACAGTTTTTTTTAATCATTATTTTACTTTTATGCATGCATATAAATGCTTGGTTTGCACGTGATGTAGATGGAAACTTGATCACCGGTGTGGCGTCTGTGCGTATTTTTTGCCATATAATTAATGTTGTCTCAGAGCATGCATGCCCATGCACACCGATACTGCATGCCTTTCTCTTGCTCTCCTGCTGTTTAGCAATCTCTCGTTCTTTATCCCCTCTTTTAGGATGCACACTTCAACCACTACCTGCAGCCTGGGCTCTGCTGATGAAAATGCAGTGACTCAGGCCGATGAGGGGCTCAAGACTGTCCACCTGGAGCTCACAGAGACTTGTCTAGACATGATGGCAAGATACGTGTTTTCAAACTTCTCTGCTTTGCCAAAGAGGTTAGTGAGTTTTTTTTTTTAAGCTAGAGACTATATCCGGTTGTAAAGATTTAAAATGGCAATACAGATTTTAGCCGGTTCGTCCCAAACTGATTGCTCAACATTGGGAAAACAACAGTCTTGTGAAAACAACAATCAATATAAAAATATATATTTTTTTTATATTTTCTGTCATGGGTGGTTATTAACTACTTATATTAGGAGCAACAGTCAGACCATTGGAGATTGGGATCAGCCTGTAACTTTAAGACACAGAAACATGTTTCCTACATTAATCAAAATCGCTTAGGTTATCGTTAGTATTGTTAATTCTAAAATAGATTTACAGGACAAAGAGCTCTGGAAAGTTTAGTCTTGGAAAAATAGGAATAATTTGAGCATTTAATACTAGAAATTAGCACAATTAGTGCCGTTAGCATTAGTACGTTTAAACATTGATTTCTGTGCGTACTACTTGTGGAGCGTAAACCCTTATTTTAATGCTGAAATATCCAAAGAACTGCCAACATTTCTAAACCCAGCATGCTATCTGGTGGACTGAGGTAGAACGTTCAAAAAGATAAAACTGAACATTTTCTGTAATATATTCAGCTTCCCGTTATCTACCAAAAGTCTAATTGTTTGTAGCAGCCAACATTTCTTTGTAGAAAATTCTTGCAGCAAGAAGGTCCTGGGTTCAAGTACACCCCTGGGTCTTTCTGCAGGGAGTTTGCATGTTCTCCCTGTGCATGCGTGGGTTCTCTCCGGGTACTCCGGCTTCCTCCCACAGTCCAAAAACATGACTGTTAGGTTAATTGGCTTCTCCAAATTGTCCTTAGGTGTGAATGGTTGTTTGTCCTGTTTGTCTCTCTGTGTTGCCCTGAGACAGACTGGCAACCTGTCCAGGGTGTACCCCGCCTCTCGCCCAGTGAACGCTGGAGATAGGCACCAGCACCCCCCGCCAGCCCATGAGGGATTAAGCGGTTTGGAAAATGGATGGAATGGATGGATGGAGATGTTTGTTACCGCCCAGCCGACTGTTCACCTGTCAGCTGGAATCGTCTGATTTCTGTCACCAGCCAGTTTCTTGTGCTATTGCAATATTTATTGTAGCTGAAGCTATATAGTTGTAATTGTTAAGGAAAATGTTAATGATTTGTCTCCCTGCTGTCTTCTTAGGTCGCCCATCGCAGAGTTTTTATTAGCCGGAGGTCGCAGCATGACCTGGTTGGTGGGCAACAAGCTTGTCACCATTACAACCAGCGGGGGAGTCCGAACGCAGGCGTTGCTGGGCCTGGATATCTCTGAGCGTCTTAGTGGAGGAGGGGAAATGACGAGGTGATGCAAGCTTGCAGACACACCAACTTGACTTATGTCGTTGGGTTATTTTGTTTGTTTTTGCCTATTTGACAGATTTACGTTTGCTTCTCAGCGACAGCAAGGTGTTAAATTTCCCCTTGACTATTTGTCCTTACAGAAAATCTGAAAAATATAGTTCTGTTCACAGAAATGTTCCTACATATTCAAAATTTCCTAAAGGGAAATGTTTTTTTTTTTTTACATCTGGTTAGTAGATTTAATTCTGTCTGTGATCGATGTGTCAGATATACCTCTTCAACCAGACTGAGTCGACTCCAGTGATCCTTCACCAGAGCAGACGAACTCACAGAACTAGTTACACCGTAACAAGACAAATTCATCCTGGATAATCCAGACTATCCCTGCATATTTCAGAGGGATTAACTTAAGAGAGGAACAGTTGCCACTCTCCTTCACAGCCACAATGAACCCCAAAGCCTCAAAAAATTATATTTAGAGGATTTGATAAATATCTTCCTGTTCTTATTTAGTCATCTATTCCTCCGTGTGTTTGCATTGCACAGGGAGCTGTCCTCCCTGTGCAATGCATTCAAAACAAATTATAGCTGACATGATCCACTTCTTAATTCAACGGCAGCATGCTCTTCACATTTCTGTCATGCAAAAATAAAACACAGCTTCAGGTCAAACGCTAATTGGTTACCTGGCTGAGATCCGCAAGGATTTCTGAAATCTGCTGGGTTTGCAGGTCCGATCCGTCACTTCACACGCGAATGACCAAAGAGGCTCCGGCCAAACTGGAGTCGCAGTCCAGTCAGCAGCAGAACAGAACAGCTCGGACACGAGTCCGCTCCAGGTCAGGTAAGCATGTAGACCGTTTTACAGACGGTCAGCTGTCGTATGGCCCCTAAAATCAGGTAGCTTTCATTCTCTCCTGGACACGTCGCTCGTTTCAAGTCTGTTATTTGGCCTGAGATGATTATCCTTATTGGCACCTGATATTATGCTTTCACATAAGGTATTACAGCAATGCATGACTTATTTCTCACTTTATAAAATTGTGTTTGGGGTTTCCTGAATGTATTTTGTTTTATTCTTTATCTTCTTCTTACACTTCTAGGGGTAAATATCTCATTATAGCATCTTTTTGTCACTGAATCAGCGTGGAGAATGTCTGTCTTTGTGATTAAAAAGCAACTATCCTTGTTTTGCAGGTGGCCATGCTCTGCGTGCCGGTCCTATTCAGAGTCTCAGTCCTCTGGTTTCCCCCTCTGAGGGAGAGTTGGCCTCTCCTCTTTCTCCTTCCTCTGGACCCACCTTAGATAGTGTTGGTCCTCCCTCCTCCACTTCTACTCTGTCGGCCCCCCCTCCTCTCAAAGATAACCCCAGCCTCGCCGAGTTTGTTCCAATGCTCACTCAAGGTTGGGCAGAGATCTTCATACGGAGACCTTCAGGTATTCCCTCGCTGGACTAGGTCCTTTCTGATGGCTCTTTTGTTTCAGTTTCGTTCTGTCTAATGACATGACGTGATACAGCAGTATAAATGTGTTTTCTTTCACCTCAGGTAACACCAGCTGGCTGATGTGTCTGGAGAACCCGCCCAGTCCCTTCTCCTCTGAGCTGGGTAACATGCCGCTGCAGGAGCTGTCCACTGTCCTGATGGCAATGGAGGGAGTGAAGGAGCCTCCTACTCAGACGGCCAGTGCTCCAGCCAGCACGGCCGCCCCAGCGCCAACGTCCGTCTCCGAACCTCTGACTCAAACGCACAGCAGCGTTGGAGGGAAGGCCAACCTGTTCCAGCGCTCCAACACCGGTGAGTAGGAGCATTAGGGGTTCTGGCACAAGCCACGGTCTTTCTATAGTTTATTAAACTAAAATATATTCTTGTCAATGTATATTTTTTATTGCAGCCTGTCCTGTACCTGCTTAGGAAAAGCTTTCCCACATCATGTTGCTGCCACCACTTTGCTTTACAATGGGGACAATATTTTCAGGGGTTTTGTTTTCCCTCATATGGCGTTTTTGTTTTTAGGCCAAAAAGCTTTTTCTTTGTCTCTTTTGACCAGAGCACCTTCTTCCAGGTTCGCCGTGTTGCTTCAATGACTTGAGCCAAACAGGAAACAGGACTTTCTATGGCTTTTTGTTTTTGTCTGCCTATTCAACTCTTCAATAAAAGCCAGATTTGTGGACAAAATGTTGAAAACCTTAACAGCTACGAACATTTCTGCAAAACACTGTAGACGTTGAGCATAAGCGTGTCCATCTTGTGCCTTCCTGCTTGGTAATTATGCCCTTTAATGCAGGGTTTCCCAAAGTGTGGTGCGGGTGCGCGAGCTGCCACTAGGGGGTGCGCGAGGCAAAAACTGTAATGGCGTCTGACCGTGTTTTTTTTTCCCCCCCCACACAATAAGGAAGTGTAAAAAAGCATTTCTTTTGTAAAGCTCAAAAAACTGTTTATTTAATCAATAAATAAAAATGTATTGTAATGATCCTTATTAGACTTTATTGATAAATACTGTTGCACACTTACTCTCCTTTAAATCAGATTACTTTGGGGTCATAGCGGAAGAAATGTGTGGCTTCCGGGGAGAGGAGTCGTTATTCGGTGGAGTGCAAGCTGTCCCGTCCTGTTCGTCGTAAAATAAAGTGTTAGCAGCAAAACCTCGTCTGGTGCTTGGGTGTCATAACGGAACGATACATTATTAACACGAAAATGTTAATAAACTATTTATTTAGAAGAAATCTTCTTCTACGCTTCATTTTAAGATGAAAAATCCGCATTGTGCTGTATATGCGCATATTTGGTCTCTGCTTCAATAGTTCTCGCAAATATGCTCAATAGGCTGAAATCGGGGGAACAGGTGAGACATCTAAGGTGAAAGGTAGTCATTAAAGAGGAGAGGAAGAGAGTGAGAGAGAAATTGGAGGCAACAGAGGAGAGAATCGCAACGGATCCGGGAGAAGAAAACGAGCGCATGACACGCATACCGCTGTCGTTACCGCGGGTCCTGGGAAAAAAAACGCTGCTCCTGGGGGGATTTTTTGATTACACGCATACATGTGTAATACTTCTCATTGCAATTCAGACAGGCGCAGACTGCGCCGTGCAGATCATTTTAAAGAGGCGGTTTTAGCGCATATTCAGACAGAAACGGGCTGGGGGAGCCGAGGTGTGTTGCCGTGGGCGTGTTTACCTGCTGAAGGTAACCGCTGTGAAACAATCAAAGATTTCTCTGATTAATAACATCTTTATGGAGCGCTAGAGTTATTGTTACTCTGTAATTCTTTACCAGTTCTTTCTCTCTCGCTCGCTCGTCATCGGACAAAAATCAAACTGCTTTGTGTTTGTATTTTGCGGTGTGAAATTGTGCATCATACTCAGATTTAGAAGCGTTGTTACGACGTTTGAGTTGTAACTGCAACCGTTTTATTTATTTATACATACATACAAACATATATATATATATATATATATATATATATATATATATATATATATATATATATATATATATATATATATATATATATATATATATATAATCTTGGGGGTGCGTCAACCCGGCTGGGACATGGAAGGGGGTGCACGGCTAAAAAAGTTTGGGAACCCCTGAATGCATTAAGCTTAATGCCATATTTATTACCTGTTGGTACTTTTTCACAGTGGACCAGCTTGTGAAAAAACTGATAAATGCTTTCAAAGCTCTTGTTTTTATTCAATGTTTCCAGTTTAGTGCAAACCTTCATCCTGTTCTTGATTGGCCTTTTTGCGTTTGAGACTTTTCTCCAGTTATTTATCTTCTCCTGTATCCTCATCATGATGGAAATGCTTGTTTGTGATTGGCTGTGGTGTGTTTTGTGGCTCTATGTGCTCCTGACCCACCCCTCTCCCCCCCATCCTGACCGCAGTGAGCGGCTCGCTCTGGTCTTTGGGTCTGGCCCCCCCAGGCCCTCCGCCTCCTGGCAGGTTGCACAGGAGCATTTCCTGGGCAGGTACCGTCATCCTGTGTGACCCCACGCCTCTCCCCCCTTCCAGAAAAGTCCTGGGGTAGTATATTTCTTCTCACTTGTACAAACCGGTGGTCTTTCAGGCGCAATGCAGAGATGGTTTAGAGCCGTTTTATCCATTTTTCATCTGAAACAAGGAAATAGTCTGAAACGGCTTTAAGAATTGGACACATACAATTAATTTAAACAAATGAGACAAAAATATTGTTCCTGATTATGTGTTGAGGAAGCAAAGTAACTTATACATGCAGTGGGGGAAATAAATACTTAATCCATTGCTGATCTTCCAAGTTTTCTCTCAAATCAAAGCAAGTTGTCCAAATTTCATTCTATAGTTTAATTTTAATGCACAGGCAAAGTATAAAACAGTTAAAAATGTGTTTGTCATTCAGTGGGATCATTAAGTGGCCTTGAACTCAGTGCAGGAACCTTTATTGTCCAGCGCAGCTCTAAGACCTTGTTGGTAGCTGGTTACTCAGTTTTCACCCATCTCAGAGATCGTGGCCCACTCCTCCTTAAAAAGAAAAAAAAAACAACCTTTAGGCTTCTTGGCTGCTGCTCTGCAATGCCAGACTTCAGCTCCCTCCAGAGATGTAGGTGTGAAGAATGGCTACACCTCTCCAGCACCATACAGTTCCTCTTGTTTGGCCACTCCATCACTGTCTTGGTTGTTTTTCCTGAGTTCTTGTCATGCTGGAAGATTTAACCGGAAATGACCCCGTCCATCGTTTCCTGAATGTGCTGAGCACGTTGGTTCAGACGGCGTGCTTCGGATCATACTCGGCCTTTCTTTTCCTCCCAACATGGTGGGTTGAGATTCAAAGATCACTCAGATCACTTTCCCCCCGAAGTCTCCTCTGAATCTCTCTCTGCATTGGCAAGTTTTTATTGCAAGAAACCCACAAGGTATAAGCTTTATTGCCAAGGAGCATTGGTATCTTCCCAGCAGTACCTTTTTGTAAATGTTTGCATGAGAGGAGTGTCTTAATAAAGTTCTGTCACAGTGAAGAGGACCGTCACTTTCAGTCAGCAGAGCTTAGAGATGAAGAACCTGAAGCTTAAGATCACTAAGAACAGTTTTAAAAGTACAGCATTACTTTGTATTTTCATTGTAAGTAGAAGACAAGTTGAAGGAAAATCTTGTCAGTTTTCTATCCTACAAACATATTAAAATAAAACTCAGTTTTGTGAAAGACCGGCTGTTTTTTGCCTAAAACTTTGTACAAGTTGAGTTTCTCGTCATTCCTGCTTTCCTCGGGAGGAAGTCCTGCCTGCTCTTGGATCTGTCAATCAGTAGCAGAGCAAAAGTTGCAAATTTACTAGTTTTTATTGTTTGATTCTTTTTTTTTTCTCTCTCTCTCCCAATATCTTCTCTAACTCTTGAATTTCTGAAATATACTCCCAGGGTACCCCTTAACTTTTGTTGTCAACAGGAAAGGCCCATACCTCTCCAGGCGCTTCTTTGTTTGTTGCATGAGTCTGGATGAGAAGGGAGTAGATGAACAGAAACAACCTGCTGAACTGATCTGAGCTCAGTGCTTTTGTGTGTGAGCCGCTTTAGGTCGTGATCTAATTCCTGGCTCAGAGTGTGTTGATCGATGTGGAAATGTATTTGATTCTGTTTCATGTCAGAATGAATAATTCGCATCTTCAACTAATTAGACTTCAGAGAGGCTGTGTCAATAATAAATACTGACAGCTGCTGAAATCTTATTTTTCTTTTTTCAGTCTTGCAGCAGTATGTGTTTGTGTGTCTGTGTGACTAACACTGGACATAGTTAATGTGAGTTATTTACGCATGTCTCCGTCTATAAGGCATGTAACGATTGCTGTGTCCTGCTGCAGACTCTGTGGTGGTACTGGAGGAGGCCTCGAGGGTCCCAGCCGAGCCCGCCCCACTCGAGTGGGTGGAGGGTGAGGAGTTTGAGCCGGTGCCCACCGAGCCCATATTCATCTCCGCTGACAAAGATCCCCTTCCTGGAATGCTCAGCAGGGTAAGTAGCTGATTGAGGCCTAATTGGATAGAAAGGAACATATTATTCTGCCTTGAGCTGAGCGTTCGGGCTGAACTTAGATCCACTTGCAGACTGACTCACAGAGATCGATGTGATTAATAAGCTTGTACCGATGACTAGAGCAAAGAAGAAAAACAACCCATTTTCATCCACTCACATTCAGACACGATGGAGTACTGGGGCCATTTTTAAAGACAAATGAGGAAAGCAATGGGAGAACATGCCTTTTTGTTGAGCTTCATTCATATTTAGTTTATTAGTATTTTTTTTTAAATCACGTTGGATATAAATTGAGACCTAACTAAAAGTAAAAAACTTAAATTAAAAGGGACGTTATTTTGAGATACGCACCACCTTTGTTCTGTAGCTCACGCAGCTATCAACAAAAGGCAAAATAAAGCAACTAGTGTGTTCTCAAACATTTGTGACTCAAATATTTTGTGTATATATATATATATATATATATATATATATATATATATATATATATATATATATATATATATATATATATATATATATATATATATATAATTTTTTTTTTTTTTTCGATGTCCACCACAGCCTTAAAATATCAAATATATATTTTGTTATTGACACTAAGATGCTACTCTTTGGTGTGAGTTTTGGAGATTTAACTTCTTTTTTTTTTAACTTCCATCCTCCTCGCTGTTTCAGCAAGGCTTTGTTATTTAGTCATTTTTAAATTTCTTAGCGATTTATCTGAGTGTAGATGTGTGTACAAGTTTGGGTGAGTAGCCACTTTCCTAAAACAATTTCCTGATTTTTAAATATCGAACCAAATCTGCCTTCATGCAAATTGCCTGCACTCTTGTCTTTCCCATTTTGAATAGTTGCTAACAGGTTTGTTTTCATTTCAGTTTATTAGTTATTCTGTTAAAATATGCCAAAAAATTTATATTGTTATTGCCTCCCTTTTGAATTTCAGTCCGCATCCACTTCCAGCCAGGATGACGAAAAGTCCACTCTGGAAGAGGTGAGCGAAGGAGCGATTCCTATCGATCAGCCCAGCGTTGGTCCGTCCACCCCAGGCAGCCAGGGTCCTGATCTCCCTTTTCAGAGCCACTCTCAGTCCCAGGGTCACGGACTGAACAAGTCTAGCTCCTCCCCAGAGCTCCAGACCCTGCCTGAGGCCTTCACCTTAGCAGCTCTGGAGTCTGAGAAGGTTCAGGACGAAGCAGCTCGGCCCAGGGCGCCCTCAGACGGCAAGCTTCAGGCACAGAAGCCTTACTCAGACAAGGACAAAGTGGAGGCGAGTACAGGAGTGGACCCTAGTGGACCGGGAGGTCCCGTCCAAGGTGTAGAAGGCTCAGCCTCGTCATCTCAGAGTGGAGGAACTGCGATGAAGTTGGCTTTTCCAGCAGCGCCAGCACAGCCTGGACCCATCTCTCCCGGTGGAGGCCACCGACCCCGCGGCCACACCATCTCTGTCTCAGCCCCGTCCTCCAGGAGAGAGAGAAAGACGGAGAGGGACTCCTATCACAGCCGACCCGGGTCCGGCAACGCAGAGAAGATCTCTGGACTGAGTCCCAGGTAGTCAGCGGTTTAGAAAAGGCAGGACTGTGGCTTTAATTCACTGTTACTGACCCATAGTACCTCTGAACAGATGTCTGCTGTTGGAAGAATCCAAAGATCTAAACGTCATACATTTTCATCTGTGTTTTAGAGGCTTTAGATAAAATAGTAGTCAGGGTCTTGCCTGCAGCAGGCCGGTAAATCTTAAGGAGCTGGAAAGAGGCCTCTCTTGCAGGCAAAGTTAACAGAACAAATTATCTTAGGAGCATTTTTACATAAAAATAGAAAAATAAAAAATCTCAAAATTGTTTAGCTGCTTGAGCGAAAAAAAATATAGCTTAGTCATTTAAGCCTTTTACTGTTCACTGCAAACAAAATAAACCCTTTCAGATACCAAGTTTATTCCTAGAGTAATTTTAAATAATAGCTTGAATGTACATTTATTTGCCAAAAAGTCCTTGAAAGCCTCTATCTGTTTAGAATTTAAGGGAATTTAATGTATAACATTTCCGTGTCTGTATAATTTGTTTAAACGTTTTGTTTTTGTCTTTTTTTAGCTTTGTCTTCCTCCAGCTGTATCACTCTCCTTTCTTTGGGAATGAAGCCAATAAGCCGCTGCTGCTGCCCAAAACTCAGGTGAGCTGCGTCCCCCGCTGTTGTTTTGATCCCGTCAATAAAAACGAAGCGCTGCAGAGTTAGTTGTGCAGCAGGTCGCGTATACAGTCACGGTAAAAAGAAAGCACACCCTCTTTCAATTGCTAGCGATAAATCCGGACATAATAAAATTATCTGGTCTTCAAGATGTTCTAACATTAATTGTATTAAACACAGCTGCTTTGGCTGATAAAGGCAAAAAAAGAAATGGACCCTTTCATTCAAGTGCTTGTAGAACCAGATTTAAATTGGCCATTAACTATTTGAAGTAGCCTTTGTCTACGTTAGAGTGCTGCAGGACATGGATCAGCTGTTAGACAGGGGTGAGGTGTGCTGTAGGCGTGACAGAGAAGATCAAGGTGGAAGAGGGGCTAAATCAAGGGTCGGTTTTGACATAATAATATGGAAATATCCCAAATCTCTAAATGGAATACAAATTTAATTTTATTGACCAAATATACTGCTCAAAAAAATTATTTCCAGAATAAAATTTGCCTCAGATTTCTACGCGTGACAAATGCGTCTGATAAAAGGCGACCCTTGTTGAAACATGTGCTTCGATCCCGTCTCTCATTAACCCGTCTGTGTCCGCTGTGCTCTCATCTCGTCTTCTGCTGCAGGTGATTGATCGGGCTGTGAAGGTTCTGGACCAGATGCCTCCTTATGATACCCATAAGATTGGAGTAGTGTTTGTAGGAGCTGGTCAGGTGAGGACACACCCAATGTGATCTGACTGGCCTATCACATCGTTCAGGGCTGGGAGTTCTTCACTTGTTGTTTCTGGAGTAAATACGAAATGCAGTTTTCAAATAAGAATTTCATTTATCAAGGGAATAAGGCTATCCAAACCAACCTGACCCAGTGTGAGAAAGTAAACCCTAAACCTAATACCTGGTTGTTCCACCATTGGCAGAAACTGTGTTTTAAGTGTTTGCAACTGCTGGCCATTAGACTTTTACATCACTGTGGGGATCTTTTGGCTCGCTCTTCTTTAGAGCTGGTTCTAATTCAACCACATTGAAGGGTTTTCAGTCGTCAACGGCTTGTTTAAAGTCACGCCCCAGCATCGCAATCGGATTTAAGTTCAGACTTTGACTAGGCCTCTCAAAACATTCATTTTGATTTCTTTTTTTTACGCCGTACACTGATAGAGGACCAATGTGCTTCGGATCATTGTCCTGCCGCATAACCCAAGTATGTCTTAAACCGATGGCCACATGCACTCCTTCACGATTTTCTGATTGACGGCAGAATTTCTGGTAGCCTGACATGGTCATACTCAATTCTAGTCAGAATTTGAGTCTGATACTGCTCCATAGAGCTGTGATTATGGGGCGTGTTTCGAACGAACCAGGAAAAAAAATGCCTCTGCACTCAATTGGATAGACCTACAACCAATAAGAGTGTGTGACGCATGTTAAGCGACGCATAGTTGTTGTCAACGCTGGAAAAGAAGTAGCCTAGAATAAGAACATGAGCGTGAACGATTTTTGCCGGTGTTGCAAAAAGAATGTAAGGATACAAGGAGTCATTCAACACACGAACCTCATTTTTCAGAAAAACAATAAAGGCGAATACACATACGAACAAGTTCTCCGTTTAGGGTTACAACTCTACAAAACGTCAAATAAATCGCATCGCATTTGTCGGTCCTGTCAGAACGTTATAACACGGTTGGAACGCGACATGCTTGTGTTAATAAAATGGGCAGACGACGAAGGAGACCAGCCTGAAGAACCGTCTTCATCTGAGGCATCATATCACGACATTGAGAGTTATTTACTAAGTCAGACAGTCAGATGATCTCTTACCATTTGTAAGTTAGATGAACTTCGTACACGACGATACCCATAACGTTGGCTTGAAAAACATCGGAGCCTAGCATGTCCCTCCACTTGTTGTTCAGCAGCCAGGATTCCGGGCTTCCGAAAAGGAGCTGGCAACGACCGCTGGCTATATCCACCTCGTCGTTCACGCCGAGTTGCATCGCCGTGATGCCCATTTCAGTTGCTTCTTTCACCTGGCCCTCCATGAGTGCGACCAAAGGAGAAACAACAATGACCAATGGGTTTTCATTGTGTCCCATCTTCTTAGCGACCAACGGAGCCAGCTGATAAATTAAACTTTTGCCGAATCCCGTAGGAAGGACGCCAAAAACATCTTTCTTTTCAACAAATGCCTTGATCGCGTTTCTCTGTTCCTCTTTTAAAATTTATTTGCTGTCGATATCTTGTAGAACAGACCTAATAGCAGAATCTACACACCTCAACTCTCCAGCGGCAGCCATCGTTGTTGTAAACGAATTCAACCCAAGCTCGCTTTGGTGACGTGGTTGATTACGTTACTGTTGATCATCTGTCCATCATCGTATAAAGCCTGCCCTGACAATTTGATTGGCCCGCCAGATATTGGGCGAGCATACTCGCGCTACTATTGAGCAATGCCAGACCGAAATTCCCGACCTCAAACGTTGTGGGCGGGACTAAGTTGGGAATCGCACCCAGGCTAGAATTTCTGGTTGCATTAATGAAATCAAGTTGTCAAGTTCATGCAGCAGCAAAGATGTCGCGTGACGAGACGTACACCTTCCAGAACAATCCACTTCCGTCTCATGGGTTTACAGAATATTTTTCCAAAGTCTTGGGGATGACCTAGATGTTACTGGTAATTATGGTTTGCCGCTTCCCTGTAGCCTTTGCCAGACTGATGAGTAACAGTAATGTTGCTTTTAATCAGTTTTTGAACTCATTTAGAAGGTTTTATGACGTGTTGCCTTTTAAAACCCCTCAGCCTATTTCATCTCACAAAAAAACCTAATAGTAATTATTTAAAAAAAATAATAATTCTTGTCACTTTAGCTGATATTTTAGGAGAAATAGTTTTTCGCAGCACTGTACAGTGTGGTGGCGTCCATTAATTCGTCGTGTTCTTTCTCTCTCTTCAGGTCAACAACGAGGTCGCAATCCTGTCCAACGAGTACGGGTCAAACCGCTATGCCGCCTTCCTCACTGGTCTGGGGAAACTAATCCACCTGAAGGACTGCGACCCGGACCAGATCTTCCTGGGGGGCCTGGATCAGTACGGCGACGACGGCGAGTTTACCTACTGTTGGCACGATGACATCATGCAGGGTGTGTGCATGCACGTCACAACACGACACAACACCGGTCGATGGGGACTAAAGTGTGGCGCTTAAACTTTGGACGAAACTGTGTGTCTGCAGGCATCTTTCATATCGCCACGCTGATGCCCAACAGGGAGAGTGACAAGGGTTGCTGTAATAAAAAGCGCCACATCGGCAATGACTTTGTCATTGTGGTGTATAATGACTCGGGAGAGGATTACAAACTGGGCACCATAAAGGTAAATGTGCAAACTCACTCAGAGAAATCATTTGAATGCATTTTAGTGTTATTACAAAGTAAATTTCTCTCCTTTTTTTTTAGGGCCAGTTTAATTTTGTCGAGGTCATCATAAAACCGCTCGATTATGAATGCAACCTCGTCTCTCTCCAGTGTCGAAAAGGTGAGTTAGCTTCTGTCCTTTCAGCGGCTCGTCATTTTTCTCGTGCTTCACTTTCTTCGCTCCGTTTTTCAGATCTGGAGGGCTTGGTGGACACGTCGGTGGCAAAGATAGTTTCCGACCGCAACCTTCCACTCTTAGTTCGACAGATGGCTCTGCATGCAAATGTGAGTCTGTACCTCATTTCTCTGGAAAATATTCACACCTGTTTAACATTTTTTTTTAAAACACTTTGTCAAATTTCAACCACAAACTTCCATCTATTTCGTTAGCAGATATTTTGTTAGACCAACACAAAGGAGTATCGTGATTAAAGTTCAAGGAAAGGATTTATGGTTTTCCAAATATTTTACAAAAAGAATTCTGGAAACTTCAGAGTGATTTTTGTATTCAGCACACCCGAGTCGATTCTTGAATTCTTAAATAAAAGTAAAATAAATTACATTTTTGACTCGGTCAGCTTACCACAGATTCTCAACTGTGTTGTGGACTCTGGGCTGTTCTAACACATAAAAATGCTTTAATCGAAAGCATTTCATTGATGCTCTGTCAAATTAAAACAAACAAGCTCAAATTAAGTCTCACTGAGGTTGAAAGCTAAAGAATGAAACGGGTTTTAAAGGCAGCAACAAAGAGGGCTCTGCCCCTCTGAGGCTCCTAGACCACAATAATAATAATAATAATGGTGATGATGATGATGATGACTATTTATATAGGGCTTTCATTCAAAGTGCTGAACAGTAGGTGATTAAAAATGGTAAAACAAGAAATAAAATAGCACTATTTAAAAATGGGTAAAAACTAAAGGAAACACCAGTATTAAAGCAATAAAGGTTAGGCATTGAATTAGGCTGCATTAGATAAAGTGAACAAGTGTTTTTTTTGTGTTTTTTTTTTTTTTTTTAGCTTGGCTTTAAAAACCTCCACAGAACACGCCTGCCGAATGTCTAAAGAAGGATTGTTCCACAGAGATGGGACACGAAAGGAAAAAGCACGCCCCCTACAGTTTTCCTTTTAGCCTTAGGGACTTTTACAAGATCGAAGAGCACAGGGTGCAGCATACAGGTGCAAAAAGGTCGGATAAATAAGAAGGCGTCAGACCATTTAGGGCCTTGTAGGTGAGCAGCAAGGCCTTAAAATCAGCTCGAACCTGACAAGGCAACCAGTGAAGGGATGTCAGTACCGGGGTGATGAACTTTTCCTTGGTAACCCAGACAGGAGAGCATTACAATAATCAATGTGCGAAGATACAAATGCATGACTAAGAACCTCTGCATTTTCGAAAGACAAACACTGATTTGGGAAATGTTCCTAAGATGATAAAACAAAGGCCTTGTGACCTCTTTAATGGGAGATTCAAAGGAGAGCACCGGGTCAAACCACACACACCCAAGCTCTTTACTTTGTCCCTACATCTTATGACATGTCGGCCGAACAGTGGCTCCTGCTGGTAGCGCTGGTATCAGCAGGAGCCACTGTTCGACCCACCTCAGGGTCCGAGCAGGAAAGTAGGGATGAAGAAACTCAGAGGAACATTTAAAAACAAGAATTTTAAAGCTAGCTCTAAAAGACCGAGGCAGCTCATGGAGAGAGGCCAGAACAGGAGTGATAGGTTCTGTTTTTTTGAACACGTCGCCATCCTTGTGTCTCTGCTCTGTCTTCTCTAACCTCCAGTCGGTCGAGGCAGATGACCGTACACACTGAGCCTGGTTCTGCTGGAGGTTTTCCTCCCTGTTAAAGGGGAGTTTTCCTCTCCACTGTCGCTACATGCATGCTCAGTATGAGGGATTAGTGCAAAGTCAGCTAAGCAGTTAATAATAATAATAAATAAATAATAATAATAGATTTTATTTGTAATGCACTTTACATTCAAGACAGACCTCAGAGTGCTACAGGTAAGACCATCAAAGCAAGATAAAAACATCAGCGTAAATTATATATAAATAAGTTGTGCAAAAACATTATTGTGCAAGGTTAAAACTTCTGCTAAAAAGAACGTCTCAATAGTCTGTGGTTCTCTTAGATGGTCAGGGAGGGCATTCCAAGTCCGAGGAGCGGCCGAGCAGAAGTCACGAGCGCCCATGGTGCTAAGCTTAGTTCAGTTCAAGCTACAGTCTGGCTTCCCTTAGACGTGTTGTGAATTTGAAATCAAAGAGTTGTTCAGAAAGAAAAGATTTAGACCACTTGGTCTAAATGCTGTCGCCTCTGTTGTCTTCCCTACATGGGTTTGGGTGAACTGATGGCAAGATTTCATTAAGTTTTAACTTTTTGTTGCAACACATTCATAAAGGTCAGAGTTGAAGATTTAACAAGCAACAGTTGTCCTGTTGACCGATTCCTGGCTGCTTCTCTGGGTGATGCTCTCCTTTCCTGGCCGGTCAGTTTAGGGTGGACAGATTGTCTCCATACGTCTGCAGTAGTGCTATACTATTTCCATGTTTGGGTGGTGAATTTAGCAGCGCTGCAGTTCAAAGGCATGGCATATAATTATTGAACGTAACCCTGCTTTAAACTTCTCAGCACCTTTCTGTCTGACCTTTCTGCTGTGCTCCTTGGTCTAAAATCCCGAATGAAATAAGAGATAACGTCAGAAAATGTGGAATACTTTCAGGGAATAAAAATCCCTTTGTAAGACATGATGCATCCAATTTCTTGCTAAACACTCCCATAATTAATGCTTATTTCCTTTTTTCTAGATGGCTTCCTTGGTGCATCAGTACAGAGCTAATCCCTCGGATGCTTACGCCTCCAAGTGGCTGGCGAGATTACGGCACATAAAGAGGATCAGGACCAGAGTGAGTTATGAGTTGTTCTTCTTCACCGTCATGTCTTTCATTTATGTTTAACCAATCTCAGTTTAAACCACCATTTTGATCTCTCAGGCTCAAGAAGACATCCAGTCCCGCTCGACTCCTGGAATCTCGCTGACCCAAGGGCACACTCAGCAGAACAAGTCCTTTCAGCAAAGCACGTCGGCACAAAACCCGGAGACCTCTGGGCAGAGGAAGCGACTCGTGTCAACAGTGGACGATTTCACTGATTTTGTTTGATTTGCATTAATGGTTGCTTTGGCAGACAATCGCACTGTCTGTCTCTCTCTCACACACACACACACACACACACACACACACACACACACACACACACACACACACACACACACACACACACACACACACACACACACACACAAACCACAGAATGGTTGCGTTTGCGTCAGCTACTGTATTAATTAAAGGTGATCATTTAAAAATAATCTGATACGTGTCCTTTTTTTTCCGTGGCTTGAGGAAACAATTAAAGCCTGTTCTGTAAATGTTTTTGGCCCACTTCTGCATTTACATCGTGTCAGCTCATTGTTTTTTTTCACCATTGCTACCTTCCCACCTTGTGCCAAAAATCTTATTCAGCAGGCAGGTAGAGGTTGAAAGCTCGAAAGCATAAACCAACTTCCCGTAATCCAGTTTAGCACGCTTCTTCCACTTTTCTGTCTGAATTATGTTCTATGCATAAAAAAAAAATGAGGTTGGCTTCTGGTCCAGCAGCATAGTGATGTGCATATTATTATTATTATTATTATTGGGGTAAGTTAAAACCCCTCTATTTTAAAATGTATAACACTTAGATTTCTAAAATTTGGACCGAAATATTCACAGTAAATAAAGATTTAAATCATGGTTTGTAAATTTGTCAAACATTTATTCTGGTTGTAAAAGTTTAGAAAAATAAGAGTTTCAGTGTTTTTTTTTACTCCTAAACAAGGTCCATTTTCAAAACTACAGGTCCGGTCTAAAACTGATCTAACGTATTGATGCAAAATAACAACTTAAAAAATGCTAAATTGTGTTTTCAAAGTGTTTTTACTGAGTGATTCTCTGGGTTTTTTTCTTCCTAAATCCACCTTTTTAAGTTTTAAATTTTTCAAACGAATGTGGTTTCATTCTAATTTCATATAAGTCTTAAAACACAGCCAATATAATACATTAAAATATCTCCAAAGAAGGTCATACAGAGCTTGACGGGATGTGAACCTTTTAACGTGTAATGTTCTTTATCTATCAACGCCCTGCAAAGGTTTACATGACTAGACTATCTACAAATAGCTACATAAAATGTTTAAAAGATAATAAATAATTGAGTAGCCTCATTTAATTATAAACAGATATTAATTAAATATGACAAAGATGATTTTGCTATTTTATTACTGTAATGGTTATAATGAAATGATTATGGAATCACATCAATCAACAATTAAAATCATTTAATACAGTCTTTGATTTAAATACAGTTCAGAGGTTCCTGTGCGTATCCTGCAGGGGTTAGCGGCCTTTTGCTGCGACCTGACCTGAGGATATCATCATTACAGGGCCCGATACCAATGTTGGATTGGATACTAATGAATCAAACCTCACGCTAACCCCAGGAAGTTTAACCATTTTCCATCAGCATAAAGCTTTATTTAGCCCCAAAAACCAGAATAATTTACACCTTGCAGAGTCCAGCTGTCAAAACACTTTATTCGACTTTGTCAAGTGCAAAAGCATGAGAAGTGCAACTACAACTGCATGGATACAAGGGGGAAAATGCGCAGGCAATTGCTCTTTAAAATCAAAAATGCTTTATACAAAAACAGATTGGACATAAACGGTTTAGCTTTGGCACTATGCTCACTAAGCCAGGAGAAGTGACGGCTGAGCTTCCTGTGGGTTTCTACTAAACTATCAGTTCTGTCAAATGATTCAAAAGCTTTGGCTGTTGTGCATCAGTTAGACCAGAAAGAAAACTGAGAACCTTGGAGGTTGCAACGCCAGTGCTCGACCTAAGTGTGTGTGTGTCGCAATAAGCGCAAATAAGACGGATCACAAAAAGCTGGAATACATACATCCTAAGGCCCAAATATATACAAAAACTGTACACACAATGAAAAGGGGCGTTTGTTTAAAGCTCGATCAAGTAAAAACAATAAAACAAATTGAAGCTGAACATTCATCCTCTTACGCCGAGGCTGACACGACGCTGTACCGCTCCTTCAATATTTTACACAACAAATAATGCCGTGGGATTGTCTCTTAACTGGTTTGGGTTTGGCTCCAGCCGCAACAGAAAGAGAGGACGGGTTCCCTGAGATTTGGCCACTGGACATAAGAAGTGCGCGCGTTGATGCGACACAATCAAAACAAATCGAAGTGCTGGCAAACGTACAAACCGATGCAAGCGGCTGCTTCGGCGCCGCCGCGGAGATACAGAAATGTCCCTTTAACGTAAATGTACTACTCATAACCTGACACGTGATTCATTAAATATGGTGTTCGACGTCGTCTCCATTAGAGAGTAAAGTGCAAGTACAAGACGAATGAATGTATGACTAGATAAGAATCATAAAGCATAAATGATTTTTAAAAGCTTTGGCGGCGCTTATGGTTAAGTAATTAAGTACAGTATGAGTGAAGCTTTCTGTTTTTGGTGTGAGTACCAAGCTTATTACTTTATGCCACATCGCATTTAGAACAAACCTACATCAAATAAAAAAAGTGCTTTAAATTCGATTCGTATGAAACAACAACAGACATTTAGGAAAGATAATCAGAATGGGAGTCTGTATAGCTTTAGAATTGGTGAAAATATTCACGTTGAAGTGAAAACACCCATATAATCCCCTTCCTTTCTGTCCCTTTTTCTGTTTGCCCTTCCCACAGCTCTCTGTCAGAGCTCTGCCTTAGCTTCTGCTGCTTTTTCTCATCTCCCTTCTTTCACATCAGCAGTGCTGGTCATATTTATTGGCATCCCTGGGGGGGGAAAAACGTGTAAAAAGCCTTGAAATAAATCAATCATCTATTATTGCCGTAGCATATCTCAGAAAAATGTTGAACTTTGAATTTTTAGGACGTTCATTCAGTGGGAAAGAACACCAAAATAAAGTAAGAAATATCAATTACTTTTTGGTATATATATGACTTAATTCTTTAAGTTTTTATGTTGAATTTTACTCTGTAAAGTGCCTTGAGATGATGTGTTGTCAATTGCGGCTGTATAAATAAAATTTAATTAACGTAAAATAAGAGAACAATACACGGAACAGCACCCTGTTTTAAATTTTACAGCCCTAAATATGTGACATTGAATCTTTTTTTTTTATTGTCTAAAGTCAGACATTGAAGGTTGTCTCCAGTATTCAAGTTTGAAGAGAATGTTTTTGTCGTTCAGTGCCATGAAGTCTGCAAACCTTGGAGGCTTTAACAGGCCTGCCCTCCATCGTGCACATAAACTGCATTTAGACTTTTCTGACAAATCTAGACGGTTTGAACACTTTCAACATTATTTCAATGTAGTCATTAAGATTGTGTGACTGCGTTAAATTAATGTGTTTTATTTAATTTCACATCCCTGACCTTGATAGGTGACAGTTTTCCTGTTTAAATGTATTTTTGAACTGCTATTGCTGCTGTATGGGCACTTCTCGGAAATCTTGCGTAAATAAAAACAAAACTTCTATTTGTAAATCTTTTTGTTAAGGGAATTCAATAAATGCTGCCAACCCAATCGCGTCAACTTAGGATGGGAGCCACGTCCCCAGGAGCAGAACCTCCAGAAGGAAGACACACGTATGGAGCTGGCCATCTCAGCGGCATATAGGTGTGAAGCTAAGCCAGAGGCGGACCTGTTTTATGTTCCATCAGTGTTCGAGTAGGGGTGTTTATTAACTCCAATTAGACAGAGTTTCCTTATCATCCACTGGGAGCCATATAATGGCTACCTTTAGCAAATAACTCCTTTTAAGTGCAATTATTTCTGTACATAGGATATTTTCCCCACTGAATAAATGTGCTCAAATTAAAGGTCGAGTTGTTCTAAAATGCTCAGAGCATGATTAAGCTTCTGGGGTAAAACATTAAATTACTTTAAGACTTTTGCACATTTTTTGCCAGTGAATGTGGCCGGCGCTGCTGACACCTCGACACCATCACACGTGCCGCGTCTTTTCTCGCGCCGCATTTCCATCTGCCGATGTGTACCTACAGTGTTATATACATGTGTTTACAATGTGCGTGCCTGCAGGAAACTTTGGTTCCACAACACTTGGCTTGAACCGGCACCCGTGGTGTCCAAAATCGGATATTTAACAAAAATTAAGACGGACAACGTTGAGCGAGGAATCAAATATACAGAAAGGTGTGGCTGCTAAGTGTCATCGAGTCCTCTGGTGAGCACCTTCCTGTGCTCCTGTCACAGCGCCACGGGACCTCCAGGATCACGTGACGCCGGGGTTTTGGAGAGCTAAACACAGAAGTATCTCTTGGTTTCACGGTTTAATCAGTCACCTTAGTTAAACCCGGTGGACCCGCACCGTGGTTTAGCGTGAGCCAAAGTGTAATTCTTCTGTATCTGATCATCCTGAATTTTCCCAAACAATTTTTCGTCCTTACTTTCTCGTCTCTTTCCAGTCCCTCGGTTTCTCTTCTCTGCCTGGGTTTAAAGAGGTGCGTCTGGGGACCAGACCAGCTGTCCTCGTTCTCCTCTCGTCCTTAACCCAGCATTTCGCTCCTACGCGCTCCAGCTCCGCGTTTCTCTTCTAGTCGCCCTTCCATCCTGAGGCTTTGAGGACGTCCCGCTAAGTGGGGTGCACCTTGTTTTTCAGGGGCGGGGGTTTCCGTTTCCTCTTCCGTGTGGGGATGGTGGTGGTGTGAGCCGGGTGGTTGAACAGAGTCGAGGAGGGGAGGGTCTCTCTGTCCGTCTGAGGGTCCCGGTCTCTGGCAGTGATGGGCGTGGGGCCGCGGGTGGTGGGCAGGGAAGGCGTGGGGGCTCGAGGGTACGAGGGAGCAGAGGCTGCTTTGGAGGGTGGGCTGTGGAGAGAGGAAGAGCTTCTCGGGGTGGGGTCAGCGGTGGGTTTATCTGTGACTGATGAAGGAGAAGGTGCACCGACTGAAGCTTTGGCTGAAGACTGTGAGGTGGGGGGCTGTGTAGAGGCGGATGCAGGCCTTGGCTTTGAGAAGGGAACAGGTGTGGCAACAGGAGTCTTTTTGGTAGCAGACTCTTTTGGAAGTTCTCTTTTATCTGCCCTTTTCTCTCTTCTGTCCCCCATTTGCTTTTCTTTTCCAGCCTTTCGTTCTTTCACATCCTTGCCCTGCCCCTTCCCCCTCTGCTTGCCGCCACTTCTCCCTTCATGACCGTCTTCTCCTCTTTCTCTCTTGTTGCGCCTCCTTTTCCTCTGAGCTCGCTCCAGCCTGCACTCCATGTGGTAAACGTCCTCCGTCGCCACGTTGACTCGGTCGAGTTGTTGCAGGAGAGCATCCAGGGTGGGGAGCAGCCTCCTTAGAGAGGCCTCTGTCTCCGCCCTCTCCCTCCAGCTCTTCCCTCCTACCGCCGCTCCTGGGCCGAGCCCCAGACCCAGACCCAGACCCAGACCCAGGCCCAGGCTGATCCCGGGCGCTTCCGTCAGGCTGCAGGGGCTCGAGGAGGATGGACGCCACGAGGCCTCGGAGCCGGCATCAACGCTGTCCGGGGTGGGCGGGGAGTCTGGACTGTCCAACGGGGGCAGACACAGGGACTTGCAGTCGCTGGTGGAGGATGAGCGGGATGGAGGGAGCTCCATGCCTTCGAAACGCACTTTGTGACGAAACTGCGAGGGGAAAAAAAAAAAAAAAGTCTCATCAGGCTGGGCTTTTGTGGATCTACCTCAACATTAAAGGTATGAAACAAATAGATGTCAAGATACACTTAATTGTCACTCCTGCCAAAGAAAACAATTAGAAATAAATAAAAACATACAAATTAAAGATTGGAAAAAGAATTTCAACTAATAATTTTGTTGTATTCTTTTATTGCATTGTGATTAACAAAAAATCCTCAAAAAACCTTGAACTCGACCATCTAAAGACAATGACGTCATAGAGGTAGGCGTACATTTTGCAAACACAAGCTGAGGTTTGGTAACCTGACTCCGCCAGATAGATTTGCTCCGCATATCCATCTGGAAACCTTCCGTTGAAGTAATTTTGGGAAGGGGCGAAAATACTGGTTAGCTGATTGGCCTATGTTGGTGATAGACGGGCCAAATAAACCAATCAGATCAACGAAGCATATGACGTACTAACAGAGCGACGGCGAAAACACAACCACAAGCCAGGCTACTCTTGCTGCTGCAGGTAAAGGCTCGTTAGCTCAGAAAAGCCTCCAGAGCAGTGCTTTGCTCTTCTTTCAGTGAAGAAATACTCTGTAATTCCGATAAAACTTGCTCAATAGCCACGCTAACGCTAGTTTCATCGGCTGAAGCCGCCATGTTCTTTAGACTGAACTGTCGCGCTTCTCGTTGCGTCACACCTCAACCCGCCTCAAAGCCAACGCTGATTGGACGTTCGTTTGGTGAACGGCTCCAAATTTTCTTTAACGGAAAGTAGCCAGACTGATCTGCGAGTGAAACCTTGAAAGCTCGCGAGATCAGGATGGTCTCACGAGGCTAGAGGTTTGGAGGGTTTCTCAATATTTTCTTGGACATCTACCAAAACTCTTTTCTGATAAACTGTGACGTCAGTCCACATACTAACACTAATCAACACTAATAAATGATCCGTCCCGTTAGTGTGCGCAGGCCTGGCACACCATGGAAGTGTGTCCTGGTCAGAACTTGGCTGTGCATGTGAAACAGGAGGGTTACCTCTTTGGTCCTGCTAAGTCCCATCCACATTTTGAGTCGCCTGACGAACAGCTCCACCATCTCGTAGTCTTGGAGATCCACGGCGGGGCGATACAGCTCCGCTCGGGCGCGCCGGTAGTTCCTCAGGAGCACAGAGATGATCAACCACAGGAGAACTAGGCGGAAGACGGCGAAGGTCGCGTGGAACATCAGGGAGGAGACGGTGTTGGACGGACCGGTCATCGTCGAGGCGGGGAGCCACGATAACAGCCCTCTCCCACCGGCACCCAACAAAGTCAGACAGGCGGCGCTCACGCTGCCGTAACCATCGAGCACAGAGTGGAAGAGCTGCCGGGGAAAAACCAGGAGAGGAGCTTTACAAGATCAACCCAAAAGCCAAGAAACCAACTCACGTTAAACGACGACGCTGATTTTGCTCACTAGATGAACAGTTTCTAATTGCTGTGGCAGATTTATTTTAATCTAACTACACCGAATGTCAGCAAAATGAAAAAAAAAAAACAAAAAAGCAGAATAAAGACAATTAAAAACTGCATCTAATGCATCTGCACGGTACCGATGCTGACGCAGCAATGCAAAAACAAAGGTGGGAAAACTCTGACCAGGTGTCCTGTGTGGGAGTAAGCCAGAAGCAGCAGCAGCAGAGCCGAGGCGACTCCCAGGAGCTCCCAGGCCGAGCGCCGCAGAGCTCTGCCGAACACCGCCCACTCACGGAGGAAACGCAGCTGGTGCGACGCCTGCGTGACCAAGAGGGGAGGGAAAAAACAGTGCTAAACAAAGGGAAAACGCTTTAGGTGCTTTACTTTATGTACTCACGTCAAGTGTAATAGTAAAATCCTAAATTGTTCTCAATTGCTCAACAAAAACCAAGAGATAATGAACAAGATTCATGTGCGCGTTACCTTCAGCACCAGAACGAACAGCAGGATGGCAGACATGACGGTGTACAGCTGACTCTGCCTGGCCAGCGGGTAGAAGTCGGTGAACGCGTCCTGGGGCCGCTTCAGGAAGCGCATCCACTGCTGCTTGGCCATGACCGAGCGGCTCAGGTGTAGCCCGCACACAGATGCAGCCAGACACAGCTTACTTATACCCAGCACTCTCCACGATGACAACAGGTACCCGTAGCCTTCTCTGAGGATCCCCATGATGCCTCGCGCCAGGAAATACAAGATCAGAGAGAGGAGGACCATCTGGAAAACAGACAACCAAAAAAAAAAAGGTTAGAGGAAGGGGGGAAAGGTTTCGGTCGCATGTTGGGTTTCATTGCTGTGTGAGATGAATTTACCGTGAGCAGAAGCTGGAGGTCCAGGCCCGTGATTGGCCACAGAGTGAGAACAATGAGCTCCAGGCTGGAACGAGCGCGCTCAGAAACTGGGAACTCAAAGAGAAACCTGCAAACGGCCAGCAGGTTTGTGTTGATGTTGTAGAGGGAGAACTCCACAAACACGGCCCGAGTCCTGCAGGCACACAATGCGGTTGGTGAAATAAAACCACAAGGAAAAAGTTGTAGTGATGATGCTACCTAAGCTAAACCTACAGTGCCTTAAAAAGGTTTTCACTCAGGTCAGAGGTACGGAGCCCCTCTGGTGACATGGACATATATATATATTTTTTAAGATGTTAAGTCGTGGCCACGCATTAGTAATGCGTGGCCACAAGATAGATAAGTTGTGGCCACAAGTTATTTGTGAAGGAGCTCCTTTATGGTTGTGTAGCATACATTCAAGGAATATGGAGAACATAGACTTAATTTAATTTTATTTCAACCTTGGAATGAACTATAATGACATCCTGCGATCTCTTGCAATTAAACACAGAGTGGTAATAAGCAAAGCTCTCAACTTACACGCATTGACCGTGTGACACTCGCATTTCACTGACTTCACAGGCTCACGCGCAACAGACCTCAGTCTAAACTCCGCCTTCTGCGGAGCTGTTTCAGCTTCTTTCACAGCTTGTGGCCATCAGTAATTGTTCCTGCTGCAGTTCATGTTAACAGAGCAGCAGGAAGAGCGATCAGGGTTATAAATAATTTTGGTCTTAACCAGTGGTGACAGTAAGCCGGTACCGTCCGGTACCGCAGAGGGAAGTAGGGAGAGCGGCTGCCAGATAAATCCTTCATCCAGAACCAGTCATGGCTGCACGCTGGATCAGAGAACAGTTCTGCTAACCAGATCCAGTCTAAAAAGCCTCTTATTCTGTGTCAGGGTGCTGCGGGCATGCCTGGGCTGGGCCCTGCCTTTTTCCCCTCTCCCTTCTCCGCAGGTGGCGGCTGACGAGCGGGGAGGCGCCGTTCTCAGGTGATCTGCGTTCCGTCGTCAGCGGGGACGGTTCTTAAACAGGCTGCTGTCAGCGCCTCATCGCCACGGTGTCAGCCTTAAGTGGTAGGACTCAGTAGACCAGCGTACGCTTTGGAAAGTGCCTAATTTCTGTCTCCCTGTTTCCCAGGTGGAACCTGCCTCGGATCCCGCTCCGGAGAACCTCTTGCCTCGGGTGAACCGGCCAGCTCTCGGCCCGCTCAGCTGTTTAGGAAGAAATCCTCAGAAAGTCCCCGATCCTCCTCGCAAGTCTCGGCGTCTACAGAGCGCCGATCAGCTGACAACCTCCCTGCAGCCGCCCCCGCCGCACGAGTGACCGGACCCTGCCCCGCCCCCTCGGACTCTGCCATCTGTCATCCACCGCACCCTCTATGATCACCAGAATCCACCTAGAACAGACGATCCGCTTGGCAGCCTCCGCCCCTGCTCCAGGCAACAGCAGCTTCTCAGTCTTTGGAGCCCCGCAGCAGCCGCTCACTCCCCGGCGAATCAATCATATCACCGTGATTACCACCTCCCGCTGTTACCAGACGTCCGGAGGACTCGCAACACGTCTTGAGCTTTATATTTAATAATCTTGTTAAAAACTCGGATCTCTGCCTCCTCAGTGTGTTCTGCATGTGGGTCAAAAGAGTCGGTACCATGACATTCTGTTTATAAGTTTCGTTCTAATAAACAGGCATGCTGCCTTGCGCTTGAATTCAGGTGCGCAAAATTATGTTGCATGTAATTTAGGTGCGCACTTTTAAGGCTCATTTTAAGGAACTTGTAACAGCGGGGCTTCAGCTCAGATCCATTCCTCCTGTTCCCTCTAAAAGAGCCCTTTACAGTCTTTATTTATGCATTTTTCCCACCGCGCAGCGCACCAATCGGGGGAAAATCCGCCCACCTCACCACCTCAATCCGGTATCATTAAGAACAAATTATGCTGATACCAGCATCGTTTTTCCACTGTCACTTAGCGAAAAAGTAGGATGTACAGTTAATCATCACATCCCTGGATCGACACGTGTCTGCTGAACATCAAGCCCGAAGGTAGTATTTATCTTATCTATCTCGTGGCCACGAATTAGTAAATCATGGCCACGACTTAACATCTTCAAAAAAAAATTTCTGTCCATGTCACCAGAGGGGCTCCGTGCAGAGGTGATAAACGTAGAGGAATCCTGGGAGAAACCAGTGTGAGGCTGGGTCTGAGTTTCACCTACCTGCAGGACAACAGCTCTACACAGCTACAATGAAAGGGTTTAAATCAAATCATGAGTTAGATTCATCCAGTCTGACTGAACTTGAACTATTTGGCAAAGAGGAATGGGACAAGAGTTAAGTATCTGGATCTGCAAAGCTGTTAGATACCAACCACAAAGGAGCTGTAGGTGGCTCTACAGCGAAAGTATTGACTCATCTGAGCTATTCACTGCAAAAACAGAACTAAAAATAAGTAACATTTTCTTGAAATTAGTGTATTTGTCCTTGATTTGAGCAGGTAAATAAGACTATTTGCCAATGTAATAAGATTTTTTCACTTAAAATAGGAACAATTCATCTCCATCATCTCATTTCAAGTGTAGGATGTCTAATTATCTTATTTTAGGGGTAAAGATATTCATGCCATTGGCAGATAATCTTATTTACTGGCTCAAATCAAGGACAAATAGACTAACTTTAAGAAGTTAGTCTATTTTGCAGTGTAAATACAAGTTCCCACCACCCTGACTTCCATTTGCATGTTTGAAGTTTGAAAACCACACATCACTGTCCATTCACCTCACGTTTTTGTGTCACTTGGTGTTGGTCTTCCTCATAAAGTCCCAACACAACGTTGTTGAAGACATGAAGGATGCATACTTTTGCCAGACGCTTCACGTATTTAGAACATAATTCTTAATTTAACTCTGCTTCACGGTCATTACCTGTGGTCAATCCAGTGCAGCTGCTCCAGCTGCTGCAGAGAGGAAGCCGCCTCCTTCAGGCTTCTGTTAAAGTGGAGAGCCACATTTCTGCTGTCATACTCCTCCATCTGAGCCCTTGGAAAAATAAGCGGAAGGACACAACGAGGATTAGAAAAAGAATGTGATACGTAATGTTTTTTTCCCCCTTATGTGTTTGAGATAAATCTTTGCCATCCAGACTTATGATTAACAGCTGGTATGATTCAGTCATGTCCAAAATGTTTTTTTTCTCCTACCAGTCTGTGTCCATCAGCGATGTGATCGAGGGATGTGATCGTTCTCTTGGTCTGAAACCACCAGCAGCTGGAAGAAAATGGGAAATCTTCAGCAGGATGACCATCTGACTATCCTCTTTTATTCCTACTACTTTTACAGAATGTTCATTAGTTTATTTATTTGCGTGTAGCTTTTACTGAATCGGGGGGGGGGGGGGAAAAAAGACTCTTGCAATTCAAAATATCTTTTCAGGTCACAAGAGAGATGCCTTCAAATAAATGCATTTCCTTTAAATAAATTTCAAATAAAAAAACCTGCAAACAGTCTGAAAAAACAGGAACTTCCTGCCAGAAATCTGCATATTCCGTGTTTGAATCAGTTTGAATCAATCCACAAAGACAAATAGCTGAATAAGTGTGTAAACAGTGATATTAAACACTTTTTGCCTAACTTAGCGTGGACACGGTTAAAAGGAGCTGTAGTTAGACTTAAAAGTGAAAGAAATAACTTCACTGACAACAAAATAAGCAAAACAAAAGAAAAGCATCGCTTACAAATAAACCACTGTCAGTGAGGCGCTCTGTCTCATTAGTAAGGCCTAAGGTAAAGGTCAAAGTTCATGAGAAGGTTAACTCACCCTGCGTGTTACGGGTCTGCCGGAGCCTCAGAGAGCCGAGCAGCACGCTTCCTGTGTCTCCCAGGAGCGAAGGCTCATCCAGGAGCCGAGGCAGCAAAGACCCATTGAGCCAGGCCAAAACGTCATCTCGTCTTAAAGACAAAGAAACGGACTCATCACCCAAAAACAGACAGGAGAGAAGCCTGAGCGGGCAGCGAAAGGGATTACACGTTTAAATGGTTTTGAGCTCAGGAAAATTAGCTGGTGAACTTTTTAAATAATTAATTTAGCTCTTTTGTTGCTCTCGTATCAAGGTCATTACAAGGTCTCCAAAAAGAAGCAGACTTTTTGTGGTAAAGCAGAGCAGCCGAACGGGACTGGAAACAGCAGCAGGTCACGTTTTAAAACTCGGCCACAACGTTTGTAAACCTGCACCTGCTGATGGCGTGGTAGTCAGGTGTGAGCAGGGCCTGTTGCAGCTGGCTCCGCAGTCTCAAGCTGTGTGTGTCTTTAGCCGAGTCGGAGTAGTTCAGAAGCAGGACGACCAGCAGGAAAAACATGTAAACCAGGAAGTTCTGCAAAAGCAGCGAGACACGTTCAGCTGTCGGTCAACAGAGCAAAGGTTTTCCCAGCGTCTCTCGTTTCCCCACGGACCTTCAGCATCGTGTGCAGCATCTGGACCTTGCGGGCCTGGTGCCGGGCCTGAGACAGAGCGAAGCCCTGCGGCGGTCTCACCCTGGTGACCCGCTGGACCACTCGCTCCTCTCGAGGGTAATCCACCAGCACGTCGCTGTCCTCCGGACGCAGGCGACGCACGCACACGGCGAAGTAAGCAGCCTCGCATAGCACCTGCGAGGAGAGGGCAGCTGTTAGGCTTGTTGGAACCTCAGGCACACATTGGCTTAGAAACTGGAAAACCTTTTCAGTCAAAGAAACATCCCGTCAGCACAGATAATGTACAGCCAAGCGATTCAAACTGATGGACAGTTACACTTTGATGAATTTAGAAACGAGTGTGACGGTAAAATGTGCATTAGCGTCAATGAGGATTAAGAGTCTGGCTGCGTCTACCTTGATTGGCTCCAGCAGCAGACAGGAGCACAGGAAGCTGGCGAAGCAGGAGATTAACCACATCATGGCCACCTTCTCGCTGAACCCATAGCCCGCCCAAACGGAAACACAGCTGGCCAGGGCGATTCCCGCCCAGCTGGCCCACAGCGCCGCCCGTCCACACCAGGGAGGGAACCGTCGGGGACGACACACATCGGTCACCACTGGAGCCAGGGGGAGAGAGAGGAGTCATTGGTCAAAACAGAGAAAGCAATCGGACAAAGTAGAGAGCGTGGGAAAATGTTCATACAGCTTTAAATTATATACATTTTGTCAAAAGCAAAATGACAAATGCAAACTTTAACGTACTTTATTGGGATTTTAAGTCATGACAGCACATAACTTTTTGAAATGTATATTTATATCCTTCCAACAGAACGACAAGCATAAATATGCAGCCAGAGCTACAGGGGAATAGTTTAGATCATGTGTTCAGGGTTTACCCACCATATTACAAGCCTAGGCTTTACCACCCCCCCGCCAGGCTAAGCGTCGTTTGTTTGTTTTAAAAGCCTCAAAGTTTGACAGCAACATAAAACTGTCAGTAATGTTCCTGACTGGGAGAAAACATCCTGGTTGACATAAGCTGACTGGGGGAAACCCTGTGTGTTGGAATGGCCTAGTCAAATCAGACAATCTGTGTCACGACTTAAAAATGAGAGCTGAAGGGCGCTCTCCATCAGGCCTGACTGAATTTGAAGAATGGGCAGGAATGTTGTCTTGGTACTAAAAATCACAGTGAAATCCTGTTTAACTGCAGAGCTGTGGAATGCTGACTGCTCCCATTAAGGTTCATCTATAAATACAATAACAGACAAATTAGTTTGTTGGACACCGCTAATAATCTAATACACAGCAGCCAATCGAGCTTTCCCTAGAAAGCTTTTTTTTGTTTTGAATGGATCTTGTAGAAACATATGGAATTACGGTGCGCATTACATTTTCTGTTGTGTGCAATGATGATAATGAGGATAATAACTTTGCTCTTTGCCAAATAAGATCATATATCAGTTTTTCAAGAGTGACTACATACACCCTGTATCACTAACCCAGTGAAACAGTGACGAGCACAGAGAACCAGAGATGCAGCTACAAAATAATTGATTCGTGTTGGAAAAAAAAAAGGTTTCTGTGGCCTTTATAGTCCAACTCCAATGATTAGTGAATCACATTGATTCTGTCTTGGCCTTTAAAGGATTGTGTAATTAGCTGCCGAGAGATCTCCTTGCCCTTTTAAACAATAAAGTAAACCAAATTCATCTGAAGATCTCCGCAGCAATGGAAATAAATCTTATTTGACTTTTATCTGCTTTTAGTTGAGATGACCACCCAAGACAGAAACCTCTTCTAATGTGCTTTACGACTGAAAAGGTTAAATTCCACCACAGGATCTTTTCCCTCAACACTTTTCAAATGTTTTAAGATGTCTTTATGTTTACAAGTATACAAGCACTGAAACAACGTCTCGCTGTTGCCTCCAGTAATTCTTAACATTTTGATTTCACCAAACCAGCTTGTAAACCAGTTTGTATTATTTGCTCTATATTTATAGTAATCAGTGCGGCGCCTTTAAAAAATCTATCCACCCCTTGAACCTTTTCATGTTTCGCCACAGCCACAAACTTCTATGTATTGTATTGAGATTTTATTGTGATAGAGCAACACAAAATATGAAAAAGGAAAAAAAAAAATCAGAGGCATGGTTTTCAAAATGTTTACTAATAACAATGAAATAACATTTTAGGGAGCTTTTGAAGAAATGTGCCGACAGCACTATGCTGCCACCATTGTGTTTACACGGTGTGTGCTGGTTAAAGTGCACGGTTGTAATTTGTTGTGCTGGGTTTTATTTAGGCTTATAAGAGTAAAGGGGCAAAAAAATGCCATAATTCTGAGATTTGTATTTGAAAATATTTTGAAACTGCTGTATAGGTTTTTATTCACTTCCACTTTGTGTTGTGTTAAGATGACATTTTATCATACTATTCCACCTTTATTTACAAAACGCTTTATAATAACGAAGGTCAACAAATCGCTGTACATATACAACAGAAAGTAACAGTAAAATTAAAAGAAATAGACAAGTAAAACACAGGCAAGCTAAAAATAGACAAATAAGACTCTGAAAATAGTTACATAATTTAAAAATAATAAAAAAATAGCGTCAACCTCTGGGAAATCTTAGTAAAACACAGTGAACTTTGTGGTTGTAGTGTGATAAAATACTGAAAATTCAAGCCCCTGCACACTAATTCGTAAAACACTTATAATTTTGCAGAACTGAAGTGGGGTTAATCTTACACACGCTACCGTGTTTCTTCTAAAAACACACCTGTATTTGATGTGAACGCTGTTTTTGGGGGATCCCTCCTGATGGATTCAAGAGTAAGAGGTTCACTCAGCTTCTGAAGGAGAATCACTTCCGTCTTGTCCCCAAAAATACTCGACCTGAAGCGGGAAGGTAAAGAAATATGTCGAACACCAGCAAACGAACCTTGTTTGCTGAGAGTTTTACTGAACAGGAGCAGAAATAACTCACAGGTCGGCCATCTCGCTCTCATCTGCCTGAGGGAAGAAGTTCTGCCCGTCTTCCAGTATGTGTTTGATCAGCTCCTCGTCTGCCAAAAGAAAGCAGACAGAGGTAAGTATTTTCACCCTTGGAGGTGGCTGGTTCAACGCTGCCGCCTTTGGAGCTGCGGTTACCTGACGACGTGAAACGTTTGTTGCGCGGATCGGACCCCGCCTCCTCCTCGGGGTTCAGGGTCATATCGTCACCCAGGTACCTGCTCCCCTTCACCCTCTTCAGCCTGGGCATCCCCGCGCCGTGGCCGGCCCCTCCCACCAGCGACTCGTCGTTCATCAGCTCCGGCCAGTCCCGGTCGTCCGTGTCCTCCTCCGGCACGTCCCAGGTGTCCTCGCTGAAAGGAGAGCAGCAACAGATGTTTGCAACTTCAGTGGGCGACACCGAGCTTCTTGGAAAGTCTCCAGAGCATCAAAGCGATCCAACAGCCTTGAATAAAAGAGATTTTTTATTTGAATTCACAGTCGTGTGGAGACTAGGAGAAAAGGCTTTGATCTAATTCATGCTCAATAGACGGCAACATGAAAGCGTTTCCATCAGGGCAGTTTTTAATTCTCAGAAAGTCCTCATCTTTCTTTCCACACATTTTTCTTAAAATCTGCTTTCTTTGTGTCCTCCCTCTGAGCCCTCCTCAGCTCAAGCACAGCCTGAAAATCGCCAGCAAAGACTAGTTCACCTTTTGATGGATGGAGAGGGCAGATCCACGTTGGTTTCCTCTGAGCTGGTCTGCGAAACAGAGGCATGCAGACGGATTAACGCTCAGTTCTTTATCCAATAAACTCTCTGCTCTCCTGTTAAACTTCACCTCTCCGTTGAAAAAGAGGAAAGAACTGCCTCCTATAGAGTTGTCCAGGAAGTCATCAATCTCCACCGACTCCTGATCCAGTTGTGACGACACTTGCTCCACGGTGACAGCCTGAAGAGACACGCAGACATGTCATCCCTGAGCTTTTCTGTTGGGAAGCGGGTGAGGAGAACGTGGCCTGTAGTGGCGTTAACTGCACCTTGCTGCGGCTCATTCTGAATACCGTGAAGAGCAGCAGGTAGAGAGGGTAGACGGTCAGGCAGGCCACCACGCCGGCTGCTAACGTCTCTCCGTTCAGTGAGGAATACTGGGCCACTGCCCTCTGGCTGCAGCATAAGATGACATGAAAGGGTGTAAACGTATTCCCACAAGTTGGAAATTTGCAAAGATCTTCTTGCACAAGCATACCGACCCCTTGACCTTTTCACATTTACAACCACAGACTCTTGTGTGTGCTAGACGGAGGATCACACTGCAAAAACGGATCTAAAAATAAGTAAAATGTTCTTGAAGTTAATGTATTTATCCTTGATTTGAGCAGGTAAATAAGATTATCTGCCAATGGAATGAGTATTTTGACCCCTAAGATAATTAGACATCCTGCACTTGAAATAAGATGATGGAGATGAACGGTTCCTATTTTAAGTGAAAAAATCTTATTCCATTGGCAAATCATCTTATTTACCTGCTCAAATCAAGGACAAATACACTGATTTTAAGAAAATTTTAATCATGGCAGCTTTGCGGTTGTGCCATACCCTTTACATTTGATGGCTTGATCAGTGTCTCTGGCAGATATCATGATATCACACAGCTGGACTCTGTTTATTGATAAGGTGACTTCTGAAGGCAAGTGGTTTTAGGCAAATTAGGTTAAATAAACATTTATATCATCCTGTTTTAAGATTTTTACTCGAAAAACAAAATGATGCCGGATCCCTCCCCTTCACAATTATACTGGGTGTGAATCTATTACACAACATCCCACTGGGGTCTGTGGTTGTACTAGAACAAAAATGCGAAAATGTTTACGAGGTGCTGTGTGAAGAGAAAAGGTGGAAAGTCCCACACACCTGTATCTCCTGTCCACTACAATGCTGTACCACAGTGTGTTTGCCAGCAGGATCAGCTGCAGCAACACAGCGCAGCACGTGGCTCTCTGCAGGCGGGTAAAGGGGCTGCGGGGGGGACGCTCCCACAAGGACAGCCAGAGGTGACTCTCACACAGCGCCCTCTGCAGCTCAGACCTCAGGAGTCGAGGGAGCCGACGAAGCGCGGCCTCTTCTGCCAGAACAGGAACGAAATATGTTGACGTGAGCAGACTGATAGTGGCAAGCATGGCTTAAGATGCTTGACACTCACCCGTGGCCTCCACCTCGATCTCCACCCGACCGCCGGTTCTTTCATTGTCAACTGACAGCCACTCCTCAACCAGGAAGTAGTAGCTGCTTTCCGTCTGCAGGTCTTTGACCAACACGTACTGCGGCATCCACGCTGGCGACAGGCCTGTGGAAGCAGCGGCAGCAAATAACGGTTACGACGGATTGTGATGACGGAGCGTCTATCTGTGCTGAAGCAGAGATCCTCTTCTTCTTCACCTTTGTTGTCGTGCCAAAGCCGTATCTTCCACACGCTGCCCAGGCTGGTGTCCGTGGCGATGTGAAAGAGGTCGAGCGCATTGCGCATGAAAGCCCCTTTGCTGTCAAGATGGCGGTGTCCGCTGCGGCTCTCGCGTCCGTACAGGCTGATTCCTACATGGGCCGTCGTGCCTGCATGGACAGAGTGGGGCAGACTGGTCAAACACGGAAGGCCTTACTGAAACGGTGCAATTGGTAGAGCCATATGGAGAAGTTTGATGATTCTTAAAATTAAGATTTGTGTGCACAATTTTTAATTTATTGTTGATTTTTCTCTGATCCATGCAAATTCAGAATTATAAGACAAGAAATTCCTTCATTGTTAACCATAACGAACATTTATATAAATCCTTCTTAACAAGATGCGGGGCAACAAAATTCTTTTTGATATCATTAGCAAAATTTTTCATTTTAATTTAAATTTACTGTCCATGAATTTATAGTCGCCGAATTTTTCAATAGTGTTGAGGTGGTGACCATTACAGAGGCTTAGTGTTAGCTAAATTAGGAAGAGTAATATGGAGGCTTTCAGACCAACACTGTATGAACTGTCAAGCATAGTGGGGGTTGCATCATTCTGAGGTCTGTATGAATGTCAGTGACCGACCCAAGTGCACGACACAATGTGGATGGAATAATAAAGGATTACCTCCAGTAGGACAGTGATCCCAAACACAAAAGTGGGTCTGAAATGGATAAAACAGGCTACTATTAAGGTCTTGAAGTTGCCTCAATTTTTAATCCCATTGGCAATCTAAAGATTTTGCCAGGAATCTACAACTTCAGGGGAGCTCTTTTCTAAAAGATTATTTAGTAATATTCAGCCAGGATTATGTCAGGACATTGTTGATGGACTTGACTTTTAACCCACGCTGTCTTTCCCAGCGCTATGTAGAGAGATTTACGGCAGACTTTGAACTCGCCGACAACCACTGACGTGGTTCATGGAGCCCTGAATACAATGTTCCCCCTAATTTTTCACGTGTCTGAGCAAACACACAAACTCTGAGCGATCACTTGACCTCTGTGAGCAACATCACTGTGCTCACTGAGGCTACATTACGGCTGTCCGAAACCTGAGATTATATCAAGCTACATGGCTTACTAAAAGAATCAAGTTACAGCAATGATTTCTGTTAGATTACTTAGTTTAGATAAAACTGATTTAGCCAGATTACACGATCTTTCAGAGGCAGCAGGAATGTTACTGCTGCACTCAGTTATAGTTTAAAGGTGTTCCATAGTCAGAGACCCACAAGATTAATAACAGAAATTTAGAGAATGAAAGCAATAATTTATTCTGTGTAAAATTTTGGCAATTCTAGCTCTACTTTTCTATGCATATATTTTAGTTTCCGTTCACCTATTTTTCCCCCAACACCGTTAGGACTGCTGCACATTTCTTCACTTAAATAACACTATCTTTACTTCAGCTGGAATTATACATATAGCCTATATGATTAATATAAAGTGAGGTTGTCACAAGACAGTTAATGTCAACTCATTTGTAAAAGGATGGGTGAACAATGCTTGCAAAAAGATGAACATATCAGTCATTCAATAACTCACACCATCCTATCATTACTTGCATTTGTTGAATATAGTCAATTAATGCTTTAGTTGAGCATTTTTAAACATAAAAATCTTATAAGTTAACCTTACTTGATTACACTGTATTTTCATACTTGGTCATCATTTGCTGCCCCGTCCTTTCAATGCCTTTCCTAACCAATGCGCCCCCCCAAAAAAACCGCCTCCTTTTTGTGTTGAATGAGTGAAGTGTGAGAAAATAGCTTTAATTTTCGATCAAATAATTCTCACAGCATTCTCTGCCACCAACAGCATCGTTTCTTATGGTTTAATATTCTCCATATACCTTCATTAAAGATTTCTAATTCCACTTGTGGGAAATGCACACTTCGAAGCTTATTATTCCTGCCGTTGCCATGGTGAATCAGGTTAACTGCGATCCATTGATCAGGGCTTTTTTCATGCTCCTGCTCGCGTTCAAATCATGGTTGATCGGACGCTGTGTTTAGTTACCTGACTGATATCGGCTGTTCTAAAACTGGAAACACTGAGTATGACAGAGTGAGATATAACTACTAAGATCAGCAGCTTTCTACTTCGGGTGGACCGGCCATTTTTTCTTTAACGGAGTCCAGAACAAAGACGCACACCGCAACCTGCCCAACTAATAAAGACGTCTGCTCCACCCACCAATCAGTGGTGCGCTCAGATCAGCACCTGGCGCTCACAGAGCGAGACCGTGGAAAACCGTCTCACCAGAGTTGCGAAATTGTACAAAATAACTTGGTTTATTATTATTTATTTTTATGCAGTTTAGCTTGGATTTTATTTTCTGCGCAGCATAAATTTGTTGTGCGCGCTGAAGCCAGATGCTGTGCGCGCTGAAGATTGCGCACGCGCGCAGCTTAGAGGGAACACTGCCTGAATAGTTCCAAACATCTCAGCATTGTCAGTCAGTTTGAGCGGCTGCTGGTGGGACAGACGGCAAAAAACAACTCATTTATCCTTTCCCCTCACAATTATTGAGCAGTAATGTGCTCTGATTACCTCACTGACTGCATTAAAGTAGTTTTTAGGGGCAACAGGGACATGAGTGGAAACAATATTCCCTACACATTGTAGAATACACTGAGGCTACAGATCATATTTAATAGAAATAGGTCTATATGCAATACACTGATCAATATAAAAGGTCGGCAATGGTTTATAAAAAACTTTTGCAAAAGCAAACCAAACAGGAGTAATATTACCAGTTTTAAAGCTCATTCAGTTGTTCTCTGCGTGCTAATGTGCGAATGCTAGACCTTGTCCTGCTTCAGCTCACCTTCAGTTCTACATTCTTCAACAAAGCATGAATATAGGGCTGGACGTTAATTCAATAACAATATTTTTAAATAAGTTATTTTTCTTTAAAAAAATTCTGTTATGGTTAAAAAAGTTGGTTAAATAAAGATTTAATTGGAATTCTGTGTTTGTGTTCTTTATTAAAATTAAATCCTTTAGCAATATCATAAAATGTCCAGGCAGAGCTGCACATAAAATATGGTTTTAAATATTTTCAATAATTATCGATATCGATCAATATGCATTTTTTTTATCGATAAGCTTTTTTTCTATATATCGTCCAGCCCTACATGAATATCACTGTTTTCAACATTTACTCCTATATTCCCAACCCCCCCCCCCCCTCATGTGTAGCAGATGTGATTTAGTTTAGTTTTTGTTTTATCTGATGGAAAATGAGTTGAATGGAGGAGCTGATCTAAATTTTAAGGAAGTTTTCAATGACTTGGAGGAAAATATGGGGTTGTAGATGTTTTGACTGATGACCCAGGATTAATCATTTTCTGTGGAAGACATTCCACTATGCACTACGATATGGAGGTGAGTTGGACTTTTTTTCTCTCTGGGTTTCCCTCACCTCGCTTTCTGATTGGCCACATGTCACATTCAACAGGCTGCGTGCTCATTTGTCCTCAGGGGGACACCACACACGCTAGGATATCGGGGCCAGACAATGCAGCATGTTGATTTGAGGTCGGGAGCAGTCCCGACGTTCCACCGAACGGACCAGATCACTCTTAACACACCACACATGGCAGGAATATCTCTTAAGATTATCTTAAGAGACACGCCAATACGGCGTGTCTCAAAACGGGAAGATAGAGGCAAAAATTGGGCTACAAATCCTGCCATGTGAACCAGCCTTCAGTTATATCACTCTGGTCTATCCATATTTGAGCCTGTATGCAACTGTGTTTGGATTAGAGAAAATCTACAATAAATTCAAACTTGTTCTCTCAATTCTCACTTTTAAAATGTCTAATAGTTGTATCTAGTACAACCTTTCCAGGCTTATAACGATCATTCCCATGACGACTGTATGTAACTTCTGAACGGCACTGACATTTATAGATAATGTTTTATTGATGAATATCGATTTCAACAACAGTTTTTTAGTGGGTGTGACGTTCGGTCTCACCTGCCCCTCTGCTCCAGCCCGTTTTGACCTGGATCTCGTATTTGAAGCTCCCGCTCTGGCCGCAGAGCGGAACCACACCAGCTCGGCGAAGGTCGAGCTGGTCCAACTTGCGCAAGATGGCTGCTGCCACAACGTAGCTCAGCAAACCCAGTACGCACACCAGCAGCACAATCAGGCTTGGTGCCCCAGAACGCTCCTAAGCAGACAGGGAGGTGAAAGTCAGGCTAGTGTTTTTAAGACATATTTCTGAAAAGCGAGTGGTTTTTGCTGTACTGACTGGCATCTTAAAGCTAACGGCGTTGGTCGGCACAAAGAGGCCTGCGGCGAAGGACGTGAGGTGTCTGGTGCGGCAGACCGCCCTGCTGAAGTTGGTCTCTGCCAGGGGGACCATGCCGTCTGTCCTCCACTGCTTCTCGGCCTCACTGAAGTACTGACACAGAGCGGCAAACACCCCGACCTCCAGGCGAACCTTAGCAGGCTGAGAGTCAGGCCTGCACGGTGTGCTGACGTTAATGAAGTAATCCTGGGTGGTGTCGTAGAACCTGGCAGAAACAACACAAACGTGCCAAACATCAGAAAAAGGTCAAGGAGCAACAACCAGAGTCCCCAAATTCACCCAAATCTAGAGGTTCACTCATGTTTGTCCCACATGTTTCTCCTCCTGCAAACTTTGCTCATGCAAATGCAAGCTGTAGTGTAGATGAAGTGCATGTGAGGCTTCGGTCTGCTGGTAAACCACCTCCTACGTAAGGCAGTCCCCCTGGAGGTTCAGAGACTCTTACTCTGGGGACAGGAAGAAGGTGTACTTCTTGTGGTCCAGTCCTCTGGTCATGCTGAGAGTAATCCGCTTCCTGTCAGTGCAGTTGAACTCGTTGGGTTGCTCATGGGAATGCAGGTAGGCGGTTAGGAACGCCTCCTCCTCCACTTTTTCATCTTTATCGAGCTTGTTTGGGTCTGAGGAGCAAAACGAGAAAACAAATGCATCAATGATATCCAAATACCATAAATCAAATTAAAAGGAGACGTTTGGGCAGGATAAATAAAAGTACTTGAAAAAATACCATGCCAGTCCAGTTTGATTTATTAGTCACAAAAGAGTCGTGGTGTCCAAACGTTTTGTCACGTGAGTCAATATTGAGTATAAAGGTTTTGCGCAAAACAAATCTTTAAAACTGAGAATACAAAAAAAAGAAATCCAGTAGAGTTTGTCATATTTGTTTGCTCAACAATAAAATATTGAAACAGATAAAACTAGTCTTATCTGTAGTAGTATTCAGGGTGTGAAAGTGTGAATGACTAAAGCTGTAGTGTGAAGCGCTTTGGAGGACGTCAAGACTAGTTAAAAGTGCTATAAAAGTACAAGCAATTTACCATTTAGTCTGATTTGTTTACTATAATTATTATTGCTGTTTATTTGCTCTATTACAAGAATAGCATGCTGGGTTTTCAATTTCTGGATATATTTCTTTCAATTTTCGTGGTCTACAATTTTTTTTAACATTTATTCTCAACAACAATAGCGGGACGCCAAAGTTTTTTAATTTAGCTAAGCTTAATGAAAGGATGCGCCCGACTCTGCTTTTGAGTAAGTCACTGGATGTGTGTGATTCTTTTTACCATGAGATAAAAACGAAAACACAAAACAAGGCAAAGCTGTTCAGAATGACTGCGACTGTAATCCTCGCCTTAAAAGCTTTATTGATCCATTATTATTCACAATTTCTGGCAACACGACACATTTAGTTCCTGACATGTAACAAAAGAGCAACCTATAGTTGTTATTCTTTAGATCCTCAGTGGAAAACAACAGCCTGGACACATAATGACAGAACAATAACAATTGGAAAAACTAAAAAAAGATTTCAGCTTTTATATTTCAATGCAAATGTCCTCCTTCACTTTAATAAAAAGCTGGATTCATGTGGGTTTCAGGAGCTTCCTTTTGTTGCTCTGTACCACAGTGTGTCTGTGTTGTGGGCTGTTCCTCACCTTCAATCGAGGTGAAGTTGAGCTGCACAAACAGGCCCGCCTGTCTGTTGCTGTTTCCTGCGCTGACCCTGACCACCACCGAGTCGCAGCGGCTGACGTTCACCGCTCCGGCTGAGGGGACTCCAGCAGCGCCCGGACCCTCAGCGCCCGCTTCCCCACTGCTGCTGCTGCTGTTGTTAATTGCGACGGTGATGGCCATGCTGTCGTCGAGCCCAGAGATCGGGATGTGGGTGCCGTTTTCGGTGCGAAACTCCATGGACGCCACCTCGGTGGAGACGGCGTAATTGGAGATGTAGTTGAAGGGAAAGGGGTTGGACTCCACCTGGGTTCAAATGGATGAGGGTTGAAGTCAAACTGCTGTGCTAATGAAACACTCTGCCAGCATCCTGCTGAGCTCTTGTTCCAAAGACACAGTTCATCTTGAGGATAACTCGGTGGTTTTCATTATTTCATGATGTTACCTGAAAAAGTAGCTGCAAGATGTTGCTTCCTACAGCAGCTATGCCAAGACTCTCGTTGAAAGCTCGAGGGATGGAGAAGCGCTGGCATTCTGAAAAAAGAGGAGGAGAGGATGAAGATCTGTCCTCTCAGCTTGGTCTATAAAGTAAAACTCCTATAGATCACAATTGGATAAAAGTCACCACTTTACAAAATCTTTCATCCCCCTTGAACATTTTCATTTTTGTCACAGCAGAAATGCAAACCTCGGGGTATTTTGTTAGCATCTTATGTAGTAGAGCAACACAAAGTAGTATAGAATTGCGAATTGAAAGGTAAACTGAAGCAGAGGTTTATATTTTTTAAGCATTCCTGAGACTTTATTGTCCCTCAGTGGATCAAAAAAGAATTAAAACAGAAGGTAGGAATGAGAGAGTGTACAGTAAGGGCAAACGTATAACTTAAGAAAAAATACCATGCATACTCAGATTCAAAGAAATGTGCAACTGAGTAGGATAATTAAAATAAACGTACAACACTTTTATGCATGTTTGTGCATAAAAACTGTGCCTATTGACGTGAAATTGAAAAACTGCACAAAACAGCAGGGATGTAAACACTTATCTTTTTCTATTACACTTTTATCACTGTGTTTTCAACTACTACTCATTATTTATGCAATTATTGCTGCTGCCATTAACTTTATGGTGTTTCTTAGCTTTTTCCATCAACTCAAGCCATACCTGAGACTAAAGGTTTCTTCATGTGAAAGGGAGTTTCCTTTCCACTGTCACCACATGCTTCAAATTAACAACTCAATGTGTTCAGTTGAGCTTCTTTAGATAGAAAACCTTGTGCCCAATAGCATTTATACCTGGTCTTGAATCGCAAGATAACTAGAATCGAATGACTGTATGTATTTGAATGGGAATCTGTCTGTATGGTTGGATTGATTTAATTGGTTGGTTTCCCTCTGTCAGCAAATTAGATTTGTGCCTTAACATTTGCTGTGAAATTGGCAGCATTTCCTTAAACTAAACTGACCACAACATCCATGTAAATAACATTTAAGTTTTTGTTTGTAATGTGACAAAATGTTTAAAGGTTTGTGGGTGTAAATGCTTGCAAGGTGCCTTGACTTCCTCCAGTTCCTCACAGGCTAAAACGGACAAGCAAACCTGGACCACTGTTGCCATGGTAGCAGAGGAGACTCTGGGGGTCGGCCAGTTTTCCTGTGGCGGCTATCTCGGGCCCTCTGAGGACCAGAGGCTCCTCGTTGAGCACCCGGGCATGCATGAGGATAAGCATGAGGACCGAGGACAGGCTGTAGGCCTTTGCTGCCACGCGGAGAGGATGAGCCTCCAGTGAGGAGGGCGGGGCGTCCATCAGGACGTTTCCATGTTCAAAAGATGAAGAGGTGGAGGACGGAGAAGGAGCGTGGTGGGAGTTAAAATAGGAGGCTGACTGGCTGACCTGATGGATCAGATCACCTGATGAGAGAAGAAATGAGATAATTAGAGCAGATTTCCTACATTCTCCATACCAGAGAACAGGCCATACCCTGGAAGAAATGCACTCATTAATAAACATTTTGCTAATATCTTAAATTACGTTAGTTGGACATGAAGGTGCCTGGTGTGACAGAAGATGATGCAGAAGATAGGGTTAGAAGGAGACAGATAATTCACTTTGGCCATCCCTGAAAGGGAAAATCCGACAGAAGAAGAAGAAGCAGTTTTGTGCTCAAAAGAAAAAACAAACTCTTAAGGAGAATTTATCAATAGGTCTTTGATGCAGGTCAGACTCTCCCTGAATTATTGAGCAATTTTGCTTCAAAGGTCTCCACCAATGTGTACATGACTCAACTATGCTTCTTTGAGTAATAACAACCATAGCTCTGTTTATCTTTGTTATAGGAATATGGTATTCCTTGCCAAAGTACCATATGTGTACTCCTAGAAATGGTGCATTATGTGATATTACAGTCACAAAGCTTTTATGGGACCAACGCAGAGTGGTGCGCATTTGAGAAGTGCAACAAAGTGGATGCATGCCTTCAACGTCTGCTGTGTACGTGTGTTCAGCCTCTGTGTGTCGGTACTTGTAAAACCACGACTGCTATTGCATCTGCAGGTCTTGGGGGGGGGGGGGGGGGTCGTTCTACCAGCTTTATGTAGAGATTAAAATCTTTGCTTATTGTTTTCAGCAAAATAGCTCAAGCTCAGTCAGTTTCCTTTAGACTGGATGGAGAGCATTCGTGAATTTTCAGGTCTTGCCACAAATCATCGGCTGCATTTAGACCTGGACTTTGACTAGGCCAATCTAACATATAAATATGCTTGAATTTAAACCCGGGGTGTCCACTTGCAATCCTCTGGAGACACTTTCCAGCAACCTTTAAGTGCATCCAGTAGCACTTGAGGAATGGAGTTGCAGACCTTTGACCTAAACCACAGCTTTGTAGCTCTGGCTGTATGTTTTAGGGTTGTCCTGCCGGAAGGTGAACATCAACACCAGTCACACTAACAGGTTTTCTTCCAGGATTTTCCGGTAATTAGTTCTGTGCAGCAACCAGCTTCCTACTGCATACCGGAGAAAGGAATCCCCAAAAAGTGATGATGCCCCAACCATGTCTTTTCATGGTGTGTTCAGGGTGATCTGCAGTGCTGGTATTCTACCATGTATAATGTTTGACATGTTTTCTTCACGGCAAAAAGCTGAACTAATCTCATCTGACCAGCACACCCTCTTCCACATGTTTCCTGTGTCCCCTGCATCCTTCTGACAATCATTTGAATAAGATTTTATTTGGAGGTATTAGAGTACAGTGGGTTATGTGACACATTTATATTTGTATTTATTAGACAAATATGAAACTAGGAAAGATTTTTCCACCACTTCACATTGTATTGTTATAGCGTTGGTTGTAACCAACAGCTGTGAGGCCTGTAAACGAACACAATTTGCTGTAAAACTTGGTGAATATTGTTTTTGAAACAATTCTTGAATAACTGAAGCCCCTCAGTAATAGTAGACGGTTTCTATCCTCCACATTCATTCAGCAAACTCCCACTCACCCATGATGTTAAGGATGTTATCAGCTATCTCAGTCGGGGGGACCGTGCCCTGCTTGGTGTCCGTCTGCAGAATCTCCAGCATCGACTCCAGCTTGTTTAGAGTGCTGTTCTGACACTCCTCACAGATGAACTCCCGACTTACGGCCTAAAAACGGTGCACAGAAAGCATCGGTCTTTTATCCATGAATCATCCTGGCTCTTCTCAAACTTCTCACGCTCCTTTAATCAAATGCAGCTCACCGTGCACTGCGCCAGGGCAGCAGACGTCTGCTGGATGTCGCTGACGGTATGCAGGTCAAGCGCGGTCAGCGCTCTGGTGATGTTGCTGCGGACTCGGACTCTGTAGTCACGCTCGTCTCGGGACACGCGTGAAGACTCCCTGGTTTGTTCATACTAATCAAAAGTGAGCACAGACGTGTGTACAGATACAGTCACATTCAATAAACTCGAATTTGCATTTCTAAGAGGCTTGTTTGTCAGATTAAAAGCACCTTTTTTTTAAAAAAAAGAACCTTTAATCAGGTATTAAACATATCTTTCATTAAGACCCCATTTGTCTATGAAGATTATATTATTTTGAATTGGTCTGATACAATATTTTAATCTTAAATGCAGAATTTATATTAGCTGTGGGTGGAATAAAAAAGATACTGAAATAAAGGCTTAAAAAATACCATCAGTCTGTGTTGATCTATTTAATGTGTTTCAATTAGGTACGTAGGTAGGTAAGTAGGTAGGTAGACAGAGATTCATAAAAGTGAGTTCTGGGTCAATGGGTGTTCCTTACCTCATTTAGTACCGTAATGAGAGCCAGCGATAACTCTCTGACCCTTTGAGAGTCTCCCTGCTCTAACAGCTTCTTCAGTTTGCTGTCGGTGATCTCAGACAGCCAGTGAGGAAGACTGCTGTACTCAGGAGGCAGCTCTGGAAGCAGAACCTCAATGGTCCTGGATGCAAAAACAATGATGATGAGTATAGGTTGGGGTTTCATTCCTACGTAGTTTAGGCCATTGGCCACAGATGTTTTGTTGACATTTTAAGGCAAGGCAAGGCAAATTTATTTATATAGCACAATTCAGTACAAAGACAATGCAAAGTGCTTTACATGATTAAAATATAGCAAAATAAAACAGAATAAAAGCAAGTAGGAATAAAATGTAGATAGAAAAAAGAACAAAAAAGTGGTGATTCAGTTAACTAGAACAGTTGAAGGCAGTCCTAAACAAATGTGTTTTTAATCTTGATTTAAAGGAACTCAGGCTTTCCGCACCTTTACAGTTTTCTGGAAGTTTGTTCCAGATAAGTGGAGCATAGGAACTAAATGCTGCTTCTCCTTGTTTAGTTCTGGTTCTAGGTATGCAGAGTAGGCTGTAGTCAGAAGACCTGAGTGGTCTGGAAAGTTGATACACTGATAACAAGTCTGTGATGTATTTAGGTGCTAAGCCATTTAGGGATTTATAGACTAACAGAAGTATTTTAAAGTCTATTCTCTGAGATCCAGGGAGCCAGTGTAAGGACTTTAGAACTGGGGTGATGTGTTCTACTTTCTTAGTCTTAGTGAGGACGCGGGCAGCAGCGTTCTGGATCCGCTGCAGCTGTCTGATCCACTTTTTAGGCAGACCTGTGAAAACACCGTTGCAGTAATCAATTCGACTAAATATAAACGCATGGATTAGTTTTTCCAGATCCTGCTGAGACATTAGTCCTTTAATCCTGGAAATGTTCTTCAGGTGATAGAAAGCCGTCCTTGTAACTGTCTTTAGGTGCTTTTGGAGGTTCAGGTCTGAGTCCATCACTACTCCCAGGTTTCGGGCCTGGTCAGTGGTTTTTAGCTGAAGCGACTGAAGCTGGGTGCTAACTTTTGATCTCTCCTCTATTGGTCCAAAAATTATTACTTCTGTTTTGTTTTTATTCAACTGAAGAAAATGTTGGCACATCCACGTATTGATTTTAAGAACCAATGAAGACATATTTGATATTTTTATTCGGTCTGCTATGACAAAATGTGGTTACATGACTGTTATAAATAATATCTATCAATGGGGCTTTGCTCAAAGTTGGTTTGGCTTGACTAGTTATAATCTGTCAATTTCATAAAAGTGAAGCATAATAATAATAATAATAATAATAATAATAATAATAATAATAGGTCATTGACAGAAGAAAGTAGTTTGAAGTCCATAACCAAAGGCAGATTTAAGAAACTGCCGATTAAAAGTCTAAAATAACAAGGAGTTACTTGTTAAGTGCGAGGCTGGCAGCTCCCTGGTGGTCCTCCACTGTGATGGATACGGCTACACGGTGTCGCGTTGAGCGGAAGCCCGGCGGCAGGAAGGCAGAGTGCTCCGGATTGCTGCCTTTGTAGATGCAGAAGTCTTCGCAGTAGTCCTCTCTACAGCGCGTCACTAGCAGGCTGTACAGGAATGGGGTTTCTGAGACCCCCAGATCACTGTAACCTGCACAAGGATAACAAGAACAGATTTATTGGGTTTTAAAACACAAAACGAGCAACTTGGTTGTGAAATAAGACCCTCCTTTAATCCCACCTGAGCAATTGAAATGGACTTGGTCCAGCAATGCCCGGATCCTCCAGCCATCTCCGTCCCCATCCCAGTGCAATACTCCCGCCTCCCCTACTCCTGTCAGGTGACACTGCCCACCTTCTGGGGGCATGTTGTGGGGCAGTATGAAGGAGGCGGCTCCCTCACCATCCAAACTGCTGTCAGTCACATGCAGCGTGAAGATGTACGAATCTTTGTCCCTCAGGACGCCCTGTCGCAGCTTCAGGTTCATGCCGTCGCTCCCCGTGGTGGTGGAGGAGGAGTCCAGGACCAGAGTCTCATTGTGCAACGTCATGGCGCTCCAGCGCTGAACGCCATAGAGGGAGAGAAACATTAGTGGCGAAAAAAGAAATGCATGCCGGCTTATTAAAAGTATGTCAAATATATGGTAAGAAGTACAAAGTTATGTTTTAATTTCTTTCTTGATGATTCGATTTCTGTGAGCAGCTTGATAAAAAAAACCACAAATATTTGGACCCAGCAGGAACAGATGCAAGCAATTAGTTATGTGAATGATTCATATGGGTGGGAAGAAAAAGCTGACTGGGTGGTAGAAGATGTGATTAATAAAAAGCAGGGATTTTGCATGTCACAGACTTTAGTTATGTAATATTTAGGATATATACACTCAGTTGTTTAATTTCAGATGTGGTAAAGATTTTTTCTCTCTAAATGTTTTCTCTCTAAATTGATAAAATAGGTGTAGAAGCTGTAAATGACTGTTTTGATTATTAAAGCGTCTGCTGAATAAACAGCATTTGGAAACATTAAAAGAGCAGCGTTCCTACACTTTTAAAGATGGCTGGCTGGATGGATGGATGGATGCATAGGTAGGTAGAGTAGCCAAAAATTGTACTCAAGTAAGAATAGCACAACATCAACATATTTTACTCAAGTAAGTTGTCAGCCAAGAAATTACTCATGTAAGAGTGAAAAAGTATTCAGTAAGAATGCTAGTCAAGTACTGAGTAACTAATCATAACAGCTGATGACTTAATATTTAAAAATCATGTAATCAGACAGACAAACATATAAGGTTAGGTGCAAATTCTGGTATTTTAGAGACAAAAGATACACTATGGACACTAAAGACAAAATAAACACTTTTCTAAGACATTTTTCAACATTAAACTTGAAAGCAATACTTACAGCATTTAATATATATACAGTATGTTAGAAAAGTGCAAAGTACTTCAAATGACAATATCTACTGTTTACTGTACGTTCATTTGACCTCCAAATGGCTCAATGAGCTCAGCAGATAGAAAATAACATTAATATAACAAAGCTTGTGTACAAATAAGAAGTCTCACTTTAACATAAACACTAGGTTTTTGTCTTTCTGGTGCATTTTTGGTTAAAACAAGCATGTTGTTTATTCATGAAGTTACTCACAGTAGGTAGAGTAGCCAGAAATTTTACTCAAATGAGAGTAGTGATACTTGAGTAATAATGTGACTCAAGTAAAAGTAAAAGGTACAGTGCAGTTAAACTACTCCTAAAAGTACATTTTGCTAAAAAAGTTACTCAAGTAAATGTAACTACTTACTATTCACCTCTGGATGGGTGGATGATGAATGGATGAATGGATGGAAGAATGGATGAATGATGGATGGATGGATGATGGATGGATGATGGATGGATGGAAGAATGGATGGATGATGGATGGATGGATGGATGATTGATGGATGAATGGATGGAAGAATGGATGGATGGATGGATGATAGAGTGATTAACCTTTACAAAATAAAATAGGAACTTTAAATTGTGAATACAAACATTCTTCGATGTTATATTTTAAACTTCCATCATAATCCAGTGGTAGAAAAACTTCAATCATTATCTATTCTTCTCTGGACTGTCAGGACCCCTGAGAGACGCAGAGCTTGTGAGAAAACAGCTCATTTTTACATCCAAGCTGATCCAGACTCTTGCCAAGAACAGCAAATGCTGTTGTGTAAAGAATGGAAACTAAACCTGAGTTTAAGAATTGACCCATATTATAGTGCGGCTGACAGCAGCCAGCTGGTCTGAACTGTCTGAGCTCCAGCAGCTCGACCACAGGTTGAAATGGTTTCCTTATGTTGGTTGGGACATAACATATCCTCTCTGGCTTCACTCAGCACTATAATGACCTCGTTTACCTCACACCCTCACACAACTGCACAAAAATCCCACGAGAAGATGTAGGAAGGAAGAGAAGGGTGTGGCAAAGCTGACGTCACTTTGACAGGGCACGCACAGCCGCATCCAGAAACACTACGTGCTCGAGCCTTCATTTACAGTGTGTCTGCGTGTGTTTACCCCTCGTTGAAAGCCCTGGCAATTGGTGCAGTTTCCTCGAAGGAAGACATACGAGTTCTGGCTGACCTCGTAGGTGGACTGGGCCTCACAGGACACGCACTCCAGATACACCATGGGAATGTGGCCGCTCTTCACAAGCACCTGTTGCAAATCCCAAACAATCACCATCAGAAAACGTCGGTTTAATCAAAACAGACATCTGCCAACTTTACGGGACTCTGTACAAATAAAAGCGGGATGTCAGTCACTCATCATTGCACTACGGAGAACACGTATACGAGGACTCACAGTCTGAGTGGTGGACTCTGGTGACATGCCAACCTTGTTGACAGTTAGTTTGAACGTGTATTCGACACCCGCCATCAGCTCAGAGCCGGAGATTTCCAAGACGGGGTCGCCCAAGCCGAGGCGGAAGTTAAGGCTGGTGCAGGGCTCCGGACCCTGGGAACAGAAGATGGACTCACTAAGTTTGTTTTAAGACAAACAGGAGCAACGACTGGAATAAGTCAGAGCGCTCCTACGTACGGACCGGCCAAGAAAACACAGGGTTAGAATCGGCACCGTTACAGATTAGCAGACTGTGGTTTAGATTTGATCCACCGTAACTCTCTGACTGACATCAATTCAATTCAATTTTATTTATATAGCGCCAATTCATGAAACATGTCATCTGAAGGCACTTTACAAAGTCAAATTCAATCATATTATACAGATTGGTCAAAAATTTCCTATATAAGGGAACCAGTTGATTGCATCAAAGTCCTGACAAGCAGCATTCACTCCTGGAGAAGCGTAGAGCTACAGGGAGAGTCGTCTGCATTGTCAAACTCCTCCCTCCATCAACAGCCGTGCCTGCTGTGTGTTTGTGCCTGCGTGTGAACGCTGCGATACCGTTGATGTGGACTGTGTAATTGTCAGGGGTGGGGAGCAAAAGCTCAGCCTGTGGAATGCTGAGTTTATCTCTGAACGGTTATATAACCCTTTAAATGCCTGATCCAGTGTGCGGCACACACAGTTTCACATGTCTACACGCGAGTTGTCCTTCAGCACTTCCCTTGACACAAAGTTAAACTTGTATCGCACGTGACCTGTTAGTCTTCTAATAGAACACGGTCTCTAGACGATACGAGTATGCAGCTCATAAAGATGGACGTATGCTGTAGCTCCAATCTGCTGGACACACCCGTCTCATTTTCTGCTGCTCGGGCTTAAAGAGTCTCAGCTCCCTCCGCCAAGGCGGCGGCGTGTGTGGAAAACACCAAATCAACAGCAACCCCTCCAACAATGGCCCTTCAAGAGACACACTGACAGACGTTTTCTCCGTTTTGCAGCGGCCCATCCCGAGCGTCCTTTATCATCCAAACTCTGCTTTGTTGTTCTTCGCTCTTAGAAGTTAAAGTAAAACAAAATCGGAGCCTGGTTCACGTTTTAAATCTGTTGTTTCTGAGGCTTGAGTTGGAGACTCAAAAAGCAGAAAAGACAAAGCGAGGTCAGAGTGAATTAACTAGGCAGTCTGCAGCTTTTACAGCTTCTACCAACTGCGGCTCACTGGGAAGAGAAGTCGCCTTGCATATCGGGAGAATGTGGGTTCGATTCCATCTCCCTCCTTCCCATGTCGATGCCCTCCTGGAACGCACTTAACCCCGAGTTGCCGACTGATCAGTGTATGAATGGCGTGAAATAAGGGAAGCTCGTAGGGGCCGCATCTCAGAGCTGATCTTGGAACCATAAATGCTTGTAGCTGTGGTTCTGTTTGTTAATTGACAATCCACCAACGCGACAGACCAGGCGTGTCAGTTAAAAATACCTTGGAGGTGCTTTCACACTCCCAGAGGTAGGTGAGTGGAGACTGGCTGTCCGAGTCCATGTTGGGGTCATAGGACTGCTTTGCACTGAGCTGCAGGTCTTCTGTCCTTGACCACACCCGGTGGGTCCCTCCTTCAATGATGGGCTTCAGTCTGAAAAGAAGGAAATTCAGCAAAAATTTCAGAGAAGTAGTGAGAAAAACGTGTTGCTGCAGGATTGACACATGAAACCATCCATGGAGTAAATGGTGCGATAGGCGACATGGAAATTGAATTTTGGCACCACATCAAGATACCCGCTGAGGAAGTTTTCAACTTTTTCCTTCAGACGGATTTAAAATTGGACTAAAGTAGTTCACTTCAACAGAAAAACACATTTGTTGTGTGGATGTGGCTTGCTTATGTCACCAGGCTGATTCTGCTTTCAGTGTTTTTACTTATTCTCTTTTAATCTAATTTAATAAATTTAATTTATTAAAATTTAATAAAAAACATTTTCAATCTGTAATGAGGCTCCCAGAAAGGAACACCTTAAGCCAAAGAGCCAAGCTTGTGTCTCCTTCTTGTAGATTTCTTTTTCTATAAAAACCATGTAAACCTAAAGGATGTGTTTTTGTACTCACTTAGCGGACATGATACTGAGTTGCAGACTGGCAGCTTTCCTCAGCGGCACGCCTTCGTATGACAGAGAAAACACTAAGCAATAGTTCCCTGCTGCCAGAGCCATCTTTGGCAGCAACAGCAGCTGCAGCCGGCGCACATCCACCTCCGCAGGCAGCCGCACGGCTTCCCTGGGAGGAAACTGAGGCTCCAGTCCGGGGGGTAAAGGGCTCTCTGTCATTACTTCGTCTCCACAGGAGGACTCTGAGAACACCTGCCAGAGGTACTGAGCTCCGTAGCGCACGCAGCCCTTCAAGTCCACGCTGGCTTCCACCGAAACAGGCTGGGAACGCCAGATAACCAGGCGGGACTGAGAGATCTGCACCTCTGGCTCCTCACACTCTAACACTTGGATGTTTACCTCCACCTGGGCCAAGACCCAGCTCACCAGGTTACTGCAGTTCACCTGGCAGGGAAGAGAAACGCAAGTGTAGTCAAAAAGCACGAGAACATGTCAAGTTTTTGACATTTAATATTTGGAGATCAACATTATTCAAATAGTACCTTGAGGAAATGTTCCTACCCCTGGGAGTTTTTTTTCACATTTTGTCACGTCACGAGAAAACTTCAAAGTTTTGGGGGGAGACTTTGCGTCTCACTGTGTGTAGCTTGCCAGCATAAATTTAACCGTCCTGTTAGACGTCAGGAGGGTTTTTAGAGAACATTAGTGAACAAACAGCACAGAGCGGCAGACAGATCAGGGATGAACTTGTGGAGTGTGATTAAACAATATCTCAAGCTTTGAAAATCTCACAGTGCTCTGTTCAAGCTGACAGGATTGGGTTGAAGAGCATTTCTTAGAGGAGGAGCCACCTGATCACCTGAGCTGCACAGATCCACAGCTCAGGTGCACCAATCTGTCAACAGACAACCAGTAGTGGTGCACTGCACAAATTTGGCCTTTTTGCAGCAAAAAAAAACAACAAAAAAACATTGTTGAGAAAGTATTCAAAGTCTCTTCGGAAATTTGCCATAAAACATGCAGGAGACCCGAATATATTAATATATGAATATATTATTTAGTAACTGAACCAAGGAGTATATATCCTGGGGAGGCTGATTCTTGAATGCAACACAGGTGGGTAAATGAATGGATGAGGAACAGGTGTGGTTCTGCCTGAATCCAAGGCCCTGAGAGAAAGTACTGCATAAACCCGGGACCACAGAAAACTAGAATACTAAAAGGACTACAAATGTAAACATAGGAAAATCACTAAGAGGGATATATTTAAATATACCAAATTAGTAAACAAGACTCTAAGTCCATCAAATGTTTGGCCTGCAGGTGCAAAACATTGTCTGTGTCAGAAAACAAACACTGCACATAACCCTGGAGGAACCATCCCCACAGTGAAATATGGTGTTGGCAGCATGATGCTGTGGGGATGCTTTTCTCCACCAGGGACAGAGATTATCTTGGGACTCTCATTTTTTTTTAATTTTGTGGTGATGTATGATTTTGTGCTTGTGTTCTGGTCTTTAGTGTATTTAGGGTCTGAATTGTGTTCCTTAGATTCTCTGTGCTCTGTTTAGTTTCCATGTTTAATTGTTGTGTTTACTGCAGTCATTTTCATGCATGTTTCCCTCACAGCTGACATTCATTCTGCTAATCAGAGCCTTCTGCGTTCAGTCTAGCAGGAAACCTCCCCAGTATCCAGTCTCCCAGGCATTCTCTGCTGGTTTCGACTGTTGCGCTCTGCCCCGGTTCCTGCTTTAAGTAGATCCTCGTTGTTCCTGCTTCCACTCGTCTCTGTAAGTTCCTTAATAATTATCATTAAGTCATCCTTCCTCACTGCGCCTGCTTCTCTCCTGTATACATTTAGGTCAACTTCAACCTTCATACATGACCTGGAGGAAGATAGTCAGAGATGATGGGAAGGTGGATGGAGCTAAATGTTGGGCAATCCTTGAAGAAAAGCTGTTAGATGCTGCAAAAGATTGGAGACGGGGGCTAAGGTTCACCTTCTAGCAGGACAACAACCTTTAACGTAAAGCCAGGCTAACAAGGGTATGATTTCAATCAAAACATATTTATGTTACAGTGGCTCAGTCAAAGTCCAGACCTGAACACAATTAAGACTGCATGACCAGATTTGATAAGCAATGTTCACAGTTCATCTCCATCCAATCTGAGCTTGAGCTGATATGGAAAACCGAACTGGAAACAGTTTCAGGGTCTAAAACTGCAATTGACCCATTTTCCTTCCTCTTCACACTTCAGTAGATTTTTTGTAAATAACATCCCTAAAAATATAATGAAGTTGGTGACCGTAAGGTGACAAAATGTGAAGGAGTTTAATGGGTTGTAAAATGTTTTTGTGCCATTTTCAGAGGTCAATGGACAGAGAACTGTTACAAACAAAGAGGTGCACATACTTGGACCAAAAAGTGTCCTGGATGGCTGTACTTATGGCGCACAGTGGTGGTGTTGGTGTGGACCGTCACAGAGCCGTCCCCAAAGTCCCACAAGCAGTACACAGGACTGGATTTGGGAGTAATGGAGGCAATCAATGTGATTGTCTTGTTGATGAAAGTGTCCTGCGGCACTGCGTAGAGGTCAGCCGACTTCATCAGGGTCTGCACTTGTATGCGCTCTGTGATGTTCTGACTGCGTATGTTGTTGATAGCCCCCAGATAAATTATCAACTGGCCCGGTTCTTCTGGAGTGTAGTACACCTGAGGTCATTGAGACAGGTCAACGTTCGGGAAGGTTTGCCCACCCTTACAGTTACATAAAAGACTGAAATATTTATTGTGTGAGCAACCAAACCTCTTCGCCATGGAATGGGGTCTTGATGTGGAGCAGGTCAAACGTCCACAGGAAACTAACAGGGTGGCCCGTCACGATCTCGGCTATGTACAACCTCTTCTCTCCCACGGGGATGGCTGGGCTGATTCCGCGGATGGAGAGCCCACTCACTGGCTCCATCACTTCAATCCTGAGCTTGCGGATTATACACTTTACCTGGTTTGTCAAAAAAAAAAAAGAATATTTTACTTAATTTTTCATGAGACTCGCAATCATAAACAAGAACGACCTTAACAGCATTTTAAACTAATACTGTAGCTACACGGGAAGTAGAAACATATTAAAATGGAGCGGTTTCCAGCAGCCTGTAATCTGCATCTAAAACACCCTGAAATGACCACAACCTGTTCCTCTGGTCCCACTTTAATAAAATGCTTTCAAACACAAAAATTAATCTGTTTGGCTTCATTACTTCTGCTGCTTTTTTTTTTTGCTTTTTCATTTTATTTTTTTTACAAATATGCTGTGCAAATTTGAAGATTTATGGATCAGATGAACATAAATGCACCTGTAAAACTAAAAAGTAAGACTTATAAAGACACATATCACTTGTACATACAGTCCTGTAAAAATTATTTTTTCTTTTCGTTTTTGCCTTTTTTGTTACACTTGTTTCACATCATCAAATGCATTTTTTTTTCTACAAAGAAAACCAACGTAAAGGCAACATTTCTTGCTGTTTCCTTTGTTGACTCATAAATTAACTGTGATTAACCTTGTTTTCTGGAAAGAGCTGAATGATCAAAAGAAACTCAGCAACCGTTGAGGAACAGTCACAAACATCCATCAGTTCGAAAAGGGTTTTAACGTCATTTCTAGGACTTTGAGACCCCAACTGAACCCTAGTGAGTCAGATCAGAATCAGAATCAGATATACTTTAATAAGAGCCATGATCCACAAATATTGAAAACATGGAACAGTGCCGCACCTTCCCAGGAGTGGCTGACGAAGCAAAATCACTCCAAGAAGGCATCGACAGCTCATTCAGGACAAAACATGGGAACTCTTTTCCTGATTAGTTAAGTGCACTCAAATCTATGGTGAAATATAATTGGATTTCTGCTGTTTTGCCTGATTTGAAAAGATTGTTTTTATTCTCTTGCTCTAAATGTTCCCCCTGACAAAGCATAAATACATCGACTCTCTTGAAGTAAAAATGAAGCTGCAGTATTAAGCATTTATTAATCATTTTTTCTAACATTTTTCTAAGATTTCCAAGAAGCTATCCCTCTGAATTTGAGGCTAGTTTTGATCTTAAAACATCGGCATGATAATTTTTCCCTTTCCTTTTTACTAGTCATCTGCAAAATGACTCCCAGAAAATGAAGCTCACAGTGCCTAAAACAGCATGTGATGAATCACAGCTGTTTATTTCACCTTCTCTGTACTTTTACAGCTGTTATGTCATATTTCCGTTCAGACGACGCTCTGGCATAAAAAGCAAGTCAGTATGATTTGATGTTGCTAACATGTACTGCTTGTTATAAAGAATCCAAATCTCTTTTTAGCATGCAAGCATTTATAGAAATGTATTTCTTTTTTAAATGTTGTGTCATGGCCTTTAATTAAATGTGTAAATTGATCTTGGCTACTTCTGCAATATAACAGAGACTTGCTCAGATGCACTGTAATGCAAACACTACAGGAGAACTGAACTGGATTGAATTTATGCGTGATATGAAAGAGAAACAGTACAAATCTGTAACTGGGCAACGACTCTTTTCATTGCACTGTGGGATACGATTTTTCAGGTTTTTACCAATCAAAATAATCCAATAAGAAATAAAATTAATAGTGTATTGAAATGATAGGCTTGGAGCTGTTGATCAGGTCGAAAGCAGGTGTTCGCCATCAACCACTGATGCTACGTTGTCAGTGGAACCAAGCAGAAGAAGAAAAAGCCAATGTGTAACATCATAGGAGATTAGGGTCACGCAACAACAAAAGATACCCGTGGTTTATTACATGCAGATCCCGTTAATCTCATCCAGACCTTTTGTTCTTGTTTTTTAAACTTCCATTAAGTTTGACTTTCCACATACTAATTTTACAAATTTTATGAAGTTTTGTGCAACCCAAGGTGTGAGGTGACCAACTTTGGCTGCAGTTTTGCAGAAGACATTAAACACAACAATTGTGATCTGGAGATGTTTCCCTCCTATCCCTTTTTTCACTCTTCATAATGATGTTCACAATAGAAGAGAGAACATATTGGCTGGTGGCAGGCTTTCTCTGAGCAGCTGAAACGCTCATCCATGTAAGTTCAAGACACTGAAAGCAAATCTCCAAGTCACAGGTCTTCAACATGGTGGTCTTCCCTAGGGGGGTCGCAGGGAGATTGTACTGCAGGGAAGGTCACGAAATTTAGTCCTAAAGCTGACCACTTTAGTTGCTTACGTTCAGTCCCCACGCAAAGGAAGAAGCAACATCCCCTGCAATTGGCATGAGGAATATTATGTTCTGGTCCAAACCCTGACTGATGATAGCTGATTCTTGCTGTATTATTTCTGCCTTACTTCATTTTTTGGCAGTGGCAGTCAATAATTACAGCAACTCTCTAACCCAGTTAACTCTGCATTGGAGCAGCATGTTGAGGCTGAAGAAACTGGTGGGGACAAAATACTAATGGCGCTCAGGAGAAAGGGTACAGAAGTGTCCAGAACTTTAGTGGTTACAATACCATGTAGACTAGTTATGGACCACTTATATGTATAAAGATGTTCGGGAGATAAAAAAAAATAGGTTTTAAGTAGTTCAAAATCCTTTCAATGAGAAACAGGACTATCCAGATTTTTCACTGACTGTACGCAGCTAAAAGAACTACAGTGCTGCCCCTCCACCACTTCTTGCTGAAAACTGCCAATCAGCTCGTTCATAGAAAGCCGCTACGTTTTCTGATACTTACAGAAAGGACCAATTTGATTGCAGGATGTGGGAAATAAATGAGTTCCATCTATCACTCTTATCCAGGTGATGCAGTTTTGAAAATACAGTGTTTTATTTTACTGCAGGGTTATGCATGGGATTGATTTCATTAAATAAAATGTAGTATTGGGCTGCCTAAAGGTCTTGTCTGAAAAATAAGTGGATCTGTATTGGGACATAAAATACTAGCTATACTGGGATAATTTTGATGTAAATATTACATAGCACTCATCAACATGTTATATCTGGGAATTATATATTTGGTACTTTTGGCATGACTGGATAAGTTTTTTATTGTTAAAGACAAAAAGCATTTTGGGTAAATCTTCAAAGTACAGGATTCAGTGTGATAATATGTGATCCGATGCAAACTTCTAAAGACTATCTATTGCATAAACATGAGAAGAGATGTGTTTTAGATAAAACAATCTATGTTTGTATTACCTGGTTGTATGCGATCAGTTTCACCATGTAAGTGTCCACCTTGTCGAAGGAGTGCCTGTAGGTTTTGTTTGGCAGAGGGTAGATTGTGGAATCGCTGCTGAAGGTGAGGTTCAGACTGACGTCCGTACCTCCGCTCACAAGAGGGGTGAACTCCACCTCTTCGTTAACTGCAGCCAACACCTTACTCGCCTTCAGTTCCACCGACTTAATCCCATCCTGAACAATGAACTCCCTGGAAACGGCTTCGCTGCTAACCTCATTGGTGGCGTTAAGAGTAACGATTGTCATTTTTGGCTCAGTAAAATTCAAAAAGATTTGCCTTCCTGATTGAGTTCTTCCTCCAGCCACCCAGGTCCACCTGACATCAGTTCCCGTCTTCAACTTCCCCTCCAAAGAGATGGCAACTCCAGTTTCCACGTATCTCCGATCTTGGACATTGGATACTGAGAAACTTAACCCAGAAATGATATCTTGCACTTGGATGATCTCTGATATGCTCTCTGAGCTAACTTGATTAAAGACCTTCACAGAAACGTTTTTTCGGCCCGGACTATTGAAGGTGTAGTTCAACCAAGACTCAGCCCACTGTAGAGTCCTTCCATCCACAGTCCACTGATACTGCAGATCTGAACCTTTCACCATCTCTACTGTCAGGTGTGTTGAAACTCCAGTGGCAACTGGGTTTTTGCTGATCATTAGATAAACATCTGCCGGCCGTTCAACAAAATAGATTGTTTTGTTGACCAGAAGCTGACCCAGGAGGTTTTCCGCTCGTAGAGAGATGTCACAGGGTCCTGGCTTTGAGAAATTCAGCTCCACTATTTTTCCACTTGCGTTGAATGAACTGTCAGGATCCAGCTCTCTGACCATGTACCAACTAAACGTCATGTTGGTGCCCTCCTTCAATCCCGCTTGAAGGCGGAGAATACTGTTTGTGGCGTAGCAACAGCTTTCCAGTGCTGTGTTCCCACCTCCTTTGATGTCCTCTGCCAAAATCTGCAGTCCCTCCAGCTTCTGTTGGACAAACAGGGAGATGCTTGCATGTTCCGTTCCCACGTCGTTTTCTGCTATCACGATGATGTTGAAGGTGCCAATGGAGCGAAAAGTGTAGAAAATGTTGTAGGTCCCTGGGATCGAGGTGCAGCGGTCACACAGAATCCAAGAGTAGCGTACATCATCTCCCTCCTCCTTGTAGGCTTCAAAGTGGACCGAAGTGTTCAGAGGGACATTTACCAAGCTGGCGTTCACTTTCAGTCTCAGGATCGGTGCGAGCACAGTAACCAGTGAAAAAGTCTCGTTCTGACTAACACTGTTGGCAGCTTTCAGAGTGATATTGTAGTTCCCAGAGACGTTGTATGTATGGAGGATACTCTGGCCTGTAAGCACATTTCCATCTCCAAAACTCCAGGTGTAGGTGACATCAGAGGCCATGGATGAAGCTGTGAAAGTATAGGGAGCTCCCCGGGTCAGGTTATTGTGCTTTGTCCCATTGTGACGGATCAGGGTCGGTCCAACGGGCACCAGAACTTCAATAACAGCACTGGCGTTGTTAGCAGAGATGTTGTTGAAGACATTAACAGTTACCACATAATGACCTGGCCTTTTATACTTTGTTAAAACATTTCCAGAGCTATGCATGAGGAATGGACCTTCCTCTCTACCAAAGTCCCACCGATAGCTGTAGTTGAACTCTGGCTCAGCTGTCACTTTGAAATGTACTTCCTCCCCAACAGCATAGTGTGATTTTTCAGGGACGAAGCTGATGTTAGTCAAAGCTGGCTGCACACACACCCAGTTGAAGAAATTGGCCTTGGTGGCCTTGTTGACTCCACTGGAAAGGAGCAGAGAGAGGTGGTAGTTCCCACTCGACTGGTAGGTGTGTGAGATACTGGGGTTGCCCTGTTGTGTTTCATTGGGGCTTCCATCCCCAAAACTCCACTGATAAAGATGAATCGTGGCGTTGCCGGAGACCCAGGCCTGAAAGTTGACTTTGGTCCGCTCCTGCACACATCCTGAAGGCTCCATCCTTATGACTTGGAAGACAAACACATGGACCTGGAGGAGCGTCCAGCCGGAGCTCACTGCGTTCATGGCGGTCACATTTACTGTGTAGTTGCCCTCTTTGATGTAGCTGTGCGATATGCGAGGTTCGGATGTAGTGTAGATGCTCCCGTCCCCCATCGAAAATATCCACGTGATGTTGTTACCAGAACCGAGGTGCGCCGACACGGTGGTGGGACTTTGCAGCTCTGTGGGAGAGGAGCTTTGAGCCGTCACATCCTCGATCTCCTCATACACAAATATCTCTGCGCAGGCCGACGTGAAACTGATGGTGTTGTTTACTGATACGCAGACGTTGAAGGCGCCGCTCTGTGAGAAGGTGTGTGCCACACGGCGACCTTGTTGGAGGGCAGAGCCATCCCCAAAGTTCCAGTCGTAGTGAATGCCGTACGGCGAGGGCAGAGGATGGGCCTCAAAGTCAGCCGATCTACCCACAAGCAGGAACGGCGGCTCCGTCTGTATGTCCACACGAGTCAGGATGCTGTAGACGCTCATGTTGATGCTCTGGCTGATGTTCTGATACCGATTGGATACCGACACCAGCGCTGTGTAAATACCTGTGCACAAAGAGGGTAACAGAAGAGAATGAGTTGAATGCTTCAAGGATACTTTCTGCTTGCTTATTGTCATCAACAAATGTACATTGGCAATAAAAACCCAGCTGGGTAATGGTGTACGGATTTGCACTGTAGCATTACACAAACTACAAAGTTTTGCACATTGCAAAAAAACAACCTGTCTAATTATGCTTTTTTGAGAGGTTAATGACACAAAGCACAAAAATCAAGCTGATCATCCATTATTAAGGCTGTTACATACTTCGCAAGAACTTGTTCTCGCTCCCCAAGGTGCGAGAATAGTTGTTTTATAATCAACTATTCAGCCATCCAGTTCCACCCTGCACCTCTTAACATACAGCCTCTGTAGGTTTTATGCTTGCCAAATTTTCCTGAAATCAACAGCGTTCCCTATTTCATGTGGCTCAAAACTCTTGACGCACCCAAACAGAATATAGGTAAACATCTTAAAGGGAAAAACAAAAAAAGAACACTGACCGGTTTCCTAATGCCTTATGTGATGTCACCAGAGACAAAGAGATGGCAAACCTTTTTATTTTAGAATTGCAGATTTCAGCTCAATTAAAAATGATTTACAGCAAAATAGAAAAACAAATAGAAAAAGGACCACAGCACGTTGCTCAAACAATATCTACAGTAAATCTGATTGATTCAACAGAAAGGTTTAAACAGTTGCTCTACAGACTTCAGCTCTAGTTGGGCTTGTTTATTTGACGGGTTCAAGAAGGAGGCCATACCTGGCTGAGAGTAGATATAGGTGATGTTTTTGCTCAGGAGAATTTGATTAGGAGAGACTGGACAGAGGAGAGAGGGAGAATATGGAGGCTTTGACTCAAATTCCTCATATCCGCCGTCACCAAAAGACCATCTGCAGAGGAAAAGACACGATGAAAGGTCAACAAAAGAGGATCTAGCTTTTTTCTCCATTTGATGCCTAAAGCTTGATGATATGAGTGACAGTTGGGGTACACACTAATATACACACTGGACTGGAAAATGTGAATCTTTTCTGACAAAGGGTTTAATGACGGAGTTTGAAAAATGAAGAAAGGAAAAGCAGAAACTTGAAGACTATTTAGACTAAGAAGACAGGAGTGGAGGGGGAAAAGAGAGTGAACTCCAAAGAAGAGAGCTTAGGAAGGGGAAAAAAGGAGTAAAAAAGTGGGGGAAGAAAAGAAAAGTCCTGGGGAAACAGTTGCACAGAGGGGAAAATTCTTGTCAGCAATCTTCCCTGACCACACGGTTATAAATTTAAGGCTCTGTTTTGACTGCTGTGGCGCTATTACGGCACACAGGAAGCTTAAAGTTGAGAAATGAATGGAAAAGAGACACAGATTGGGGAGATGGACAACTTATTTACTTCATAAACAGTAAAAGATCACAGGACATATCTACAAAAGTTGTAAATCCTTCTTTCATTGATCCTTCCCCAATGGATCGTACCGGAACGTGGCTGGCACAGACATGTCCACGAGCACAGAGGTGGTGAGAGTCTGATTGGACCCCTGAGGGACCACATCTGGCACCCCCTTCACTGTGAGGTTGGTCATTGGCTGCAGTTGGTCCACGGTTATGTTGAAATGTTTTGTCAGCGTGCTGACATGGTTCGTGGCTGTCACCTGGAAGAGATGCAGGACATGTGCACATGCAACTTTAATATTATGATTAAAAAAAGGTAAATACTATTTTCAAGCATGAAATGTAATAAAAAGTACGACATAGATTGAATTTAAGTGATTTTTTTTTCACTTTGGTTTTTGGCTTAAAATATTTTGACAATAAGCTAAAATTTACTGATTATTTAATGCCATTTGGTAAATAGGTATCTATCTAAATAAACCCAGGTGATCGCCTTTATTCTTGACTTTTCAGCAATCTCTTATCCTGATCATGCAAGTGGAGAGACAGCGCACAACCCAATGTATTGAGTCATTGCGTAAATGAGAAACAAGAACAAAAATAAACCTCTTCCTGGCCAGGACATTTCATTGTTTATAAAAACACAAGTGCAGAACTCCTAGGGAGTGCTCGTGGGTCCCTCCCAAATTATTTGTCTATAGTAACTGTCGGCTACTACAGTCAAAAAACGTTCTGCACAGAATATGTGTCAAGAACAAGCTGCAAGAACTCCCAAACCAAGGCAGTAACAACCGATAAATGTAATTTTGTCTCTGGGAAAGAGACTATGCACTGGCCTTTACTGTCCTGAAGAGATTCAGCTTGCAAATATGTGAACTGCACCTTAGGTGTGATTATAAATTAGAAACAAAAAAACAAAACTAAAAATTGCCCTGTTCTAGGAAACTAATTCTACTTCATTTCTTTATACTTTATTTCCAAAGTCATAATTGTTTTTATATTAACATCTCTTCAGGCTTTCTGAAAATCTTTGTTTTTTTAGTTTTTTTTAAGATTATGCTTTCTACTTTACTCGTCTGCAGTCTAATGCCTGACGCAGGGTTCCTATAACATTTCCGTTTCAATGTTCAATACAAAATGTTTAAGCACAAGGCAACAGTACTTCTTCTCTTGTTGTCCTCTCATCCAGAAGGCTTCTCCATTTCTGAAAATGGTTGAAGGTTACAGGCTAATAATTGTAGTTAGAATAATCCCACTAATAGAGTGGTTGAAGTCACTAAAGGAGCAACTAGGAGATGAGTTACTGGCCCTACCCGCTGTTCAGTTCAATATTTGGCTTGATGTTGCCTGTGTCCTCAACAATGCCATGTGATTTGTTTGGGTAACATGTCCCAAGGTGTGAATTTTTGAAAAACTGCCTGGGAAGACAATTCAGGGCTGCAGAGAAGGTGTTAGAAAGATGGAATCTGAGGACTCCTGCTCCATTTATTGTTGGTTTTTCATGTCTAACATAGATGATGCCTGCACTCCTCTTTCAAACCACCTGTCTTCCTTGTCTAAAATACACTGCAATGTACTAGAAAAAGGTCATTACTTAAATACAAATTACTGTAACAAAGCCCCTTACGTTTCCAGAGTGTTTTATATATATATATATATATATATATACAGTGTTGGGTAAGTTACTTTAAAAATGTAATCCGTTACAGTTACAAGTTACTTTGTTTAAAATGTAATTGTAGTGTAACTTTTTCGATTACTTTTAAAAAGTAATGTAACTAATTACTTTTGACTACTTTTTGATTACTTTAAGGTTTTAATGAGTATTGACCCATGTTCAACATTTAATTTTTGAGAACTGAATGTGAACCTTAAAAAAGCGGAATTGGGAATTGACACTTGTATGACTCTATTCCTGTATATCCATCAGTAGTTAAAGGACAAGAGTCAGCAAATGCAAATTCTGCCCTGTAAAACAATGACAGCACAATTGTTGCTGTATGATCTGAAGCCCCATTTGGAGCTTTTAAACAGGCTTTGAAAAACTTTGATAAGTTGCTGCTGTAATATTATAGATTTTTTAGAATAAAAAGCTAGCAGATGTGCATAATCAAAAATAACAGGAATACAATTATAGAGCATTCAGTATTGTAAGAAAGCCCACACTGTTTCTGGATAAATACATTATTGTATGAGTTAAGTTCTGTTCCGTTTTCTGCCTTTTTCGTTGTAAAACTGAAATGTCCCATGCTCCTGAATGCACCATAGCTTACCGACGCTCACGAACGCAACACTGTGAACGCTGAGCTGTGTAGACGCGCGTTTGATTTTCCGCTTAAGACAAAGTTTTGCAGTTTCACAACACACGTCGGCTCTAACGGTTTATTGTTGTGTGTGAATAACAAGAGGTGGCTGTCAACAAGCTTGAAGGCTGTAATTTTTGATGCGCTGCTTGAGCTGAAATAAAACCGTGAAACGTCCTCTCGCTTGCTGTTCTTTCAGAAGGCTCCAGCAGCACAGGATGGATCATCAGAGTGATAGAGACAAGGAACCGTAGCGGGAAACGGCGATACAGGGCACGAAGCAATAAAAATATCGTTACATATTTCGCAAAGGTTTTTCTTTATATTTTTTAAAAAATGTAACTAAATTTGTAATTCTTAATATTTTCGGAAGTAACTGTAACTGAATTACATATTTTCTCATTGTAACTGTAACGAATTACAGTTACTCTTTTTTTGTAATTAAATTACGTAACGTCGTTACATGTAATCCGTTACTCCCCAACACTGTATATATATATATATATATATATATAATGAAATAAGATCTAATGTCTGAAAATTCTAACTTTTCCATATTCAGTTTTAATTTTCAATATTTATCCAGACTTGGAAAATACTAAAATCAAATTCCATGTTTTTACATTCAAGACAATTTTTAATTAATTGGTTTAGGTTTTCAAATCAACTTAACTTTAAAAGGTCCTAAACTCAAAGGATGAACTAGTACTATTATTATTAATATGTTTAATTGAAAGGGACAGAACAAAAAAATTGTTACAATTTGATGGGCAACCGATGCCATGTTCATTGGTCATCTAGCTAATAGCAAATTTGCAGACCAAGTCCCTAAGACAAAACAAATACAAGCAGCAAGATACGAACATGAAAAACATACAGAACATGTAATGCAGGCTATATACAAAAGTTGTGCAAAAGTTGCTCTAATGTTCACAAGTTTGAGTAGATTTGAACCATTGTTTTATTTTGTTGTTGAACTGTTTTTAGGTCTGTGAAGGTTTTTAATTGGGCAGGTATGGTGTTCCAGATCTGAGGTCCTTTTACTGTGAATGAGTTCTGTGCAAATGTGGTTCTACATTTGGCTGGTCTGCAGTCACCACTGGCAGCGTCTCTGGTAGTGACACCTCGGGTGCTATATGTTTGTATCATGTTGCATACAATTTTAGGAGCAAAGTTATTAATACATTTAAAAAACAATTTTAAGAAAGAATATTTTATAAAATTCTCAAACTTAATAAATTGTGCTTTTGTTGAATTCTGCAGGAGTGACTTCGTATGAGCTTTTGGTCCAACACTTTTAAAGCTTTTTTATAAAGATAGACTACACTTTTCATTGCTGACTGGTTAGCATGGGCCCAGACAGTGATACAGTATGAGAAATCTTAAATCTTATTTTGAAGTCACTGAGAAACACTGACCATTTGTCTGTTCAACAGCTCTGCAGCTTTATATGGAGTCTTTGCTGATACATAGATGACCATGTCATCAGCATACAGCTGGCACTCAGCTTTTGCACAGATATTTGGGAGTTCATTGAAATAAAGACAAAAAAGCAATGGTCCCAGGATTGAGCCTTGGGGAATTCCCATTTTATATTCACAGGGAGCTGAAATACTGCCATTGATGTTTACATGCTGTAGTCTAGACTCCAGATATGATGTAAACCAACTGAGAGCTTGTTGAGAAAAGTGTAATGTTTTAAGTTTATGCAAAAGTATGCTATGGCTGACAGTATCGAAGGCCTTTCTTAGGTCCAAAAATACTGCACCAACCACATTCCCTTTGTCCCTTTTTGATGGTGTCTGTTAAATAGGTAGTAGCCATTTCAGTGGAATATTTTGGCCTAAATCAAAACTATTTTGGATGGAAAATATGATTTTGCTCAAGATAATCTATTAATTGTTGTGCCATAACTTGTTCTATCACTTTTTATTGCATTTGTAGAGCCGGTTCCAAATTAATATTGTGCATTTCATTTTCAAAATGAGGCATATCATTCTTCCAAATTCCTTTTATTATTTTAGGAGTTACACTTTGAGAAAGATACTGCAGACTTTTTCTGTTAATTTTCTCACTATTAATGGTAAGTTGTGATCTGATAGTCCTGTCATAAGATTGTATGTTTTTGTCTCACGCTCTGGTTTATTTGTGAATACAAGGTCAATAAGGGTTTTGCTTGTTTGGGTTATTCTTGTTGGACCTTCTATTAGTTGTTGTAGTTTATACTTTGACTTTACTGCTTTAAGTGTTTGTTTCCCATGTTTGTCTAACCAGTTTACATTCATAGCGCCAAACAAAAATGTATTTTTCCCAATTTCTCTAGCTGAATCTATGAAAAATAGTTTTTCAAGGCCAACAATGGGATTAAAAAAGCCCCGTCTTGGCCCCAACCACAGATGGAAAAAGACAAGGTTCTGCATCAACGCTGTAACTACAGCAGAGTTTGAACATGCGACTGATATATTAAAGAATTATTTTTGCTCTTTAACAATGTATTATGGGAAAACCTGCTCAGTTTGATAACTTGTTTTAACTTTTGATATATAAATGAGAAGACTGGTCAGTTAAATAAGAGAGAGGACTGGCCAGTTCACACATTGATTATTGCTGTTGTGGTGTTCGCACCTGAGTTCACGTGAAACTAAGAACCACATGTGTTATTGTGTTATAATTTGTTTTAACTTGTGGTGGGAACTTATGACAATGTGTTGTGGGAAAGACTGATTCTGTATTCCTTATTTTGTTTATATTTGCTGTATTCTGAGTGCACTCATATTATTTTGCTTCGCACACTGCTGAGATGCTGGGAACGGGTTCTGTTTGGGAACATGTTTTGGAAAGGAGGGCGGCTGTGGAGGGAGAGATGGCCATTCTCGCTCCACACCTGACTCTTTGTTTACAAGTATATAAAGAGGAGACTGCCCTTAGCCCAGTGAGTCTGCCGTGAGTTCGTGTGTGGATACCGGCATCATGAACGCTGATCTTAACCTAGGACTGAGGGCTCCCAGTTCGTGTCAATGGTAAGAGCTGATTCTGAGAATCTGTTGAGCGTCATGTCTGTTTGAAAGCTTGTTGCTTTAATGCTTGCTACTTTGCCTGTGTGAAGAGCTAGTTGTTTTGATGTGCTGTATTCTGTGGGGAATAATAATAAATGTGTGCCTTATATTCTAACAGAAACAGTGAGTCCTTATTTGTGTTTGCCGATCTCTCCCGATCCTGAATAAAATTTCATAAAACAGCGACTAAAACTCACTGTGAGCTTGTAGATGGCAGCGTTCTGGTAGATCACGTTGAGGACACTGTTGAAGTAAGTGAAGTAAGGCTTATCGTCCACGGTCCACTTGAATGTGGGATTAGAACCTTTAAGCACCGATGCAGTGTAGCTCTGAAACACAGACAACACTCGTGTTTAGTAAATCATATATGGTCAATCAGCACAGTAGTTGGCCAAGAGACACAAACTTACCACCACTGACTCCATCAGGACCCTGTGTTCTGGGTCTGGCTGCACCACCAGCCCTTCGAGTGGTTCTTCCAGGTGGACAACCACAGTCAGGCTGGCTTCTGTCACGTTGTTATGGGCCTCCAGGTCCACCTGCACAGGACCTCTCTGTTCCTCTACTCCCAGACCCAGATCTAGCACCGCATACAAGACAGGCTCTGAGACTTCGACCGCTGACCCAGACCTCCGTCCAGGCACACAGACAGTTGGCATGTACAAAAACTCAGCGGGGCATTCGGACTGGAAGGTCACGCTATGACCGCTGCCTCGGCGAGACACCGTCGTCACGTAGTGAGACTGCACGCGGAGTATGAGCCGGGTGTTGTTGGGCTGCATGTAGAGGGTACCGTTATTGGGAGGAGGATGGAGGATCGTCAAACCGAGGGGAGGTACTACTTGGATTGGACATGATGCTGAAGAAGGGTATGATGGCTCAGTGGTGGAAACCTGTAGTTAAAGTTTGACTCATTTATTATGGTTTAAACAACAATAATAAAAATGCAAAAATTTGCTTCCAGATTAAGTTATATAGTAATAAAACTACACATTTGTCTATGAAAGACTGCCCTTCAGGCCAAGCATTCTTAAGGGGCCTGTTTTTGCTGGTATCGTCTGTCAGTTGCATGCTGGGAAATCACATGCAAATTGATGACTTACCAGCAGGCTGTAGAGTCCAGCCTGGGGTAGACCAGCAGACAGCTGGGCTCCCTGCAGCTGGGTCTTATTTTGTCCCACATACAGCACTCTGATCCAGCAAATTTCTTCCTCCAACCAGCCTCCCTTCCCATTCTTCACAGCATCCTCCACGTTCAGATATGGGATATCTGCGGACCGTCTGGTGTTATTCATCCAGAACCACTCCGATAAGTTCAGGGCTAAGACCGGCTGTCGCCACAGTGACTGTGGAGAGGACTGACACCGGAGAAGAGATGATGGGCCACCGTCGTGCTGCAGAGCTATAACATCCCCAGGTGAGACCAGGATGTCCTCCAGCTGGTCTTGTATCTGCAAGAGAATCCACACATTAAAGTTATAGAGAACCTAAAAAAGAAATCAAACGGAGCTTGAAGGCAATAGACGGTCCACTCACCAGTACATGTGCTCGTCCTGCTGGGAGAGCGAAGACAATTTCATTCTGTAACGTGTACAAGGGCCTTGACGTCCCAAGTGGCAGGTGGTGACCCTGGGTGCAGTTAGTACAGGAAGATGGGTGGCATGGATTGGAAAGGACCAGGCAACGACCCTGGAAGGGACACCACTGCTCTGCTGGGGGGCATGACGGTGGATCTTTGGTCATTGTGTGGCTGGGGACACAAACAGCCACTGGAGCGCATGCCGGACCTCCACAGCCTGAAACAGAACACATATTTTCATCATTCTCTAAGGGAATATACAGCAATGCTAACTATGCTACATTGGGAACTGCTAAAGATGTTTTAAAATGTCATCTTGGAGTTTTGTAAGTTAGAAATCTGACTTATAAGGTAAAATGTTTGCAAAAACCAGAGATCAGAACTCTTAAACTTAGACTTATCTTTGCTGTCATTCAGATTTTCATAAATGAACATATATCTGGACAAGATTTTGTTGAAATGGCTCAAAGTGCAGAAAAAGAAGCAACATCTTTTTATACATAAAATCAGTAAAATCTGATGTTACAAATTCCGCCCTAAATATCTGATCTCTAATTTAACCATCCGAATTTCTATTTTAGAGCCCAGTCAGAAATTCAAAAATTATATTTATTTCTTAACCGTGAACACACCGGAGAGGTGTCACAACAATCTTCCCTGAGGAAGTTATTACTGAGGGAAGAGGACTAAAATTAGCTCTCATAAGTATCCCAGAAGTGTTAAAACATGAACTCAGAGGAAACAAAAAACACTTTAAGAAACTATTTTAACATCTCATCTGTTTGATCAGGCTTCCAAAACAGAAAGCTAGATTTGGGGGGTGCTGCTCGTTTCTCTCTCTCACCGTTTCAAACAATTGTTGCTTTGGTTGTCTCAACCAATTTTTCAGCAAGGCTGAATTTATCACTGCTCTGTTTTGTTTTTATTTTAAAGTATAAATTTGGAAATATTTGCAAAGTTTGGAAAAAGTAAGAGTAGAGGTAATCGTTCACATTCTCAAGGAAAAATACAAAACAACATCTGCAAGTAATGCTAACCATGGTAACTATGCTAAAAGTTCTAATAGCAAAGACGAGACCCTAAAAAATGTCAACTCCAAAACATTTTGTCTTTGTTTTAAGCAAATAAAAGTTTGACCACTCTCGGCAGATCTTATCTTTATCTTAGAGAAAAATCGGGCTGTAGATAAAACTAACCACAAATCTCTGATCATTGCATCTATGTTTTTAATTTCTTTTTTCTTTTTTTTTTTCATTTTTACTTGTAGCACTTGGAGATCTTTTGATGGAAAGTGCAGTATAAATTAAATGTATTATTATTATTATTCTCTGACCATGACACATCTATGCTGGTGTATCTCTGTGGACCTTTGCATAAATAGTGTGTGACTGAAGAGCTCATAAAGGAGATGATCTTGTTTATTAAATCTTCTTCCTTCCTCTCCTGTTTGGTCCCGTTCACACACTTCCTTCCAGTTCATTTACTTTAACATCTTTAGACAGCCGTGGTCAGCATAAGAGAATATGTGTGTAATTGGAGGTGTGGGCTCAGGTGGTCTGTATGTGTGTGACTGTGAGTGTGTGTGTGATTTGTTTAACCCCTGCTGGTAAACTCTGCAGGAATTAGTCCAGTGTGTTCCAGCGTGTTTCTGTTGATGACTCACTGGGTAGCAGCAGGTGCTGGCCGGGGCATTTGGGTCTGTAGGTCTGGAATCTGATGTGGACTTGCGAGCTAAGCTCCTGGGTGACGATCTCCAAAGAGGACAGACGGCCTGCCTGAACAAAACTCATCGCAGGAAACAACAGCATCTGAGAGTGGAAAAAGGTAGTAAAAGTTGATTTTTAAATTAAGACAGTTTGAAAAGAACCATGAATAAATAAAGGAATAGAAATCCTTCTTTACCTCTATGGCGCTGCTGGGAGGTTGTGGAGCAGTGAGCTGAGAGGTTAGAAAATGATGATTGTGGGAAGGAAAGACCGCCATGCCCAACATGTACACTCCAGCATCAGGAACACGCACTAGGGATGCAATGACAGAATACAAAGTTATTCATTTATTGTGATACAATACCATACAAGTGCTTTGCAATGAATAATTAAGTTAAAAATTTAAATTCAAACATCATGTAGATTCTATAAACATTGTGATAGATTTCAAGTGTTATTTTTCAGGCCTATGTCTTAAAGCTAATTAGTTTTTTCAGAAATGAAACGATGTTATGGTGTTATGTTATGGTTATACAGCAGACAGTCATTAACGTTATCCAAGAGGATGGACAGAGGGGAGGAGAAAGCGCAGTGGCTGTGATGGTTGATGTGCGTGGGTTGATGGTCTTGTTGATGGCTGCCATTGAAGTGGGGATGATTATGGTATGATTATTGGATCATCAATTATTACCCTCTACAAGGAGGGTAAACCACAAAAGGTCACTGCAATAGAAGCTGGTTGTACAGAGCGCTGCATCCAAACATATTGCGAAGTTGAGTGGAAGGAAAAAGTGTGGTAGAAAAACGTAAACAAGCAACAAGGACGACCACCACCTTGGAAAGAATGTAAGCGTTTTAAAAGAGATTTACAAAGCGTGTGGGGCAGCTAGAGACAATGCTTCCAAAGCCACCACAGACCAAAGTATACAGGATATGGGCCACAATTGTTGCAATCTTTGTGTTTAAGTTACTTTTGAACTTATCAAAGCCTGCTGGGCTTTCTTAAGTGGAGTTACACCCTGGTTACTTCCCTGTCAAAGTATCATCGATGTAGTAATTCATTCAAAGGAACCGCAACCAATTAAATGCTGTGCAGCAACTTGACATATTTTTTCAGAAGGGGACATTTCTGTATTAAAAATCCTCTTTTATTGCTGTTACATAATAGTCTAATTTTTGGAGATACATTATTTTAGGTTTTCATTAGCTGTAAGCAACGATTGTTAACACAACCAAGATTAAAAGCTTGAAACATATTATTCTGGTTGTAAGTAGTATATACAGTATATAAAACAGGTTTTATTTAACTACTGAAATAAATATAAAAGTGTTTTGATGACATTCCAATTTAATGAGATGCATTTGTGTCTTGTGAAGCACTACTAGTGGAGAAATTAAAACTTTATATTCACATACACAATGATGCAAATGCTCTATTATACTAACCAACCAGATTAGCCATAGTCCTACACAGATGTTAGGTTTCAGATCATTTTGGGCAGCAGCAGCATTTGGGCTTATATTCGGAGCCAACACATCTTTTATGCTTTGTGACTATTTCTGCTGCATGTTCAGAAGCACCCCAGCTTAACCGGGAAGATTTATTTACACAACTTCCTGTAGAAGCAAGTCCAATCAGATACCAGGAGCAAAAGTTCTCAGCTGCTTTTGCCAGTCATCTATATTTCGTTTCATAAATACTTGATAATGATCAGAGATACTATGCTCATATTACCAAATTCAGATTCACCTCTAAAGAGAAACTTGGAAGAAATGAGAAGCAAACGTTTCTTAGAGGCACCTCACAGAGACACAAAATCTCTGAAGCAGAAATGTAAACAAAAACAAAAAAGATGAAGATGATTCATCTGTTTACTGCAGAGTGACACAAATACAGGCGGACTGATTAGACCAAACAACACACCGTGAACGTACCAGGCAGACAGATCAAAAAAGAAATCTGCAGCCCACATCACACACCGTTGTCCTTTCTTCAAAGGATATCAGCATGATGCCAATATTTCCTGATGGTTCAGAATTGCTATTTAAACATGCAGCGGCATGTGCAGGGTGTGTTATTATAAGTTATTTTATGAGAGTAAATAAACCAAGAATGGCACACAAAAAATACCCAGAGGCTCTACGTCACAATCTCCAGGCATTTTGTTTTTGTTTTTCTATTCTATTTCAGCATTTCTTCGTTCATCATGTGCTTTAGGTCTTGCCTTATTCAGTTCATTTTCCTTGGCTAATTATTGATTGTTCACTAGGTGTAACTTTATTATATCACTCCTTTACGTTACATTCTTAGTTATTTCTTGTATCCTGCAACCCGTGTATTCTAGACTATTTTCTGTTAAATCTCTATCCGACATTTCTGATACATATTTACTGTCTTTAGCTCCTCTGTGTAAATTAGCTTACCTTCCTCAGTCTCCCTGCTTCCCTTCCTTCTCATCTGCTCCACAGATGAATCAAGCTCCTGTTTGATACACCTGTAGTTTATGTCAATAGCCACACCTCCCCCACAGTATATAAACTCACTGGTTTTCTTAGTTCTTTGCTGGTTTCTTTTGTTTACTTCTTGTTCCTCGTTGCTTCGTTGCCCGGCCTGTTCTTCATACAACATAGTAAGTTCTGTATATTTATCCTTTTAAAACCTGATCCCTTCACCACTACCTTCAGCCTGTTCTTTGGTCCTACTTAAACCGAATCAAGAGATAAATAGATTTTAAAAGCCTTCATTAAATACCAGGGAGAGTGAATCTTTTTCCTTTCAAAGACTTAAAAGTGACTCATTCACATTTTCTGCCACACTTAAAATTCTAATTGGGCAAAGATTTTGCACTTGGATTTTGAGAATGGCAGCAATTTAGCTGAAGTAATGCACTGTCCACTTAATTTTACAACAAGCTCACGTTGCAGAAAACGTTTTATAAACCCTTTCCCTTTCTGCTAGATACCAACATGCTGGAGATTTAATTTTACATTGATCAAAGTGCTATATTTTTCTCATTTATTGGCACAATATAACTATTAATTACAATTAATTAATGATATTCTTCTCCCAATTCAATAAAAATATTCTTATTTCTAAAGTATTCAGGGCTTTTGCTTTGATAATCCAGCAGGAGTTCAAGTTTCTTATCCACACTGTAAATTACAACATAAAACCAGCCTTTAGGCAAAAACAAGCTGCGTTTACTCAATATATTACTGGAAAAACAAATGCGTGTCCAAATAGCAAACACAAAGACCACAAATCTGAAATGAATTTAAACCAGCAACACCAATTGTGAGAGTTCCCTGGAGCAAATTGGAGAAAATAAAATAGACTGCTATGATTTCCTTTTAAGGCGTGCAAGAAAGCAACAAGATTCCTGATAGTGCCTTACACAGACAATGAGAAAACATATCCTAAGAGTCTCAAGCAGGTTAGTTCTTTATGTTACAGATATTGGATCTTAAGAAGGTTCTAAGTAGAGCTTCACAATGTTAAAAGGACAAATCAGTGCAAGAGACAAGAACATTTGAGCAGGGAATTGTCTGAAAACTGCATTTATACTCAAACATGATTTTTTTCAGCTGATCAAAAGTTTAAGACCATAGCTCAAAAAAACCCGAAAACCCCCCAAAACAGAAATCAAAATGTCAAAAAAAAGGACTCAGTAATGAGTAGCTCCACCATTCTTGTTGATGACTTCAAACAATCGTTTAGGCATGCTCGATGCCAGTGTTTCCAGGAGGCTAGTGGGAACGTTGCTCCAAGTGTTGAAGATGGCTTCACGAAGGGCATCCATTGTCTGGAACTGATGTCCATGTTTGTAAACTTCCCTTGCCATCCATCCCCAAATGTTCTCAATTGGGTTTAGATCCGGGGAACATGCAGGATGGTCCAAAAGAGTGATGTTATTCTCTTGGAAGAACTCCTTTGTCAGGCGGGCATTGTGAACTGCAGCATTGTCCTGTTGAAAAACCCAATCATTACCACACAGACGAGGGCCCTCAGTCATGAGGGATGCCCGCTGCAACATCTCCACATAGCCAGCTGCTGTTTGACGCCCCTGCACAACCTGAAGCTCCATTGTTCCATTGAAGGAAAACGCACCCCAAGTCATGATGGTGCCCCCACCACTGTGCCGTGTAGAAAACATCTCAGGTGGGATCTCCCTGTCATGCCAGTAACGTTGGAAGCCATCAGGACCATCAAGGTTAAATTTTTTCTCATCAGAGAAGACAACTTTCTTCCACCTTTCAATGTCCCATGTTTGGTGCATCCTTGCAAAGTCCAAACGGGCAATTCTGTGGCGTTGAAGAAGACGTGGCCTTTGAAGACGTTTTTTGTTTCTGAAGCCCTTCTCTCGCAGATGCCGTCTGATGGTTATTGGGCTGCAGTCAGCACCAGTAATGGCCTTAATTTGGGTAGAGGATCGTCCCGTGTCTTGACGGACAGCCAATCGGATCCTGCGGCTCAGAGCTGGTGAAATTTTTTGGGGTCTACCACTTGACTTTTTTGTTCCATAACCCTCAGGATCATTTAAAAAATGCAAAATGACTGTCTTACTGCGTCCAACCTCAGCAGCGATGGCACGTTGTGAGAGGCCTTGCTTATGCAGCTCAACAATCCTACCACGTTCAAAGTCAGTGAGCTTTTGCCATCAGGAGGTCTTGACAGTGTAAACACTTCACAGAAAATGACATGGAATCCAGATGTTTGCACAGCTTTTGGCTTTTAAAGACTATGTCTTAAACTTTTGATCAGCTGAAAAAATCATGTTTGAGTGTAAATGCAGTTTTCAGACAATTCCCTGCTCAAATGTTCTTGTCTCTTGCACTGATTTGTCCTTTTAACATTGTGAAGCTCTACTTAGAACCTTCTTAAGATCCAATAGTGCAAAATGCAAATTCTTGCAATTCTTTGACTGGTCTTAAGATTTTGATCAGGAGTGTATAGCAGATGGAAGTCAATATGTTAAGGACACAACTGTATGAAAGACAGCCAGGGTGTATTTGGCTGATACACAGTGAGCCCTCTGCAGTATTTAAACCAGTTGGAAGACCCTGAAACTCAGAGGAGGCAGGCAGGTAGGAAGCATGAAAGGTGTGAGCATGAAAGCTAATCAAAGTCAGTCCAATGGGCCAAAGGAAAAGGGCTAAACTGAAGGAGACCATTATGATTTAATGGCAACACAGAGGAAGCGGACGCACCAGAAAAATTTAAGACTGAACTAAACAGGGCATAAATCAACACATGCATGGCTGCCACAGGGCAATTATTAGAAAATGTAAAAACTACTTCAACTTGAGTCTTTGCCTAATTGTTAAAGCGCTAGTTCATAAGATTTTCCAAGGGTTATTTTTCTGACTTCCTGATGCAAAAGAAGAAGAAGAAGAAGAAGAAACATCATCCATACACTACGGTGGTGGCAGGATCATTATTTGGGACGCAACTGAGTATGAATTAATTCAAAAGAAATTTAAATTAACTGAAGGATATAAAAGCAAACACAAACTGACATTATATGTCAAAAGGACAGATTTAAACGTTGGGCTTTTAACATAAATCTTAATTTTAGCATCACGAGTTAATCTGTGTAAATTAAGTGTCAAAAAGCATTAATAGTAAATTGTAAAACGATCAAATACACTGAATATTCAAACAAAAAACACATTGCTGAAAATGTAACCTTGCCTGGCTTTTACCATTTATTTATTTTACTCTAACATGAAATATTCAAAAGCACACACCACTGAAACTACAATGTCTTTATTAAACATTTACTAAACAAAGATGAAACCAAAATGGATGGAGGCTTCCCGAAAATAACCCATTTTTAAGGGTTATTTGGGGTTGAGGGGTTATTTATTCATAACCCTACAAAATGATTACAACCCAAGAATGTGAAGTTACTATCATTGTACCATTGACAATTTAGCCTAAAAGACACAGCCGTGTTCAACTGTTTCCATGTCTGCAACTTTTTCAGAAGCAATGAATACTAAATTAGAGGCCAAGGAAAAAAATAAGGATGCTAACACTTATTATTGCACTCATGCTGAAAGTGATGGAAATCGAGGCTCTCACACAAGAACTAATCTCTACAATTTGCTTTCAGAAAGGCTGACCTACACTTAGATTGATTGGATGTGATATTGAGGGCGTCTGCGCAACCTAAATGTATGTAAAATTCATATAATAAGGCCTGTCATTTAGTGCTCTTGGTGAATTGCAGGCAATTTGCATTTGTATTGAATGAACCTCTTTTGCATGTGTTCGGTGGGTGTCTGTAAGCATACCTTGGGCGTTGTTTTGGCAGACATAAGCCCTCTTGGAGTCGCAGAGGTGTGAGCTGGTCTGACGGTTCTTATCAAAGGACACGCACACGTTTCCACGAGAGATCGACGTGCGGTGCTGCTGGCCCTCCTCCCCCTCCTGGGCCTCCGACCCGTTTACCCAGTGCAGCTTGCCCGGAGAGTCGACGTCGCTCAAGCCGAGCCACACGCCTCGCTCCCCATTGACAGAAAATCTTCAGGTGATCAAAAAAAACATACGTGCATTGAGTCTCAAAAGAGCCTGTAACTTATGTCTCAACTTGTACTCAAAAATAAATGATTGCTGCCAGAAAAGGGTGAGACACGACTTTAATTGGACTTTAAGGGGAATGGACTGTGCTGGTGTCAAATATGGAACAAAACCTTGTGGTTTTGGGAAGTAATTTTTCATTCTGAGGTGCCTACAGAGCTGAATCAACTCCCCACCCTCATTTTCCTTGCTGCCACGTAGAGGAGGAGGAATCGGAAGAAAGCATCAGATAACTTAGTGGAAAGGGCGTAAGGAGGAGGTAAAAGAGACAGTTTTGAAATCACTGATTAAAAAATTTATATAAGCCCTCTTATATAAGCAAGGGGGAGGAGAGTCAAGAGTGAAGGAAAAGAAAGAGAACAAACTGCATCTGCAGCAGTTTCTTTTTTATTTACTTCAAGCTAAGAGACCAGGGCTTCTAACCTCACATCAACTGACATACACAGAGCTTGTGGAGACTTCCTGGTGAGGTGCTTAGCTCACAATGCAGCTGTGCTTTCACAGATGTGTTTTTACAAATTTCTTTAACCTAAACAGAAAACACAGGAACATTCCCTCATCCAAACCAAAGCCGATCCAGAGCTCAGTCTACAAACAGCTCACCAAGCAAACACAGAGTGGATAAAGATTAGTAGTGGGAGCTCTTAATGATTAATAATAAGAATAATCCTGATATATAGACCACAATGTGAGGAAGGTCAGAAGTAAACTATCAGAAAATACATAGAAAAGGGGAAATGCAGAGGACAGATACAGGGTAGAATCCACCCCCTTAAAATTTCTTCTGCTTTGTCTCTTAGTCACACTTAAACGTTTCAGATCATGAAAGTTTTTAAAATCTGACAATAATAACTTAAGTAAATTAGGTTTATTTAGAGAACGTTTATTGAAATCAACCTACCCCTATGGGCACATGTTCAAACATGAATTCCTTGTGATTTGCCAGATCTTTAGGAAAGCTCAGTCGCATTTCATTACATAAAACCAGGCCTGATTACTGCCAGGCCTATAGAAAAAAACACTTAAATAGAACCTGTCTGAAAACGTGACGTAGGCTAAAAGATCTCAAAAACCAACCAGTCTCAATCTAAACAAATCGAAGAACACCTGAAAACACATTCAATTTATCTGTCTCAAAAAACATTGAAAACCATTTTTAAATAAATTTGAATTAAAATATTTCTGCAGAGTGGGACAAACAATCACAGCAATGTAGTGGCGTTATTGTAGTCTTGGTGACACGGCGTATTATCCTGCTGAATGATGTCACAGAGATCAGAAAATACAGTTTCCAATAATCCAGCGACACCATGAGCATCCAGACTGCTCTGCGGCTGTGCAGAACTGTACACAACAAATTGTTATGGACTGTGTTCTGAAGCGTTTCTATCAGAACAGGAAGTACCTTTTCCACATCAGGAGCTACAGTAGCTTGTTGGATTAGATCACAGCCTCCTTAATGTTTTTAGTTCTCTTCTATACAACACTTTGTGTCTTGAAAGGGCTGCATAAATAAAACTTTACTAATTTACTAGTACATTGATCTTTTGAAAGCAAAATCTTCACTTGACGGCTAATATTTCCCACCCACTAACAGGTACTGTACCATGATTAAGAGGCAGTTGTATTCACGTCCCCTGTCACTGTTTGCAATCTTATGCCTGATGGGTGTATCATTTATACAAAACACTCTCCAAACCTCCTTCCTTTGCAATTGTGTAATTATCACATAATGGAAGTGCCGCATTAGTTTTTTTCACTATGCTGCAGACTGGCTGAAGCATCCTTTGTTGCACCTAATGTTCCTAACTGTGTGAGAAAGCTGACAGGAAACTAGACTGTCCCCTGAAAGCTTCCTACAAAACCTGTTTATATTCTTTTCTTTAGCATGAACTTAAAAAACCACAGTATGGCTTTGTACTATGCATATTTTTTGGAATAAAAGGAAAACAGTCCAACCATTTAATGAAAAAAAACTACGTAATTACAGCAAGAACAATACTAAGGCCCCACTTCTCCCCATCATACAAACAGAAAGCACTCACTGTATGACTTTTTCTACCAGCAGGTTACGCAGTTCATCACTCCTAACCACAGCCAGATCCCCGCTGCGGCTCAAACACTGCTGTCGAGCATCTTTCCAGCTCAACTCCTCTGGAAAAATCCGGAAACAGCTTGAGGACTTGTTGTCAAACACCCCTCCACTCGGCGGACAGTCCGGCAAGGCTGGCGAGAAAACGGCAAAGAGTCGTGTGATTTCTCAGAACAACTGAAGTCACAACTTTGTGTAAAGAGACAGCCCGTTCTCTGCTAAACAAGGGATTATTTTTGAAGATCATCCAAGAACATAACTAATCGGATAATACGTTTACAGCAAGTTTGAATTTTTGCACCACAGATGTAAGATTGTATGCCAATAAACTAGTGTCATCTTGAATATTCATTGTGAAACTATCATGTAAAAATCCCAGCAACATCTTTTTTTTTTTTTTTTTTTTTTTTCCCCAGTGTCCTGTCTAGCAATGTGGCAATAAAAATTGATATCTTAATGCCAAATAGAGCTCGACAGATTTTACTTTCACAAGTGGAGCAAACAGCTTTCGCCATAATGCTCCGCTTGATTTGTGCGTGTAAATAGCTTTATTGTGATTCCTGCAGGGAGAATTTCAAATTATATGGACACTACAATGGGAAAGTAAGAGAGTAAAGGAAGAACAAGAAGAGAAAAAAAAGAGAATGAAAAGGGTGAAAGAAAGAAGAGATAGAAGGAAGAGAATGATAAAACGTCCTCTGTCTGCTCCATCACCTGGAAAGAGACACAAAAACAACAGCACAACCAACAGACATAAAGCAACAGATACAATCGTGTAACACCTTGATACCATTGCTAAATCATATGTATTATTATTTAAGCTGACATGTGTAATGTGATACCTAAAAAAGAAAGTAAAAGAAAGTAAATAAATAAATTATAGCCTTTCTGTATATAAGTGAACATTTAATACCTGGGACCCAGCACCTGTGGGAGTTTGTGAGAGTGCACTAGTTTAAGTGAAAATTATCCAGAAGGAAATATATTGATAGTGATTGTGGAGAACCGAAGACCCACCTTCCCTGAGCACAGAGGCAGGAGTCAGGGGACCCGTAACCCCGGACTCCCAAAGGGGCCACCAAAGCAGTGCGCCCGAGAGGGGCCTTCACAGGAAATCTGCAACCCCCCCCCCCCCCCCCGAGGAAAGAGGAGAGACGACCCCGAGGAAATCCCCCAGCCACCGCAATGCCGACGCCCCCAAGAGCCGCGGGGACGAGCCCGTGGGCTCCGCCGGCAGCCGGCCGCGCTGAAGTGGTCCCGGCCATGAGCCCTGGGGGCCAGAGGCCCCAGGGGCGCCCCGCCCCCGCGGCAGGGGCCCCGGCCGCCCCCCGGGGGGCCAGGCCCCGCGAAGCCACCGCCGGGAATGGGCCGGCACCCACCCGGGAACCCGCCCCTAACCCGAGGACCGTCAACGCGCCAGCAACATCTAAATGCAACTTGATTTGAACTGCAAAATAACATTTGTAAACACCGTTTTCTTTATAAGAGGAACCGTCAAGTGCTATTACATCTTTTAGCCCTGGATCAACCAAGAGTTTAAATTTAAGATGTTTATGTGTGTTTAAATGTTTAAAACACGTGTCTTTACATACCATCCAAGCATAAATTAGAAAAACTTGAAGTGATATCAGTAATTTTTCAGAAGTGGCTTTATTTGCCAATAATTGTATGCACAATTAAGTAATTTGACTTTGGCTACAGCTCTCACAGCATACAGACATTAGGTACACTCATGTAAATAGCATGTCTTTTTTCAAAAATGTAAAGAAAGAATAACAGGGAGCTTGTGAATTGGTGATATTGCAAATACTGTATTGTTCGGACCATAAGGCGCACCTGGTAATCTGCGGAGGGTCAGTTGAACAGAGTTTGTGTGTTAATAGTTTTTCTTTTACCTGTGGCAACCTGGACATCATCCTTTGAAATTGTCCAGTTCACATCTACGCCAACGCCACCCCAACTGACAAGTGTGACCTCCAGACTCCGGTTGGCCACGACGATCGATGGGCAGTGCAGCTCGAGTTTGGGAGGAAGAGCCACAGTCACGTCTGTGCGTGCAGAAACCTGAGTAACAAACAAAAGCAGGTGCATAGTTTTTCATGGGGAAAGCAGAGAAGTTCAAAGATATCACAACCTCAAATGTCGAATTCAGTTTGGGTTCATCCATTTTAGTACTTTAAAACATTTTTTTCAGGGTAGAATGGTGATATAAAATCTATAATAGATTATCTTTAATAGATTAATAACACAATGATTAAATGCACAAATTTGAATTTATTGAATAAAATGTATTTTAAAATTTATTTTGCCCAGGTTGAAAAATGTTTGAATCTGTACATTAATATGGTCAAAGGTCCTGTAGCATCAACAAACATCTGTCATAATTGGCTCTTCTTAGTAGAACTAGTGGGTGGTGTTCATTTAAATTTGTTGGTTTTCTGTCATGGACCATAATTTGTGGAATATACTTACAAGCCTAGGTCGGTGCCAGGATACCAAGCAGTTTAAATGAACAATACCAACAAGAATGGTCAAATATCCAGACTGATTTTTGTCAAAAGCATGTTGATGGCCCAAAAGGGGTTGAGGTTTGACATACTAACAGGCATTTCACTAGTTAATTTGGATTTATGTGCTTATTTGACTCTTTGCTAATAGCTTTGACCATGTGTAAACAGGAGAAATTCACAGTAAATTCCATTTTTGTTTTTAAAATTGATTAAAGTTGTTTGCTGTAGGATCTTTCCGCTCTAAAAAAAAATAATTTAAAAACATAATTTCAAACCACCATAATGAATGGAAGATGCCATGTGATTGGAACTGTAGATGTAAAAAATTAAGACCAAATGGCCTTCAAAACTGTAAGCAGACAAAACCAGCACAAGGACCAAATGAGACTCATTTTCCAAAACATTTCTCTCTAACCTCCTTGTGTCCAGCCCAGGCCTTCAAACTGACTTTGTAACGTCCTGGAATTGCAAACTTGTGAGCTGCTGTGGCGACACCCATTCCCGTAGTGTTGACCCGAGGCGATAGATCACCAAAGTCCCAGGAAAGCGTCACGGGCGTGACAGTGGAGGTGGCGGAGAAATCGATGAGATCGTGCACGCTTTGGAGTGGGAGAGGCCTCAGCGAGACGGAGAACTCCACCGCAAACACATCACGGGCCAGAGTCAACTGACATTCCTGTCGATTAAAGGAAAGTATGTGAGGAAGTGGAGGTTTTGTTGTTAATACGCACTAGTGTTTCAAAAGCAAAGCAAGTTTATTTGTTTAGCATCAATCAATGAGATAAATAATAGATAAAAGTTTTAAATCAGATGAAAAGAAAAACCCATTAAAATGCACATTTAAGACATGAGCTAAATGAAAAGATGAGTTGACCTTATTGGAAAAGCTGCCAAAAACACTAATGCTTTTGGTCTTAATTCACAAAAAGCCAATAGTTCCTGCAAATGTTGGGTTTTCCGGGATTTTGTTTCAGAGAATGAAGAGCATACAAACTAAACGACTCCCCTTCTTTAGTTCTGGTCTCGAGAACACTTGAAACGATCTATAAAGACCTGAGACATCTACATGGTTTGAGCAAATCCAAAAAAAATTCTGACCCAGGACAAATTCCAGCCATATAGGCCATTTTTTAAAATCCACCATTTTACAAACAAGGAGCTATTGCAGTGATTTAACGACTGGTAGGATATGATTCATTCTTCTGGTGTTGGGACTCTGGCAGCAGCTATTTGGATAAGCTGCAGCTGCTTTGTTAATATGACACCATCACAAGGACCTAAACTACTGAAAACACAGTTTCTTTCTTTGTCCCAGTCTGACAGGAAACTTTTTAATTTAGCAAAGGTTTAAGCAGGTCTTCTTTCAATCTAGTAGAGGGCTGATCTCTAACCTTGCATTTTTGGGATCAGAACTACTGTCTTCTGTTTTTTATGCATTAAACTGGGGGAAAATGGGGGCCATTCATCCGTGGATATTAAGGACACACTGAGATACTCCATAATCTGAGCAAGGGAGAGTGTTTACGGTAAAGTCCATAATTATTCACACCTCTGGCAGATTAAGATTTACAATTATTGTCATTCAACAAGCAAGTTTGTGTCTGATAAAAAAAAAAAAAATAACAGAACAACGTAGAGGTAGTTTAATTTTTTAGATTAATAATGTCCGGATTTGTTTACATTACATTAAAAAATAGCATATGTCAAAAATATTTATACCATTCTCAATACTTAAAATCTTTATGGTATTGCAACAATGCAACTGATTAATTTTGGGCTTGCCACAGAAGATCTGAAAACAAAGTAAATACACAAAATATTTTTTCCTTAAATTTGTTTAGAAATTAAATATCTCAATATTATCATTTCTAAGTACAAACTAAATCAAACATATGGATTGCTTAAATTCCAACTTACTCTTAAAATTAAATTTTTTAGTTAACGATAACTACTGGAGTCTTTAAAGTAACTCAACCTGGTTCTAAAGGATTTCGGCAATGACAAGAAACAAAACAATGAATTAATGCTTAGCAAAACTACCAAATTAAAACAGCAATTAAACATGCTTTGGATCCGAGGAGTTTGAGGCGTACCGTCATCACATCGCGATCGGTACAAGCAGCCGACCATTGAGATCCGCTGATGAAGTTGGGCTCGTTGTTCGTGCTACACAGACACTCGTGCCTTTCTCCCAAGCCCCCATAGAGGTGCGACAGACCAAAACACACGCTGTTACACTGTTCACGTGTGTAGTTCCCAGGTTTGGAGTAAGTGAAGATCACAAGCTCACTTTGACCTCCTCCTCGACTGCTTCTGTCCTGGAGACAAGCGGCGTAGCTGAGACCTGAACCAGAGATGAAGGATTTAGGGTTTAGCTGTAAGATCTCTCATTTTAACAGCAGAAAAGGTCAGACGGTGAAGTTTATTACTTCAGCGCCTCAATGTACCTTTATAAATCCAGTGTAACAATGTAATAATACGGCCCTTTAATCTGAGTTTTAAAAATGGGTATAAAATAATTATGTTATACGGGGAAAATTAGTTTATGGTGTACAAGAATTTAGCAGCACTGATATTTAATCAAATTTTATTGCAGCCCTTGGTGGCGTTATCGGATTTAGAGAGATAGCTGAACTAGTCATATGTGTCTGTAGACAAGATCATTTCAGCTGAATTAATCTAAAAAAACAAAGATTGAGTATATGGGTCCAATAGCATGCCTTATGGGAGAGCTGCAAAATGAAGTCTCTATTATCCAAATACAGCTTTCTTTCGTTTTGTTGATCCCTTCATTTCTGCTTTCTGCATCTTTTTACTGATAATAGACTTTTCAGTTGATATGAACTACACATTTTTTTAAAAACAGCTTGTTGGCCATGAAAACCCCATAAAGGTTTTTTTTTTGCATACATCTAAAAAAGAGGTGTAAGATATGGGTTAAAACATTTGGATGTCTTACCACAGGTTTGCAGGCTAATATTGAGCAAAGGCTGTAGATGGTGTTCAGGGGGATGGTTGCAGAGCATTGCATGTGGGCGTCGAACTTGGACTCCTTTTTCCTGGAGCCACTTCACCAACCGGAACAGCTTACAGTTACACTCAAAGGGATTGTTGCTTAGATCGCTGTAGAAAGAGAAGGACAGGAGTAAAGTGACCAAAAGATTTGTTTTAAAATCTCAACAGTCCCAACTTAACAGTGGTTTATTTGGCTATTTCAGGTTTACCAGTCATTATTTCTATTTAGCCCGTCAAAATATGACAAAGATTTGACCAACCAATCTCCAACCAATAAGCCTAGCTTTAAACATCTCACTGTTGAATAAATCTTCTGAGAACGAAAAGAGCATTGCACTCCTGCAAACCTACCAAGAGATGGTTGTCCACCTAAACTGGAAGACGGGGAAAAGAGAGCTTAGTCAGAAAAGCAGCCATGAGGCCAATGGTAACTCTAAAGGAGTTTCAGTGATCTACAACTCAGGTTAGGGAATTTGACTGTAAGATTACTGCCAAAGATATGGGACTCCTCTTATAGCAGGGCAATGGCCCAGTGAGAGCTAAACTGTAATGGTTAGAGTAAAGGAAATTAGAGTGGTAGATTGGCCTAGTTAAAGTTTAGACCCTATTCCAGTGGAGAGTCGACGGCAAGACTTAAAAATGTATGTTCTCTGTATTCTTCCAATCTAATCTGAATGAGCTGCAAATAAGAATGGGAAAGAAATTCTGTCTCTTGAAATGTGAAGGTGATAGACACATAATACCCCAAAAGACTTAGAGCTGTAGCTGCAGCAAAAGCTGGTTCTACAAAGTCGTAGTAACTCAGGCTGTTAAATCCAAATTCACACACTTGAATGAATAATTTCTCTTCCATCTTATTCATGCATGACTTTGTGCACATAAAATCCAAATAAAATACACCGAAGTTTGGGCTTGCAAGGGGACCAAATGCTAAAACGTTGTAGATGTTGTGAATACTATTGCTAGCCGCTGCATATAGCTACTGTCCAAATATAGCATAAACAAAAATGTTGAAGTTGAGCCATGTTTATCTCACTTAAATAATCAAAACACATTTTAACCGCATTTCGAAGGCGTTTATGGAAAACACCTTGTATTTTCTATTTCTTATCCAAGAAATGTTGCTGGAAGTAATGAGCTGTGCAGAAGTCACTAAAATAAAACTGGATGCAATGCTAAACCACTGAAGCTGGGACAACAGCTAAGTTCAGCTAAATTTATGGTAATGAATAAATGTTCCTGTGGCAATGGAAAGTGGTTTTGGTTCACAGCGGCGACCAGCTGCAGGGCATTTCTTTTAATCAGTTGCCTCTTTATGTGCAGCAGTTAGTGTTTTCTCCTGCAAGAGGCCAACTAGCCTCACTGCCCTGACCAACGTCAGCTGTTGAAGCCATTGCTACTAAACAAACATGCTGCAGAAAAGTATGTGAACACTATCAATGAATCACCAAATCAAACAAGTATATCAATCAATTTTTAGATAACTTCACCTCAATTAGGGAAAAAGAACAAAATCAGTTAACAAATGCTTAGATGCGACCATTGGTGCGAACATATCATTTGATCGGACTAAATATTTAATCAAGTGTCCTCAGGTCTTTAATGTGTGTAAATTCAGCTTTATCACCCTTCAGTTTGCAAATGACTTGCTAAAGATAAACTTTCGCTTCTATCCCATAGATTAAATGGTTGTGACATTTTCGATGCTTCAGAACAGGTGCAATACTGTAAACCTGTAATGTGGCAGCATTATCCAAATTCCCAGAACAACCCCTTTCATTTAAAACTGCTGAAAGTAAAATTTAAACCATATGAAATCATGTATCAAGGTTATATATTGAGAGAGGTTCATCCTTTTAAAATCATAGACACAGATTTTGCAGAGGCTAACAATACATATCCAGTCAGTTTACTTCTCTAATACAGAAACTAGAAAGCACTTGATAAGACAATAGGCTGGATAAAAAGAAAAATGCAGAGGAAGACAAGATTTTCTTTTGCTGAACCTGAATTTTAAAGGTCCACTAAACATCATACTAATTAGTATAACCCAAGAACAAGTGAAAATCTTTACTGAGAGTAAATGAGGTCTTGGATAAGCTAAAAAAACACTTAAAAGTAAAGTAAAACCAAAAAAGCTTTATTATTTTTAAAAAGTAAGCGACAAAGAGCAAATAAAAGAAGAGTCCAAATACAAAGATCTTATGAGAAATAATGGGGAAATATAAAAAAAGCTGTGATAGACAGTGTATAGTAAAGAATGAAGCAAAATCAGATTAGCGAGGTACTATTTTATGTAGATTAAATACATCATTTCCTATCTTCTATATTTGCCAGAGGCAGTGAAGGAATTACAATAGTAAGTCAGAATAAAAAAATTAATACTTACATTTGTGTTAGGTTACATAAGTTGTCACATATCCTTTCTTCTATGGTGGTGATTTGATTGTTGCTCAGGTCTCTGGAGGCAGGAACAGAGAAATCACTTTTGACATTAGCACAAAAAGTCTTCTCTCTTTTTTTTTTAATTGCAGTGCTTAATTACAGTCACATTGTCATTTTGACAAAATCAGTGTTGTGTGGGTTTGTGAGTGAATGACAAGTCTAAGCCAAGAAAGGAATAATTTGATCAGCGAGTATCTGCTTTATCTAAATCTAATTAATTCATTCTAATTAAAAGGAGAGTCCGATCTGCTTTCAGGAAAGAGGATGTCGTCACCTCTCGTTTGGACGCGATTCTCAACAGAGCATCCAAATAACACAACCCAAATCTGATTTTCTGTTTCCATATTTCTAATATACGGTAGATAGTTCTCCGTCTATTATTATCTATATTTCCCACATTCAGTTTCCTTTCCCCCCTCTTCCTCTCTCCACTCACATCTCCTCCCTCTTCGCTCCTGAAAGCTGAATAATGGGCCCGTTATGCGGCGGTTTTGGACGGAACGGATGGAAACCATCAGAGCTCGCCCTCATTACACACACACAGACACACACATAAACATGTGCCTAAAAACCCATTCAATGAGTGGAAAAAGAAAGGTAATGCATGAAAAAGATGGAAAGATGAAAAGAGGGAGGTAGTGGGAGCCTTCAGCAGTGAGCTGTAATTGAACTTAATCGTAGCATGATTAGCATGTGTGCGCGCTATGTGAGGGGTTTTTTAAGCTCTGCGGTCCCGCTAACATACCCCTGGGATTTCGGGCTACTTAAATCCAGACTAAACCAAGATTTTTCCTCCCCTGCAGTCTTTTCATCCTCCTCATCCTCTTCTCCTCTCAACCCCGACACTGACAGCTCCTTACCCCCCTCCTCTTTAACTTTATACTCACAGCACTGACAGCAGCCCACAACAGAACACTCCCCTGGGAAAAACATTGATCCTGTTTCCTTGAAGGTACCTGAGAAGAAACATGTTTACATGGTGAGATCCTAACTGTTACTCATAAAGAGTTCAGTATTTAAGTCATCCTTCATTTCATAGCCTTTTACTTCCAGCGGTCCAGACTTTCTTATAATCTCTTAAAGTGGCCGTGATCATTATCTCTCTGCTTCTGAAGGTCCTCCAGCATTTTTCCTTGGACCTTGACTTGTTTACAAGACATGACTGTCAGAGACAGTTCATCTTCTCTAGTGTTTTCAGTCTGAAACTATTTTTTTTGTCCTGCACTTGTCCACTTTCCACATGTTTTAGCCAAATGATGCAAAAAGGGAAGAAGACTTTAAAATATTGCAAAAATACTTCCAATTGCAAAGAAAGTAGGTTGGTGTAAAACATTTACACCTTTCTGGATAGAGATTGGCTCTTTATTCAATGATTTGATTCACAAAGAAATCATTTGAATTAGTAGTTTGAGTATTCAATTAATTAGTTAAAGAAACACAGGTGATAACTCATACATGGTTTTCAATGTTTTTAGAAAAGAAAATCTGAAAAGTATGGCGTGCATATTAATGCTCCCCCTTTACTCTGATCGTCCAAAATAAAATCCAACACAGCAAACTGCCTTCAGATTTAGCTAAATTAGAATATTGTCACAATATTTTTTTTCTCTAACATGGAGCTTTAGAGATTATTCACCTCCTTTACAATCCTGATCAACTGTGTAGAAGCAGGATAAAATGCATGCATTGCACATGTAGTTCCTCTGATAAACATTGTGCACATGTTGAGTAAAAAAAACTCCAAAGGCTGTATTTGTTCGGTACATGTGTGTAATGAGCCATCGTGGCAGTATGAGATATTTTCAACAAACAGGTGTAACCATTACACCCTAAAAAAGTAAAGAAAAATTCTTAACATGGGATTTTTTTTTTACGTCTTATAATAAATGTACTTGGATTAAAGATTGGAATTTTCTTTAAAACAAATTATGTGCAAGATAATTACCTAGCAGTAAAAATTATTTATTTTAAGGCATTTCAGGTACTCCTTTTCCAGTTATGCCAAAAATGTTGAAGGTGCGATAAGAATGCACTGAAAAACCTCCAAGCTACAGGACTGGTTAAGAGATAGGTAGGTTATAATACTTTTCAGCAATATTTCACATACTTTAGCGGACAAATGCACGACTTCTAGACCTGCTTCTTCGTTTGTATAGTTTGAAAATCTTCTCTTTTTGGGTCATATTTGAGCTATGGTAATAACAAATCAGTGTTTCATCACAATAATGAATGGATAAATAAGTAGACTATTACGCAAAGCATTGTTCACTTACAGCTCTTGGAGCCCAGTGAGACGATCTAGCAGGCTGGTATCAAGGGAGGAGATGTGGTTCTTGGACAGATCTCTGTGGGAAAAAAGCAATATGTCCACATTTAAAATGTCTCCACACACACACACACACACACACACACACACACACAAATTGACTCACAGAGACAACATCATCAGTAGCCAGAAGTAAATAACAATGTAGGGTAATTATTTGGGATTATAAAAATCTCATGTACAACACCACCAAAGTAAAGAAAGACTGAAACCTTTAAATCATGCAAGCCAAGACGGGGAAAAACACAAACTGAAACACAAATATGTGAGATCGAAGGAGGATTTGGGGATTCATCTCCTCGTGATCACTCTTAACACAGGTGTTACCACTAAAACTTTATTTACAGTAACATGATAATTAAAAAAAACGACAAAACGTTTTCGCTAAAACCTGAGGGGTAGTCGCTGAACTCGTAAAGTTTAAAGCCAGAACAGAAAAAGGAAGCATGGAAGACGTTAACTAATGAGGAAATAATGCTGTAAAGGTCACCTACGCACACACATGTGCTTTAAAGCAGCATTTGTCATGACAGCTAATTATATATATCTGCTTCATCCTTTCCTTTGGCTCTGCTCCTGAAGCAGAAGTAATCCCTCACTCGTACACTTTCACACAGTTTTCATTGCTTATCAGTGGCAGGAAGAAGAGATCAGAGCCACACAACACGTGTTGAGGGTCCAGCTGGTACTGAGAAAACAAGCCAAATCTGTATCAATACTCTCTTACTGTAACAAGGTTCTTTTTATTATTAATACTAACATATTTCACAGTCATAGCCGACTAAGAGAAAATAAAAATCCGCCACTTTAACACAGCCTGGCACAGCACTGAGATGTGTAACTCAATAGTATTTTCAAAGGATCAGCATTTTTTAATATGAGTTACTGTAAAGTCTTTATGTGTCTTTGTACTCAACGTCACTGGTTATGATCATGTGACAGAAATAGAAACTACAGCTATGGAGTTTTAAAAGTTAAGCTTGCCAGAAAGGACTCATTATCACATTATCATTGCATGATGACAGCAGGAAAACCCCACCAATAATTTCAGTTTATTTATATAGCACTGATTTATAAACCAACTTCATGACAAGGCACTTTACAACACCAACCGGTCCAATTATTATCCTGTCAAGTGGATATATCAAATCAAATCAGTAAATTAGACTGCAAATATAGAGAAATATTTAAATTCAAAAAGATAAAAGTCCAAAATGTATCCTAGTTATAGTATAGGGTAGTCAATACAATTGCAATATCTGGCCAAAAATAATACAAAATGTATCTTTTCATCATCAATACAAAAAATCGGTAAACAAAAAGTTGTTGACCCTGCTGGTTAATAAGGATATTCTACAGTCAGACAAATAAGCTTTGCTGAATGGACATTTGTCACAATTCTTTTTTCTTTAAAAATATGGGCAAACTTCTTCAATCGGGCAGAGATCCAGACAGTCTGGTTATCGATAAATGCATTAAAATCGTTAAAATGACTATTAACCCAAAATCTAATTTATATTACTAAACTAGAAAAGCACCCAACATTTCAATCATTTCCTGCTGGTGGTAGATCGAGTGATGGGTAACAGGTCCAGGAGGCAAACACAGATACTGTCCCTCTTTCCAGCAACACTGTTCAGTTCACTCTGACTGATCCCAAGCTTTTTCCAGGCCAGAACAGAACTATAGTCACTCAGGAAGGACTATACCTCAGAAATCTTGATCAGGAGACCCCAGTCCGTCAACCAATCTCCTGCTCCATTTTAATGCTGGTTAAAGCAAGCCAAATTCACTAGTGAACTTGGCTGGCTTTAACCAGCATTAAAATCCCCATACCATCAATCCCTCTTTATCTGTGGTTTTTTGCTAAGCTTCTTGTTTTTTTGTTTGTTTACTAGGGCCTGCATTACAGTTCCAGCATCATTTCCTACAGCCACAGTGTTCAACTGAAAAAAACACTTTTTTTCTGTAATATAGCATATTTTAGAATTAAGATAATAATCTAAATCAATAGTTTTGAAACATTTTATAAAATACACAATTTCTGTCACAATCCTTGAGGTTTTTGGGTTTCTCTTATGTTCTCTAGCTGTAGTAATTTTAGCTTTTGTTCTTAGGCTAGTTTTTCTATCATTCTTGTTAATGTTTCCCGTCAGTTCTGTTCATTGTGCTCCTCTCTTCAGCTCATCTGTTTCAGTAGTCTCAGCTGTTCCTCATTTCTTCCTGATTACTTTCACCTGCCTTCTGCCTCACTTTTCTCCACAACTCCCACTGTAGGCAAGGCAAGGCAAAGCCAATTTATTTATATAGCAGATTTCTGTACAAAGACAATGCAAAGTACTTTACATGATTAAAATATAGGAAAATAAAACAGAATAAAAGCAAGCAAGCTGGAATAAAATGTAGAAACAAAATAAAACATGGGAGAATAGAAACTAAAAGTAAATATTAAAAACAGTTGGACTACAAAGTTGAACTAATGATGTTTCAGTAGAACGGTTTAACTAGAACAGTCAAAGGCAATCCTAAACAAATGTGTTTTTAATCTTGATTTAAAGGAACTCAGGCTTTCCGCACTTTTACAGTTTTCTTGAAGTTTGTTCCAGATAAGTGGAGCATAGGAACTAAATGCTGTTTCTTCTTGTTTAGTTCTGGTTCTAGGTATGCAGAGTAGGCTGGAGCCAGAAGACCTGAGTGGTCTGGATGGTTGATAGACTGATAACAAGTCTGTGATGTATTTAGGTGCTAAGCCATTTAGGGATTTATAGACTAACAGAAGTATTTTAAAGTCTATTCTCTGAGATACAGGGAGCCAGTGTAAGGACTTTAGAACTGGGGTGATGTTCTCTACTTTCTTAGTCTTAGTGAGGACGCGGGCAGCAGCGTTCTGGATCAGCTGCAGCTGCCTGATCCACTTTTTAGGCAGACCTGTGAAAACACCGTTGCAGTAATCTATTCTACTAAAAATAAACGCATGGATTAGTTTTTCCAGATCCTGCTGAGACATTAGTCCTTTAATCCTGGAAATGTTCTTCAGGTGATAGAAAGCCGACCTTGTAATTATCTTTAGATGCTTTTGGAGGGTCAGGTATTTAAACTCCCTGGTTTCATCATTCATTGCTGGTTTCTTCTGTCAGATTTATTTTGTTGTCGCTCCTCCTCATGGTCTGTTTCCCTGCCCTGTAACTTGTGTATTGTCCGATTCTTTCATTAAACATTTTTCCACCACCACGCTCTACACTTGGGTTCTCAATTAAACCCAATCATGCAAGTCTCAGAGAATCCTACGTTTCCTAAGCAATGCTATCTTGACAAAAAACAGTAATGTAAGAGAAACATAGGGAAATAAACAAATATAATCTTATTTTTATGGCAAATTTGATTGAAGGACACAGTTGTACCATATTTTCAGTTTTGGTTGAGAAGCTGAGATTGAACTTGGTTATAAATGAAGATAAAGGTTTGTAGAAGTCGGAAATTCAAGAGGAAAGGTTGGAAGTTTCTCATCAAACCTGACCTCAAAATCCAATATGGTTGCCTTGCATATCCATTGAGCGATTGCAAAAAAAGTTTTAAAAAAATCCAGTTTATTTGCATTTCTAACAATTCACATCTCATTTAATCTTTTGCACACTACAACCTCTGCATTTATGTAACAGTGTTTAAAGTTACATAAATGCACATGAATGTGCTGGTATTGGTATGTTTTGCTAACTTGTGACTTAATTAGCAGGGTTACTGACAATATATAATCTCATTGGGTTTCAAACTTGGAACTTCAAACTTGGAACTACAGTACAAGTAGGTTGGGTTCGACACCATTCCAAGATCAAAGTTTGCACTATTCATTTGTTTGAACAGTGCACAATGGACTTTGCAACCGTTTCATAGCAACATTTTGTAGAAGGGATGCGTGATGTGAAGTTGGGATTTTAGCCCAATTTTTGGGGTTATTTATTTAATAGTAATACAACTGATGATACAACATATTTAATAATTAAACACAAACCTTTTTCATCTGTCACTGTATAAAGTGACAGATGAAAACACGAGGCTTTTGAAAACACGAGACTTTGATATAAAACAATACAGACACTAAACCATTCGTCTGAATCAGGCAGGTTTCCATTACTGGTGTTAACTAAATAAACTGCCTGAAGAAGGCTGGTTAGCCTGTGTTATCCTCATCCTCATCTCCTTAAAAAATATGCAAAAAACACCTCAAATAAGCTTGAATATAATTCTCCAAAAATGTTTACAGCTTCTAATTTTCACTAACAAAATTCAAAACACACACATCCTTGTATAATGAACAGTGAGGGCCATGCCTTGACTTCCATAGACATCTATTCCTTTTCAAGCCTTTCTATGGCCTAACCCTGATTGTAGCCCTAACCTTAACTTTTACCGGTTTATAACTAAACCAACCCTAAACCTAATTGATACCTTAGTCCTAAACCTAACCCAGAAAATCAAAGTCCTCACTTTATTAGTAAAATTAGCAAAAAATGTTCTTCCTCAGCTGCAAGTACAAAGACACACACACATGGAAATAAGAGTCTGCCGATGACTGTTCAGGGATGTGTTGAGCTAAGTGATTTCAGTTTCCTCTTTCGGGATTCACAGCAAAGCTTCAGCTGCACGTGGAAATCTAATACAACCCCCCCCCCCCCCCCCCCCCAAAAAAAAAAAAAACAACAGAAAAAGTCTGGGAACAAGGAGCATGAGACTGCAAGAGGACAAAAACAGTCTGCTAGTAAGCAGCAAAGCAATACATGACAATAAAGCGCAGCTAGCTCATTAAGTCACAGCTCTACCCTCAGTATGACAAACAGGTTCTGAATTCACAGAAAACTCTAACCAGCAGCAGTGAAACGTAGGTGAACTGTATGGGACGGCGCTCCTCTCTTTCTTTCTTCTCACACTCTTACTTTTCGTGCGTGTGTATGTGTGTGTGTGTGTGTGAACAGAGTGGGACGCCCGTTCCCAAAAGGAAACATCTGTACATTCCAGACCAGCTGTGTAAGAAAAGATGGAGACCGAGAGACCGAGCAAAAGAGTGCTGCTCTGCTAAACCCATCAGAGGACGAGAAAAGGGCAGCAGCAGGACGAAGCTCCACCCACTCCGCAATCATTCGCGCATCGCGTCGCCAAGCTGGCCTTAAGTCACTGCTCTCTGCCAGGCATGTGCCTTTCTCCACACCTACAGTCAATGCAACAGAGACAAGAGGAGGTCGAACAGAGATGGACTGTACGAATGTGTGTTTAACATGACCATAAAATCTGACCTTCAGCACGTCTATTAGCAACAGACTCCCGTTCTCTCTGCTACCCCTGGACACACATGGTTTCATTTATGCACACACATACGGCACCGAACACATATGGTTCTGTTTTGCTAACAGTGTGGCCAATGATCTAACAGCTCCTTATAAGGCCTGTCTGGTGCCACTTATTCTGAGCTGGAAGATGAAAACACACACACAGAAAAACCTTGCTGGCTACGCTGTGTTCGGTCAGATGGGATGACAGGAGGAGCGGGAAGGGACACTGAAAAAAATATAGATGCAATTAAGGATTAAGGGGCTGAAGAAATAATTAAGACGAAAAGCAATTATATTAATGTTCGTGTAGTCTTCTGCAAAAAAACACCTGAAGGCTGCAGACTGACATCTGTTGCATCTTGGCAGAAAAGTAGTCCAAGTTCCTTGTAAGCGAAGGCCAACGCTCCACTAACCCACTAAACACAGGCTCTTCTGTGGTCACTTTCATCCCCTCGGCCTCTTTTCCTGATTACTGCGCTACCCTCTCACTCCCCCACTCACTTCTCCCCTCGAACTGCTTCCCCCAATCTCCTGTCGGAAAATCTGCACTGGTAGGTTGGCTTGTAAGCTGTGCTGATCAAAAGTAATGGAAGACAAAGTCAGGTGCGGAAGGGAGGCAGGGGAGAGGACAATCACTGCACTGTGACTGTCTGACAGTAGGTCTCATCTATTCTGACAGTCTGCAGGAATCCTGCAGGATGGAGGTAAGGTGGTAAGCGAAAGCATCATGAGCCCATGTTGACTGATTTACCTTCTGCAAACATGAAATGTTTGGGGCAAAGATAGTGGAAATGGAGGCATGCGATTAAAGAGGGTTTTTGGTCTAAAGTCTATTATCTTGCCTCACATTTTGGCTCCCCACATCTCATCTCCTCCTCTATTTAGAACATTTTGTCCGGTTTTCCAGCCGCTGCTGCGTGGGTTGTCCGGTGTCCAGCTGGCAAGGGAAGGGCAGCTGTGCACAGCAGTTTAACACACTCAATTTAAAAACGATGCGCTCACACATGCACAGAAGAGTGTACATACAAGTAATAGCAATATTTGCAAGAGAAGAAAAAGCCTGTTTCTAGTCATTGAAACTTTATCAGTCACATATATCGTTCATTTTGTGTACTGGAGACTTTAAAGAAAGAAAACGCACCTCAGCACTGAAGTAGTGGCTAATCTGAGTGAAAATAAGTTGTAGATTTATCTGCAAAAAAGCAACAACAAAAAAAACAAAGCAGAACCAGGAACTATATAAATTGTTATTATCCCTGCAATCTTGGCTGCAAATGTGATCAAATGTTTTGTATAAACTATGGCACAGTTGGAGCTGCATCTTCTACCACTTGTCTGTTTGGATTTCCGGCATGCAATGGATTTTGCAACGCACAAATATATGTGGTGGACTGAAAGGAGCACAACTGAAGAATCGTCGGCTGCGATTTCTGCATGAACAAATTATAACCGCCAACTTCAATCACACTGAAAGAGAATCCTTAAGTAATTTAAAATAACCCAAACAGTGAAAAATACACCACCATCCAGTGTTAAAAAGGGTGATGAAAATGAAGCAAAAGATGAATGGATAAAATTTTTCCCGAAAATGGTAAATGGCTCACATGAATCTTAATTTTTTTGCAACTTTATGTAAGAAATAAACGGGTTATTTTCATGTTGTCTTTGTCTATTGTTCTGAAAACATGACTGTTTTCTTTCTTTCCATAACTAATGCCATTTTAAAGTCGTTAGGCTTGGAGTTTACCTCTGGCTGAGTAGAAATGTCATAATGAAAAACATACAAGTATAAGCCAGTTCAGTTGAATTCATTAAATTAAAGGGCCTCTCCTCTAAACATTTCCCACAAGGTTTTGTGATTTATATCTGGTTGTTCACATCGCTCCAATCGAGTTGGGTGCGTCCGACAATGTGTGCTTACATATGAAGGACCTTTAGCACTATCTATATAATATTCAGGCCGTGGTTTAGACCAGATTTGAGATGTTTAACAGTATTAAGGACATCTTGTTAAGGAGATTCTGTACCAGATCTGGCAGTATTAAAACACCACAATAGTTATTGTGAAGAACAAACAAGCCATTATCATGCACCCTCGATATGAGGGTAAGCGCTAAAAGCTTTACACTCTGTTGTATCTAAAGTTTGAGTTTGAGTTGACCTGTTGACTACCCACTGTGCTGGTTGACAACACTCAGATACAAGCAAACTGAATAAGCCGCAACCCCTTTTGAACAGCATGTGTAGGCTAGTTGAAAAATAAGAACAACGGTCAAGATACAAACGATTTGTAAGCAGGTGGAAATATTTTCACAGGGTAACTGTTCGGTGCTAATGATGCTAAAGCTAGCGTCATTGCTGCTATCCTATTTTAGACAAGTATGAAAACAGGAATATGTGGACCAGTCAAACATGGACTAGAAAATTCTACACAATGTAGCACAATTAATTTCGCCCTGATCGCTTAATTTTTAAAAAAATTTCCCATTATTGTTTTCACAAATACAATAACGTTTTTTAATCTTAAACCATATTTTCAAGAGTTCAGTGTAAAAGTATTTAGTCCAGGCTTGAACGGTTGATGAGTTAGCTACAGTTTTTTTTTGCCTTAGTTAAGCGCTGAAAATAAACAGCAAGGTAATTGCTAACTTTAGGGTGTTATTGGCAAATGATTAGCCAGCTGCAGTACTCTCAGTGGTCTTACAAATTGATGTATCTTGTCTGTCACACTGTCACCATTTGTTTCCTCTTTTTAGGAGTATCCAAAATGCTGCAATGCATGTTGTCATTCACTTCAACAAAGTCTTTTTGGACAACTCCATGAATGTTTTTGCTTAGTTCTCTGACGTAGTTGTGTAAATCATTAAGGAGGTTTTGATTTAAGACAAAGATAACCAGAGAAAATCCAAAGTATATATATTTTAAATTATTTCATTTATTTATGGAAATAAGCTTTCCACAATAGCCTAGTTCCAGATGAAAATCATTAATCTAATAATTCAGCAAATTGTTGGTTTAGTTTCACAAGCCTTACTTTGGAACAGGATTAAAATCTGTCACAATCCTTAGGTGTTTGGGTTCTGATTTTTATTTTAATCATTTAGGTCTTGCCTTATTTAGTTAATTTCTTCTGTTCTCTTTATCGCTAGTAAGGTGTTTACATATTAAGTCATGCTTTTTGTAGTTTCTTAGTTTATTCTTGTGCTCTTTGTTCATCTTAAAATTATTACTGTTCGCTTCCTTCCTTTGATTGATAGTTTTTTCGCGTTCCAGGTCAGCTCATTCTGGTTAATTAGTCTCCCTCGCTCAGCTGCTCTGCCTTCACTCTATCTCAACGAACCACAGTTACGGAGAAAGCATGGAACTGTGGTGAACCTTCCCAGGAGTGGCCATCCTAAAAATAACCCCAGGACACAGAAGAACCAAGAACCACAGGCCTCACTGGGTTTATCTGAAGTCAGTGTTCACGATTCAACACTGAGAAAGGGACTGGGCACTGGCTTCCGTGGGAAACTCTACAACCACTGCCAACCAAACAGAACCCAAAGGCATGTCTCACGTTCGCCAGTAAAGGAAAACCATTTTTATCTGGATTTTGTATTTGGTTAAATTCGTCTAATACTGATTATTTTCCAATGATCTGAAACATTTTAGTGTGACAAAAAAACAAAAACTTAACAACTATGTAAAGAAATACATAAATAGGCAAATGTGTTTTAACAGCTCGCTACTTTCCGCAATGACCTTCGTCTAAGTCGTAACACACATCGCACAGAGGCAGGAAGAAGCCTTCTCAGGGCCATCTTCAAAGTCTTTTTACAAAAGAGAAAATAAAAGGAATCAGTGTGGAGCTACATTTTTTTCTTCATGAAAAAGTTTTAAAATTAGTAGGTCTTATCGTAGTTTTTATTTATTTTTGATCTGTATCTTTATATTGAGATAAATAAAAAGGATGCAGCTTTGTGCTGCATAGTTTACAAGCTTGGGCTTTTTGTTTAACCATGAGTGTTAAGGTCATCCCCAAAAATGAGTTAACTTTTACATGTTGTTCCTAACTACTCTAGTTATTTGCCCTGCAATCATGCTGCATGTTAGGAGAAATTATCAAAGAAGCAATTTAAAGACTCAAGGCTTTACTTAAACTGCTGCAACAAACAAACAACAGAAAACCTGAAGTTAAGTAAGCCTCCCATTACAGACGAGGAGCGCTTCAGCGACCTTGACAGTGGATGTGAATGCTGAACAATCTTGGGTGAGGATGATGAAAGTCTCAGCTCAGCTCTCAGACTGCCACACTTCTTTTTCATACCTGTTCACGTTGCACTCTGCTGTCCCTGCTTTTTCGATCCATTTCAGGTTCACTGGGCCGAACTACAGCTAAGCTGGCCCTGCAGTGACTTCCTGCCTGCAGATCAACAATGGATCCAGAGGGTGGTTAAAAATGAGAAGCATATGCAGTATTTCTTTAGTGTTGTGGTTGTATTTATTTTTTTAATTCTAAGCATGTTGCATAAAAATGTCTGTGTGTAGGGGAATCTCTTCATTTACTGTTTCTGAATAAAACACATTTTTTTTGTTTTGTTTTGCAGCAAATAAAAATTATGACACAGAAGGAAAAAGAAATGCACAGTCAATTTGTATTTCATTAAACATTTGGCTCGCCTGTTTCTCTGAGCTCAAAGGTTTGACATATTCTCCGTTTCCATCCTGAAAACCTCTTATTACCATTTGGTGCACGCTGTGCAGGGTGTTATTCTGGGATGTCTGAATCTCTGCACTGAGTGTGTGCAGACTCTAGAAACAGGATTCAAATCTTGCACAAATACACACCTACAAGGTCATGCACTGGCAATTCCTGCAGTCTGGATAATGTCATTATTTACCAAAAGGAAACAGCAGAGATGAACGTCTACTGAAAGTAAAATGTTTCATCTTTAAGTTTCAATTCATCCAATTATATGCTTTTTAGGTAGCTGATAAGATTACTCTATCTAAAACGTTCAAAGGTTTTTTCAGATACAAAAGCCGATTTCTCTTTTTGCAACTAAAATTGTAGTTATTTTCCTCAGGCCAGTACATCAACAGCATTTGATTATTGCAAAAAAACTAAACCTATTATGCAGGTTGAATAAAAGAATTCCCACAAAGTAGCCAACATCATGAAGCCATTAGTTCCCCTGCATGCGTTTGCAGCAGGCACTTTTAGACAATCAACTCATACTAAACATCTTTCATTAAAGGCAACAGAAACAGTTGGTTAGCAGCCAGGATGTGTGATGAGAGCTCACAGAATAGACCAAGTGTGTTTCATTTAACGACTTAACTCAAGAGGACGCACAGAAACCTGACCGGCAGACTGCAGAAAAACCAATAATCATTACTTTATGCTTTAAATTGTCTTTAAAATAGGAGAGCAATACAAATGATGAAAAGGGCTATATCTTTCAGGGTTTTGAAACTTTTTTTTTTTAGATGAGTTGGGCTGCTTTTTTTAAAAGCAAAGTTTAGAAAGTGGCATGTGTATTGAGTCAAAGAATTTGGTAGAAAAATCACACGACAAAGCATGAATCTAGCAACTGAAGTACACAAACATTTACCCTCACTCTTAGTAGAAAAACACTTTTTTCTTTTGTGCCTAAGAAAAAAGCTCAATTCTTTCAGTGACGTCAAACAGCCCTTCTTTGCTGTGAAAAGCAGAGATAAACGAGAGTAGCAGTCAAAAAGGAATGCTTCAAACTACACTGAAAGCACTGATTCCACCTTCATGCTTACTTTGGGAATGAAAAACATCGAACAATCCCCTTGTAAAAATTCCCCATGACATCAACATTCAAAGTGATGCTTAAATCTTCAGGTAGAGATGCAATAAACAGCCTGTTTATGGCTCGTATCAATTCCATTTTCTCTTGGAAGTCTGACCTGCCTGTTCTTATTCTGGCAGATGAGCCATAACAGATGCAAACGTATTTGTGTAAATTTCGTTTTTATAGACAGAAAAAAGCAGCAACTTGCAGTTTATTGCAGTTGATCACTGGTCAGAACCGGTGAAGGTAATATTTTATTTTTGTTATTATTATACTTCTATTAATATTGTGTCAGATTATTATTCATGGCAATTTTATTTTTGTACTTATGTACCTAAGTCATATGTAAATATCTATATTTGCTATTTTATTTTGATAAAGCGTTATTCGAGTATGACAAAGGGGGAAAAAAAACCTGACCCTGGGGGAGAAATGGTTCAGTAGCTGTTGTTCTAGTGAGGTTCATCTCACGGGGGAAAACATCCATTAAATCCACTTTACAGAAACCAGTAGCATCAATGATTAGACATTGTGCAGCAAAAAAGGACATATCCTTGTTTTTTTTTATAATTAAGTCCTAAAACCAAAAATTGCCTATGTGCTTTGATCACATACAATAAAGTTTATGTAAATGAATTAGTTTTGAAGTAGGGTTAGAATAGGGACCACAAAGGATAGCTTTTGTCATTCTTCAGTCTTCAAACTATTTCTTTCTGGCAGATTCCTTTTTTTCAGAGGCTGGGAAAACTATAACTATATTCTGAATGCACAGTTTAAGAGCTTACTCAGGTGCAATTCAGATTAGGAAATAATCAACACAGCAGAGAGGGAGCATTTAGATGTTGGCCAGCTCTATATAACACAAAAATCATACTTTTAGCTCGGCTTTTATTAAAAATGACCAATAAATACTAAAAACTTGTATCCTTCTGTTTTCTTTTTTGAGCACTTGGCATAGAATGATTCATTCAGAATGATCCATTCAGTCTGAATGAATCTAGCTGAGTGAAAAATGGACAAACACAACTTTTTTACTAGCATAGGTGTAAATGGACACAAACAGGGAAGCAGACCCTGAGAGGCAACTGATGTTTGTCTCATCTCTTGCCTCACATTCTCCTTTAAAACCAGCTGGAATGTCTGAACGTCTGCGAGTGATCTCATTGGTTACTTTTGCCATGGAAACCAAACAAATTGTCCCCTGCGTATTGTCAGCACGTCCAGTCTTTCCCACTTGATCTCTGTCTGCGGAGATCAGTGTAGGAGGCTGTTAGGACAGTAACCACCTGTGGATGAGGAAACAACAGCGTATAGGGAGTGAAGAATGAAAGCGAGGACATTTTTACACTTAGCCTCCTGTGCTCCACGGCTGTATCGTCACCTGCTAACACAAACGATACCAAGTAAACGGGCTGTGTTTGAACGCATGCCACCATGGCAGCGGTGCATCTCCGTGCATGTGCGTCCTGCCGCCATGGAAACACCACAAATTTGTATCTAACTGGGCCGTAATATGTTAAGCAGACTCTAGGATTCAATGAAACTAAGCAACTTTGCTACACAATACGATAACAAAACACAGCTAATAAAAAAAAACACACACACCATAACGCTTGTCAGATTAAACTCTTCTCCCTCAAGATAAAAGTGTATTGAGCAAATTAAGCTATCTGCATATGAAGAAAAGGCCCTTTAAAAAAACAGTGAAGAGGTTTCCTTTCACTACCATTTCCCAGAAATGACTTCAGAGCTCCAAAATCCTCCATAAGAAGTGTTATGGGATTTTATTATGTGTGTAGGTTGGAGCAGATGGGCTGGTCTGGAGCACAAATGCCTTTTTTTTCTCTCCCAACATCTTTCGGCAGAATGTTATGCTACTCCACTGCCACTGGATTTATTTTTTTCTCTTTAACAGAGGGTGTATCAACAGTGTTTACGTTTGGGGCCAGATAGAGGCACAGCCGGAGAAGATGGAAGCTTTTAGTGCAAAGACAAGATCTAGTGCTGCCTTTATTGAAATGCAAGCACAGATAAAATGTGGGTGGGTGGGGGTTCTGGGTCCTGGTGCGGTCACTGGGCTAAAGGCGGGGTACACCCTGGACCAGCCGCCAGTCCATCACAGTGGTAAGACAACAGTAGCTCAAAACTTTTTCTACAACCAAGGTATGCAGAAAGCCATTTTGTTACACACATCACATGACACCTTAAAAGCATTTAGGCTGCAGAACAGCACAAAGAAGGCCACTCCTGCAGCTGAAAACTGAAAACATTAGCTACAATTCCCACATGCTCAACAATCCACAACAATCTGGCCTGGTCTGATTTTTCTGGATTTCAGATAAACCATTCAGATGGCAGGTCAACATTTGGTGTAAAAACATAAAAGCTAGGATATGTCCTGCCTTGTATGAACAATTAAGGCTTCTGCTGCTGCTGGTGGTGGTATAATGGTGTAGGAGTAATATTTTATATACACACTTGAAGTCCCTTAGCACAAACTGAATATTGTTTAAATACTACAGCCGACCTGAGTGTTGCTGCTGACCATGTTCATCCCTTTATGACTTCCAGCAACATATAGTACCATCTCACACTGGTTTCCTAACAGTCAATCCATGTTTATTTTCATACACAGATTAAAAAAAAATAATTAAACACCTGCACAATGTGGTGGTGCTCTTTATGGAAAAACACAAGACAATGATAGGTTATCAGTCAGTGTATTCAGGGTGCGTCTGCAGTCAGTTGCTTAAAAGACATGTGCCGGTGCACATCGCAACAGTAAACAGGCCTAAATCGGAGGCAACCAGACTTTTGCTCAGTTCTTTCTGAAAACGTTTTGACACCTGTCAAGGAGTCAAGGAATGTCGATGCTGGTGGCTCACAGTTGAGCAGCGCTCGGTACAATATTAAGATTTTGATATACCTTAACCAGCACGATGTAAAGTAGATGTTCTAAAACATCAAAATCAGCTCATTAGCTACGTTTACATGGACAAAAGTAGACGGAATAAAGGGCCAATCAAAAAAAAGCGTCATGTTAATAAGCCAATCAGAATATTATGATCGGAAAAAGCTCAATCGGGATGAAATTTTAATCCGAATGAGAGGGGTGGTTTATGCCGATTGATAATCTGATCAATGTGCACATAAACGCTTGTCAGGCTCAAGTTATTCCGAATGTGGCAAACTGACCCGAGTTCGGATATGCGCCCTAATTAAAATCAAAACTGTTCGGGCTCCCGATACAACCTAAACATTAAAAACATCAAAATTGTTGCTTACTCAGTAACGTTTCAACCATAATCAGAACATTGTGCAAGTCCATCCAGGGCGCTCGGGAGACAAACAAACTCACATAATACTACTTTGTATTAGGGCTGGGCGATATAGAAAAAAAGCTTATCGATAAAAAAAAATGCATATTGATCGATATCGATAATTATTGAAAATATTTAAAACCATATTTTATGTGCAGCTCTGCCTGGACATTTTATGATATTGCTAAATGATTTGATTTAAATAAAGAACACAAACACAGAATTCCAATTAAATCTTTGTTTAACCAACTTTGGTTGGTTAAATAAAGAGTGGCAGGTTTTTCAGCTGCAGAGAACAGCAGACATATCCATCACTATGAAGCATGTTACTGCATGCGTTATGTCCTTATGCCGCTTGGACGATTTGTCATTTTATCACAAAGAAGGGAGCGCAGTTTAGCTGCTGTACCTGCTTTGTTTTGGAAGAAGTTCCAGACGACGACGACGCGGGGCCGCACAGCTCAGCTCGCGGGGCCGTGCTGCTGCGGGTGTGAGCGGCTTACGTGATGAATACTGGTGGGTTGCGTTACCAGACTCTGCTTTTACCGGTTCCTTTTTACAAATCACTGTGGTTTATTTCTATCAGGCTGGCGAACTAGTAAAACCCCGTTTTGGGACAATTTCCTCCGCCGCTACTTGCTGCGACATATTCACGTGTTGTGTGTTGTGGTTTGAGAGGGCGGCGCTTAGTGACGGCGTGCCGACTGTAGCAAGGAAGTAAAACTGTCTATCGAAGTTTTTATCGACCCTATTTTTTCCTATCGCGCTACACGTCTATCGATCGATAGATATTGTTATTGAATTATCGCCCAGCCCTACTTTGTATACTTTTTTCTGTAGTTTGGCAAAGACAGGGTTCTTGCACCATTTTAAAAGTAAAATTTAATGCTTTTTAAGACCTTTTTCAGACCTCAACAAATATAATTTAAGACCCAAAAATTTCATAATTTCTTTGGAATAGGCTACTCAATTTATTTCCTCCTACAATGGAAATCAAAACTTTTCCATTTGGTATCAATTGTGTGCAATGTGTAAACTCGGTAAGTAAAAAAAGTAAAAATACTTTTCTTTTAGACCTTTTTATTTTATGTGGGTCCTTTGTGATGTAGAACAGAGCCAACGTAACATAAATTAGATTACACTAAACAACACAATGCTTTGTATGAAGGAACCATATAGAATACTGAAAATAAGCTCACTCACTAATGTCCTCAAAACAGCCTTTCACAAGCCAAAATGTTGACAAATAATCTACATAACTGTTAGAAAACACAAATGTTATTACATGACTTTTAATGAGAGAAACCCTGTTTCGTAACATCCCAAATTCACCTCAAGACATGTGGCGCAGCTCTGCTGCTCTCTTCTCAATTTCATGGTCTAGGTCCACCAACTCCTGCCTACAATTTATTTTTTTATTTTCTTTTTCCGAATCGGACCCTGTGAAATGCGGAGCACTGTTTCACATTCCGACCCTTCTTGAAAAAAAAAAAACGCGTCATGCTAAATTAGCTGAGCTAGCGCGTTACTTTTCTTTGAATTTTCAACAAAACATAACAGCGAATCATGAGGAAATCCCTGGTTAGTCGCTGCGTTTATCAGCTAAATTACTGGAAGCGAGGGAATAAACGCTGACAGGTGACATGGCCACAGGTGAAAGCAACTCATTAATTAACTGCACGCTTACCGAGGGAAGTTGTTCATTCCACTGAACTTTCTGAGTTGATAGTTCATAAATCCAAAGAAAACCTTCAACCAGCGCTACTTTCATTCATGCATCTGTGGCCATTTTGGTACGCTCTTCTTAAAAAGGAAAATGATTGAACACCGATAAACCTCAGTGGCAGATCTCCGCTTTGCAAAGACCCGCCCTACTCTCTTTCTGATTGGCTAATGTCCCGGCTCTGCCAGATTTCATTGGTTTAGAGGTCCACACGGACCCTTAGAGCAGTTTCTTTTTGAAAAAGTCTAGGCGGAACTTTTTGCTCTAATTTTCCAAATGACGGAAATTTGTCGCAGCGACGGAGAACTTTAACCCCGGCATTAAGCAGACCGGCTGAAAATTTAATACCTACAGCAACTTTACGGTAAATTTAAGACAATTTAAGACCTTAATTTCCCGGATTTTAATTTAAGACTTTTTAAGACTTTTTAAGGACCCGCGGGAACCCTGAAAGACAGAAGTACTTCTTCTGTGTTTTTTTGGGAGGAATTTGTTAACTGTGCATGTCAGAGTGGTTCTGTTCTGAATAAAGTCAGGTGCATATACATGCGTATTATGATCGGATTAATTGATTGTGTGCCCAGATCCAATTATTTTATCCGAATACACTTTAATCCGATTGTGAAACTTTTGTGCATGTAAACATAGTGATTGTTTATCTCAATGACCAGGCTGCCAAAATCTGCTAAAAACATCATAACTCCACTGCTCTTTATGCATTTTAACAATGCAGCAAGGTGTTTGTCAGTATAAGTTTAATAGTGCATAACTTATTTGACTGACAGATGTGCAAAAACAAAAGTTTATGATTGCAGCTATTGTTGTTTTTATATATAAGGCAGCCATGTAGCAATAGTGATTTTTTACCACTTGGTGGGGCATGAGCACTGTCTGTAAACCAAAACAAGATGTGTATCAAACCACGCCTCTCTCTACCTCCGCCCCAGCTGCACCCATTTCCCCACCCATTCTCACCCGTCACCTCATATGCGCATATTTGCAAAGGATAAATCCACAGCAAAACAGCATCACCTTTCATGCTAATGCTATTAGCAAGAGAACGTTTTGATCCGCTGGGCGTGCTCTCTGTCATTTTGTGTCTGCAATGCTGTGCTGGCGGTGGCATTTTAATGGGCAGGAGGCAGCCGTTCACATGCACGTACATGTATGCTTGCGCACGTGCATGCATGTACGGCCAGCCCGGCTATGTAAACAAGAGACTCGAGAACAGCACAGAGATGGTGTATGATTTCATACCATGGGCCATCTAAAAGGATACATGTAATTCTTCAAAAAATAATTTTCTAGTTATTTCTATCTAAAATAATGAAAATTCGCTTATGGCTCTAAAGATGCACCTGCAGTTTTCTTGAATTTTCCAAGTTGGGTTTGTTCCAGTTTATTTCTCTGACTAAAAGTTCAAACTAAATGCAACAAAATTTAACAGTAGCAATGTTGCAAAAAAAAATATTTAAAACCTAAAGTTCAATTTACAAATCTGCTTCATGTTAAAATCCTAGATTATATCTCCCAGTGTAAAATCTAATGCTCCCTTGTAAAAATCTTTTGTGATTCATTCTGTTCTTATTTTTAATATGCAAACCAACTGTCATTGGAAAGTTTAACAACTAGACTATTTTTACATTTTTAAAAGACTTACATAGTATGTGAAAAGTTTGTAGTCAGAAGTTTGTAAATAAGTAATAATCTTTCAATTAAAGACATTAATGCCCACCTGTCAATGTCTACATTTTGACTTTACAGCCAGCACTTGGTGGGAACCTTAACAGGCTTTTTCCAGAAGAAAATTATAACTGTTGGTGTCATCAGTATTTAATTAAGCATTGCTCATTTTAAATGATGGTTATATAATTAATCCTCCGTCAAATCCTGTGAGTCAGAGCAGGAGTGCATACCTGCAATGTATCTAACTCCAATCAATTAATTCTTAACATTGTGTGAATATTAAATAATAAGCAGGATGGATCCATTTGAACAGGAATATATTAAAAGGTTTTTCTGTTAAATTTTAATATAAAAACATCCTGGTAATTCTAGACAGAAACTAGAGAAAAAAGGTATTTGACTGACAGTTCCCGACCATTTGGAAAAGAATGTTACAAGTAGAAAGGGGGAGATACAAAATTAAGATTTCAACACCAGTATGATAAGCAGCAGATTTAGAAAGTCTGTATTGTAAACAAACTTTCTTACAGCGAATACAAAAAACAAACTGCTGTATATTGGAGGTTTTGAGAACCCAAATGAAGGCAACGGAGGAAACAAGTTTGAATGGCATTAGAAACTTGAATACAGATCCTAAAATCCCAAAAATGAAGAAACCCGAGAGAAAACAGGCAACCTTGCAGGAAACAGGGTGGTAACAGACAAACAATAAGAGAAGTAATGTGTGACTGCTGGATGAGTGACAGGTGTTCTGAGCACTGCTGATAGGAGGAGAAACCGGAGAGAACTGAGGGAATCGCATGGCAGAGCAAACAAAACCCCTCAATACAGGAAAACCAAAGAAGCCAATCAGAAGAGCATACAAAACACAAAATTCAACAGAAAATGCAAAATCATATGAAACCCAAGAATTGTGGTCTTTTCCCAGCATTTAAATCTGGTGAAAACCTCCCAACCGCCAGATGACTGCTCTTACCCCGCTTTTCCCGTGGTCTTATCATTAACAGTGTGTTTTCTATGCTTAAAGGAAAGTGCTGCCGGATTTTCTCAATCGTGGACCCTATCATGCATCAACGCTTCCCTTAACCCCCATAAACACTAAACAGAGCAGAAACGATCAATCTTCTATTGGCTGCTCGTGATTGTAAGGTTGAAATCCAAGGGTTTTTGCAAGCTTTTTCTGTCTGTCCTCTGCCTGATTGTGAACACTGCATGAGTGTTCAGCAGAAACATCTGCTCAAATGACATTAAACTCTAAACTTGGCACAAACAGTAGGGAAATGTGTGTTTGTTTGACTATTTCATTGTTCTAAAAACGCTTCTTTGCAACAAATCTCATACTGCTGGAAAGTCTGTTTATTCCTCTTTAAATGGTGCCACATTTGTAAAGAAAATGCATTAGTGAGTTAAGCTGCTGGATGAGTATGTTGGGTTGCACCCATGAAAAACTTGCCAGGTCCTCTTAGCCAAAACCAAACTGCTTATTCAAACCCTAGTTTTTGGTGTCTTTTATTGATTTGGACAATTATAGTTTGAAGAAACAAAAACATACTAGCCATGTACCAATTTATTCATGTAACAGAGGCCTCAGTGGTGTTTGGTAGAACCGTACAACAGCCACAACATCCTGGCTCCACATGCTGGTCACCAGCCTGGTCACACACTACTGCGGGACTCTGGTATGAACAACAAATCCACAAGTGCTCTGTGTGGTTGAGGCCAGGACCACATCTATACGCCCAAAATCTAGAGGTAATCTCTGATGAACCCCACTCAGCATCGGCATCTTGGAAGATTGGTTCCAGAGTTTGGTCCCAGACTACGGAGGAATGGGATCGCCTCTGGCTGCAGGGTCTCATCTTGATATCGCTCGGCACTGACAAGTCCCTCCTGTGATGACAACAAAGTTTTTCCACTGAGGGAGGTGCTGCCCCACAGCATCACACTGCATCCACCAAACACTGCTGGAGGATTTGGCCCTTTTTTAATCATTGCAACCAACACATTCAACATTCTGCTGTGCTGCTGAACCCACTAATGCGTTTTCCTTACAATGCGGCACCCTTCAAGGAGAACTATAACATTCCAATGTTATACAGTTTATTGCACAGATGCATTGATTCAAAAGAGAGAAAACAGATCAAACACCCATGCCCTTGCTTTTTGTATGAAGTATATTTAATAATGTAACATGTATTACGTGTGAATGCACCTCTTAGAATATATAATAAAACTGAGTAATGGGAAAACAGAAAAAAAAGGTGAAGAGACTGAAAACAAGCTCCAGGTTTTACCGAACAGAACTTTATAAGACTTTTCCCGTCACTGCTCCTACAGATGGCTCTAATCCAGACAGGTCAGAACACGTGAAGTCCTTTTAAATATTTATAATCATAGGTGAATAGGTAACACATCGCTACATATGTATTCTTGCCATGAGCCTACTTCAGGGTAGGACTTTCAATGTCTTCTTCCTGAAATAAGACCCAGAGGCCTAATTAATAATGACTTCAGTGTTCACAGTCAGTCACCTACAGCAACGAGCTGCAAACTGATAATTAACACCCCAGTAAAGTTTGACATGTTACCTTCAGTTATTGTAACGTCACGAGGATCTGTGTGTAATTAATGCAAGACTTAACAAGCTACTTATCTTCTCTTTTGCAATTGATGTCAATTAATATTATATTACATTAAAGAAAGATATTTACATTTAAATGAGCCAAAAATGCATTCCTAAGAAAGAGCAGGGTTTAATTTGCTGCACGGCCCTTCCAGAAAACCCTCATCTTTATATTACAGCTTTTTTTAGTGATGTCCCCGAGATATACAAGGCCCTAAATAAAAAGCAGTGGTTACATATATGCTATAGTGAGTTGAGATTTTAGGTTAAATAAAGACTATAGACAGAGTGAAAATAAATAATGGATAACATATGGCGTCCAGCAGCACAGAACATAATGTTCTCTCACTGACCGGACCAGAGACTGAGGACGGATCCACACCGCAAACACCACCTTTAAGATTTTGGTGACCGCTTACACACAAACTGCACACAAAGACTTCACATATTACACATATGACGCATCACATACTAAAACAACCACACACCCACCCACCCACACACACACACACACACCCACAGAGTCATCTGTAGTTTGATCTTTGGAAACTCGTATCAGAGGATCCCCGATGAGCAAACCTGAAACTTTCTATATTTAATATTCTGGTGGAGAGATCCATGTTTGTTATTCTGGTACATCCCAGGTTCCTTTTGGGGTGGGATGCAAGCAATAAAGTTAGCATTCATTCCAACAGCGTACATATCAGGGTCGTCATGTCTGATGCTGCAACTGATTGTCTTTATATGGTAATTATTTTGACGGTTATTGGAGTCTAACGATGAAAAACATGATAATGTCCTATTAAAAATGACTCGGTAAATGCAAAGATGGTATATTTACACAGGTATATACACAGAATCTGATATAGAGTGACAGAATATTTTTAAAAAGCTGCAAAGGCATAAAAAAAAGCATTTTAATTAAAGAAGTTACCATTGTGTTTAAATAATGGCCAAGCAAATTTTAGTAATTAAAAAAATTAAAATGTTCTCAAAATTGACAGGGACTAAAGTGGAGTTAAAACTAACTTGATATTGATATCAGTCAGATTAATGTCTTCAACAAGAAGGTGATAGAATTTGAAAATGATAAACTAATAATTATTAATCTGTTGCAAAACAAACAATAAAGAAAAGGAAGTTTTAGCCTCAAAGCTTTCCCAGATTAGAGTTGAAACTCCGCTATTATAATTTTTGCTGTTGTGAAGTATTTGAAATAAACAAAAAAAGATTTATGTATGAAATTACTTCAACTGGTAAAACTTTGTTAAACTAAATGGATGACCTCGAGTTGGCCCACAATTGTATGGGGCCCAAGGCTGAATTCTGATTTTGGGCCCCAATTCCAGTTTGCATTATTTGTAAAATAAATGACAGAAAACAAATTGTGAAGCCTAAAACCTCTATAAGTTGTAAAGCTTCAAGGCGTATTAATGAGATGCCAGATAAAGTGTCACGAGTTTCTTCCAGTTGTATGAGTCATGAAGTAATACAGCGCTCCAACTTGTTGCGCACTGCCAGTCAGCTGGCTGAAAGATGGCTACTGAACTTTCCTCTCACTTTCAAACAACTTTGGTTGTTTGAAAACATTTTCGGTTGCGGAAAGACTCAGACAGTCATGGTGTGGAAACTAAGTCACCCTTGATAATGTATTGCCATTTTAATTAAAAACAAACGTGTATTCTTTAATGAATAGAAGAAAAGAAATTAGGCCGTAAAAGAAATCATACCAGGGTATTTTCTTTCTACTCAGGGTTATGTTCATACCATAAGAATCTCATTCTGAGCCCAGGATACGAACAGACCCATTAGAGCCAGTAAGGAGGTAGTAGTCTCCATGTTCTTATTAAAAAAATTTTTATTTACATCGTCCATTAATAAAGGATATTTGTATTCTATTATGCGAATAAATTAATGATACAAAATTTTGTTTATCGTTATGAAACGTTTAATATCTTCCTCCAAATGATAACAAACAACGTATTTCAGCTCTTTTAAGAACTTTTACTAGTTTTTAATACTTCTTGAAACAAAACTTCAAAATTTTAGGCCTATTGTGTGAGAGGTCAAGCACTCTAAATATGTGGTGCTGGGGGGGGGACCCAATGCAGCATCTTTGATTGCTTCTTCCACGGGCCGCTTCTGGGATAGCCAATTCTATTTATGAAATGCACAACTTTTCTTTTTTTTTTAAATCCTGTGTACTCACAGCACGTTGACGGTGAGCGGTAACTCAGCAGCCGCCGGGGCCTTTTCCAGCCCGATGTTGGAGCAGTTAACGACGCAGGGCCGCTGGGGCCCCGCCGGCGCACAGCTGCAGTTAACGGGACAGGGGCTGCAGCTGGCGCCGCCGCCGTGGACTCCGCGCGGCCCGGAGCCCCACACCTCCAGACAGCAGAGCGCCACAAGCAGACCGGGGAAGAGGCTGAACCTCGGGACGCACACGCCATGTTCTCGCTTGGATAAAGTCTGTCCATTTCCACAAGGCATAGCTCACTCACATCTCATCGCCTCTGATGGTGCTTGGTCCCCTCAGGCTGGGAAGAAACAAAAACGCAGAAAACAGAAAGACGGACACACGCGCGTCCCCCTCCTCACGGCTTTCCAATGTAAAGCGACAGAAACGGGGGAGAAAAAAAAGGAGGGATCAACTTTTGACGTCTTAGTCCGCTTCAGTCTCCGCGTACAGAGCTGTGCGTTTTTCTTGATCGAACCCCCCTCCTCTGGAAATCTAACGGAACGTCTCCAGAGTCCTTTCAGGGAGAGAGAGAAAAAAAAAAGTTTGGGAGAACTTCCTCTCTCCTCCTCTTTCCACTCCGTGCAGTTCCCAGGGCCACCGCTGAGAGACCTTGCTGTCCTCAGAGGGAGCAGCGACAGACAGGAGAAAGGAGGAGCGGATTTACACGGGACCATTTGTTCTAGAAAACATTTAAAGCACATTATAGGCTAAGTATTATGTGCATTTGATGCTGTTACCCTTTACTTTCACATGTTTCTATGCCTTGCAGAACCTGGCTTCATCAGCTTGTCTCATTACAACCACAAACCTGTCATTCAAAGTAGAGCATGATTTCTGAGGTAGAGAGACCGGAAATCTGAAAAGTGTGGTGTGCGTTTGTATTCAGTCCCCTTTCCCCCCTGACAGCCTTAAATAGAATGCAGTTCAACCAAATTCTAACACATTTTTTAAAGGTTCTTAAGCTTTTTTTTATGATTTCTTTATATTCTTTCATAAGTGGTGTTTAAGGTTTTGATACATGGGTCAAAACCATCAAGTTAGAAAATACTCCTGGACCTCAAAAATTGGAATTTTTAATAAATGCTAAAATGTTAAAAATAATTTATTTTGTGCTATTCTAGTCATACTGACCGATCAAAGCGCTGCAGCCACATTCACCCCGTCGCTCTCACATTTTCTCTAGCTCAACAATCATCATATCTTATTGAAATGAAAAAAGCAGCCTGATTGTGGTGGAGAAGGGATGTGCAGTGCCACCTCCATGTCTTTTCTCAGAATTAAGATTGGAAGACAAGTCACTCTTTCTCTGAAAACGCTTGCTGTGTTTAGTCAAGTTTAATTAGTTTTTGAGTGAAGGTCGCTGTATGTTTTTGGTCCTGCCTCGAATGAAGCATAAGATTTTAATTCACTTGTTAAGATCTGCCTCCATTTCCTGTGCTGGCAAGCCAAATTTGCACTGTTGTTGAGTTGTGGCCATGGGGCTCTAATAATTTAGAAAGCTGCAAATGGCCCACTGGCCACACTATGGACGCTCTTGTCTTACAATAGTAAAGCTCCTCTTGTGCTCAGTGGCCTGTTTGGTTCTTCTTAGAACCTCTTGGCGCATCCAGTGGGAACTCTGAGGTAACTTTACGGAAAAAACCTTTCTGGGACAAGCAACCTTCTCCGTACTTGCAGTTCACACGAGAAACTCCTAATGGGGGATCTAAAACTGAACTATGTCTGATCTAACCTCAGATTTCATAATTAGCATAATAATTTTTTTTCTTAATTTAATTTGATGGTATTATCTTTTGTTTTAATATAGTGTTGGGTCTTAACAGCTTTTATGTTTTTATTCTGTTTTATATACATACTTTAAACTTTGTATAATATTGTTTGTTGTTATGTAACTACCAGAGGTGGGTAGTAACTAGTTACATTTACTCAGCTATGTTTACTTGAGTAACTTTTTTAGCAAAATGTACTTTTAGGAGTAGTTTAACTGCATTGTACTTTTTACTTTTACTTGAGTCATATTATTAGTCAAGTATCACTACTCTCACTTGAGTAAAATGTCTGGCTACTCCACCTACTGTGAGTAAATTCATGAATAAACAACATACTTGTTTTAACCATTAATGCATCAGAGGGACAACAACCTAGTGTTTATGTTAAAGTGAGTCTTCTTATTTGTACACAAGCTTTGTTATATTAATGTTATTTTCTATCTGCTGAGCTCATTGAGCCATTTGGAGGTCAAATGAACGTACAGTAAACAGTAGATATTGTAATTTGAAGTACTTTGCACTTTTCTATCATACTGTATATATATATTAAATGCTGTAAGTATTGCGTTCAAGTTTAATAAATATATCTTAGAAAAGTGTTTATTTTGTCTTCAGTGTCTATAGTGTATCCTTTGTCTTTAAAATACCAGAATTCGCACATAACCTTATATTTTTGTCCGTCAGATTACATAATATTTAAATATTAAATCATCAGCTGTTATGATTAGTTACTCAGTACTTGACTAGCATTCTTACTCAATACTTTTTTACTCTTACTTGTGTAATTTCTTGGCTGACAACCTTTTACTTTTACTTGAGTAAAAATATGTTGAAGTATTTTTGGCTACTCTACCCACCTCTGGTAACTACAAACCCAAGACCAAAAAACAACAAAAAAGTGAATTATGTTAGGGTATGAAGGTAGAACACTAGTCCCTACACGAATAATCAAATATATAGAAAAAGTCACCTTTTAGGGTCCTTGTCTTGTTGTGAGGTGACCCGACTGTCCAGTCTTTTGCTGCCTCCATCAGGTTTCCTTCAAGAACTTCCTTGCATTCACTTCAGTCCGTCTTCCCACCAACTCTCACTACCCTCCTTGCACCTACTGAAAGGGAGGGAAGTTTCCCTCCCTAGATCTTAATTTTTCACTCTCTTTTTATTAGCAAAACTTGTAAACATAGTTATAAGGCTCAGTTTTTCTTTCATGAAGAGAAGTCACAGCAGATCAAAACATTTTAATTCATGTTTCAGTAGAAAATAGATATTTTAATATTATTTATTATTGATGTAAAGGTTAAACTTCACGACTTTATGGGCCTATCTTCAGATATCAAGCTGAAACGATTAAATGTTCTCCACCGTATTTACCACAACTGTCCCTTTGTGTCCAACATCCTGAGATCCCGTTGAATTCTCGGGATCTTGAAAAATGCCATTTCTATTAAAACTTGTTGCTCACTTATAGCTCTAATCAAGCCTGAGCCAAATCCCTCTTTACGTTTACACGCACGCTTCCTTTAAATTCTTGCTAGACGGTTAAAATCAGAGAGCTCGGGTAAAATAGTTCTGAATGGTTTACAGTGAGCAGTGTGATGCCATTCAATTATTTATGTGTGTAGCAAAGTAAAAAATTCATATTTAAGCCCATCAGGCATAACATTATGTTAACCAACATAAATTTTGAAAACTAGAACTGAATGTGCACATTTTAATTTACAATGGATTTTCTCTGATTCATACAGAGTCAAGATTATGAAGACCCAATTCATAAACTAGAATATTATTGACGAGTCCATATTTCAGTAACTCCATTACTAAGTGAAACATGTTATAGATTAATCACTGACAGACTGATGTTTTCAACACTGGCGACTTGTCGATAGGAGGCGCTAGGGCGCCACCCCCTCCAAGATTGCAGAAAAAGGTGTAGACACAGTAACCATAAATTATGAATTAACAAGTAATTATCACATATGTTCTCTCATAAAATTGTCTGAATTTTGATTTTTCAGCATTCCCATTCCATTTTGTTGTTGTTTTTTGTGTGTGTGTGTGGGCCTCCTAATTTTAATGGTTTCATGCCAACGGACACCAGACAGATGAGTGAATGCATGTTGTAACACTTTTAACACATGTTCTCCATGTAGTTTAGCACTTTTTGTGCTTCTATTCATCCAATTATATTAGTTCAACCCACCTGTCAAGCTACCCTACATCCCTGACAGCTTAGAAGCACAGGTGTGAATGTCCCTCCTACATGATGCAAATTGAAGAGTAAGATGACAACAACAAAAAGACAGAGGACGAACGAAAGAAAATTCATTTAGAAATGTCATTTATTTATATCAAAATAATTTCATTAGGCTTTTGCTTGAGGAAAAAAAGCTTCACCATGACTTCCATAGACTTCCATTCCTTTTCAAGCCTTTCTATGGCCTAAACCCTAACCTTACCGGTGTATATTTATCCTAACCATAACCCTAACCTAATTGACACCTTAGTGTTAAACCTAACCCCTAGCCCAGAAAAAAAGCGAGGACTTTTTTTCGGACCTCACTTTACTAGTAAAATGAGCAAAACATTTTCTCGCTCAGCTGCAAGAACAAGAACACACACACAAAAGCACCTGCTGCCTCTGGTTTTAAAGCCTGTAGTTCTGTTAGTGATGATGCTTTTCCATTTTCAGCTAATGAAGACACAAAATTTAAGATTCAAATAGCACATCAGAACAAAAATTGAGAGTATATCTAATGCCCATCTAAGGGTTCTTTTTATCTTTTACCGAGACTCATTGGAACGCATAATCCGTGGCAAGTCTGTTCACCTTGGACCTTGTAGAGGTGAAAGGAATCACTTGTTTTTCCTCCCATTAGTGGGTCCTCCAGACAAATTAGGCTACTGACAAACTTTTCAAACTACTTTGCACCTCGGCACTGTCACAGAAACAGTTTCAATGCGCTTCAAAATGTCAAGCAGGTTCTGCTTTGATCTTGGTCTTTCCAAGGCTGTACGGTGTCTTGGATAGCTATCGCAGAGAATACAGATGGTTGTACCCCTACAGGACTTAATTTAAAAACCTGTAGAGAGGTAAAGTAAGATTAGACTTGAGGCCTTTAGGGCATCTGTCATGGAGAGGAGAGTTTTCTCTGTAGAGAGGCAGTTCATAGAGTTTTACTAATTTGCTTTAAGAAGTTTCAACTACGGGACAAAATTTAAAAAACTCTTTGAAAACTGCCCTTTCTATGTTCTAGTGTAGGAATGAGGAATAAAAGCATGAAAAAGTAAATACGGGGAAAATAGATGAAATATACTCACAAAATTTCCACTGACAAAACAGTGTGTTCTCAATGTATTCCTGTCAGAGCCTGCCTTAATGTTCACACCAGGATTGTGCGTTCTTGATATTGGCCATTTGGGCAGCTGCCCAGGGTGCAATTGAACAATTTATATGTTCTTTGCATGCATATGCAGTCTATGGTGGTCAGAGAGCCCAGTGGTCCCGATGATAGCAGCCTCACTTCTTTTGCAGCTGTGGCTATAAATGGAGCTCACCACTGTCAGTGTGTGAATGTGTGCATGAATGACTGAATGTACTGTAAAGCGCTTTGGGGCCATCTTACTTGATAAAGCGCTATATAAGTACAGACCATTTACCATTTATCTTGATCCAGAAAATGCTAACTCTTAAATTTATTTATGCTGCTATAGGCTTAGGTTGCTGGAGGACATTAGGGTCTATTTTTCTCACTCTGCTAAGTTCTCCTACTGTTCTACAATGTGCATTGCTTGTTGTTACTTCATCTTTTACCTTTTTGCTCTCTGTAATTTTTTTTCTTCATAGTAGGTGCACCTGGTCTGGTGTTCTGTTAGCTGTAACATCATCCAGGGGAGGCAGATCATCTGCAATTACTATATAACGTAGAAAAGATTTCTGGATCAATGTGTGCTTCTGTGCTTTTTTGTGTCTCTGCTCTGTCTTCTCTAACCCCCAGTCGGTCGAGACAGATGACCGTTCACACTGAGCCTGGTTCTGCTGGAGGTTTTCCTTCCCGTTAAAGGGGAGTTTTCCTCTCCACTGTCGCTTCATGCATGCTCAGTATGAGGGATTGCAGCAAAGCCATCAACAATGCAGATGACTGTCCACTGTGGCTCTACGCTCTTTCAGCAGGAGTGAATGCTGCTTGTCAAGACTTGATGCAATCTCATGGGTTTCCTTAGATATTAAACATTTTGACCAATCTGCATGATTTGATTGAATTTGACTTTGGAAAGTGCCTTGAGATGACATGTATCATGGATTGGCGCTATATAAATAAAATTGAATTGAATTGAATTGAATTTTGATTGGTTGGGGAGCAGCAGAAGGAGGAGCTCACCGAGAGCACCACTCATGCAAGAACTGCCACTGAGACCGCTTGACGTTTTGGAATATTACAGAAAGAAACCCTTTAAATCATCCTACTGTACTGATGTGGGATATTTTTTTCTTTAATCCTAAACAAATATCTAACAGCTAACTTGTAGGTACAAGCACATAGAAGCTGCTTATAAACAACACCAAAAAACATCCTAAATCCACTGTGTCAGGCTTGTAGAAGTGGAACGAGTGGCATCCAGCTCCCATTGCAGCAACATTGCAAAATTAAATATTGTCTGTTTTTCTCAAACTGATCCCTTCAACAAAACTCCATTGTTTGATGGCTAGAATGAATAAGCCTTACCCTTTCCTTCTCAGATTCTGAGATAAACTACAGTGACCGCTGAAAATGTGACAAACCTGAAAGGCAGGCTTCAGAGCTCCCTTCTCTCTTTCTCTTTGCAGTATTTCCTGAAGCTGCCCGTGGCACGTGTTTGAGGCGTTTCCCGGGTGTTGGACTTGGCCGGTTCTCACTGCAGAGATCTGGTGTTTCGCACCAAGAAAAAAAAACAATAATATCACTGTCTCTCTCATCCCCCCTGGCATCAGTTCACTGTATTAAGTTTGTACTGTAGAGCCAAAACACGTGTGGAACGAGGTACAAAATGTTCCAAATCAGGTAAATATTTCTGTCTCTCTGAGTTTTAAAATTTTTGTCTTTCCTCTTTCTCTAAGTCAATAGCCCATTCATGCAAAACATTGCATGAGTGATTGTACTATATTTAATCAAATCACATTTTCAAAGATATTCAGCATGTAAATTGAAACGAATGCCCAGAATTAAAGTGTCATTCTGTCGTGTTCAACTGAATCTGTATCGTCTCTATCGTCCAGCTGCTTTTTTTACCAATGTCAGCTGAACAAATATAAGGGCAAAATAAGGTATAATAGACTAGACTTAAAGGAGACATTTAACTAATCCATAAAGTTAGCTGCGGCGATAGTTTGACTGGAGTAATAACTCTGTTCATTTCAAGCCAAAGAAATCAAAATAAGCTCTGTTTCAGATCTAGATGAGAGCAAAGATAACAATAAAAATAAGTATTTTCAGTACTGTGAAAAAATGTTTTATGTCTTTTTGACTTAAATGTTTCAGACCATCAAACACATTTTAATATCAGACAAAGATAACATGAGTAAATGAAAAAAGCTCAAGAAATCCACCTAAAGAAACGTCAAACCAAAACGTAAAAGGGGCAAAAACGTTTCCCTTGTTAAAATAACTTGAGCAAGTGAAAACTACATTATACTGCTTATTACAGGCTTATAACAGCATATTTACAGACCTGCTCTACTGCAGTGTCAGAACGCATAGCTCCACTTGAGGTGATTTGCTTTTGTTTGTTTTTAAAATAATAAAATACTAAAGAGGACAGATTGATGTGATCTGCCTCTATAGTTGATGCACTTGTCCCTGTATTTCTGTGGTTAACCCTGTTTCACTCCTAGACATAGCTATTGGCCTAGCTTTTTCTGCAAATAACTGTACGTGCCCTTCTTCATTCTCTAGAGTTGAATACTGGCTCAGAGTCTATATGTTTTACTGTTTTTATCCTCCTAGATGAAGCCACTAAGGGAGCTAGTACTGCTATGACTTTTTAACTTTTCTCTCAGACAGAAAGTGCTCCTGGATCAGTGCTTCTGTGTTCCGTTTGTGTCCATTCTGTCTTCTCAAACACCTTTTCGGTTGTGGCAGATGGTCGTTCACATGAGCCTGGTTCTGCTGGAGGTCTCTTCCTGTTAAAATGGGTTTTCCTCTCCTCTGTCACTACATGCCCGCTCAGTATGAGGGATTGCTGCACAGTCAACGATACATTGCAGGCAACTGTCCACTGTGGCTACGTGCTCTTTCAGAGGGAGTGAATGCTGCAAATCAATGACATCTATAGAAGTCAATGATACAATCTGCTGAGTTTCCTTAGATAGAAAACTTTAATTTTTTAATTTTTGTGGCACTAGTGGCCTTGGTGTTATTTTCGACCAAGACATGTCATTTAAATCCCATATTAAACAGGTTTCCAGAGTTTCCTTTTTCCACCTCAGGAATATTGCCAAAATTAGAAACATTCTGTCCAGGGGTGATGCTGAAAAACTAGTCCATGCATTTGTTACTTCAAGGCTGGACTATTGTAATTCTTTACTATCAGGAAGTCCAAAAAATGCAGTTCAAAGTCTTCAGCTGATCCAAAATACTGCAGCAAGAGTTCTGATGAAAATCAACAAGAGGGATCATATTTCTCCAATTTTAGCTTCCCTTCATTGGCTTCCTGTTAAATCAAGAATCTTCTAACGTATAAAGCCCTTAATAATCAAGCCCCATCATATATCAGAGCTCTGATTACCCCGTATGTTCCTAACAGAGCACTTCGCTCTCAGACTGCAGGTCTGCTGGTGGTTCCTAGAGTCTCTAAAAGTAGAATGGGAGGCAGATCCTTTAGCTATCAGGCTCCTCTCCTGTGGAACCAACTCTCAGTTTTGGTCTGTGAGGCAGACACCCTGTCTACTTTTAAGACTAATCTTAAAACTTTCCTTTTTGACAAAGCTTATAGTTAGAGTGGCTCATGTTACCCTGAGCTACCTCTATAGTTATGCTGCTATAGGCTTAGGCTACTGGAGGACATCAGGGCCTATTTTTCTCACTCTACTGATTTCTACTGTTCTCCAGTTCTGCATTGCATTGAATTGAAATGACTGTTGTCATTTCAGCTTTTAACTTTTTGTTCTCTCTCTTTTTTCTTCATAGTAGGTACACCTGGTCTGGCGTTCTGTTAGCTGTGACATCATCCAGGGAAGACAGATCACCCACTATTACCATCTAATGTAGAACAGATTACTGGATCAATGTGTGCTTCTGTGCTTTTTTGTCTGTCTTGTGTCTCTGCTCTGTCTTCTGTAACCCCCAGTCGGTCGAGGCAGATGACCGTTCATACTGAGCCCGGTTCTGCTGGAGGTTTTCCTTCCCGTTAATGGGGAGTTTTTCTTTCCGCTGTCGCTTCATGCTTGCTCAGTATGAGGGATTGCTGCAAAGCCATGGACAATGCAGACGACTCTCCCTGTGGCTCTACGCTTCTTCAGGAGTGAATGCTGCTTGTCGGGACTTTGAAGCAATCAACTGTTTCCCTTATATAGGACATTTTTGACCAATCTGTATAATCTGACCCAATCTGTATAATATGATTGAATTTGACTTTGTAAAGTGCCTTGAGATGACATGTTTCATGAATTGGCGCTATATAAATAAAATTGAATTGAAATTTATTTGAAAGTGGACTGACAGGAAATAGAGTTGAGAGAGAGGAGGAAGACATGGTCCGCAAAAGTCCATGTGCCAGGAGAAACCCAGACCAGCCATAGAGGACAGAAGTCCTCCATCGTTGCAAACACCATCCCTGCGCCACTATAGCGCATAGAAAACTTTTTAATCAATCTGTCTGGATGATTTGATAGAACTGACTTTGTAAAGTGTCTTGAAATGATGTGTTGTTAATTAGCGCTTTATAAAAAAACTGAATTGAACTGAAATGATGATCATTCAGACCAAAATTTGCTTTCGACTCTTGGACCAGAACTCCATAGATGAAACAAATGATCCTGCACATAGTGTCTTACATTGTTAACTGATTACTTTACGTTTCCTTTGTCTTCTTTATTTTACATGCAGAATGACCACATATTTTTAAAGAGAAGTAAATTACAGATTCTAAAAGAAAAACCTCCTCAGTTGGTTGATTTACTGTGAGTTTCATAAAAAATAATGTGGTACTTATATTTCATGACTGAAGAAATGTGCTCAAATTAAAAGTTTATTTTTTCATTGAGATTATGCTATTTCTCTGAAGTATTAATCATTTTCAGGCTCTTTACACATCAAATGTATGTGAATAGACTCACCTTCAAGTCCACATTTTCATAGTTCCAAAGTGTTTTTAAGAGATTCATACATAGGAATATTTTCAGGTAATTTAAAGTCAAAATGTACATAAAGGTTAAAACGGTCCACAAAAAATATATATGGATTCAGTTTGAAAAAGCAAATTTTTACAATTAATATGATTTTTTAACTACAATTTAAATGTCATAGTTCTGATGGGTAGCTTGTTGAGTAAGAAAGACCCCATCAAACATAAATGTAATTAAAATCTTAGATCCAGCAGGTAAAGAACAACATCACCCTGCTTCACTGTGTTCTTGTGAATCATTTATTTTCTGTGTCAGAAGTTTGCAAGAATACTCAAAAGTTTAATCAAGGTTTTGCTATTACAGACTCTTGACAGGTGTTGAATATTTCATAAGCACGCACAGTGTGTCCTTGTGCAGTCATCTTTTTATTTTAGACTCTGTTCCTTCAGAAGACAAAGCATAAAGTGACCTTGGTGAAGAAGAAGGTGTTTTTTGGCAACTTGTTGGCCGCTTTTGTTCTATTTCCCATAGATGAGTGAAATAAAACACTACACGTTTTTACACCCTTTCAGTGGTGAGCTTTTGATTATTCTTGCTTTTCAAAAAAGGTCTTAGGTTCAAATCCCAGCCGGGGCCTATGAGCAAAGAGTTTGGATGTTCTTCTCTGTTCATTCATAGGTTCTCTCTGGGTAGTCATGCTTCTTTCCACCATCCAAAAGTCTCTAAATATCTCTTTTAGTAAAAGTACGTGTGTGTGCATGACTGTTTCTCCAGTGTGTTTGGTATATCTATCCAGTCTTGAAAGTTTTTATTTTCACTTCTCTTTACTGACACTAAAAGGTTCATTCTAAATGTATTTAAACTTGAATTAACTTCTATTTATCTAATCATAAAAATTCAGATGTTTAAAAATAAAAACAGAACAGAAACTGAACAGAAAAGTTGTGTGGAAACTTGATTTTAATTTTCTAAAATTTGATCTGCATTTCCACCTGAGTACCGTATTCCTGGTGACAACATGAAAGCTTCAAACGAACTGAAACATCAGGGTTTCATCAGAAAGAAAGCAATTAGAGAGGCAATTTAGACCAGACAACATCTTGAGATGTAATCTGATCTCTCATCTGCTCAATCTCAGGGCATCACAGAAAACGTGAGTTAACGGAAAGCATAATGTCATAACTGAGCTTTTGATACGACTGAATCACATTGATTTAAACGTTGCTATTTAAGGTATGTTGACAATTCTTTGCAAAACCTTTTTTGCCTCTCTGGGCTAAAGTGTTTGATTCACTGACAGATGTAACGTGACGACGATTAATGAAAGAGTTTGGTTTTGGGAAACAGTGAAGCCAATCTCCATGCACGCTTTTAATCTTATAGAACTTTTTGCATTTATTAAACAATGATTTTTTTAAATAAATGCAACCTGTACATGTGAATTTCCTCACGGTGGTACAATGGAAGATATTCTTCTATTTGATTTATCCTTATAATTACATCTCAGCCATCTAATCTGCCCAGTTCCTTCCTAATTGAAACACGCACACATCCGACTGTGAGTTCTGTAAATATAACCTGCAGAGCTGTTGGAGCCTTAGTGTAACAAGCGCTGTATTTTGTCTTTTTCTGGCCTGAACTGGTCCAGTCTGGACAGGCTGAAGGTAAAACGAGCTCGGCTCCTGTTTGGTTATGGGGAGGGTCCTGCCGCCAGCCAGGAAAACAGCACTTACTGAGGCCTCTGTCTGTGTTATTGTAGGAGTGCAGGAAGAAAGGGGGAGTCGGGGTGGAGCCTACGGAAGGAGAGGAGGGAGGGATCTGATTGAGGCATTTGTAAATTGCAAACCAAAAAGGATCCAACAAAACCTGCAAAGAAGCTGACATAAAATATAACACAGAAAGAACAGAGCACTCACCAAACCCTACATATAAGAAAAAAAAGTTTTATTTTTATTTTGTGGTACCATTGGCCTTTGAGGGAGAGGGGGAAAACATGCAGCAAAGGTCCACAAGCTTGGGATCAAACCCGGTACGGCTGGGTTGAGGACTGAGGCCTCTGAACGTGGGTCATCTCTATCAGCTCTATCATCCCTGCATCACCACCGCGTCGCTCTTACTGTTTTATGTTAGATTGCACCAGGAGAGAATTTGTGGCTGATTTAATCTGGCGTGTGTACCATGTTTATTACTTTATACTCACATTCTTGCTACCACCTGACTGCATCTATCAAAAGAATAAAAAGGAAAGATGATCTGTGAAGTTCAGTATTATTCATTGTTGCTTCAGCTCCTTATTAAAAATGTTTGAACTTACTGGTCATCTGGTGCCTCTATGTGGCATTTGAATGACACTTTAGCTCTAAATAAACACAGCATGGATCAGAAGAATTTATTAAAGGTGAAAAGGAAACATTGGGGGAATCAGTTGCACTGAATTATTTCTGTTTTTTATTTCAGCTTTACAGAATGTTAAATGCTTAATTTAACAACGACAACAGTAACAATATGACTATTCAGTACAATTTCTATTGACTCATTTGGATTCACAAAGCATGAATTTAGAGTAAAACCTTCACCTCTGATTATCCCTGAGCTGTACTGCTTGCAAACAGATGGATGGAAAAGTGGAAAGATACCACTGGAAGAGTAGTTCTTAAAGTATTCTTAATAAGTATGAATCCAACCATGTTGACAGACATTTCAAGTATGGCAAGGGAACATTTCCATTTTGCTGACATACACCAAAAAATAGAACAAAATCAAAAAGAATCAAATCTTGTGCTTTCACAGAGCTTAATGGGTTGAAAGAAGCTATTGATGTAGGTTTCAAGTCAGTGAAGTTATCAGAAAGATCCCTGGAAGTAAGATGCTTGAGTGTGAAAGTTAGAGGATTCTCACTTTCCCTGTACTCAAAACCCAACATGGCTCCCTGACATATTTACTTAGATTTTCTTCTCATTTTATCTGACACACACACACACATTACATTTCAACCTCTTTTGGTGAACATGTCACGCTTGGATGAGAAAATTCTGGTGCAAAGGCCTCCTCTTCTAAAAGCCAGATCTATCACCTCTGACTCACTCTGGCCTTTTTGTTAAACCTAAATAACTCCACACCTGCGGCTTGGGAGGACAGGAGGAGGTCGGGTCATTTCTGGACAAGGTCTCATCCTGGCACCAGTCAAGTGCTCGAACTTGATCAAATCACAGTTTCCTTTTATTTCATTAATAACTCAGCAATTAGTTATTATTATTTCAGACGAATGTCACGTTTTGTTGAATTTACCAAATAATTTGAAAAACAATGTTTTCATGGCGACGACACGGCACCACAGTTGGTAGTACTGTTGCCTTTTGGCAAGAAGGTCCCGGGTTCTTACAGGTTCTGGGCTCCAATCAGGAACGTGCACAGAGCCCTAGAAATACCCTGTATGAGAATAGTGCCCTTTCTGGTAGAGCTAGAATTACAAACGACTCTCTCAGTCATCAATCCCCCCCCCCACCAATTGTTTTAAACTTATTTGGGATACACCATACCTTGCTCCTCCTCCTCCTTCCATCCCTCATTCAGTGCTGAGCTGCAGGTCAAACTCCAATGACCCGCATCATCAGACATACAGGTAATGACAGTGTCTGTGCTAATCACAATACTTCTAAAATGCTGAAGACAGGCTACTTGGCCAACCTTGTCTTTCAAAAAGGTGTGAGGTCACGGGTGTCACAGCTGATAAAGACGCTTACTTTTTCATACACAACCAGTGAAAGGTTTGGACTCACCTTTGTCATTCAATTGAATTTGTTTTGATTACTGGTTTGGTCATCCTTAGCTTTCTCTCAATGAGCTTTATGAGGTTAGTCACCTGAAATGGTTTTCTGACTATCTTGAAGGAGTTTTAAGAGGTAGTAAAAATAAAGAAAAACCACTGAATGAGACAGAGCAAATATCCTAAAAAATGCTCAGTGATGAGGTTCCAATCATGCAGACTAGATTCTATTCGTGTCCTAATGTTTAAATTTTGACTTTATACAAATTAGATTTTACAAAAAAAATATATACAGGTCTTCTCTTTAGTTTTACTTGTTTGTTTTTTCAGTTTTAAAATGGATGTTAAGTATCCATGAGTCCAAATATGTTAGAGAAACACAAACGCTGTGTGTCTAGGGTGTTTTTCACAAGTTCATTTGCCTTGAAAATAATGCCAACATTTCCTCTGAGTTCTGCCAAAGGCAGCCCAGGTGCTGGCAGGGTTACAGGTAGCACAATTTCAATACCATGCCTTTAGCAGGCCCACATTCAATAAACTGATTCAACAGCAATACCACATATCCATAAACAGCTGGATCTGTGTGTTTTGTGCATGTGTGAAAAACCAAAAGAAGAGGAGAGCCAGTCTCATGAGGAGCCACTATTTCTCCAATAGCAAACAGTGTGTGGTCTTTTAAAAAGAACACTGGAGAGCAATTGATTTGTGTGCACCACCAAATCCCTCAACCCATTTAAAGTGGATGTTTGGCTTATTAGAAACACTAACAAACATTATAAATCCATTTTGACACAAACAAGAAAGAGAAATGAAGGGGAATCTTTTTTGTTTGACTTCAGAATAATGTTTTTTTTCATAAAATTATCAACAACCCACATATACAGGCTGAAAAGAGACTATTTTAATGAATGAAGCAAGCAGCAGGTGGCTGATTAGACTTCCAAACAAGTGCCAGCTTTTCTCCCGGCGAACATCTTTCTGGTCTCCACTGAGACCCACTTATGCTGTGACATCTTGGAAAGAAGTCATTTTTTTCATTTGTGTTGCTCAGCTTTTTATTATCAGGTGTGCTCATTTAAATTGGAGCGGGGTGTACAAGTAAGCATCCCGAATGGGTAGTTTTGCTGTTAGCTGCTCTTCAGAAGTGGTTTTGTAGTTGTGTTGACATTCGTCACATTTCTGTCATCCTCAACATCTCCCAAAGCACTACAGCCCTGTGTGCAGCCACCACTGGAAAAGAGCTGTCGGTGCAAAGAGAAACAACCGGCATTCACAGAACAATTAACACTTTGTGGACCAATTAGTTTAGTCTATTAGATAGGCAAGAGATTCAGGCTAATTGCATGGATTAATGCATAGGATAATTCAAAGTTCTTTTCAAGAAAATGAAGGAATGCCAAACCCATTAAAAACATGAAGCATCACCCGAAAGCATAAACATGAAATATAATCACAGAAAGGGAAAGCAATGCTAAAATTTCTAATTTAGACAATTAGAAGAAGGTCTATACATTCACATTTTTATATAAAGAAGTTATACACAGTTCTTAGAGTATTATAAACATGATCTAGGTCAGATTCTTCTCAGAAATTTCAAATAATCTTTCATCTATGTAAATTGTGCACTTGGGCTACTTGTATCACTTTTCCAATGTGTTTTTTATACTGCAAATTGTAAATAAACTGAAAAAATATATGAAAACCTTAACATTCAGCAGTTAGTGACATTTTACCAAATATTTTTTCCTCTGTATAGAACTTCTCCAGTTCACCACTTTTGATTCTTTGTACATCAAAGCAATTTCCTTATAAATTATTTCATTCACAATCTTTACAATGTACCTTGCTTTGTTTGAACATTAGGGTTGCTTTGCAGAACTGTTTGCCATACATTGCAGTTCCTTTACTTTAGTTTTGAAAAGTCTCGATAATTAATCTATTTTAAATCCCTGTGTGACTTTCACAGTGCTGTGCAAAAGTATTCATACCCCTCAAACATTTGTTCCTGATGTCATATTACAACTGTAATTTCATGAGGAGCGCTTAATGGTGAAATGGATGAAAGTTTCAAATTTTTTAAAGCAAAATAAAAAAAATAAACCTCTTCTCTGTTTCAACTTCGGTTTATTGGTGCACAATGATGTTGGTAACCTGCACTATAATTAATTGAAAACAACTATTAAAATAGTCTTTGTAGAAATCTTCAACTGGACTTGGAGTGTTAGTTTTATCAGTTACAAATACATGCACAGGAGAACTGGCAATATATTTGTTGAGGTCGTTTCTGCGGATTAGTTTATTAGAGCACAAATTGGAGTATTAGAAGATGTTTTGAGGGAAACAGGAATGTTCTTTAAAACTTTAAACTAAAGAAGACGCTTTGCTAAATTCTTCCAACTTTCAGGCAGCTGAAATTGCTAAGAGACATTTTTTACAGTTGCTTTGTAGTAACACAAAGCTCTGCATTGCATCCTTGGAAAAGGAGTGAGAAGCTTGAGCTCATTCAGCTTTGAAGTACTTTAAAGGTATTATAATGATCTAAGTTGTACCAAGGCCAAACAACGTGAAACTGTGCTCTCAGCTGGACTTCTTGAAAGCACGTGAGTGTTTTACCTTGGAGAAAAAAAACAAAAACATGAACCACTAGAGTCCATCAATGAAAACTAAATTCACATGAACTTCATGTGGCCTTCAGGTTTGCTCAAGAGTAGTTTATCCAAGCATTATGTCATCAAATGCTATTAAAAGGGTTGGATGCAGTGATGTAAAGCATATCACCATTGGACTCTGAAAGGGTGGAGATGTGTTCTCTGAAGTGACAAATCATACCTCTTTATTAGGCGTTCAAGTGAACAAGTCTGGGCAGGAACCCAGAGAACAGCACTTGCATAACTACACCGTGACAAGTTTAGAGCTTGGTGCAGTATGGATCATGGTGATTTTCAGCAGTTGTGTTTAGCACCTTATCTCTAGGGAAAGGAGCTCCAATTGTTTCAGCACACCAACATATTTTGGACAATATCCTGCTCCCAAGTTTGGGGATGGCTCCTTCCATGTTCCAACATGAAAGTGTCATGTTCCAGTTAAGCAAGGACTCCAACACAGACAGATTAGTAAGTGTAGGTTTTTAATAATGACATCTTAAAAAACAATAAGCATGGGGAACAGTACAGAATATGGGGAAGAACGACGGGGCAAAAAAATCTGGCGGAGGCACTGATCAACAGGAGGCATGAAGTCAAAGGAAGACACCAGCAATGAGAAATGAAAACCAGGGAATTTAAATACAGAAGGATGTGTGGAAAAAAGTGAGGCAGAAACAGGTAAAGGTAATTAGGAGGAGATGAGGGACAGTTGAAACCAATGAAAACAGATGAGCTTAGGGGAGGAGAGCAATAAACAGGAACTGCAGGGGAACACATGGGACGGATCTAACAGGAATAATACAAAATGTACATAAAATGAACTATGACCAAAATCTACGAAGGTATGGACCTAAATGGGATCAACTACGAAATATAAACAGAACAAAACAGAAACACGAAGAAACCCAAAAACTCAAGCACCCAAAAATAGTAAGATAATAAAATAACTAAAGAATGCACAACCAAGGAGACATAACAGCCAAGAGTTAAAATACAAACACAAAAGCAAATTAAAACCAAAACATCTGGAGATTGTGACAGATAGTCCGCAAAGCTAAGTCCATAAAAACCCAGAAGAACAAGTTTGTTTTGCCTGAACCTAAACCTGATAGAATGCCGTTGGGATAAATTAGACTGGAAATAGTGAGCCAGGCCTTCTCATCATTTGTTTGACTTCACATGTGAGCTTCTGAGAGAATGGTCAATACAGGTGCTCAATCAATTAGAATATTTTTAAGTAAATCAATTTCCTAAGTGAAACACATTTTATAGAATAATTACACACAGACTGATGTTTCCAAGCCTTTACTTCTTTTAAATTATGATGACCTTCATGCTACAGCTAATGAAAACATGTCATTTGAAATTAAAGTATTACACCAGACCAATAAATATACAGAAATGTGGGCTTAAGTACATAAAAGTATATATAATACCTGGTTAAAGATTATTGTTTTCAAAAGGTACTTTTAATCTGACAAATAAACACCACTGAAGCAGTTTACTGCGATGCATCTGTCTTTCCCATAAACACACTCCCCAATCTTATAGAGAGGATTTCTGGAAGTCGTGAAGCTGTTGCAGCTACAAAGGGTCAGCTAATGTATTAAACCCTACATTTAAGTTCATCTGTATGTGAAGGTAGAGGAGTGATTACTATTTACAATATAGACTGACTTTATCTATGTGTGTATCTTTAAAGAACAGAAAGAACATCCTAGCTGAACAGTTATTTACATTTAATTTGATCTTAAACTGTAAAAACCTCTGTGTGTGCTGTCAAATTTCCTGTTGAGCTCTGCTGTAGCCGAATGGAGAACAAATCAGCTCGCCCGACGTGTTATAACAATTTCTTTATCTCCTCTGTGCGGCCATGTTTTCTCTCGCGCACAATGCCCACAGGACAGTAATGTCCTATGACAAGCTGCTAAGGTCAGGCCTCGGGCTGCGTGATCGCTTCACTCCAGGGGACGCAGACAGAGATTCTTCTACCTTTGTCTGCACAGACTAAACACTGGTGGATTTGTGGGTCTTTGAGTGTGAAGGTGTGGGGGGGGGTAGTTTGTCAGCAGGCATGAGGGCCCTACAGAATGAAGGAGGAGGAGACAAAAAGTAAAAGAGGTAACCTGGGAAACAGTGTGAGACAAGAATAGAGGCTCTGGTCACAGAGGTCTAGGCATATATGGTATATCGGACTCGTCTGCTGCAGCACTCTATAGCTCTCTGCTTCAGAAAATGGGTAATTTTTCAGCAAACAGAACTCATAGATACACAAACATTTAGTTTAATAATCAATGAAGTAGGAAAAGTGAAATAAAAACCTTAATTAATATAGCCTGCACTCAACACTTAATGTAAAGACATTCATCTGAATTAGAAATAATTACTTATTCGGTGCTTGTAGCTACTAAACAAATTCAAGCCAAATTGGAATTTACCAACATCACGTTCTTGATTCAAAAACACACAAACCACTTTTTTTGGGACACCGTCCTAGGTCTGGCTCAGACCACCTTGTGCCCTAAAAAGTATTGGTCCATATCAACACGATACCATCACGTAGTTGCTGCAGAGCTGTTGACTGCTGATCAACTATGCTAATCTGTGGTCCAGCACATCCCAAAAGGTTGCTCTACTGGATTGGCATCTGGGGACTGTGACGTCACATTCAGGAAACCAGTTTGAGATGATTTGAGCTTCGTGACCTGACCAGACCAGGCGGTCTTTTTCCAGTCTGTTGTTGCTGTTGATTATTATTATTATTTTTTATTTTTTTGGGAGTAGCCTCAGTTTCCTTTTCTCTGCTGGCAGCAGTGGCACCTGGTGACTGTGGCTCTATGGGAAGAGTGGTTGTCTTGTAATCAAAAGTTGTGGTCTTGATTCCAGCTTCCTCTACAACTGCGTGTCAGTGTGCCCCTGGGTAAGGCACTTCATCCCAAATTGCATACTGGCTGGCTCAATGTGCCTCTAGTGTGAAGTGCTTTGAGTGGTCTGTATGACTAGAAAAGCACTTACATAAGTTCAGTTCATGCCAGTCCTCTGAGCTGTTGTTTTCTGCTAAGGCGGAGTTGTCTCTTTTCCAGATCAATCTTTGTATACATGAGAGCTGGTTTTGGGTAGAAATCCCAATAGATCAACAGTTTCTGAAGTACTTGGACCAGCTTGTCTGGCAGCAAGATGAACAAAATGATTTCAGCATCACATTTTTAAAGTATCTAGATGCCTAAATTAATTAGGTTGCTGCCATGTGATTGGTTTATTGGGTGCTTGTGATATAGCAAGCAATTTAACAGCTGTGTCGAAATAAAGTGGCAAATGAATTTATGCATTTGTTTGTACTGCTGTTCCTACATTTCCCATTCCTGCAGCTCTTCTATTGATTAGGTAATATAATTTTTTTGGCTGCCTGCTGAATCTGAGTTTATATTGAAATCCTCTTTTACATTATTGTAGCAGCTTTGTAAAATGAACTGATCTGGTCTCTTCTGGTCTCTGTTATAGGAATTCTAAACCATAATAACTGAATTCCCATCTTTACTGAATAAGGAGACGGCGGTGATGACGTTCCAGCACTTTTATTGAGAAACAGAGCAGAGATCACATAGATGGAAAGTAATCGCAACCCACGGTCCCGCTGCAGTCTCCGTCTGCCCTGTCTCTGCCTGTCCTCGCTTTCGGCTCTCCCTAATACTGCACCGTGGCCTTGGCTTGAGACAAAACAAAGACAGTCTATCCTAGACAATCATCATGCTGCACAGTATCTACGCAGCATTCAGCCTTGCACTCAGCAACAGTGGATTACATACACAGAAATCTTGTCTCCAGGCCTCCTCTGTCCGAGTGGTGTGAGGCCATAGTGACTTCAGAATAATAATTCTTATAACAAAACAAGATGACCCATCATATGAAAATGTGAACAAAACACAGAGGACCCATTTCTGTAAACTCGTAAAGTGGGACCCAAAAGGTTCCCGTGTTGGAACCGGGCAGTGCTGGAACTTTTAGTACAGATCAACATGAATGCTTCATAGAGTTTTATCACACAAGATCAAAGGTTTAGCTTTTTCCTACAATTTAGGGTTCATCTAATTAAGTAAGGCCTGTTTTAGGTCCCTATGCGCACATTATTTTAAATTTACATTACACTAGGTAAGCTAAACCTGTTCAGTAACCAAGGTCGAATCCGTCTACTCTTCCCCAACCCTCTCAAACCCCACTTGGTTCTCCATTCTCCATTCCCGTGGACAATCATCCATCACTTTCATACCTGACAAATCCAGGAGTACCATTGTGGGGTATCAGAGGGCAGGCTGGGCCTTCACTCCCCAGAAAACCTCATCCCCTCTAAAGGATGATAAAAACTGACGTGACCCCAGGTGAAATCCCGCTCTCGGCCAAAGTACCTGTATTGAAACTAGGAGTTACCATTACCAGATAATATTAAAGGATCTTTAGAACCAATCAGATCCTGGTTCTTCCTATATCAAAGCAAAATATTGCATAAACCGTAGGTCTTTGTGTGTCTGAAGCAAACAGTTTCCATTTTTTTACCATACAACCATATTGATCAACATGATGCAACATCACAGTGTAGATGTCATCACACCAACAGTCAAACATGTGAGTCAGTGGAACAGAGCAGTTAAACAAACAGTAACACAATATGAGAAGAGTCCGATACGTCAAGAACGCAAAGTTAAGAAAGCCTTCAGGCCATTCAGGGCACAAGGCAGAAATTAATCTAATCGCGCGTAGGGTTCTTCAGGCAACTCCTCCCGTTGAAGAATAAGGAATCAGAGCAAATTGTAAGAGCTTTGGTTTGCTTGCAACTCAATTTAGGCCTCTTGGTTTCTTGTCTTTTTACCAAAAAAAAGTTATTAAATGCAGACAGTTATAATGTATAAAGCTACAGCAAGTGTTAACTGAAACGCTACGTTTGCTCAATTTGATACTTGAGTTTTAGACTTCTTCATACTCTTACCATTGGTTTGAACTCTTTAACATAAACAGACATATATTATGTTCCACCAACACAGCTGTAAACTAAAAAGCACAAAAGAAATAAACTTCAAAGGCCCAAACGAAAAAACTTCAAGGATAAAAACCTTAAGTCACAGCATCAATTTATCAACGTTTTAAAATAAGGATACTCATAAAGTATAGAATGTCAGTCGGTGACCTTACAGGCGAAACTAAACCTGAACACACAACCTGATAAACAACTCTTTGGTGGCTTGTTGTTGAGCTAAACCTAAACCCAGGCAGGTGGAAGGGAAAACCATACCGATAATTGAATAAAAATGTATTTACCACAATGACAGACACAAAGGGAGTGACAAGAAGCATTCCGGTTAGGCAGCAACAAGTAGATTGAACCTGAACTAGAATTAAAAATACAGAGCATGTAATTACTCCAGCCTTAATGGGGTGAGTCAACACAGATGTTTGGAGTAGAGAGGCATGCCTGGAGGAACGTATTGAAATGCAATACAGTCATGAAACAAATTAGATAACCCTACCCCTGACGCTTTCTTCTTCTGAGATACCTGGCTCCAAGCATATTTTTGTCAGGGGTAGCACTGTCGCCTTACGACAAGAAGGTTCCGGGTACAAATCCCAGCCTGGCGTTTATTAAAGTCCCTTAAATGAAAGTTGCGCCAACTCAGCGAGTGCCGCCATTTTGGGTCTAAACTTGCCACAGGCAGGCACTTTAACACTGTTATGTTATGCGCGTTTCGCACCTTCTAATACCCTTCAGGCAGGTGTTCTGAATAAAACACAAGTGAGTGTTGATGATCACCTACTAGGCATCCAGAAAAGCTGATATTACATTTTAATAAGACTTGAGAGAGACATTTTTAAGTGAACTGTATACTTCTTTTTTCCTGTCTTGAAGTCCAGAATTGATCCCATAGGACAAAAATCAGACACACATAATGCTACAGCACAATGAAATAAAGCAAGAAGTCCAGAATTGGCTTTAAAATTTTATTTAATAGTTTTGATGGCTGCCCTTTGGCATCGGATGGTGCAGAACGCTTCTTTGGTGGTGGGCAAGGTGTCTTTGGTGTACGATGGTGGAAGATGGAGGGCAGTGCTTTCTTCTTCAAGGGACGTTTCCCATCTGTACGATTCTGCTCGAACTGGTACTCATCAAAATGAGACTGCAATAGAAATGTTTAGCAATAAATTCCATGATTATACACAATGATTAGGAATAGTGACTCTGGAACTCAATTTCATAGCAGTGGCCGTACTTATACGCAATAAATTTAGTTTTATCGAGATCATTATGACCCTTAAACTGATTACAGTGTCTGTCTTTAAAAAGAAAATACAACAGCACTGGCTGAGGGGTAAATGTACTAGTAGTAGACTACTATAGTAGGCCACAAGTATTTAATATTCACCCAGATTTGGCCTACTTAGTGCACATTAGCGTGGTCCATATGAAAATTTCATAAGAAAATTTCACATAAAAAATGGTACATTTAAGTTTCATATTTCATATGAAAAAAATGACATGAAAAAAATATGAAAACATGAAATTTGGAAGGAGAGATCACTAATTGAACATTTATGTATAATTTGGGTCAAATATCATCTCTGTCCAGTTTTAGCACATAAGTGCTTTGCAATTTAGGTACTTTTTTAGGCCGTCACAGAACCATATAAACAGGTGTAAAATATGATGGTTGTAAGGTTATAATAAGAACAAGTAATTAATAATGACAAAGCTGATTTGGGGGGGGGGGGGGAGAGAGACAAGCGCGCACGACCGGCTTAGCGGTTGGGGACTGGCGGGGAGAGACAAGCTTTGCGCGTTTTCTTTTTTTTTTAATATTGGCGAGGCGGCCGCCTCGCCAAACTTAGCGCTGCGGGAAACCCTGACTTCAGAAAAAAAAGCCCACATACCTCACACAAGCGAGAGTTTGTTGTAGGTCTCCAAGTTTTGTTCGTCTCTTGGTCCAAGCGACTAACTCGGTTGATCCACAATAAACGCCGCTCTTCATCGCTTGGAAAACGGAACATCCGCGTCCCTTTATCAGTGCTGTTGCTGCAGCCGTGGGCACAACACCCTGGCATGGTGGCTTGTTTTCGAAAGAAATACTAGAAATAATCAGGAGTAAAAATAAAAGAAATCGGTCGCTCGCAGTGTTGTAAACGCGCTGATCTTAGCTGAGCCTAGACCCAAAATGGCCGCAGGAGATCTCGTGACCCGAAAAAAGCGAAACGCCCATGACGCAACTTTCATTTAAGGGACTTTAGCGTTTATCAGCATGGAATTTGCATGATCTCCCTGTACTTGCATGAGTTCTCTCCTGGTACTCTGGCTTCCTCCCACAGTCCATAAAACATGACTGTTTGATTAGCTGGTATCTCTAAATTGTCCTTAGGTAGGCATGTGTGTGAAGGACAGTTTGTTCTGTGTCTATGTTACCACGGAGATAGGCACCATCTCCCTGGAGACCCTGCACAGATAAGCTGATACGGATGATGGATGGATATTTAAAATGGATTCACATGACTAAAATCACTTACAGTATTGCATCAGGTGCACATGATTAGAACTTCATTGTCAGGGTTTTAAAATGTTGCCCTGTTTAAACTAGAGCTGGACGGTATAGAAAAAAATAGAAATCATATTGATCAATAGCAATACTTATCAAAACATTCTAAACATATATTTTAAGTGCAGCCGTGGCCATTTCATGCTGTTGCTTAATGATTTACTTTTTGATACAGAACTCACAAACACTGAATTCAAACTCAATACTTTATTCTTTTTACCAAAAACTGCAAGTTTTTAAAAAAAGAAAAAATTACACGCGCTCTCTGAACTCTTTGAGGGGGTGATGTAGCGTTCCTTGTTCTGCGTTTGTGATTCGTTGGGAGGATGTAAATAGTATTAACCTACATGATAGGCTAGGATGCAAAAGGAAGGAAACTGTTCTTCTACTGAGATCTTTACTGACCCTTTTTTCCATCGCACCACCTCTATCGATCGATATATACTGTTATTGAATTATCGTCTGGCCCTAGTTTCAATGTCAGATATTTGGACTGGTGTGTACGAGCCAGAGAACACCAGAGTTGTCTTCTAGCAGCTGATGATTCTGGTAAGAAAAAAAAAAATATATATATATTTTTGTATACAGGCATTCAATTGTAGAAGAAGAACATTCAAAACAGCTGCCAACATACCCGGAAGCAATTTCCCCCTGAAATTGGAAGCGGGATGCAAAAAGAAGTCTCCAAAAACCCTAAAATGTCATCAAAGGACTTACAGCAGGCTCTTGCTGCTGGTCATATGAAAGCACAGATCTATGTAATCAGAAAAAAGACCGCAAAGACTTTCAAAGGTATTGTAAAACCAGTATTTTGAGGAAAATGTTTCCTGGACAGTTTCATGCAAGATTGAATTATCTGGTCACCAGGACAGAGGGCAGGTAAGACATAAATGAAAAACAGACTTCCAGGAAAAAGAAAGCTAGTCCTGTACCACCTGTGAAGCATGGAGATGGACCTGGCAGGACCTGGCCAACTCACCATCAGAGAATCCTGCATGAATTCTACCATGGATCAGAGGGTGTTTAATTAAAGGGGACATATCATTCTTTTAAATTCCTTTTCACATTGAAATCATTCAGTTGTGTCCTATATAAAGTGGAACTGAAATGCTTTATAAGCTAACAATGGTTTATTTACTCAATGTAGCTTAAGCAGGTGTGTTGTCTTGATTTGTCTCAGCGAGGGCTCTGATCAGAAAAATTCACCTTCTTCTATGTAATTAATTTATACTTAAATAAGGCAATTACATTTCTGTAACGAGTTTCATGTTTCCTGATACATTTTACCTACCAGCACCACTAATCAGCTTTTACGGCTATAAGGGACCTCTTTACCAACAACCAAATATTTCTGACAAGGCTCAGAGCCGTTCTAGCACGTGGTAGCTAATTACAGCACATTTGTACAGGCATTTAATAACAACCTTCTTTGTATGGTATGGGCAAGTATACACTTTAAAAAGAACATTCCCTGAAGCCTTTTAGAGAGCACACTAGAAAATCTCTTGCCTATTCAACAGCTCCACTTTTTCACAGAACAAAAGACTTTTCTGCTCAAGACATTGAAAGTCTTTGATAAGGCCTGAAATTAAACAAAATGAAAGAAAATTACTTACCTCCTGCATCTCCATCCACCATCTGAGTTTGTTCCAGACAGACTTTCCATCACATTTGTACTTTTTCGTAGCAGCTGGTTGTCGGGTTTTATAATTTTTGTCTATGCGTTTTTTCTTTGTGTCTCTGCCCTTTCTCTAAAGCATAACTATAGCAGGCAGAGACCCATTCTGCTTGCCATGAAGCTAGACATGACAAAGGAAAAAAAGAGAACAATTGTGTAACAGTAATGTTTTATAATTGAGGAAAAAAACACAAACAAAACATGAGACTAAAACTACTTAAAGAGTTGTTCCGTTGGGACTCATAGTTCCCATTGTTCATAGTAATTGCTATGAACACATTCTTAAGTAGCAATGATTAGATTCTTAATGCTCTCATTAAGCATGTTCATGCACAAAACTGATAATGGATACAATGCAAAGCAAAAGGTTTTTAATGAAGATGCATCTGTTGAGACTACAGAGTGGAGTTGTTTTAAAATAAGTAAATTCCTGGTTTGAATCCCCCCCATGGATTTTTCATATTCTTTGCATCTATGTTAGGGTTCTCTCTGCATACTCCATCTCGCTCCATTGAAAAATACGGATGTTAGGTTTATTGGCCGCTAAGTTGCCCAGATATGATCACTGATGCAGAGATAACTGTTGTGGAGATTTAAAGCTGTCCATCTAACTCACATTACCAGTGGAAATGTAGTTGTGCTTTGCTGATCTGCTCCCCCCGCCCCGTAGATACAATTACTGGAACATTCAAGTCTATAGACGGAAAAGGAGTATATGTGTATATGAATATGAAAATATTAATGGTGTAGTATTTCATACATATATTGCAAAATATCTTGACCAAATTAGTTCAGTGATTAGATCAAATACATTAAGAGGTCTCCTTTGGTTTGTGAAGATGAATGAAGAGTGGTTTTTCTCATGACAGATATCAGAGGTGGTTCAGAAGAGACTTGCCTAAAGGTGTTGCATTACTTTGAATTATCCTGAAGCCCTTGCTGTTAATCTGTTTAGTCTTATGTCCCACAGTTCTGTATGCCGTGACTGTGGAGATGAACAATTCAGATGTGAGGAACAGATCAGTTCTGCATCATTGGATCTGGCTGCTTTGCATGCTTTGCTGCCACGCTTCTGGTTTGCAGATTTTGAGCAAAATTACAATTTGGATCACAAGTTCAAAACAACGCTATCCAACTGTTTTCTATACCCACTTGTTGGTGCAGGGGTGCAGGTGCCTATCTCCAGCAGTCACAGGGTGTGAGGTGGGGTACACCCTGCATAGGTCGCCGGTCAATCACAGGGCAACATGGAGACAAACAGGACAAACAAGCATACACACACTCATACCTAAGGGAATATTTGGAGTCACTAAGTAACAGTCATGTTTTTGGTCTGTGGGAGGAATCTGGATTACCCTGAGAGAACCCAGACATGCACAAAGAGAACATGCAAACTTGCAGAAATATCCCAGGTAGAACCCAGGATCTTCTTGCTGCAAAGCAATAGTGCTACCAACTGCGTCACTGTGCAGCCCTCAAAGCAACTCCTCATTTGAAAAAATTCCATTTGTTTTGGCAGAATCGGTGGAGATAATTTAAACTGGTTTGTGTCCCACCACTGATCCTGGTTTTTGAGCTGAAGTTGGGGCAATTTCAGAAGCTTGGTATTAGCCGACTTTATTGATTCAAAAACTAGTTTGACATGTGTTTTGGGCCATTTTGTCACTAGAAGACCAATTTTATAAAATTAACTAACTTTTGCCACTCTTGGACACAGCTGAAGTTAGTCAGTTCGCTGTATAGCAAAGCTAAAGCGAAAATGAGTCTGGCGGCTGGTATGCTGTTACCTTGTAATGAAAGGGTATCGGTTAGAATGATGGGAACCACCAAGGAAAAAGCACCTTCACTAAAATTGACACCTTGAGTGTCTTGTGGAATAACACTTTATGTTTAGATGAGACAAAGATTATGCTATTTGCCACCAAGATGTCTAGAGGAGTATTGGCAAGGTTTTGCAATCTGAGAAAACTGAACAATCAAGCATGGTGGTGGTAACAATATGCCCGGGATCTCTGTGGGTGCAAGCAGAACTGGTGGTAGGTCTGTCATATGAAATCCCAGTAAAAACAGATGTTTCTAGTTGTCATGTGAGAAACTGTGGAAAAGCTCAAAGGTTGTGAATACTTTTGCAAGACATTGTCAATAATGCACATTCCAAGTTAAAACCTTAAAACTGACAGAGGATATACTTTGTTACCATGGTTAAATTGTACCTGGGTGCAAGGTGCATCCAAGGCTTGGACTCAGTTTTCATTCTGTTATGAGTTATCAAGTTCAGAAAGGGAACATGGGAGATATTGCTGGACTGTGACCCAAGCTTGAAAGCGGAACCATATCTTGAGATGAAAAAGGCTGTTGCTCGTATTGTCAGCCTCCTAAGAACCTCTGAGTGTTAATTTTTCTTCCACAGATTCAGTCTGATCATTTTGGAGTTGTTAGGTTGTGTTTGTGTAACAGCAACAAGAAGAAGACGTGACCAGACTTTGAGAACATTTTATTTCAAGGACATTCAGAGCATCTTCACAACAATGAATACCAAGTATTCAAGACATTTGCGTGTAAAAGCCTTTATGATGAACAACCTTGATCAAATTTCCCACCACCTGTTTTCCTTTAATCGTTTACTTCACTTGATCATGTTCAACCAATCAGCTTCTGTGTACAGATAAAAAAAATACTTCTTCCAAGACATAAAAGGCACAACAATCCATCAGGTTTTCTACTTTTACACGTTTTAATGTGCTTATACAATAAAAACTGTCTGTCTTCATCATATGCACTTTGACTTAGACTTAGACAACTTTATTTGTCATTTTGTATGTAGAGTGCATACAGAACGAAATGTCGTTGTTTCTTCTTCTAAATGTTTTTCACTTCTAAATTATTATCATTTATTTACCCCATAAATGATTGTTGGATATGATTACAGGAAAAGACAAAACACATAAACAATATGACAATACTGCTAGCTAAATCTACCACTAAAAGAACATCTTTGAATCTTTACGCTTAGATTTTCTGCTAGTAAATACTTCAAAAAGCCTCCAAATGCAATGCTACTGAGGTTAAAACTAATTTAAACTGCAACTGTACAAGTCAGTTATAGAGTATATTTAATGGCAGTGAAGTCGTTTTTGTTTTTCACGGTGTCCAAGTTACATATTAAGACTTATTTGGCTAAAAGCTCAGGTGGAAATTTGATCGTAAAGACTTAAGGTGCTTAGCCACAGATCCAAATACCACATCTAGCTTTTAGTGCGAATGATTCTAAGCTAGAATCCACTATAACACATGAAGCAATGTGCTATCAGAAACTGTGGATTTAGAAAAGAAATACATATATACTGCATATAAGCGAAACAACCACAAACACACTTTCGCTCACAAAAAACAGTAAAAGCAGAAAGAGGTCAGAAGTTTCGTGTTCAATGCTGGCTGAGTATTTACTGAGCTGCCAACCAGTTACATTTACTGTAAGAAATGGCAACAAGCCAGATTTAAAAAACACACACACCTAATATACAGTATTAGACTGCACAAAAATTACATATTACATATTAATCCATCAAAATCTACCTACAATCCTGGTCAGAAGTTTACATTCACTCATTGTGGGTATGAACAATATATTCATTTGTTTTTTTTGTGAACTATTTAAAGTATTCTTTTCCAAGGGTGCACAGATTATGCAAGATACAAGTTTGTTGCTTTTTTAAAACAAGAATTGGGCACACAAGTTTGAATGTACTGTGAATTTTGACTATCCACTCATGTGCACCAGGATCCTGTTTGTGGAGTTCAGCTCGACCTTCAGTACCATCAACCTAGACATCCTCCAGCAGAAGCTCACCCAGCTCACAGTGCCAGTCTCCACCTGTCAGTCGATCATCAGCTTCCTGAATGACCAACCGCAGCAGGTGAGGCTGGGCAGGAATCTTCTCCCATTCAAAAACCATCAGCACTGGTGATATATGCCGCATTAAAGATTAAATAATTCAGGTATTATCTTAAAAACATGGAATTTAAATATGGGTGTGTGAACTTTTCAGAGCCACAGTAAAACAATCTCAAATTATATACATGCAACAGCATTTTTTTCTACTGAATTATACCTACAATTCCAACATGGGCAAAGTCTGTACCAGTCTGTAGGGCATAGTCAGTATGGCAGGTTGGCAAAAACATCAGCTAATGTGTGAAGGGTAAAGTCACAAATGTGCAACTGTGTGAGGGAACCAGACCCGATTCGACCTCAGTCGAATAAACACAGTTCAGGACAAGTTTGAGCCTTGAAGGTTTTTGGATTGGTACATTTGCGTAATTGTTATGGTGTTCAAAGATAAGAATGCTTCACATTGAACCCTCCAAACATTCTCCTTGTCAATGTGGTCTATTCTGTTCATAAATCTAGTATTCACTCATATTGTCTATGAGGGTTGGTGCAAATTTTAGTCAAGCCTGTAGGTGTAGATATTTGTGCATATCGTTATTTCAGAGTCAGCAGCATATCAGGCCATATTTATGTTGACCTTGCTTTAATATGGTCAGTGAAACTGGTGCTTCAGCAGTTTCCAGTCAATGATTAGCTTCAATCTTAGTGATTCTTGAGTTGTGCTTGAATATCTTAACAAATAAAGTGATCAACTAAGCAGGCCCAAATTCGTGGCTACAGAAAGTGTGCAGTTGAGGTACAATTTAGTGACATTTATTTAAATGTAAATGGGGTGTATGTCTAAATCTAAGCCTGCATCTATTTTAACCTTGTGCAGAAGATTAGAAAAAATCTAACACTTGCTAGGTACCCACGAACTTGTCGGATAAAGTTGATTCTGATTCTGATTTTTAAAATTCACTGAAGTTGTATGTTGGGTCATCATCCTCCCTGGAAAAAGTCAGGTTAAAATGCATGATTTAAAGCTCAAGCTGAATATGACATGAAAGCCCATGATGAATGCAGGTTAAACTCAAACACAATTGTATAGTAGATAATTAGAAATCAGTGTGTGCATGAAATAAATAAGGGTTCAATTAAGTGCAAATGTAACCCATACTATAGGTGAAATAAATTGTATGGGGTGTATTTTATGAATGTAAAGGCATATGGTTCTAGTAAGTGTAGACATGGTTACATGCCCAAAGAGTCCATTACACAACGCAAAAAACGATCATGTTAATGTTTTCTGCCTTCCTTGAGGAGCTGAGATGATTGCTGCGTGGTGATGAAAAGGCACTTATGTCCGGGGGATTCTTGATGGAGAGTTGGGCTTGGTAAACAAAAAGCTTCAAGAGTTTCTGTCACACAGGGAAGAGCACAAATGCAGCAATGCATTTTAAATAAGCCTGCAGTTTGAAGAAAAAAAGTATTTTTTAGGTTTGCTATTTTAATCAGTACGTCTTACCTGTCTGTTTGTCTTCTACAAATGTATTTTGAGACCCAGAATCCATTCACTGCTGTTCCTGTGGGGCACTGGAGGCTAAGGAGGCGGCAGTCAGAGCCGTGATGGGAAGTTCAGGCGCATTTGTCTCACAAGTTATTGTGGAGATTATGGTTGTAGTGGCTGTTCCTGGGAACGTGGAGGAAAGCTGATGTTTAGGGGTGGAGCGGTTCAGATCGGCAGCAGTGTGGGGGCCATGAGAGTCAGTGGGGTGGGGGGAGATCTTCAGGAAGGAGAGAAGGTAACAAAAATGTGTAAAATTATAGCTGATGTGTTGAGAGAAAATATAAGAGGAGATGGAACCTCTATTCACGGGTTACTGATTAAGGTAAACTAGACCAAAAGGTAAAACTCTGAGAACATGGTGCCCTGCAAAAGTCTCCATACCTCATTCATATTTTAAAATGTTCTTACATTGCAGCTGTAAGCTTTAATTAATTTTATTATAAATACTTTTAGTGTCCCACAATTGGGAAATTCAGTGAAATATAGGGATTTAATATGATACCACAGTGTAGTTCATAATGGCAAGGTGGGAGAAAAAAGAGACGTAGTATTAAAGATTTTGATGTTGTATGTTGTGTTCAGTCTCCCTAAATCAATTCCTCCATGTCCTTAAAAACAGCAGTGCAACAACTGCAGGTTGCTCAAGTGCGAGCCACTAGAATTTACAAAGACTCCTGGATAGGTGTCGAAACGTTTTTGGAAAGAACTGAATGAAAGTCCGGTTGCCTCCGATTTAAGCCTGTTTGGTGCCTTATGTGTTTATTTTTAATAACAGAGGAAGTACAACACTGCACATGTGCAGCAAGGGATAAAACAAGGAAGCAGCTAACGGCTATTAGCAATGCAGAAAGGTCCAAGATCCAGTGAAAAAAAAATAAAAATACAACAAAAAAATATGATTCCAAGAAGGAAAAGACTGGAATGTCGCTGGGAATACAGTATGACCGTTGGTGTTCACTGAAACGGACGCTAAAACTGCCGATTGCTCAGATGTGACTGCAGAGGTGATTAACGTGAGTAAATGTTCTGATATGAAGCTCTTAAAGTTGGTCTTCGATCACGCTTTACTGCAAGGCATTGTAGAGAGTCAAGCTCGGTTCGGCATTATTTACAAGTGATTTATTATTTAAGTAAACCGGCTGTATGATAGTTCTACGATACTGCTGATGGATGGTGCCACGTCTGTTTATTTCTGGTCATCGTACCCGGTGCTGCGGCTATTTTTATCCACAAAAAGCACCATCAAAACATTATCAGGATGGAGGCTTGGTGTATATAACTTTCTTTTATCATGATCAAATGGTTTTTACTGCTTTTTATAAGCATATAATGTTGCTATATATCTTTAGGACACTGTTTTATAACCTAAAACAACGTTAAATTTCATCACAACTTTCTCGCCTGCTGTGTTCCTTGGTCTTCATGATGCTTTTGCTTTTGAGGTATCAACGTAGAGGCAGTCAAATGCAAATGCATATCACACTTTTCAGGTTTTTAGCAAAAATTTTAGGAAACCAGTATTTCCCTCAGCTTCACAGTTATTTAAAATGTTTTTGTTGCTCGTACAATCCTAATAAAATACATTACAAAAGGTGGAAAAGTTAAATGAGTTTGAATACTTTCACAGGGCACTAAATCTATAAATCTAAACATCAATAACTGAACTTCTAATTGTGTGACTTATGTTTTAATAACCTGGAACCCGTTGGTGTAACATAAAGGGAGTCTCAGAGCTATTATAGCAGAGCTACAGCTTCTGTTATTGGATTAGATGAAGCTGCACAGACTGAGCCAAAAGGTTTTTCAGTCAGCTCTCTGACTATATTTAAAGGCTTTTCTGATGTTAAAATTCTTTTCCAGATTAAGTTATGTATAGCTTGCAAATATTATCTAATATGCAGGAAACCCCTATCATCAGCCACCTCATATTAGGCAAACTGTTCAAACAATCATGCAGGCTGAAAATCCATGGCAGAGAAATAAAGTGTAATTTTCTGTTGCAACCCACTAACTGAACAATGAGGTAATGACTCTTATTCCAATTTTTAACTTAATTTCAACATCTCTATTTCCACGAATAGATGACAGCAGGGTTTAGATCGTCGTTATGGAAGTATGATGCTAACCAACCAATAGAGAGAAGTTGTCCCCTTAAGACCGCCCCCTCCTCAATTGCATAATGAGGCTGAAATACATACACAAATGGAAAAAGGACAGGCATAAATAAATAGGGTTTGAAGAAATAAATGGGGTAAAAATATAGAAAGGAAGAATAAAACAGACAAAAATATTAAAACAAACCCAAAAATAAATACATTTAAAAACTAAGTCATTAATAAATAAAGTTGACAACTATAATGAAAAATAAATGAGGTGATTATTAAAAAGAGGAAAAAATAAATCAGCTAATTAAGAGAGATATTTACATTTATGTCTCATTGTATAATTTAATTAGTGCTTACATTTATTTATTTGCTGTATTTTGTGCATTTATTTTATGCTTATTTATTTATTTAGCGTGTATTTATTTCTGTATTTGTTTCTATATTTATTTTTGGTTATGTCAGAGTCGGTCCTCCATAGAATATGCGCAAAACCTGCAGAGTGATTAAGACAGAGGTGACCGATGATAGGGGTTTCCTGCATATTAGATGATATTTGCAAGTTATACATAAAAAACACATTATTTTTTGTTTCTCTTTCAGATGCGCCGAACATTTTTTTCAGATTGCCACCCAAATTTTTTTACAAACATAAAGAAGTTACCTGGCTACTCTGTGGGTCGTGGTACACCTCATTACGAGGGGAGCGTAGGATGCAGTCCTGCGCTGTAGTTTTCTCAGTGCGTGGCGCACTGGGATCACCATCATCCACACCATTGGCAGCACACCTCATACCCTTAAGACAGAGCACCTGTAGGGTCAAAACAGCTGTCACAAATGTTGTTGGGAAAGGTTTTACAGCCATATGATAAAACTTCCAGGAAATGGCACAGGCTAATGTTCTAAAATTTAATTTATGATAAATGGTAAATGACCTGCACTTGTGTGGCGCTTTATCAAGGCTGCCAGAAAATCGGCACCACCGGGACCTCTGACCACCGGCAGCAAGCAAAGGTGGTGAAGTGTCAAGGACACAACAACTGAGACAGTTGAAACGGGGGTATGAACCAGCAACCTGCTGGTTACAGGGCGAACTCCATTGATGAATAAGCAGTTGATTAAAGTGCCGGTACTCAGATGGGTTTTATACAAAAGCTTGGCACGGACATGAGCATGAATACAGCTACAAAAAACAGTAAATTTGTGCAGTGCCAAGAATTTGTTTTTATGTGCTTTATTTGTGTGAAGCAAAGAGGAGTTCTTGGGCACATTGTGAGGGTTCTTGCTTAAGGGATACTCACTAGAAGATGCTGCAAGGCAAATGGAAATCCTGGCATTTTATTAGCTCCTCTTTGACATTAGTAATAGTGTCCTGACCTGAATTTGAGAGATAATTTGTGAAGGGGGCTAAAGAGTAGAATGGCAAAGAGGCCTTCTAACCACAATGACCTGGAGCTCAATACAAGACATAAATAATGTAAATATCAATACATAAAAAATATAGTAAATATAAATATCAAAATATTGGAGGACACATGCAAAAGTGTGGTTCCCAATTATAACCAGGGCTTGATTGACTGTGGAGAAGGGTATACATAATTTTCAATAAGCCACTTTTTAGACTAATGTAAATAAAAACAATGTTTTCTTCAAAATTGTTTCAATGTGACAGCCAGATGTTTGTCAGTGCTGGAGTGTGCACCTTCAAAGCAGTTCTAGAAAACAATGTTTGACAATTATAGTTCTCACAAATCTCCCTCTGAGCTGTTCTAGATCATCATCCAGACTGATGATACACTGGTCGAAATGTTTGTATGCATATGCGTTATTTACCATATGTCAATTTTATTTTTTAATGCAATGTGATATGGTCGTCACTTTTTGCAGTTGTCATTAATGATGATGTTGTAGAAGTAGGACCAGTGTGCAGATAGGAACCCGGGGCTGTCATGATTTGTCTTAGGAAGAACCCGGACACAGCACGCACACACAGAGCTGGTTTTAAGAGAGTTTATTGCACACGGTGGATGATGGATGACATGAGGAACCAGAGTCTATTACCAAGCAGAGTTGTAGGGTGCAGAAGCTGGCCGGCAGGTACAGCGCGGAGAGACTGACCAGGAAGGAACACTGGAACCGATGACTTGAGTCCAGGACGGAACACAGGAGCCGAGAACTTGAGACCAGGACGGAACACAGGAGTCGAGAACTTGAGACCAGGACGGAACACAGGAGTCGAGAACTTGAGACCAGGACGGAACCCAGGAGTCGAGAACTTGAGACCAGGACGGAACACAGGAGTCGAGAACTTGAGACCAGGACGGAACCCAGGAGCCGAGAACTTGAGACCAGGATGGAACACAGGTGCCGGCGAACCCTTGACTGCGGGCTGAGCTGGAACGAAGTCTCTGGCTGTGGCTGAGCTGGAACAGAGTTTCTGGCTGTGGACTGAACAGGAGTTGAACCTTTACGAGCCGGCGACCAAGAGCAAGAGTCAAAAAACAGTTTCCCTGGGGAACTAAAGGAGCTAAAGAACACTGGGGAACCATAGAAACTAAAGAACACTGGGGAACCAAAGAGGCTAGAGAACACTGGGGAGCTATAGGGCATACGAAACCGCCAGAGGGAAGAGCAGGCGTACGGAAACACTAGGGCTCAACAACGTACGGAAACACTGGAGCACTACTAGCGTACAGAAACGCCAGGGAAAACACCCGCTGGGGCGTGAGGGAAACGCCCGGGGCGTGAGGGAAGAGAACGCCGGGGCGTGAGGGAAACGCCGGGGCGTGAGGTAAACTATACGCCAGGTAACAAGAAATCTAAAACCACAGGGAACGGAGGGCGTCCTAACACGCCAGGGGACAGAGGGCGTTCTAACATGCCGGGAAAAAAAGTAATTTAACACCAGGAAACTGAGGGCGTCCTAACTCGCCAGGAACAGAGAAATCTAAACATCAGGGAACGGAGGGCGTCCTAACACGCCAGGGAACAAGAACAGAGGGCGTCCAAACACGCCAGGGAAACAGAGAAAACCAAATACTAGGAACGAAGGGCGTTCCAACACGCCAGGGGACAGGGGGTGCGCAGGGCAGCGACAGACCGGAAGCGCCAGAGGGCACAGACAGCGACTTGGGAGCGCCGGAGGGCTCTGGCGGCGGCTTGCGTGCACTGGGACCTAAATGAGCGCAGGGACCTTATCGAGCGCAGGGACCTTAATGAGCGTAGGGACCTTAATGAGCACAGGGAGAGCGCAGGAACCCATACAGCGCAGGAACCCATACAGCGCAGGGACTAGTCAATTAAACTGAAACTAGGGGACTAAATACAGAGGTAAGACAGGAACTACAGGACGGAGACAGGAACTACAGGACTGAGCCAAAACTAGAAAATTTAAGTGTCACTAGGAGGAAAAATAAATAAATAACTGGGGCAGGAACAAGTACACTAAAGTAGGAACTAGAAAACAAAGCAGAACTAGAACAGAGCCAGAGGCGGGGCATCGCAGATGCGACCCCGGCAGGACGAACCAGAGGCGAGGCGTCACAGCACAGCGACCCAGGCGAGACGAACCAGAGGAGAGGCGTCGCAACACAGTGACCCAGGCGAGACGAACCAGAGGCGAGGCGTCGCAGCACAGCGACCCAGGCGAGACGAACCAGAGGAGAGGCGTCGCAACACAGTGACCCAGGCGAGACGAACCAGAGGCGAGGCGTCGCAGCACAGCGACCCAGGCGAGACGAACCAGAGGCGAGGCGTCGCAACACAGCGACCCAGGCGAGACGAAACCAGAGGCGAGGCGTCGCAACACAGCGACCCAGGCGAGACGAAACCAGAGGCGAGGCGTCGCAGCACAGCAACCCAGGCGAGACGAACCAGAGGCGGATGGCACCCACGGAGACCTCGGGCCGATGCGGTGCATATCCAAAGGCGGGGCAGATCCTGCCAGCTTCTGCACCAAGCTCTGTGCGTGCTCGGGTTCATCCTCGGGCCAGCTCGTAATGTCATGATTTGTCTTAGGATGAACCCGGACACAGCACGCACACACAGAGCTGGTTTTAAGAGAGTTTATTGCACACGGTGGATGATGGATGACATGGGGAACCAGAGTCTATTACCAAGCAGAGTTGTAGGGTGCAGAAGCTGGCCGGCAGGTACAGCGCGGAGAGACTGACCAGGAAGGAACACTGGAGGCGATGACTTGAGTCCAGGACAGAACACAGGAGCCGAGAACTTGAGACCAGGACGAAACCCAGGAGACGAGAACTTGAAACCAGGACGGAACACAGGAGCCGAGAACTTGAGACCAGGACGGAATACAGGAGCCGGCGAACCCTTGACTGCGGGCTGAGCTGGAACGGAGTCTCTGGCTGTGGCTGAGCTGGAACAGAGTCTCTGGCTGTGGCTGAGCTGGAACAGAGTTTCTGGCTGTGGACTGAACAGGAGTTGAACACCTTTACGAGCCGGCGACCAAGAGCAAACTGAGGTGAGTTTAAATAGTTGTGTCAGCAGGTGAAATAAGTCCAGGGCTAATTGCAGCCTGACAGGTGAACCCAATCAGGCTGCGCTGGAAAGGGAGGAGGCAGGAAAGCTCAGAATGCAGCCTTCAGGCTGCATCCTGACAGGGACCAGCATGGTTTTAAAGACGTTTTAATGATGAATAAAGTACAAAGAACCACGGTGAGTGCAACAAGGAGCAACCAACAACAACGAAAGAAGGACGAAAACCATGGAGCTTAAATGTTGAGGAGTGGAGAGTGTTAATGAAACCATGTGAGTCTAACCAGAGGAATGCACAACAGCTGGGGCAGAGAAATTGAGGTCTAACAATAATTTCTACTGGTCCAAGAAAGACACAAAAGACACTAATTCTGACAGTGTAGTATATACAATTCTCTAACTAACCTGGGCTCACATGTGCCATAACTGTGCGGCATAAAGGATGTCACATAACCCTGCTGCTTCAAAATGTACATGAATGCAACTAAGATGTTGCGTCAGTGACCTGGTAATAACAAACTATATCTTACAGAGTACTATACTGATGGTCTGTCTGCACCAATGATGATTCACTCACCTCAGCATGGTGAGTGAATCAGCCAGGTAGCCCAACCTATTTTCTGAGTAATCAGCTCATACTATTTGATCACTTGGGGAACTCGTCAAGTGTGTGTAAAGCATTAACCTTTAATTCCCAGAAAAACTATTGAGTCTTAGGTAACGAAACAGAAAATAATACAATGTGATGTCAAAATCTGCGATAGACGGGTGACCTGTCCAGGGTGTACCCCGCCTCTCGCCCATTGACAGCTGGAGATAGGCACCAGCACCCCTCGCGACCCCACAAGGGACAGACGTGTTGGAAAATGGATGGATGGATGGTGATATCAAAATGTAACTTCTGGTACAGAAGCACACTGTGAAGTTTAAGGCCTTCATCCCGGTCCACATCTACATCCACCAGACAACGTCAAAAGTATCACAAATACTTTCAAAATGTGTCAGGAATTGATATTTTACAAAACACGCTTCATTTTTATTTATTTTTTAAAACTTGCTGAAAAGCATAATTTTCAATATATCAACATATCTGGTAAGATAAGAAACAGTGTGACAGCAGATTAACAGCGCTTAAGTGGTACAGACAACTAGGACTGGCCAGAAGGAGAAAAAGGAGAAGGCAAATAATGAAGAAAGGAAAGTGTTTCAGTTGCAGCTAAGTCTCCGGTGTGACAGGAAAAAGAAGATCTTGACCAAAGACAGAGCGCAAAGGCTTATAGATAAAGTAAAACAGGAAACCAGGTGAGTAATTGAAACAAAATTAACATGAACAAAAAATATGACAATTGTCACAGTGTGACATCTATGAGAGCTTTAATAATTCAGTGGTGTTGTTATTCCACAGGAGGATTTTCAGCCAACCTTTCTGAAGCTTTGTTTGAAGTTATCCGACAAAAAGCCGTAGAGCAGCGGGTTGGCACAGGAGTTGACGTAGGACAGGATAACAGCAAAGAAGTAGATCCCAGCTGTGGCACTGGACTCGGGGATGATGACCACCAGGTTAACCATGTTTATGATGAAGAACGGCAGCCAGCAGAGCACAAAGACCACCACGATGACGACCACCATCCGTGTCACCTTTCGCTCTGAACGACGGCGGTTAATGAAACCCACCCTGGCGCCAGAGGACTTCACCTACATGAATAATAATTAATACATCTTTAATAATGTAAGGGATGTACAATAGATGGTTATAAGGATGATTTAAACATACCTTAATAACAATAAGAAGGTAACAGAGGCAAATAATGAGCAGCGGTCCGAAGAAACCGACTGTGGCAGTGTATATGATGAAGGCTGTAGACCACACATCCTTTGGCTCTGGCCAGATCATGTTACACGAGTTAAATTTGTCCTGAAAGTGATTAGAGAAAAAGATCCAATTAAAACTTAGGTCAGTATGTGGTTGAAAAAAAATCAAGTTATGATTATTCAATGTATATTCAATGTATAGCTTGCTGTTGGGACAAGGGCTATAAAATTTCACTGTATTTTAAGATAAGGTTTAGTGTTAATCTGACAAAGACTCCTGGATATGTCTTGAAATGTTTTAAAAATGAACTGAGCGAAAGTTCGGTTGCCTCCGATTTAAGCCTGTTTGCTGTTAAGCCGTCCTGTTCTGTATATTGTTACAATTTTTATTATTCTATTGTGTTGAATTAGGGTTTCTGGCAGTCCTTCTCTACCTGTCTCTGTCACACCTGTCCAGCGGTGGTAATCAGCACACCTGTTCCTACATCTTCATTGCCTGTCAAAGTCATGGTCCTATTTTTTTCTTCTTACATTGATCTCATTTTGTAATTAGTTTGTTATATTTCTGTTATTCTTTGTGCCTTTTCCCTAATTTCATTTTGTTTTCCTCACAGTAATTTGATCATTCTACCTTTGAAGCTTTTTTGTTTGTTTTATTGGCTAAATGTTACATTTTAAACTATATATCCTTAATACTGCTTGGAGGACAATCCGGTTAACAAATTAGTTTGTTAAAGGAGCATTGCACAAGTTTAAGGGTTAAATATTATTAGTTTTCTTTCCCATACATGCCCTTACAATTGCCCGACGTGTAAAATTAGTTATCCTCTATTTACTGCAGTTGCCTCTATAGGCTCCATTAGTCACTTCATGAGCAAGGGATTCGGGTCGTATTCTTTGGGCGTGCACATGGGTGTGCTCTTGTTCACCCTGCTACTTTATTGAGTCTCTGCAGCCATTGACGCATTAGTGAGAGAGAAAACACAGGTTAAAGGTACATACCCACGTTATTTGACATTTTTTAAAATGTATACGTCAGTAACTCTGGTTGCACAAGTTTTTATGAAAGATCATCACATCGTGCTGTAGTATTACTTATTATTTTGGAGTTTTATGCTTTGTTTTTTCTCAATTTGTTAGTAAATAAAGCCCTCCGTGTTTATTTATTATAACAGCAGAAGTATGCCACTGTGTGTGCACAGCAGGGAAGGGAAGGACTGAAATAGCCCTGGGATTTCATTATGAACATTGGTGTTCTCTGAAGTTTGCCATGAATCGTTTTTACAACTTTTTCTTGTTAGCTGTGTTCTGGCTTGTTGCTCACAATAGTTTTATTCATTTACATGTCCCAGAGAAGTGCTGTTCCTTACTATTTCCGGTCTTGTGCCTTTCTGTTGCTTTCAGCTCAATTTGCCCGTGCTGAACGGGGTCAAAAGGCTTTGTTTATTCCATTTACATGGAATATGTTGCAGAATGACTGGAAATTAAGACACTCAATATTTTTCAGAGCTTTTAAGTTGACAGTAAGAAGATGTGAGCTTAAATCCATTATATGTTCAAATATTTCTTAGTTTTGTCTTTTAAATGTATTTTATGTTCTTATGATTACAGTGATTCTCGTGGGTTTGTGTGTTTGTATATTGCTTCTATAGTACTGATGCTTTCTATCTTTGGTCAGAACATCATTGAAAAAGAAGACTTTAACCTCAGTGGGATCTTCGGTTTAAACAAAATGAAGATAATAAAATGGAAAACAAGTGTAACAAAATTAGATGAAGGCGAATATTAAGAACAAGGCACATCCGAAGAGTGATGACATTCCATCTGAAGCCTCGAAGCTGGACTATCAGAACATAATACAGTACAATGGCCAACCAAGACAAAGGTAATGGTATTGTCTCCAGGTTATACATGAGTGAAGGTTTACATGGTGATTTATCCAGTGAAGAGGAGGAAATCAGAAGAAATATCGTCTGGGAACTGTGCGTTTGAGACTGGCACCTTACGCAAGGTTTTAAAAGGGCTGTTGTGAGCCCAGTCAGCCTGTCCTTCACCACATTGCTCAATGACAGCTTTGCCTAAAAGCAAAGTTCTGGCAGTTTTAAGAAAGATATCATGATAAAATACAATATGTGAACAATTTTTTAATACCAGTGTTCCTCTGATGTGCACAAGCATGTGTCAACACGCTCCTCCTACTTTATCTCACAGCCATCCAGCAGTTGCAGAAGTCTCCCGTTTTCTCCTCGTAATCTGTCAGTGTTTTATTACACTACAGTAATTTAGCTGTTAACATATTATTCCAAGACTCTTTACCACCAGTCAAACTCTATTGGTATTTCTATCATTTATCCACACAGTTGTTTGGGTCTAATACGTTAAGGTACACAAGTGAAAATATGTACATGGGCTTGATATTAAAGTGCTCTCTCCTTTATTAAGCTCAGACACTGCAAAAAAGGCATCTGCTACCTTCAACTAACCATTAGCATGCAGGAGGAACATCCGCAGAGCATGCTTACTGACTTGATGCCATCTGCAGACATTGGCTGATATTTTATACAGACACATGAAAGACAAATACCACTGTAACACAAAAGCATTTTCTTACCTGATGAACTTTATGCTCACAAACAACAGCTGCGGTCACTTTATTTGTTTGGCTGTTTACTCCATGCTCAGACAATCTGTAGTCGCCATAGCTTAAACTGTGTTCAGTAGTCTCTCCTTTTTGGGTTGCTCTTAGGGCAAAAGGTGTTTGCATCAATGAAAATGTTATGTGGGTGAGGTAAAAAAAAAAAAGATCTGTCCTCTGTACCTGTTAACCTTTCATGAAGCTCACCTTGCAGAGATAATCTGTGTCCAACAAAAGTATTTCCTTTTTTGGAACCACTAAGTGGCCACATGTCCATATCTGTTTTTTTTTTTTAAAGATACATTTTGTTAATAAAAAAATTAACCTGTACAGGAAAGTCCAGTTCATACTAACCATGACTGCAGTATGTGTTATGAGCTGCTTTATCCACATTTCAGTTTTTGGGTATGTCTGTTTTCTGCATTTCACTGTTGTCATTTTAGCTCGTCTTATATATTGGTATCTTAGTCTGTTTCCTATGTTATTGTTCATTTATATCTTATTTTATCAAGCTCTCTCCTAGATATGATCTCATGTGTTTCTTGTTTCTCTGCTCAGCCCTTAATTTAGCCTCCCTCTGCCACTCCTGCTCCCCATCTCCTCTCATTACCTCTTCTGGTTTGCTTACCTATCCTCCCACCCTCCCTCACTATTTAAGCACTTGAATTCTTTCCAGTCATAGCTGTATTCTTCTGTGACTCCTATGGACTCTATTTTTCCATCAGCTTCTCTGTTTCTCCTCCATTTCCCTACCTGTGTTCCTTGTCCTGTTATCTGAGTTCTTTACTGTAAGTTGTCTGCTCATTTTGAATTGATTCAATCTGTATTTGGGTCCCATTACATACCACCATGACAGTATTGATCCCATCCCCTGATTTTGACGTGTAAGGTTAACAGAAAAAGTCCTGATAATGAAAACAGATAATGAAATGTTTTTTTTATATATATATATAGTACATATATTAATTGATATGTGTGTTTCAATAGATGTTTAACAAACCATTTATGTTTTAGTTTAATTATTATTGATATTATTACTTACTTTTTATTTTTGGCACATTTGGACCTCCAGATGGGTTCAGCAATATTGAAAAATGAGAATGTACTAGAAAAATAGAAATATCTAAAAATATACCTGCACATCAGAGAAGATGACCACTGGCAGGACCACAACAAAGGACACAGCCCACACTGCTGCGCTCACCACCTTGGCCACCCGAGGGTGTCTCCATTTCGTGCTGCGGATCGGATGGACCACAGCCAGGTAACGATCCATGGACATGACCGTGAGACAGAAGATGGATGTGAACTGGTTCATGGAGTCTGCCGTCATTACCACACGGCAGAGGAAGGGTCCAAAGGGCCAGTACGAGAGCACATTTTGAGTGGTAAGGAAGGGGAGCCCGATGATGTAGAGCTCATCGGCCACAGCCAGGTTCAGGATGTAGATGTTGGTGACAGTCTTCATCTTGGCGTAGCGCAGCACGACGTAAATGGCCAGCGTGTTGCCGGCCAGACCCAACAAAAAGACAGTGAAAGAGATAATGGCAGTGACCAGGGTGCTGCTGCCCTGAAAGGGCACACTCTGCGTGGACATGTTAGAGGAGATGTTTAGGAGACGAGGGTAAGGGGAGAAGCCTAAGCCAGTGGCTCCGGAGGAGTTGCGTTCTGGAGGAAGTGGAGACCAGTACGGATCTAGAGGGTCCATTGTGTACAGTCCACATGCAGATGTGATTCCTTTGATTTAAGGAGAAACAAAAAAGCCCGTACTGTATTTTATCGCAAAAAAGATGTAGCAAATGCAGGTGCAACAGTGAAGCGTTGATGCTGCCTTTTCCCCCTTTTGGCAAGTGAATAAAAAAGAAATTGTATCGGTTTTTTGCTTCGACTTTGATTTAGCTACGTTTTAACAAGAAATTCAAACGTCAAAATAACGCTAATAATTGACACGCTTAAAAAAAAAATCCCAATCGCAAAGCGAGCCGAGTATGCGCTGCAGAGCTGTGTCGCCGCTTTTACGCACGACAGATCTGCTTGGATTTAAGTTTAAATATTTGCATTATGTACTTTACAGTACAGATGATATGTCTTTGCCAAAGCTATTGTTTCTTCGATAATGGTAGAACTTAATCTTTGAGGAACGGAGAGACATTTAACGCACAGCACGCAGAAATCTACAGAGACAAAGTCAAGATTCGGCTTACTTTGGACAGAGGTAAAAAAACAAATCCAAATGTCTTCGTGAATACAAGAAAACAAGTAAATCTCCGGGAAAACCTCTCTGTCATCAACATATTCTTAGGATTTTTCCACTGCTTGTCCGGTACAGAAGGAAAATAACGGGATCCAGTGCGCTGGGCTGCAGCTCAGCCGCTTCTCCTTTAACTTTGTGCGCACAGCTTTTCTCTTCTTCGGATTATTTGATCAGAGAGAGAGGGACAAAGGGGAGATACAGTGTCCATAATGAAGTAGGTTACTGAACTTGTTCCTCTCTCTACTTTAATAAAATCAACTATCACCCTGTAGCATTTCTTTCGATCAAAACGCAAAGCGATCCTACTATATAAAGGGCAATGTTGTGGTTTTAAAACTACAACTAATGATCTTCACAGCTTTTGGATCCATGCACTTATTTTTACGTTTACACGTTCTAGTTTATTTATAAACAGTGTTTCCCTACACCCTGCCATTTGTTTTTAATTTAGTCATATAACAACCGAAAACGTTTATGGATTTAATTGTCATCTTATGTGATAGACCAACACAAAGTAGAGCATAATTTTGAAGTAGAAGAAACAAATGGAATTGATTATTTTTAGCTAAAAATGGACAAGGGTAGTGAACACTTGCTTTCTGACCCCCCTCCCCCTAAATCAATTTATTGAACCACCTTTAACCGCAGTAACAGCATTATGTTTTTTTGGCATGTGTCTCTGCTTTGTACAACTAAAGGCATTTTTTACCCATTCTTCTTTGCAAAACAGCTAAAGCTGAGTAAGATTGGAAGAAGAGCACTCGCTGGGATCAATCTTTAAATCTTTCCCCTAAATCTCAGTTGAATTTAGGACAGAGCTTTGGCTGGGCCATTATAACATATGGATATAGTTGAATCTAAACCATTTGTAGCTGTATGTTTAGGGTCTTTGTCCTACTGGAAGGTGAACCAACAGCCCCCCCCATGTTAATTGCTTTTACTAAAGTCATTGATGCTACAATAATTGATAACTTTATGTGTACAACATCCATTTTACGGTAGTACAGCACCTATAACATTGCAAGGTTAAGGTTTACAGGGAGAGCAATCTTTGACAAATTCTCGTTACAGAATCTCTTTAGATCCAACTGTTGTGTTTCGTCTCTCATACTCTCTTCTCGGCAGCTCATCCCGACAGGTTGCCTACAGGATTACAGTCTGGAGACTGGGGTTGCCATGGAAAGAGGTTGATAATGTATCTGACGAACCCTTTCTGCATTGATTTTGACAAATAAGTTATAATCCTGCAAAAACTCTTAAGATTAACACATTTTAAGTTTTCCTGCCATTTCGGAGTTAATGTCATTTAACAAGGTTCCCAGTAGAGAAACAGTCCAAAAGCCTCACACATCCTCCACCATATTTAACAGCAAGCAAGTTTAGCCTTTGTTTAACCTCAGACCTACCTGGAGCAGAAAAGCTCAATCTCATATCACCAAAGCTCATTGTTCCTGTTAAAGACCCAATTGAGTTTAGGAACTCCAAATGCTAACCTACCGCTCTTTGCGGCAGATCTGAAACAGCAAACTTGGGGGAATCCTTTAGATCCCGTCAATCCTTGTCGAGCCTTGTTTGTGACTGCCAAGAGTTTTAAACACTTTCAACTTGGTTGAGGCTTGTTGAGAATTACTCTTAATGTATATAAAATAAGGTGAGAAGAGTAGAGATTTTCTGGTAGTTTTTTCTTGAATGGTGAAAAACAACACCTAACTTACCTAAATGGCATGTTTTCTTGTCAAAATGTGTGGCATCAGTGATTGTGTTTTTTCCACACTGAAAACATTTATTCAAATAAAAAGTTGGGTTTTTGTGAGATTCTTTTTTGAATCTTTCAGCATGAGACTGTGCTAAAGCAATTTTATTTTAGATTTTTTTTACACATCTGTACCAGGAATGAAGAATGCAGTATGTGTTCTCTTACACTAACACGTAGCTGACAAGCTCCAAGACAAACATATAGATATTCATATGACAAATAGACAGACTGATGTGAGTTGCACAAGCATTTTATCACCTTTATTCTTTAATCCTGAGGGAGAAGAATGGCAGAAATCATGTACTTGTCTTTGTTTCCGGCTCAATGTGTCTATTATTTCTCCAAAAGGGGCTTGTGTGATAAGAAAGTGAATCTCCAAAATGACTGACAGCTGGAGTTTATGCTCTCAGGGGGTAGTGATACAAATTGCACACCTTAATATTTTTTCCGATATCACAAATGCAACATAAAAGTGGACATGATTGGGTGTGCTTTGAATGCAGGGAAGAGATTTTTTTTTCTCAGCCCATATTTCATTATCTCAAACTCACAGCTGTGAGGAGATAAGAAGCCCTGTAAGTGGCCAACAATTTTACATTTTGTTTTCATCCATCTGAGGAACTTTTCAGAAAATAAAGAAACATATGTAATAAAATATATTAACGTGGCATTTGATGGGCATCCGTACAACTGTGCCGTAATCTAATGAGAAAGACCGAAGGCAGGAAAGGGAAACCATTTACCTTTTTAATCCTTTTCAATTTATTTTATCTACATGTTGATTCTATTTTTTAATATAAATAAATGAGCCTGTAAGTGATTGATCACATGCCTTTATACCTTTCAAGATTATGTGCCAAATACTGTGTTATGTTTTTATAAACAATTGATTGTAAAAGTAAATACAATGTCTTCGTACTGTTGAAGCTTAAAACAGTCCATGCTGGCACAGAAGAAACAGAGCTGACCAAATGCATTAAACTCAGGAGAACTGAAGATCAGGAAATGTATCATATCAGATTTGGGAACACATCTTTGTTACAACCGAGGATCAAAAGATTTGCCAAATAAGTCCTGCTTAAAAAAAAAACAGCTGTATGGTTACATGCTCCATGTGGGACAGTTGTCTGTCTACAAAAAGAGCAGCTGAGAATGAAGGGATAAGAATAGGAAAATCTCAGAAAAAGTAACAATATCTGAAGTAGTGCCTCCCACAGAGTTAACAGTTTGATAGCTCTGAGCACCTTTATGGGCAGATTCTTAAAAATCTTTGTGAGGACATTTTGCAAGTGTAGAGGTCTCAGATATACTTGTATCAAGAATAATAGGCTACATTTTACATTAAATGGTTAAGAAGTAGCTGACTAGTACAGGATAAATGGCCCCCTAGTTGACTGGTTAAAACTTTGCGTGGCAGTTGACCTGTATACACGTTTAAAGGTTGCTTGTTGACTTGCAGAATTTGTTTTTTTTTTTGAATTTGTGTTTATTAGTTAACATGATTGAATTTGGTGGCAGGTTGTTTTAACTAGTATGACATAGTCCCAGATTAGTTTGATCTAAGTGACTAGTGTACAAAGACTACTTATCAGGACTTCATCACAACTACTGCAACACTTTGGTTGACTAAATGGATTTCTGCTAACAGTTGTATAGAGGTGTCTGTAGTGGACACAAACTGATTAGAATGACTGTTTTAAATGACTGCAGCAAACGTTTTGAACTAAAATGAGGAAATCACTCAATTTTGCAGTGCAGTGGCAAATTGGTGCGCAAAATGTAAGGTTTACATGGCCAATAATATCACATAGCTAAATCAACGGATTGCAATAAAGGTATCTTTCGCTTGTCTAGCTAAGTTTAGAGTTACATGACAATGTAGTTTCTATTATATAGTGTAAATTACAAATAACTGAAATGACTATAGATAGTGGGCTACAATAAGCAATTAACCAGGCTAGTTCTGATGCAGAAAAGACAGCCAATTCCCCCAAGGCCTCCCTGGGTAAAAACATGGTAGGAATGTGTAGCGTAGCACACATGTCTGATTAAGGGATTATCCATAACACAACTAAATTACTAACATATTTGATTGCTGCAGCCTTAAATGAGGGCTGCATTCAACTTCTTCATGTACTGCATGTGGGTTGATTCTTGGGCTGAACGTATGCAATAGCAGGACTTTATGTAAAGCAAGTGCTATCTTGGTCACTGCACCTGTTTCTCTAACTGATTTAAGTCAAAATGTCTGCCATGACTCTGGCTAATGCAAGATGGTCGAACGATTAGGACCAGGTGGGAAGTGAGCAGAGCAGAAGACAAACTGACTGATGTGATAATAAAACAAGTCACACGATTCAAAACAGGAAGTAAAGGTAATACAAGGATGTAACAGTGATACAAGCCCTCAAGCTACGAAGAGGTAGAAGTTTTAACTTAGTATGCTTGATACTCCTCACACAATCTCTAAGCTTTCAGCTCAGACAAATTTCTGACGTGAGTTACAGGTTACAGCGCACTGATCCGTGGCCGTAACTGCCCACCCACACAATGTCCTTGTCTCTTCCTTGTAATTTTCTAAAATTCAACACATGCCAGTCAACATCCAATTTTTCACTCAATTTAAGAAAGGTTTCTTTCTTTGGACCTGAGAATCCTTCACGTTTTGATTTGACTGTCAGTTTACCTGTCCACAGATGTCAAAGGACGGCTGATCACTCCACTCAGGCAGTAGACCTTTAGCAGAGCAAATAAAAAGGATGAAGAAAGGCAATTGAGGTTTTATTAGGTACTCAGAGAGATTATTGAATTTGGCTTTAGGCTTTTAGAGACCGACTTCAGAAGAGAAAATTGTATTTCTTTTTCCCTTGTCATGTCCAGCTTCATAGCAAGCACAATGGTGCTCAAACAGATTTGCTTTACCAAGGGTTTCTTTATTAACCTGACTCTCGCCAGATGGATTTCGTTCTGCAGAGCTCCGTTGTGTGGAGCTTGGTGAAACTACATGCATCTGGTGAGAGTCAGGTTTTTTCTTTATGCCTTTAAATCCTCCCTTGACAATTTATTTAATTGTTGTTGAGGTATTTTGTACAAACCGATGCCAAACATGACATGGGAGAGGGGAAGAGGATTAACAAGGACAGAGCAGAAGAAAGAGAGAAAGGATGGAGACACAAAGAAAAGAGATAAAAATGACAAAACCCAACAACTGGTTGGTACAAAAACTTCTGCAAGGTAACAAAACTACCAGAAAAACAATCAAAAACATAGACAGAAATATACTAATAGAAAGAACTACAAGGCAATACTGCTACTTCATTTTGAGTGCATAAGTGGGTGAGACCAATTTGAAAGTGACGGCATTGTCCTTTTCTGCTCCAAAGTTTGCCTTACGGAGTAAAAATGTAGGGCTTTATGAGGAGGTTTTTGTCTCAGCCATGGCGAGAACAACAATAAGTGCAAAACCACAGACTTTTGACCACTGTTATTTGCGATGCACTGATTCAACTGAGTGTTCTTTGGGTTATATCCTGCTGCAGTAGACTTTTCCTTGCCTTCCCCTTCCTCACACACACACGGTGGTTTGATCAGGGACTATGAACAACCTTTTGAACCACACGATCTTTAGAGCCTAAACCTAATAGCTTTCAGAGTGTGTAAAATGAGAGAAAACCTCGCAGAAGGTTTCTGCGTACAGAAAGCTGAAGTGTCTTTTTTCTTTTCCTTTGTTTTCTTCAGGCATGGTTTATGGTTTGTTAATTGTAAAATTATATTTCATTTTTACCCGCTCTGTTCATGGTGGCCCTTAATATTAACGTTGTCACTCTTCCGTTTAAGTTTTCCCTGGACTTGCTTGGAAAAAACCTTCTCGTTTCTCCTTGTCCCATCAGTAAACAGCAGTCGGCTCACATCACATTCCAGCCCAGCTTCAGCCCCACTCCATCCTGGTCTTGCTACCTCTTGAGGAGGGATGGAAAAAGCCAGACTGGTGGGAAAAAAACTGTAATCGAAATGCTTGCAAAGCGAGGGGAGCAGAGTGGAGCCCGACAAAGCGAAGTGGAAATGGGGCACAAGTAACCTCACTCACACTCAGGCAATGTCAGGCCCCACAGAACCATACAGAACTTGGAGCACATGGAACTGTTCTCCTGACCAATGCACACCAGCTGCTGCACAGCATCACAGTGTAGTATGTGATGGTGAGTAATGTTAAAACTGAGGGGCAGGTGGTCATTAAAGGCAGCAAAGGGAACCGCCTAGATGGCCTCCCCCACTACCCCGCAAGGACCACTGCTCTGCGTAAATCCTTAATTGTGTAGGTGCGTGTTGCAGACTGAAGCCAGAGAGGAGTTGTATGTGTAAGACTGGGAGGATAATTGCACCCTTAGAATGAGGAAGCCGGGTGGCTAGTCTAGGCACCCCCATTGCCCGACACCTGGTAGGAGGGTGAAAATTAAGCTAGGTCCAGGAGCGACGACACAGCCTTCACTCAGTCACCCTACATCCTAGAGAGTTCCCACCAGCAAGACCAGGAGAAGGAAGGGGAGAGAATAAAACAACACCTAAAGTAAAATAAAAATGTAATAAATAAACATGTATTCAAAAACTATTACATAAATAAACAATTATAAAAGGATAAAAACTGCTTTCCTCCCAAAGGCATGTGCATGTGGCCCACCCACCACCCCAGCCCACCCAAGGAAGCCTCGATGGAGATGCGCACACACCCCTGTACTACCCAGCCCCACCATCTGCCTTTGGAGGATCCTGTGTATACAGGACTCCAAAGCCTGCCCAAACCCTCATAGGCACAGACAGGCCCCCCGCCGGGCATCAGGAGGGCCCCCGGAACCTCAAACCCACACCACAACTCACCCCCAAGAAGCCCAGCCAATTAGCACACCCCGTAACTAACCCCACAATCACCCAGAAGAGTGAGACGCTGACCAACCAACCCCACTAAAGCTGGGCGTACACTGTACGAGTTTTTGCCCTATTCGGGCCGATTCTTCAGTCGTGCGGGCATTTTTTGAATCGGGCCGAATTTCAGCTTGATCGTAGAGGGGGGGAGGAGGGGGGACTGGCTTCTCACGACTACCTCCCGATCAAGAATCGGACGGTCGGTGAAAATCAAACATGTTTGAAATTCAGTCGGCTGTCGTGAGGTTTTCGTGAGCGCATCCTGCTGTTCAAGCAGAGCTACGAGGGGGCGCCCTCATCTCCTCTCCGTCCCCGCCAGCGGAGGGAGGGGAACGGGCGTCCCTGAAGCGACCTCCGCCCGGCCCGCTCGCGGGGGCGTTGGGGAGGGCGGCAACGCGCTGGCCGCCTGTTTCGGCACTCCTCCGCGGTCCGCCGCCTGTTTCGGCACTCCTCCGCGGTCCACCGCCTGTTTCGGCACTCCTCCGCGGTCCGCCGCCTGTTTCGGCACTCCTCCGCTCGCGGGGGGGTGCGGGCCGGGCGACCTGCCATGCCGAGCGGCCGCCGGTGCGTCTCCTCCCTCCTCTCTCCCCTCCGTTCCCCCGACGCCCGGTGCCTCCTGCGGGCCTCGCCAGAGCTGGGCTCGAACCCCTGCTCTGGGTCCCTGTCACCTACCGTCGCTCGCCTGCCTCTGCCACCACAGCGAGCGGTCCCAGAGGGGGCACGACGTACAGTGTGAGCAGTCCGGTCGCGTCCAAGCGCCGCGCCGCACAGATCGTGAGCGGTGAACTTTTTAAACCCCGCGGTTCCGTCGCACAGTTTGAGATGTATATAAGTACCACGACTGAAAAACTCGTACAGTGTACGCCCGGCTTAAGTGACAGAACCAATCAGACAAGACTGGAGAGCGTAGGTGTCCGGCAATGGACCTCTGCCTTTTGAAAAGGCAGAGGTCCACCCTTCCTGGTTTCACTACAGCATTATCCAGATGAGCTGATCAGTGTCTCAAACCATGGCCAAAGGGAAGCGGAATAAAAAAAATCTATTATGTTTTTAACTATCTTAGTATGTGTAAAAGAGGCTGTATATTTACATTATAATAGTAATTTATCCTATGATTTAATGTATATTGATTGTTCCTTGTGTCATGATTTGTGTACTGAACCCGAACTGAACCACACACAGAGCTTAGTTTGTGAGTTTTATTGAATGATGAGGAGTAGTGGAAACAGGAGACCAGAGAGGCAGAACTGGGCTGGAGTTGGCAAGCAGGATGGATCCGGAGCACGGAGGTAGCAAGACCAGCAGCATGGCAGAGTGGAGACTTGGAACCAGAACCACAGTAGGATTAACAGCACGACTGGTGAATACTTGCAGGACCGGAGAGAGAGCAGGACCAGAACCACAGCAGGCGGACGGAGATGAAGGGAACTCGGGCTGGACAAGAACAAGTGAGGTGAGCAGTCATGAGCAGATGAGAGCAGAAACCAACAGAACGAACCGACAGGGGAGGACTGAATGCAGGGAGCTAAAATAGGGAGGCTGACAGGTGTGCTGAGTGCTGGCTGATTAGTGACTGACAGGTGTAGATGATTACTGAGCTGGAGAGGAGACTGAGGTATATGGAAGGTAAAAAGTGCCTTGATTCTTTGCATGGTGCAGCAGACAGGCTGCATCATGACACCTTGGTTGTTTCCTGGATCACTGCTTCCTTCCTTGGATGGCCAAAGTGGACTGGACTCACACGAGGCACCAACAGGTTCGGCAGAGAGACCACAGGGAGAGTAAATGGTTCATTTGGAAATGTTTGTGTAAAGCGTACATGGTGTACGCATTACACAATGTTTGTGTACGTACATGGTGTTAGGATTAGGGTTAACCCTAACCCTATAAACACAAAGAGCTAACGGGCGTAGCTCATGCTAATATTCTGTATCAGGTCAATGCCGATATGAATCGAGTGTTATGGTTATAATAAACGTTATCTCCACAGGGGTGTCATACACTGATGGTATATTAAGACAGCAGATTGAACCGAAACTGGTCCACTCCTCTGTAACGAGCAGTCGTTAGGGTTGTTGTTGGCCTGGCTTAAAGGAACGATGCTTTGATCACCCATATGAGGGTGAGAATTGAGGTGATGATTGGCCGTAATTAATTCTATAGCTGTATTGTAAGTTTTCTAGAGTTGGAACCTAAGGTCTCGTCCTCTGTTTAATGTTGGTTTTTCTCTCTTAACATAGATGGCTTCCTTCACACCCCTTTCAAACCATCTGTCTTCTTTGTCTAAAATGTGAACATTTTGGTCCTCAAAAAAGTGTCCTTTGTCCTTAAGGTGTAGGTGGACAGCAGAGTCTTGACCTGAGGAGGTAGCTCTCCTGTGTTGAGCCATGCGTCTGTGGAGAGGTTGTTTGGTTTCTCCAATATAAAGATCAGAACATTCCTCGCTGCACTGAACTGCATACACCACTCTGCTCATCTTAGGTTTGGGTGTTTTGTCCTTGGGATGCACCAGCCACTGTCTGAGGGTCCTGTTTGGTACATTTCATTGTTGTACCAAACAGGACAAATATTGTTTTTTCCTTTTTTTTTTTGGAATTAGCTTCTGGTAACTTCCGATTTCCGGTTATTCAACAAAAGCCGTTTTAAACATAAGGCTTGCTTCGATTCGCTCCGCTATCGTTCGATAGTGCTATGAGCGTTATTACCGCATTGATATGGAATATTAATGTCGATTTAAAGGCGTTTTGTTTAACTTTAGGAGTAACCGATTTTAACGACCGATCTCTGCAGTGACCCCTGGCGCCCGGAGCTAGAATCGCATTGATAAAATCGAGCATCCCTAAAGTAATGATCTTACTGAGCAAATCATTCTTTAAATTTTTTTTTATCAAATAATGTTTTGTTTAACTCAGGATTTGCATTGTGAATGGATTGAAAACCATGACAAATGTTGTTCTTTAATTAGTTAAGCTAATTTAACTGCATTCCATGTTTTTCTTGAGTCAGATCTGCAGTGAACCAGGATTCACTGAATTAGTCTGATGATGATTAACCACCTTGTTTTATCTTTTGTGTTCTTTTGCATGTAAATAGTTCCTTAGCTTAACTTCTTTTTATCTTAAATTTGCTTAGTAGCTTAGTTAAGTTCACTAGCCCAGTAGAGAGGATTTATTGATTGAAATATAGTGTTAATTCAGATAAACAGCATTATATAGTGATGTTCTCTGGATGTTCATTTTATTTCTGTTATTAAATTCTTGAACTTGAAGAGAAGTTGTCACTCCTTTATTTTATGTGTGTGCAGGGTTTGCTGTTAAAAGATTGCTAGTGCTCGAATTATCCCTTTCAACCATTGTCCTGAAATAAGCTCAAGAGCTGATATTCACCAGACAATACTTAACAGACAGAGAGTTATTTATTAATCATTCAATAACTTTAGACAGTGTATAATTGCACAACATGATATGGGAAAATCATAAAATAAAATGCTTGCATTATTACCAAGATCCCCTCATTTCATTACATCACCCCAGTCCTACAGCACTGCAATGGGCTCCCAGTTACATTCAGAATATAATTAAAAACCCTTCTGTACACATTCAAGGCCATCCACAGCCTCACCCCCCACCACCTATCTGATCTCCTTCACATCTCTGCTCCTTTCCGCACCCTTTGATTGTCTTCTTCCATTCACTTCACTATTCCTCCTTCCGGTCTCAGCACCACGGAAAGCAGGGCTTTTTCCCGCCCTGTTCCCGAACTCTGGAATTCTCTCTCTCCAGGCATCCGCAATACCGATACCCTCTACCAGTTCAAGTCTAAAATAAAACCCATCTGTTCTGTTCAGTAATGAATACTATCTGTGATTGCTGGTTCATTGTAACTTATTGTTTGTTGTTTTATCTTATTCTGTACAGTGTCCTTGAGTGTTCTGAAAGGCGCCTAAAATGTATTATTAATAATTAAGAAAAGATGAAAAGAAAAAGAAAACATACTCTAAATGGTTCTGTAGTTTATGGTTCACATTTTACCTCTTCATAGATAATGTCCAGCCAATAGAGCAATACCCAGAATCATTCATACAGGTTTTACAATATTTCTTTTATCCAGGCTATTTAAGCTGCTGTTTGAGTCCTCATGGTCAATCAAACAGTTTTCTCAAGAATGGCGTTTTTGTCTGTTGTCATGAAAGTATAGACTGCACTTTTGTCAGCAAAGTCAGCATTAAAATTTGTTGATGTAAAGCAAAGAAGGCAGGCAGTAAAATACATGACATCATTGCAAATTGTTGCATCCCTAACCCATGACCTTCAAAAGAGGAAACAATAAGAGATATAATGCATTGATTTCAGGCATTATTGAAAATCAAAACACACTTATGCACATAAAGAGAGAGGAAAAAAAAACTTTAGTCAAGATTGTTTGGCAGCTACTCACTCAATATTATTACTTCTGTTTAATCTCTGTTGAGTCAATTTATCAAAGAGGCTTTACCTAATCATCTGTCACACACACATTTGTAGTATATTTTCCAACCCTACTGTTCTTTACTTATTCAAAGCGTTGTGAGTCTTCACATCTCATCTTTTTGCAACTGTTTACTTCTGTGAAAATGTGTTCACTTTTTCAGTTGGCAGTCGTATTCATGCAGAGCAGTCGTGCATCACACAAAAACAGCAATCACAAAAAAAACAAATAAAACCAGCCTATCTGCAGAGAGGAACACAAAGGGACTGGACTTTCACCTGCCAGACACAGCATGATATAAATAATTTCACATTTCCACAACATTTAAATAATTATATAATCAAATAATTTAAAATAAGAATAATGTCAGAATGGATCAAATAAACAAATAAATGAGCAATACATAAACATAGAATTAAATGCACAAGATGCAGCAAATAAATAATTGCAGGCAGTAATTAAATTATACAATGACATATATATATATATATATATCAATAATTTATTGGTGAGTTCATTGGGGGAGTATCTCAATTAAAAAGCACAATGACAATAGAGAATTCAATTCCGTTTGAAATAATAGGCACATTTATATTGAATAAAGTGTTATAACAAAGGGACGAGCCAATATCAAAGGGCATTTTTAAACCAGAAACTATGTAGCCTATATCTCCTTGATGTTCCGAGATCAAAGTTAAAACGTAAAGGTGATCGAGTGTTTGCTGTGGCCACCCCAAGACTGTAGGATACCTTACCTCAGATGTCTGCATTGCATAATGCATAGAATCGCTTACATGTCTGCTAAAAACTCATATCTTTCCATGAACTTTGAATTATTGACAAAAAGACACTTAGTAGTTCTAAGAAATTTTAACTCTTCTTTGTTTTATTTAGCTTTATTACAGTTGTATGCTTTTTTATTGTTGGTTAAGAGTGAAGCACTTTGCTCCACTGTTTTGGTTTTAAATGTGGTTTATAGATAAGTTTTATATTGACTATGCAGCCAATTATATTAATTCTTAGCTTGCTGATAGGTACATAAAAGAATAAGGTAAGACACATCTTTACAGATTATTTATTTTAGAAATGTTTACACATTTTAACAGCAAGGGTTAGTTTTTGAAAACCTGCCTGTGCATTTTTGTTGAACAAGTGGAAGACCAGGGAAATACGGCATGTACCTTTGCTGTTCATCTCTCCACGTACCGTGTAAATATCTTTAGATTCTGTTGGGGTCATATTTTCAAGCTGTTCAGTTTTGCCTATTCCCTATTTCGTTTTTTGAAGAATTACGTCACAGTATTTGCTGCGGAACTGCTAAACAAGGTCATGGACTTCTGACTAACCCATTTTGTGAATCCAACATTTTTATTTTTTGTTGCAATTTTGTAGTTCGAGCTGTAGGATGCCGAATCTACAAGTGGATATGGCAACATTTTGGGCTGTTGGGTAAATTAGCCTATACAATTCATTACACTGTCCACCGGCATACTACAGAAATGGCAAAAATGGGGTGGAGTGGAACACTCTGCAACCTAGAGGTGGGCGGGGTGAAAAGGGCCTCCTTTGCATCTAAACAAATAAATTACTCTCAGACCTCAGAATAGGGGTAAAAGAGGGTCAGGGGACAAATATTTCAGATCAAAGATTTGCAGTTACACTTTATAGAGTCCACACCTTAATTACTTCAATGTGAAATAGAGGGGATTAAAAAGCATAATTCGTCACCTTTAAGCTAAATGACAACAATACTAGCTTGATTGTTCTGACTGCAATGCCTTTGAAACCACGTTGAGAACTGAAGAGGCCAGGTTGCCTTTTACTTAAGCATCTAGGACACAATAAGTTTCAGATGGATCATTTGGAAAACCAATCAAATTTTGATTTGTAGCCAGTGGTAATGCGCCGCCCAGTGTAAAGCTCATATTTGCCTATCTGCTGCTGATTTATGGATATGTATTTATAGCTAAACTTTACCTTGTTTTGCACAGTGATATGTAAAACCGTAGAACTGAAAAGAAGGCGTATATATTTTAAATCATGTCAGAAAGGAGCCAAAAGACTAAGGGCCAAGATGATTATTATTCTACTATCTGTTTGGCATCATCTTACGAGGATTTGGCAGACTTTGGAGACATTTCATCCAGAGCAACTGACAGATGTTTTGGATTTGAACACAGTCAGTAAATACTGGGCATGTGCTATTATTTGACAGGGATTTATCACTTACTGTATAGTATCTTTTAAAAATGCCTCTCTTAAAATGTAGCTCTGGCTGGATATCTACTTGGTGCACCTGAAGCTTTGAAGCCTAACTCTTTTCCTGAGAGGTTAGTTAATTGGAAAAGAGCTTCAAGACCGATATTAAATGTGGACCGGCGGAGCACATTATCTTAGTATCCGTCAAACACGTTAAATTAACCCCCATGGTCTTTGCTGTTTTTAAAGTAACACCCCCATAATAAGGGTTAACTAAATACCCTTGTTATTTTGTGTGGGCACTTTTGAGAAATATTAATAAAGCAGATCTCTTGAAGGAAAACAGAAAAAGGTTTTGAGCATGTTACATCTTATCTCTAACAAGAGTTTAAGGAACAGTCTCGTGATATCAGCTTAGTCAGTTTCTTTGAACAAGTTAGAGTCCTTTAAAAAACACTACACAGTAGGTCGTCCATGTTATTGAAGCATATTTAATAAATCACATAAAAGCTGCATTCGTTGTAGTCATGGTAGCTCCAGGTAACACTGTTCTGTGAATGAGCCATCCTTTAAAACCACCTGAAAAGGTGTTGGTTTCTATTCAACACTGCCAGAGCAACTTTAAACTCTGTGGTTTTAAAGATGCAATATTTCATTTATTCATTTAACAACTTTTGTGTTGAAAAATGGACGAATCAATTAAATAAATATGCTTGGTTTAGGTATAGGATTTTTGTTATTTAAAGAAACCTCTGACTTTACATCCTGGATAACATTTTCTGATAAATACCGTCAAAGAAATCTGACTTATCCCAAAGGAAGGAATAAAGGAATCTGAAGGGCTTTAGAGACCAATAATAACTTAAATAGATGGAAGAAGAGGCAGTGACTAGTTTTTATAACCTCGTTGTCATATGGCATGCTATCAGAGAGGAGCACAAAGTGCCATCTCCACCATCAAGCACCTGCTGTAATGAATGTAAAAGGTAACAACCCTGCAGACCCACCATCATTTAATAATTAAAAGGAAATCACGGCATATGGATATGAAAGGTTAGCTATCCGTGTGGGAGACAGGGATATTGTTAAAGTGAGTTAATTATCTTCCCGTCTTTTGAAGCACAGAGATCTTTCTCAAACATGACTGGTCTTGTCTTGTTGGTGCTGTCAATTATAAGATATTTGGCCCCACAGGACTCCCTCTGATGTTAGATTCTCTTTTCACTCATATCCCCTTAAGTTGTTTTCATTTTTTAAAGGGGACATATCATGCAAAATCCACTTTTTTTTCAGCCATTAAATACATTTTGTTGTGTACTCTGCGGAAAATTTGTCGTCGTCTGTTGTCTCTCCAGGTGCTGCGTAGATGTCTTTATAGTCTGTTTGGGTCATATTTTTTAAGCTATTCTGTTTTCTCTATTCTCTATTACATTTTTAAAAACAATCATTATGTCACAGTTTTTGATGTAGAACTGCTAAACAAGGTTGCGGACTTCCGATTAACCAATTTCGCGAATCTGCTATTTTTATTTTTCGCTACGATTTTGTTGTTCAAGCTGAAGGTTATCAAAGCTACAAGTGGATAAGTGAAATTGCTTGGTTGTTGGGTGTATTAACCCACACAATTCATTACACTGCCCCCCAAGCGTACTACAAAAATGGCTGAAAGGGGTGGAGTGGAACTGTCTGCGACCTGAAGGGGGTCGGGGTGTTAAGTCTCCTTTGCATTTAAAGCGACCTTACCAAAACAAGTTGCTCAAAACGGGGAACAAAAGGAGCTGTGGGGCAATAATAATGAGGAATTCAGACCAAAGCACTGGTTTATTTAGACCACAGCTGAATGACTTTAATATGAAAAAGGAAGAACTCAAAAGCATAATACGTCCCCTTTAACTTTCTAATAATAATAATTTTTTTGTGTTATGCATTTAAACAATAGTTTACTAAATCAATTAGTTTGTCCAAGTTATCCATCCATCCATCCATCCATCCATCCATCCATCCAATGTTTCCAGGGTCGTGGCAAGACTTTTTCCTTAGTAAAATAAATGTGCCAGTAATTAATTAAAAACATTATTAAATAATTTAATGAAGATATTATTTGAAACTGAATTAATTATATATTAAAATTGTAAAGTGGATATAAATAACCCTCTGTTTGTTTAAATATTTTAAAGTCTTGCGTTTAAAGTCATCCATTCTGTTGATGTGCAGTTAAGATTGGTCTATTATTAATCATAATCCTAATTAATAATGATTAACTGAAAATTACCATAGATGAAATTATATTATCAGACCAAAAAGGGATGATACGAGCCCAAGCTTTCAAACAGTAACCACCTTGCACGGAATAAGCACAAACAACAATTCTTTATATATGTGTAAATTTATTATGGTTTTATAGTTGAAGTGTTTGTGTTGCAGGATGTCAGACAGGTGAGGCCAAGCTGTCCAAAGGCTTTGACCTGTGGTGCGATTCAGCACAGTGGGACTGAAATACAAAGCCAATAGATCATGGTGTGGCAGGGAGCTCGGTACAGACTGCACTAATAAATAAATAAATAATAATAATAACAATAATAATAATAATACATTTATAGGCATCTTTTTTGACAGAAAAGGTTACCTTACATCAAACACATTAACACACCGTATTGCAGCTGGGTGACACCATGGTGGAGAGGAGAGTTCACTCCAACGGGCAGAAACAGGAGAATTTTGCAGCTGACAGCGGTTTGGCTCGTTACAAATCGGATTTTGTAGTTACAAACACACCTTTCTTACATTTGACAGGATTTAAAAATGAAATTTTTTGGGGTGGGCTCTCTTGGCAGGTTTGTTGTGGTACTACCCTGTGCTTTCTGTCATGGATTGTGAGGCAGGGGTTGGACCAACATGCAGACAGGTACTCCAGCAGTGTCATGATTAAAAATGGTTTAATGAAAAAAACTGTAAAATGCAAAACTTACAAAAATGTTAGTAGCCACAGCTGCCCTCGGGCAGACTAACAAAGGCAAGGCTGCCATACAACAGCGCCAAAGGGCCACCTGACCACCGGCAGCAGGCAATGCGGGCGAAGTGTCTTGCCGAAGGACGCAATCACTGAGACAATAAGAGCAGGGAATCGAACCAGCAACCAGTCAATTATAGGATGACCTCCCTAACTCTTGCGCCACCATCGCCCTGATAAACTACAAAAGCTTAGATGAAACCATACACTAGATAAATTCCTCCCCCTGTTCTACCCATAGCTTTCTTTAAGAAAGTTTTGCCTGTCATAGCGTCTGATTTGACTCAGATAATAAACACTTCCCTTCTGTCAGGTGTTTTCCCCCAGTTTCCAAAAACAGCTGTTACCAAACCACTGTTGAAAACGAACAATCTGGACAAACTACTACTACAGAACTGCAGGCCTTTCTCAAACCTCTTGTTTATCAGTAAGATTATTGAAAAAGCTGTGTTTCAACAAGCAAACACCTTCTTCCACACTCACTGCAGTACAGAGAGTGCCCTTGTCAAGGTGTTTAATGATATCCATATAAATGCAGATTGTGGCAGAACCATAGTTATGGTATTATTGGACCCCAGTGTAGCATTTGATATTGTCGATCACTCCAAAGAAATTATTGCTGTAACTTGATTCTTTTACTAAGCCATGATTCTTTTACTAAGCCATGTGGCTTGTTATAAACTCAGAACAGGTTTTGGACTAGCATGATATAGCCTCAGTGTACACATGCGATGTTACTCACAGAGGTCAAGTGACTTACTTTAAGCCATTATCTGCCAGGGTTATTTGATTTGCAGCACTCAGTCTTGTTCAACCAGACCTGCTTTTGTTATTGGCTATAAAACAGTTATAATCTGTGTAATAAATCAGTGGCAAAAACTAAAAGCCAGCATGCATCCATCTTGACAGGACCTGTGGTGCATTTATCACCACGTTTTTAGCTTGTCTCCCCTGGTTCAGTTAGAACTGCCAAATATTTAATTATGAAAATGTGGAGCTTCCTGGATCTTCTCCAGGAAACAAATGATGACAACACATCAAGCACAATTGAAATTAAATGTCACAGTTAATAAAACTGAGTGTTGTCTGAAGAATGTCTAATCAGCATGAGTGGAAGAAAGCACGGATGCACCGACATGAACTATGTGAAGTCAATTATGTCAGCGCAAATTGGAGAAAATTAAGAATTCACAAGAGAAATAAAGAGAAAGATTTTTTTTCTCTCAACTTTTCTAAATTAATTTCACCAGCAGCTACCCATAGTAATAAATTGATGTATGAAGCCTCTATGTTTTCTGCAACCTCAGAACAAGCGTGTTTAAAGTAAAGGCGTGACGTTGCTGCCCTCCATGCTGGTGGATCTGCTGCCTGCACTGAACCAGACGGGGCTGGATCTGTTTAGAGTGAGATGACAGGCTGGCTGCTCATCAACCTGCTGGACAGAGGACAGTATAAACGGTTACCTGTAGACTCATTACATGCACTACTGGTATTAAAATACAACATATATTCTTGATGGTGTGCAATATCCACCTAAGATCCTGTTATGTGAAAAATGCATCTTTGAGGGTTCAAAGAGGGGGCCCGAATATGTTGTCTGTCTAATATTTGGTTACTGGGAGGAATACAAAATAATGTGAAACTTTTCATCCAGCTTAGAGTAAAAAAGGGAATTAAATGATCCAAAATTGCTCAAATATGCTTTGAACTGTGTGTCTTTGCTTTCTGAATAGCTTTGATTCCAGCAGAACATTACCCTTTAACATAATTTAAGATAAAAAAAATCAATCATATGTCAAACAAAAGTACAAAGAAATAAAATTCAGTATATATGTTCCAGTTCTGTATATCAAACAGTGTGAAAAACAAGTTGGAGTTAATGTTATTTCTAGATAGAAAGCAAATCTGTTTAAAAATGTAAACAAACTAAAAACGAGATCCAGGTTGTACTTTGGGTTTGTCATCAGAATGAATTCAAGTAACGTACTTTCCTTTGATATATTTGTGATGCCTATGAATTTCCACGTATAGTTTAGAGTTATTATAACCTGAGTCTGACCAGCAGCTGAATTTTCTTCAAAAATGTTCATAATCTGAGGCCAAATTGAAGCAATACTTAAAGTCTGCAAAAAAAGTCAATGTATCCTTGAATCTTCAGTATAGAAAATATGATGTGCTCAAAGGTCGTTTGCATGAGGAGAACAATGCTTTTTTTTTTTTTACTTATCTACTCTGGGAGGAGGTTTTAGTGTAGCTGCTTCGCCTGGATGAAGTTAGTTGCATGCAACCAAAACCAGCTTCATCTGGATGGGGCCAGAGAATGGGTGAATGGCTGAATGTAATGTGAAGTCCTTTGGGGTCCTCAGGACTTGATAAAGCGCTATACAAGTACAGGCCATTTACCATTTTACAAAACTGCAATCATGTTAAACTGTTGAAAAAAGGACATTGTCATCAGTGAGAATAAATATAGACTTTTTATTTTTATAGTGCCAATGTAAAATCTACTTCCTTCAACATTTAGCCAAATATCACCAAGATAAATCAAGAGGAGCATATTAAAATAAATGAATCTGGTGAAAAAGCACACCCATCTGTCCTCTGTAGTTATTCTTGCAGGGTCACAGGGGAGCTGATGCCTATCTCCAGCTGTCATTGGGAAAGAGGTGGGGTACACCCCAGACAGGTCGCCAGTCCATCACAGGGCAACAGAGAGACACAAAGGACAAACAATTACGTACATACACATACTTACACTTGAGGACAATTTAGAGATAACCCATGGATGCCTGGAAAGAATGAACACCCAGGAGCACGTTCTGCAAGGCAACAGGGCTACCAATTTCCCCACTATTCATCACCTGTATAAAAATATAGTGGAACGTCTGTCTGTCTCTATCTAGAGATGGTTTTCAATTCCGACTGAATACTACCATCAAGTGGCCATTTGCAAGTATTTTGAGGCTCTTCTGGTCACATGGACAGAAAGACGATACAGAAAAAAGATAAAAACATAATAAAAATAAGCTCAAAGGTAGTTTACACTACCCATTACAATTATTCACTTTTTTAAAGAAGCTACACTCCTCACCTACTTCTTTCCGCCTGCTGTGTTGCTCCACCTTTTCTCTGACACACTGCAAGAGAATGTGTTTTTCAATGAACTGTTGCACAGTGTCAGATAAATCAGACACTCCGGTTGTCCTGCGTCACTCTCTTTCAAGACATTCAGCAAATCCTTCAGCAGGTAAGAAAATCTAAAATGTACATATTAACAAAAGAGTTAAAAGAAATGTTATAACATTACTAATACCTCCATAGTCATGTGCGTTGCTTTCTTAATTCCAGATTCCTGCAAAAACAACATACAAACAGATGAGGCATTTTTGTATCCGTAAAACCAATCAGTCATTAAGATACATCTCAGTGAATTGCAAATATGCAATTGTTTAGGCTTGTTTGTCAGAATAAAAGTACTTTTTGAAAATAACAACCACAATAATGATGAATAATGAATAACAACCACAGTAATAATGCCCACAATTCTGTTTTAATTTTTATTGGTCGAATACGTTATTCTAATCTAAAATGTCATCAGAATTAACAGAAGTAAAGGCTTGAAAGCAGTCTGTGTTCAATAGCTTCACTTAGTGAACTAAGTCACTGAAATTTATAAACTTTTCCATAACATTCTTATTCATCGAGATACACCTGTATATGCACTTTTGCATGTCTTACCTTGTTATAAATTTGAAGCAGGCATATATTTCTTACAGACATTTATATATGATTGAAAGAGTAATGAACAGAGTGCACCCCTATGGAACAAATTTTGTGTGGGAAAGAAGCTTTTTAGTCTGGAGAAGCATCAGTAGTGATTTGTACAAACATTTCAGTGTATGAATTTCAGGAAGTAGGTGGACTGATTCAACAAGGCCTGCAGTTTTAGGCTGCTTGTGATTTTTTTCCCCATGTGCATTGCTTGAGGTTATCTGTAAACATTTGCATCCCAGGGTTTACCGCTTCACATTGAAAATGACTCATTGCTCCTTTCACACAGACAGTCAAATGTACTTTGGTTATGAAACAGGTGCTTTCCACTCCATTTGAAAGGTGAAATGTTGGCTCGTTGAAAAGCCAGCAGGGTGCTTGTTTCAGCTGAGTCATTCTCGACATTGTTCTTCCTAAGGACAGCTATTTGTGTTCATTTTCATGACCTCAGCAACAAGGAATGCATGTGTCAGTATACCTAGGCAGGAAGGGAACCTGAAGTTCGAGCCATTCCTGTTGTTGCTTTTGAAAGGTTTATTTACACTGAGACCTGGCTAACAATCAGAACTTATCTGTAGGAACAAACAGTAGACCAGAAAGAAAAAACATGGCTTACAGACTACAGAGGAGACAGGCAGGATAACTGAGGCTTGATCAAAGCCCGGAGAAACTAGGTTAGGTCCTGTCCAGGTGGTCAGAACAGGCATGGCCCGACAGAATCCAGGGGCTAAGCAAGGCTTGTAGTCGTTTTTTGGAATCCAGGTTGAGTTTCATAGATGTCTGACAAGAGCAAGGCAAGGAAGGGAAATCCAAGGACGCTAACAAGGTATATTACCTGAAAATCAGGCATAAAACACTGGATATACTCACGAAAAACTTTGAGTAAACCGCCGCTGTCTGACTTTCTGCTGTAGGCTTAGGAAGGGCAGAAAACAGGTGTGAGAACTAAGAAGAGCTTAATTGCAGTAGTGTGGTGAGGCAGCCTGGCAGGTTCAGTGCATAACACCCATTACAAAGGCCAGATTATGACACCATGTGTTTTTTCACATGTAAAGCTTCACAATTAGAACCCCTTAGACATTTCAATAAGCATTAATTACTTTTCACAAATGTGTTGGGGTTTTAACAGTGTCTTGCTAAAAACTTATACCCATAAACCTTTTCACATTTCGTCATATTCTAAAATTTAGAAATAGAAATCTATATCAAGTGCCCTTTGCTCTGATACCCCTAAATTAAGATCGTAGCAACCAGCTGCATTCAGAAGTCACCTAATTATAAAAAGTAGAATCCAACTGTTTGTAATTTAATTCTAGTAAATCCAAGACAAAGAAACACGGCAGACTGGTGGTCAGTGGTAAAAATGTGAAGAAGAAGCAGGATTAGGTTATAAAACAATGTAAAAAGTGTGTAAGAGTGTAAGACCTGAGAATACGGTAATCTTAACTTTGATGCACAGTTAAAATTTGTGGTCACGTCCAGCCTTTTCAAACTGAGAAAGCTGACTAAAGATTTTAATCTATGCTTTAATTACAACTTGCTTAGATTACTGCACTGCACCTTACTCTGGGCTTAATAAAACTCTAGTGGCTTGATTGCAGCTGGTCCAAAATGCTGCTGCTCTTCTTGTAACTGGTACCAGAAAATGAGAGCACATTTCTCCAGTTTTAGCAGTTAATTTTTGATGTTTTTATTGTTTGTTTTTATGGATCTGCATTTTAATTTACATTTTGTTGGCATTAACTTTTTATTCTGTTTTGAATTACTAGTTTTTAGATTTATAATATTGTGTTGAGAATGTTGTTTTTTAAAAACGGGGAAATATAATTGTTTCGCAAATAGAAGTTCTTCAAAAACAGCTCAACAACATAACACAATCTTTTTTCCCTGACTTTAACAGGGAACTATTGTAGTTGAATATAAAAGGCACAATCTGAATGATCAGATTCACATCCAGGCACTGAAAACACTACAGATCACTACTATCATTAATCTACAGGTTTGTTTATTAATGTAAGTGTATATCCTCATTTGTGAATGAAGCTGAATTTCATCAAGCCTATATGGTCCGACATTTTCCCCTCAGCTTCAACCCTTGAAGCACACAGGGGTTCACGCTGCATCTTTATGGATAATACAGCTGCTGATGTTTCCCTCTTTTCAGCTCCATGCACATCTAGCCTGTTACAGTTTATAACCATCATCATCACCTTTCACAGCGACAGGTTTCTCATCTCAGTCTCCGCGCTGATCAGACAAATCAATAAGTTTGAAGTTGTTCTCTGAACACGTTTTATTTGTGGCTTGAACGGACAGAATGATTACTTTCTGCTTCGCCTTTAGCCCACTAATAGTCTTAAAGGCATTGCAACCCCAGATTTGATGAGTATAGGCGCAGCTTTTCAAGCTCTGCACCTCACTGGTTCCTAAGTGACTGTAGAACCCCCCCCCCCCCCACTATTTTTATTTGGTAACGTCTGGTACCAGCATAATTTATACTTAATGATACTGGTTTGAGGCGGTGAGGTGGGCGGATTTTTTCCCCCATATTGGTGCCCTGCGCGCGAGGAATAATCAGTGGGAAAAAATGCATAAATAAAGACTGTAAAGGGCCCTTAAAAGTGCACACCTAAATTACTTGGAAGTTAATCATGCGCACCTGAATTCAAGTGCAAGGTGCAGCGACCCACCGCAGCACCACTGGTTCTGTGTCGTTAAACAAAATAGCATTAAACACACCTACCAACTCTCCTATTGAATGTAATTGGGACACTTTGATGCGGGTGGTGGAAGGACATTATATCTAGTGGTTCACATTTTGAAGGCTGGCCACCATACCGGCTTACTTTCACCACTGGTTAAGACCAAAATTATTTATAACCCTGATTGCTCTTCCTCTGCTGCTCTGTTAACATTAACTGCAGAAGGAATTACTGATGGCCAAAAGCTGTGAAAGAAGCCAAAACAGCTCTGCCGAAGGGGTAGTTTAGAGTGAGCTCTGAATGGACAGTGCTGTGAACGGATCATCTGCAGCCCATATGAACCATTGTTATTTTTATGCGTGAGAAATGCCATGTGTGGCGTGTGTGCGTGTGAAGTCAGGGAAATGACTTGAGAGTTGAAAACCCTGCTATGGACTCATTTTTACTCTAACCCAAATAAACCTGCCAGACAGACAAGATTCAGCACCAAAGATTAGCTTAAACAATATTGAACTTTACATAAATGTTTACAAACATTTTTCTAAAATGCTTTAAAAACATGTTAGTCTTTAAAAGCTAGTAACGTTTTTTTTGTAAGGTCTAGACTGAATCACTATTTTAAGTTAATTCAATTCAATTCAATTTTATTTATATAGCCCCAATTCATGAAACATGTCATTTCAAGGCACTTTACAAAGTCAAATTCAATCATATTATACAGATTGGGTCAGCTTACACAGACTGGTCAAAAATTTCCTATATAATTCAATTCAATTCAATTCAGTTCAATTCAATTTTATTTATATAGCGCCAATTCATGAAACATGTCATCTCAAGGCACTTTACAAAGTCAAATTCAATCATATTATACAGGGAACCAGTTGATTGCATCAAAGTCCCAACAAACAGCATTCACTCCTGGAGAAGCGTAGAACCACAGGGAGAGTCGTCTGCATTGTCCATGGCTTTGCAGCAATCCCTCATACTGAGCAAGCATGAAACGACAGTGGAAAGAAAAACTCCCCATTAACGGGAAGGAAAAACCTCCAGCAGAACCAGGCTCAGCATGAACGGTCATCTGCCTCGACCGACTGGGGGTTACAGAAGACAGAGCAGAGACACAACAAGACAGACAAAAAAGCACAGAAGCACACATTGATCCAGTAATCTGTTCTACATTAGATGGTAATAACGGGTGATCTGTCTTCCCTGGATGATGTCACAGCTAACAGAACACCAGACCAGGTGTACCTACTATGAAGAAAAGAGAGAGAGAGCAAAAAGTTAAAAGCTGAAATGACAACAGTCATTTCAATGCAATGCAATGCAAAACTAGAGAACAGTAGACTGGAGAACAGTAGAAATCAGTAGAGTGAGAAAAATAGGCCCTGATGTCCTCCAGTAGCCTAAGCCTATAGCAGCATAACTATAGAGGTAGCTCAGGGTAACATGAGCCACTCCAACTATAAGCTTTGTCAAAAAGGAAAGTTTTAAGATTAGTCTTAAAAGTAGACAGGGTGTCTGCCTCACGGACCAAAACTGGGAGTTGGTTCCACAGGAGAGGAGCCTGATAGCTAAAGGATCTGCCTCCCATTCTACTTTTAGAGACTCTAGGAACCACCAGCAGACCTGCAGTCTGAGAGCGAAGTGCTCTGTTAGGAACATATGGGGTAATCAGAGCTCTGATATATGATGGAGCTTGATTATTAAGGGCATTATACGTGAGAAGAAGAATTTTAAATTCTATTCCTGATTTAACAGGAAGCCAATGAAGGGAAGCTAAAATTGGAGAAATAAGATCCCTCTTGTTGATTTTCATCAGAACTCTTGCTGCAGCATTTTGGATCAGCTGAAGACTTTGAACAGCATTTTGTGGACTTCCTGATAGTAAAGAATTACAATAGTCTAGCCTTGAAGTAACAAATACATGGACCAGTTTTTCAGCATCACCCCTGGACAGAATGTTTCTAATTTTGGCGATATTCCTGAGGTGAAAAAAGGAAACTCTGGAAACCTGTTTAATATGGGATTTGAATGACATGTCTTGGTCGAAAACAACACCAAGATTTTTAACTAACAGGACAAGTACAGACACAAGTCCATTTTCTGAGGCCATGAGAATATCATTAGTGACCTTCACCAGAGCTGTTTCAGTGCTATGATGAGCTCTGAAGCCTGACTGAAACGCCTCAAGTAGGTCATTACTTTGTAAATGTTCACAAAGTTGATTAGCAACTACTTTCTCAAGAATTTTAGATAAGAAAAGAAGATTAGATATACGTAGGTCTGTAATTTACTAACTCATCTTGATCAAGAGATGGTTTCTTAAGTAAAGGTTTAATGACAGCTACTTTAAAAGCCTGTGGTACATATCCATTTACTAAGGATAGATTAATCATGTCTAAAATAGTGCCACTGATCAAAGGGAATATCTCTTTAAACAACTTGGTTGGGATCGGGTCTAACATACAGGTAGAAGGTGTAGATGAAGCTAAAATTTTAGATAGCTCAGAAAGCTCTACTGCTTCTAAACAGTTCAAACACTGTGCAGATTCTAAAGATTCCTCCAACGCTGCCTCACTTACTGAGGACGAGGTAATCATGTTTGGGAGGATGCCAATTATTTTATTTTTAATGGAATCAATTTTATTCATGAAGAATCCCATAAAGTCATTACTGCTAAGAGCTAAGGGAATGGATGGATCAACGGAGCTATGACTCTGAGTAAGTTTGGCAACTGTAGTTAGAAATGTATCATGCAAAATTAAGTATAGTCCCACTTCTTCTATTCATTTAAGAATAGAAGAAGTGGGAACTGATTACCTGAAAATACTCAATAGGTGCTATTCAACTAACCACTACCTTCAGATATTTTAGTAATGTGTAAAAAAAAGAAAGAAAAGGATACAGCTTGGTCAGACTTTGGTTGTAGGACTTGGTTTCTTATTACCACAACCCACTGGACTGAAGGAGAAGCACCATTTTCAGTACAACTTTCCCATTCGGTATTAGGCGGATTTAAATAAATGACCTACTGCAATGGAAACTGAGCAACTTAAAAGCCCCAGGCTTTCATTTACGTCTGGAAGCTAAATCCTGGGACTTTAATTTCTGGGGCTTTCAATGGAAAAGGGAGTAATGGCTGTTCTCTGCTGCTTATCAATGATCAAAATGTCCCAGCTGGCCATCACCATTTTTTCATTTACACTCAAACACACACACAAGCGTCATGAAAACACACACACACACACACACACACACACACACACACACACACACACACACACACACACACACACACACACACACACACACACACACACACACACACACACACACACACACACACACACACACATCCTTGTTTAATGTACATAGTGAGGATTGTGCCTTTTCTTCCACAGATTTCCATTCATCTTCAAGCCTTTCTAGGGCCTAACCCTGACCCTAACCCAGTGGCGCTTGCAAAGGGCTGTTGGGGCCCCAAGCAAAAAATTCCAAGGAGTCCTCAGACTAGGTTTTATCAAATAAGTCGAATCCAGTGCTGACAAAAATGTAAAATTTTGAATATTACAAAGTGCACATCAAAATTGTGAAAATTATTTCATTTAAAGGTATAGTGAAGGATTTTTCTGGAAATGTAGCTAAGAAACGACCATGTCCATTTTTTAATAACTGCCCATGCGCTAGACCATACTCCCTACTCTTCTGATCCTTAAAGCCTTAAGGTGAAAGAATCTCCTAAATACACTCTGGTCTTATTTCTGTCTTCTGAGACCTTCCTCTTCTCTTGATAAACTTGCAAGACATTTTGCTTCTCGTGACTCTTAACCATTTTTAAAAGTATACAGTGAGAGCAGCGGATCTACAATGAACAGCTGAAACAAAAGCTCACTGGATACATAAACACTAGAAGTGTGCAGTCAAAAAAGATCCAAATACAACAACAAACACCTACCACATACAGTAATTTAGTTGACAAGACACCAGTCGACTTGTTTTTTTCTTCTTCCTCCTTTTTTACTTTCGTTTTTTGCTTCCTTTTCATTTTGACCCAAGTTGATGCTGCTGGCAGCAAAAAAGATAGCCTTGTTTAGGTCAAACATTGCTTTGAGCTTAATAAGCACTTATTTAGACCAAAGCATAATTATAAGCCACAAGGTTCCATTAACCACTTTGTGTTAAATTTCTTTACATTTCTTTTCTTCCAATTTTTTTGTCTTTTTTCTATCTTTTTACACTTCCAAAAGGATAAGTTCTTTTAATTTTAACGCAGTTGAGGGACTTGTGCTCATGTTTGTTTGCTTAAGAATGTGACACTTTCATTGAGAGGCGGAGCGGTGAAGGGGGAGGGCTTCGTCAGGGACTCTGAGGCTCCATCCGAATACCCTTAATAATAGCTCCTAGCTCCTGTTCCTAGCTCCTGTTCCTTGAGCTTTAATGGGTCAACTGTAAAAACTCTATCCTGGGGAGGAAAAGAGCCTTGAACTGCTGTGCCGAATTCAGACAGCCTTTAACTCTGACGTCATTGTGTAATAGAAACACACACGGATCCATCCATCCATCCATTTTCCAAACCGCTTAATCCCTCATGGGGTCGCGGGGTTGCTGGTGCCTATCTCCAGCGTTCACTGGGCAAGAGACGGATGATGCAAATAAAATCTGGGCCTACAATCTTCCAAAAATTAACTACAAAGTGCATCTAAAAAAGTCCTATCTAAAGATAGGACTTTGATGTAAAGCTGTAGGTTTTAACCCCTGTTAAAATGAGGACATAGTGTTCTTGCTCAGCTGCAATTACGAGAACACACATACACGCACAAATGCACGTAGGAATACCAGTTTAATGTGAGAGAACACACCCGCTTTGAATAGGTATCATGTTCCATTTCTGTCAGATTCCACTCAGGGTAAATGCAGGCAATGCTGCCTTTAGTTCACAATGGATCTTGTTTTGGGAAGCATTACCTTAAAATATTCCAATGTGACAGAAAATATTTTTATGCATTCTTCCTTGCCACACTGAAGTCCTGTTTAATCTGGAGAAATATTAGATTTTACAGCATAACTATTGTATCTTTTATATCTTAGATACAATGGAGAAAGGTAAAGGACCTCCACCAGATACTGCAGTTACTCCAGATATCCAAGCAACACCATATCCTAGTGCTCCTTTGTACCACAATATGGTCAATCAGCCTGTATCCCAGCCTGCTGCTCAGCAACATCTCCAACCTGGTAAGACATCAGGGACCATCTTCAATGTCACTTGCTTTACATGTAATTTTCTTTTAATACTGTCAGTCCTTTTTCTCAGCGTAATGATTCGCTTCATAAATGTGCTAGAAGTTTTTGACCAATTTATGCTTCATTGAGTTAATTCCAAGTTAATTGTTTTTTTTCGTGTGTCTTCCTCAACAACCAGTTATGCAACACGTTACACAACAAAATCTGATGGTTCAGCCAGATGACTGTCTTTGTTAACATGTTTTCCATTACTGAAAATTAGCTAGAAGGTTAAAATATACAGGTGTTGGTCATATAATAAGAATATCATGAAAAAGATGATTTTTTTCAGTAATTCCATTCAACAAGTGAAACTTGTATATTAATATTAATCCATTAGACACAGACTGATACATTTCAAGTGTTTATCTCTTTTAATTTTGATGATTATAAGTGACAGCTAATGAACACCCCTAATTCAGTATCTCAGAAAATTTGAATATTGTGAAATGGTCCAATACTGAAGACACCTGGTGCCACACTCTAATCAACTAATTAACTCAAAACACCTGCAAAGACCTTTAAATGGTCTCTCAGTCTAGTTCTGTAGGCAGCACATTCATGGAGAAGACTGCTGACTTGACAGTTGTCCAAAAGACGACCATTAACACTTCGCACAAGGAGGGCAAGACACAAAAGGTCATTGCTAAAGAGGCTGTTCATGGAGCTCAGTGTCCAAGCACATTAATAGAGAGGCGAAGGGAAGGAAAAGATGTGATAGAAAAAAGTGTACAAGGAATAGGGATGACCGCGCCCTGGAGAGGATTGTGAAACAAATCCCATTCAAAATTGTGGGGGAGATTCACAGAGTGGACTGCAGCTTCAAGAACCGCCACGCACAGACGCATGCAAGACATGGTTTCAGCTGTCGTAGGGCTGGATGATATAGAGAAAAGCATTTAAAAAAAAAATAGAAATCATTGATCGATATTGATAATGCAAAATTTGACACACATACCTAATTGACACCATAGAGTCAATTAGGTATGTGTGCAGCCCTGGCCATTTACGCAGTTGCTTAGTGACCTATTTTTAGATAAAGAACACTGCATTCAAACACATCCCTTTATTCAACCAAATTCTTTTACCAAAACTGTAAATCTTAAAAAAACGTGCTCTTTGAAGATTGGTAAAGGAGCTTTCCTGGGTCTGCACCTCTAATTGTTTGGGAGGGTGTAAAAACTGCAGTATTAACCTACATGCGAGGCTAAAATGCAAAAATAACGAAAATTGCTCTAATATTTAACTTTTTATTGACCCTTTTTTTCTATTGAACAACACATCTAATCGATCGATTTATATTGTTATTGTCCAGCCCTAAGCTGTCACATTGCTTGTGTCAAGCCACTCTTGAACAAGAGACGGCGTCAGAAGCGTCTCGCCTGGGCTCTGATGAAAGTAAATTTTGCATTTCCTTTGGAAATCAAGGTCCCAGAGTCTGGATGAAGAGAGGAGAGGCACAGAATCCACATTCCTTGTGGTCCAGTGTTTTCACAGTCAGTGATGGTTTTGGGTGCCATGTCATCTGTTGGTGTTGGCCCACTGTGTTTTCTGAGGTTCAAGGTCAACGCAGCCATCTATCAGAAAGTTTTACAGCACTTCATGCTCCCTGCTGCTGACCAACTTTATGGTGAAGCAGATTTCATTTTGCAGCTGGACTTACCACCTGTACACAGTGCCAAAGCTAATAGTACCTGGTTTAAAGACCATGGTATCCCTGTCAGCAAGCTCACCTGACCTTAACCCCATAGAAACTCTGTGGGGTACTGTGAAGAGGAAGATGCCATACGCCAGATCTAACAATGCAGAAGAGCTGAAGGCTACTATCAGAGCAACCTGGGCTCTCATAAAACCTGAGCAGTCCCACTGACTGATAAACACACAACCCAAAACACATTAGCAACAGGCACAAAAGTGCACTAGCAGATAGCCTAGCTTGTTAATCTTAGCTTTAGGTTTTAACCCCTGTTTAACCTTAAAAACACATCGGAAGTAAAGAATACCCAAATACTTCATCCAAACTAACTTTCCCTGTTTGTCTCTGATCACCTCATCCTTCAATGTGCCCCATTCTGGCAACTGGGTATCTCCATTAATTTTCAACCCTGACCCTAGCCAGTATATACCTAACCTAAACCTAATTGACAGCTTAATGCTAAACCTAACCCCTAGCTCAGAAAAAAGTGAGGACCAAAAAGAGGTCCTCACTTTACTATAAAAATTAGCAAAAATGTTCTCGCTCAGCTACAAGTACAGGTAAACACACAAAATAATCTAGATTTATTAAAGAATCATCTTTGGGTTGTTGGGTGTGCTGGTAGAACCAGGGTCGGAAAGCCTCCCCCTGTCTTCAGGTTTAAGAAGCAGCAGCAGGGACAGTCTTCAGTCAGCTTTTAAAAGTCCTAGGGAGATTGGCCAGGTGCTCCTAGTCAGGCTGATTGCCATAGCTGATCAGGACCTGCAAACAACAAAACACAAAAATAGGTCCTGCCAAAAAACACACACACACACACACACATATATATATATATATATTTATATATATAGCTACTTTACTTATAGCTGAAGAAATGTACCTTGATGTCGTCACCAGAAGGAATGTACATGCACACAAGATCAGACAGCAGCCTGTGCAACATCTTGAGACTCAGGGCGAAAACAAAAATCTGCAGAATCACCGTCAGAGACATGCTCTTTGCAGACGATGCCGCTGTCACTGCACACACCGAGCAAGACTTACAGCGCCTGGTGAATAGATTCTCCCAACTTCTGGTTCACCATCAGCCTGAAGATGATGAACTTCATGGGCCAGGACGTGGACACCCTATCCACACCCCATTGACAACATCATCACCATCGACAACTACCGGCTGGCAGTGGTCCACCAGTTTACCTACCTAGACTCGACCATCATTAAAACCTGTCTTTGGATGCCGAAACCAACAATAGGTAAAGCTACAACAACTCTGGGACGGCTGACCACACATGTCTGGGAGAACCATAAGCTCACCACTACAAGCAAGATGGCAGTGTACAACACCTGCATCATTAGCACCCTCCTGTACAGCAGTTAAATTTTGACAACCTATGCCAAGCAAGAAAGGAAGCTGAATAGTTTACACATGCAATGTCTTCGCTGCACACGGAGGATGGTTGAATCCCCAAGAACATCTTTTATGGAGAACTCACCACCCGCAAAAGTCCCTGAGGCTGTCCCCAGCTGCGATACAAAGATGCCTACAAGCGCAACACGAATGCTCTGGACATCGACACAGCGAGATGGGAGGACACTGCAGCCAGTGACGGACTGGACGGTCTGGCATTTGGGCAGATGCCAGAAGGGCCGCGGGCCCTCGTGGGCCATTTGGGCCGGCCAATCACGAGGCGGCATGATCGTCGGGTGTGCGCGGCCCCTTTCACCCTGTTCATTGTAGGCCTACATTATCTCTCGGCCCACTAATAAGCCAAATGCAGGGTTCCCCTACAACAACAGCGCTGTCTTGGCGAGGCGGCCGCCTCGCCAAGACAGCGCTGTTGTTGTAGGAAGAAGTCGTGCATTACCTTAAAATGCTCCAACCTAACTAGCTTGCTGTTTACTCCGCTTCCTCATCGTAAGCAATCACAAAAACTATTTAAGAGCTTTACTATGTTATCTTTTATGTATTTGACAGGCAAAACATCATATCCTGGTCTACCTTTGGACCAAAATGTGGTCATCAATCCGCATGCACCCCAGCCTGAGGCTCAGCACTATGAGCAGCCCGTGCCCCAGCCTGTGGCTGAGCAATGTCCCCAGCCTGGTAAACAAATCAGAGACTGTATTCAGTTTCATTTACCTTACATGCTATTTTTATTTTGTTTCTGTGTCAGACTTTTTCCTCAAGTTAGTTATTCTCTTCATATATGTGCTAGTAGCTTTTCACCAGTTTATGCTTCATCCCATTAATTCCATTTTTTTTATGCATAGCTCAAGTTATACAAGATGCTGGACAACAAAAACAAAAAGGCCAGCCAGGTGAGTGTCTGTCAATTTTTTCAACTGAAAATGGGTTTGAAGTTTAAAATATAGACACTAAAGCTCCAGAGCTAGTGGTTTATCTTTAACAACGTGTGATTGACAGGAGACCACGTGCTTGTGATGCAACTGATGCCAACAGACACTCCTGGAACTATGAAATGTCCACATTGCCAGAACACTGTTGTGACCTCAACCAAATACAAAGTGGGCACGTGCACCTGGTTAGTTGCTGGAGTGCTGTGTCTTTCTTTGTAAGTAAAAAAAAAAAAAAAAAACACACACATGACGTTGGGTGGCGGGCTCAGTTTGTTTTTACAATTTATTTATTGCATAAAAGAATGAATTATTTGGTGCAGGACGGGTTTGCCACAATACAATTATAAGCTTTACAATTAAAACCATAAACTTGTGAAATGATCAGAGGCAGGACCCAGAATTCAGCCAGACCAGCAGAAGTTCAGTTCAGGTTTCTCTTATTACCAAAATCAAAAAAACAGGGAAAAAGCCAAATAGATCGTCAAACCAAAAAACGGCACAAAAATAAACAGACTAACGGGGCAGACAGGGCAGGAACAGGATGACTCAGATCACTGGAGACAAGGGGTCAAAAATCCAAAAGCAAACCAATCAACAGAAACTTGCAGGAGGAGACTCACCCATACTGAAACAGACGACCTGGCACTGATGTCTGGTCTCAACCGTTTATATGGAGGAGGAAGCAGGTGAAACCGGTCAGAGATGATTGCAGCAGGGGTGGAGTAAGGCAGGTGTGCAGAGTAAGTAATTAGACCAGACATCAGTGCAGAGGCTCAAAACAAGAAATAAATCAGAAACCAAACCTAAACTAAGAAGCTGACAGGACAGGACAAAACTCAAAGTAGCCAGAAAACCTAAGACACAAATAAACCAAAACGCACGAAAAACCTAACTTTAACCAAATCATAAACAGGAACCAAGACAGAATATTACAACTTGGCCCAGGGTCTTTGTGAATGAAGTTTGCACAGACTTCCTGTGCATGCGTGGGTTCACTCCAGTTACTCTGACTTCCTCCCACGGTCCAAAAACATGACTGTTAATTGTTTTCTCTGAATTGCCCTTAGGTGCGAAGGTGTTGTGTGCATGGTTGGCACGAGCACCAGGCATTAGCGAGCCTGCAAGAATAAGTGGGTAGAGATAAAGGATGGATGATCAACTGATTCTAGCTTTGGGATGCTGCTGGTGGACTTGGTAGCAGTTCATCATTGCATTTTATGTGTTAGGCTGTCATTCTCTCACTGTCATATTTTCATAGTTTGCGGCAGGTAACACCTGTGAGGCAGCTCATTGTAAGTAAAATCAGTGCAGCTGTTAGAGAGGACTACAACTAAAGCTCTGTGTCTATATGACCGGAGGACTGTTTTGGTATCTAGTTAAACAACAAATATGATTTTCAGTTTTCTTTTACCTTTTATCAACTCTCTTAGTTTTTTTTTGGCCTCATCTACATTAATCTGAGCGCTGCTTTGGTCAACGATGGTGAAGAAAAAGTTATGTCAAAAAGCAATGCTCTTCCTGAGGCGTGTTTGGTCCAACCTTCACTTATGAGCATAAGATATGGCTCATGAACAAAAGGACATCCACATACAATCAGCTTTAATTCGCTTCCTCAGTAGGTTGTCTAGCCCCATTTATGGAGATATGGTGAGAAGCTCCCTCATTCCAGGGAGCACGGGTCTCTTGGAGTAAACCTGGTGCTTTTCTACATCAAACTAGTAATCAGTTAAGGTGGTTAGGACAACTGATTAGGGTGCCTCACTGGTACCTGATTTTAGAGGTTTTCCAGTCACATCACATGAGAAGGAGCCTCTGGGACAGAACCAGGGCTCCCTGGGGAGGCACACCGACTCTACCCTATTTCGCCAGCTCTCTCTATTCTACTCCTGCAGGTTTTCTACAGATGACCAGAAGGTCGAGAACGCCTCCTGGGGTGGCTTTATCTCCACCTTTAGCCACCAGTGTTTTGTGCTCAGCCACTATTAAGCATTACTGTGTGAAATTAACACATTCAAGAAATCTGCAAAAACTGTAAATAAAAAAGTAACTAAATAATAAATAAAAAACATAAAACAAAAAAATTACAAATATTATTTGTATTTGTATTATTTGCTGTTTTTAAATCTCTTAAAACAGTTGAAGATAATTCAGTCAGTTTGAGAAGTTGGTCATAGTTTTGTTGTATTTTTGCTTGCTAGAGCTGGCAAGGGTATTTCTGTATTTTATTAGTCTTTATCAGTGTGCAGCACTTTGGTGTTTTAAAGTGCTTTATAAATGAAGTTGTATTATATTCATGGACGGTAGTGGGGTGAAAAGTGGACCTGACTACCCAGGGCCTGAGTAAGGAGATGGGCCCCTGAAAATCCCTTTTTTGTGATGTTTTCATTTAGCAAGAATTGGGCCCTCCAATTAATTTGTGTCATAACTTATTTCAAATATGTTGATAATATCAACTGAGAGAATTAAGTTTTTGTCACAGTCCACTCAACATATTGGACATTTTGGGGGCCCCCTCTTGGAGTCACAAAATGGTTTAGTCCAACCAACGGCAACCAGTGACAAATGAAACATCAATAAGCCCAGATATAATGACCTGACCTGAGCCAAGGGGCTAGACATCATGCTGCCCAAAAAGCATAAATCGGGGCATCAAAATAAGAAAGGAAAGTAAAAGAAAGAAGGCAGAATGAGGGGAGCTCCCAGTGGGTGCACCGACACCTATGTATTTATAAACAACTAATTCTAACCTATGAGAATATGTATTTATAAAAGCAATACTTGATTTTTGTTAAATAAAAGCCAAATCTGTTACACACTGTCCCTTTAAAATGTAAAAAAAAGTTCATTGAAACTTTTAATTAAAAATTCAAGGTTGTTTAGCATTGTCCCAGCTCCTTCCTCCGAGCAGCTGTTAGACTTTATAAACAACTCTGCTCCAAAAAAACGTAATGAATGTTTACATCCCTGCTGTTTTTTCACGATCTTGTCACTCTTATGATTAGTCTGTTGCCGTTTTTATATCCCCTTTTATAATACTTAATATGTGCAATAACCTGTGCAATAATCCTGCTAAATAAGAGACTTCAGCAACCTCACTGTTGTTCTTTACCTGGTACCACTTTATTGCCCAACGCCAAATCCATATGTATATAAGTCACGTAAAAGTACATAAGTCATTTTAAATCTCTGCTTTATTTCTTTTTTTTCTCTCGATCCACAGTATATATGTGGACACACTGTATATAGCTCATGCACCCTTTCCTCCTTTTGGCACCTTCTTTTTGATTATTGAGCCGATGTAACAGGTGAATTTCTCCACTGTGAGATCAATAAAGTATATCTTATCTTATCTTTTCATGCATAAACATACATTTTGCACATTTCTTAAAATAACCCTGCCCAGTTGAAAAATTCTTCAATTGCTTAAACATAGGCTCCACAGTGGAGCAGTGGGTAGCACTGGTGCCTTGCAGCAAGAAGGTTCAGGGTTCAAATCCAATCCAGGGTATTTCTGCATGGTGTTTGGATGTTCTCCCTGTGCATGCGTGGGTACTCCGGCTTCCTCCCACAGTCCAAAAACATGACTGTTAGGTTAATAGGCTTCTCTAAATTGTCCTTAGGTGTGCATGCATGGTTGTTTGTCCCGTCTGTCTCTATGTTGCCCTGCGACAGACTGGCGACCTGTCCAGGGTGTACCCCGCCTCTTGCCCGGTGAATGCTGGAGATAGGCACCAGCAACCCCCACGACCCCATGAGGGATTAAGTGGGTCAGAAAATGGATACTTCTAACAACTGTACACGCTTTTTTCATTTTGTTGGTAAAACTGGTCAAATTATTTTCTTTGTTACTGGTACGCCTGAATTTCCCGACCGTGGCACAATAAAGGATCATTCTATTCTATTCCATGCTTTATACCCATGTAAATAGTGCAGACCACACTGAAAGCTAGTTTGAAGTTTAGTCTGAAGCTCCTTTTCTAAATGTTTCCTTTCACAACAGAAAGCTGCAGCACCAACGTCACCAGAACACACAGGAGTGGTAGAACCCCATTTTTTCCATATGTTTTTACTGCCCCCATGAGGTTTTATTATGCTATTACACAAAATATGATTTGCAGAGGATCATAAACAAATGCAGGCACGAACAGTAAGGCAAGAAAGCTACTGATGACACGGCATCAACTCTAGATTTATCATACACAATTAAAACCTGTTCATGTTCAAGCTTTGATTGGAGTTTATGATCATAATATCTGGAATTAAGTTTTTACTTTCCTTCTTACAACTTGATTCACACATCATGGTAACCCAAATATTGAGTTTACTCACCAGCTTTAATGAGAAATACATAAGTGTGCACACAATAAATCATTTTTCTGTATTTCTTATCCTGTCCTCCAAACCAGGTGCTGGCTTTGTTGTTGTATCCCCTTCTGTGTGCCGTCTTGCCAGGATGTGGAACATTCCTGCCCATCATGCCAGAATGTTCTACACGTCTACAAACGCAGGTGAAACATAATATTGAATCCTGCAGTGACTGAAATGTCTGCCGAACCTCTGTTAGGGTGGACTGCGAATACATTTTCCGAAGTTTCCGAAATGTCTTTTATCAAATCATGAAATGTGACACCATCTGTAAATTGACATCTCTCTGTTTTTGACTCGAACATGAATCTTATTGAATGTGAAGGACTGTTTGCACACTTTAAGCCTCTCATCAAGTGTTGTTGTTGCAACAAAAAAAAGTTGTCCTGTCAACAGACTCTCCCTTGTTATGTCTGCATGTTATGCATAATTGATATGGATTCTAAGTCGATGTCTCACCAAAATTTCATTAAGGTACTACATTATGAAGATAAAGATTCTTGATTCTTGTGCTGCTTTACTTTAAATAATATTTCATTGTTTAAGAAATTGACTGTATATCTGTATAAATATAAAAATATACTGTATATCTGTAGAAAATGTAGAAAATTATTTTGTTTAGGTTCTAAGATCACTTCTGACCCAGCTCCTGTAAACAGCTCTGGTAGCAGCTTAGCTGCAGAGGGGAGGGGGCCAGGGCAGTGCTCTGCTACCTCTTCACTCTTCAATGCTTGCGTTCTGTGTATGTGAGAATCAATGTTTGGATTATGTGCTGGAGCCTGATTGAGGAAGGTGTAAGATTGTGCGGGAAACAGATTTGGAGGATAACAGAGCTGGGGGCTGCAGCCAAGCTGGGGGTGTGATTGATTTATCTCTGCTCTATTTCTCAATCGAGTGCTGGAATTTGTTTGAATTATTGTTTCCTTTCATTTAATAAGTAACTCTGGGATAAGTCATCATTATTTCCCACAACAATATCTGAGTGCAACTAATAATCTTTCTTTCCATTAAATCTTTAAGCAAAGCATTGCTCAATATTAAATGGCTTCCATACTGATAATTGACAGCTTTTGTTAAAATATGCCTTATTTTGACCTCAACAAACGTCGACATGAAGAAAATGTAAAATTTTTGGAACATTAATCAACGTGTTACAACATAATGCAATATATTTAACTTGAATTTCATAAATAAATTCACATTTATGTCTATTATTATAAAAAATGCAATGCTATGAAATCCATTTCTAATCATGTAGAATAAGATCACATAGACATTTACTTGATTACTCAAAACACATGCTTAAATCAATATTTAATCACTGATTATGGATGGGATGGGAGCCATCCATTGCACAGCACTATGCTTGCTCAGGAAAGCAGCCATAGTTTCAGACTGATCTCCGTGAGAAGCAGAACGGAGAAGTACAGAAGATCTTTTGTCCCGGCCACCATTAGACAGTTTAATGCCTCTTGAAGGACTGCGTTTTTATTATCATTATTTATTTATTTTTCTTAATCCAATTTTACGTTTTTATCCTTTTTTATATGTTTTTATCTATGCTATCGGGGAGATGAATTTCAATAGAGTAATTATCTGTCTGTCTGTCTGTCTATCTATCTATCTATCTATCCTCACTACAATGCATTTGTTTTACTTTTTAATATTTTAATTCATGTGAGATCGAACTCAAAATAGAGCCCAAATATGAAAAATTTAAAATGAATGTGTATATTCTATTTCGATTGGGTTGGGGATGTGGTTTTGTTAACAAAAGTGGATTTATTTTATGTAGATACTTTTGATGATTGTTCAAAAATGTAATAAGACGCTTAAATAATTTTTAAAGATCTGAAATGTCAATTTAATCTGTTTTTATACTTTCAGTTTACCTTGCATTGTAATAAGTTTTTATGAGCATGATGAAGATCTGTACTGTTAAACTACAATGCCCCAAGGCTACAAGAATGAATGCTGCCCTTCATGGAAATAATACCTTCGGAATGTCAGTTTTCTGTGAAAACCTTAAATAGGTTTTTTTTACAATTGTGTTTATATAAAATTTAGCTATTACAACCACTTTCAGGGACTGCTATCTGGAGAAGAATCTAGATTGTTTGTTTTTTTGTTTGTTTGTTTGGTCTTGATAATTCAGCCAGACAACAGGAGTGGATAAGAATGGTTTATTTAAAATAGCCAAGATGAGCACATTCAGGAAACTGCCAGGAGTGCACAGAGGAACCGCTGTAGGGGAGAGAGAGAGGTTATTGTTGGAGACAAACTCAGTGAAGGTGACAGTACATTGACTAAAAGCCAGTAACCTTCTCATTGTCCAGTAGGTTGCGCAGAAATTGAATCGTAGGTCCGAAGGTTCCAACACATTGATGGAAAGGGTGCAGATGGCAGCACAGACATTGAACTCAGTACAAGCAGAAACATGGCTAGGCAGGTGGTAATCCAGAATCTAGGCAAGGGTCAGAACCATAAGACAGAAAGAAAGCGAAAGAAACAAATCTTTGTCATTGAAATCATACATTCTAACAAAATTTGTCTCCAGTATTTAACCCATCCCTCAGGGAGCAGTGGGCAGCTTTATAGCGCCCGTGGAGCAACCTGGGACTAAGTATTTTGCTCAGGGACCCATAGTGACAGTCTGTGAGGATTGATCTGGGTAATTGCGACCATTCCCAGAGCATGCACTCCTCTAACCACGAGGCCACCACTCCCCCAACCCTCTTTTGCCCACTTTGCCCAGCCCTCTGGAGGTATCCAGAGGGCTGGGCAAAGGGCTTGGTTGTGAGGCAGAACAAGGATCAGTGTCCAGATTTCAGAAGCCAACTGGAGAATCTGTCGAAGGTAAGACAAGACAGGGTAATCCAAAGAAAAGTTGAGGTCACAACTTGGCAAAGCAAAGAAGGAACGCTGGATGGTTTACTCACACAATGGCTTTCAAGAATCTGGCGGAGGTTGGCTGTGAGATGCAGGCTTATATAGGCAGCATGGCAGGTGAATCACAACACAAAAGCACATGGTTGCAGTGCAGACATATTAAAGCATGTATGTATGTATGGACAAGAAGGGACAGAGTACACTGTACTTCTTAAGGAAGCTTAGGTCCTTCAGTGTTTGCAGCAAGATGCTGCATATCTTCTATAAGTCTGTTGTAGAGAGTGATCTCTTCAACCATCACCTCTTGGGGTAGCAGCACCAGAGCAACTGACTTATAGAAGCTCAGCAACCTAATAAAGAAAGCTGTCTAAGTTCTGTAGACTCCTCTAGAACTTTTGAAACGGCAGTGAAAAGAAGGATTCTTCATAAATGGACATTATGGAAATCCCTGAGCATCCTTTTCAGTAGAAAAAAAGTGTCTTCAGTCAGAACTTTCTCCACACACCCTGTAAGACAGACTGCTACAGGAGATCCTTCCGGCCTACAGCCATCTACATCTTCACCGTCGATTCGAAGGAGCTGCTCAGGTGGGAGAATCTGTTGGGAGGAAAAACTGTCTGAAGGGTAAATTGTTGTTTTTCATGGAGCCTGAATTTCACACTCAAACGAATGTGTGAGAAGAACATCTTATGAACCCCCCTCTCAGAATCACAATACAAAACTTTCATTTAAAATAGTATTATTTCATTGTACTTTGTCACAGAATAAATAGTTATGTTCTTAGTGGTTTCAGTAATGTATTTAAAGGGTTATATTAAAAAACAAAAAAATACATAAAAAATAAACAAAATCCAAGGAAAAATCCATAGGGAATTGAGAACAGACATTACAATATATTGAGGATTGTTAGTTGAATAAAGATCTAATTTTATTAAAAGTATATGTCAATCTCGTCCTCTGAAACTGAAATGGGAAGTCTTCTTTAGCATAATTTGAGGTTCTAAATATGTGTCTTTAAGAACTTTAATAAAGTTTATAGTGTAAAAAGAAGGAATAAACTCCAAGTGAGACCTGCCAACTCTTGCCATCGTAAACTGCCGTGGTAATCTTCATAAGAAGGCTCTCACTTTTGGTTTGAAATCAGACTGTGGTGTTAACCCTCTGAAAATCTATTGTGGATCCCAGCAGGTGCACTTCCCAAAGTCCCACTGGGGAATACCTCCACAAACAGCAGGGAAGAAAAGTCCAGGTTGCCATTCCATAACAGTTCCACTCAACAATCAACAGAAAAATCTTCTTTGGCACTACAGCTAATAAATTCTTAATGTAATTGCTGAACAGCTCTGTCTACAGGGGGGGTGGGGGTGAGGGCACAGTACAAACCCAACCTGACAAATAAACAGAAAACTACGTGTACATTCACTCGTTCCCACCCTAGTGTAATGATTACTGCTGGTGTACCCGATACTCAGCCGGACACAGAGTTACGTTTAAAAGATTTATTGTGAAGAGGATGAGAAATGGCAGGTGAGGCAGGCAAACAGAACCAGACTAGACAGATGAACTTTGGCAGAAGGTGCAGAACAGGCAGGGATGAGCAGAACCGCAGCATGCAGACACGGGTGACCATGATAGAAGAGTCCAGCTGGCTGAGCACACATGAACGGGAAAAGCAAGGGCACATCACACTGGGCGATCTGACAAGAGAAGAGATGTGAGACGTTCTGGCCAGGACGAGTAGGTTGAGGCAGGTATATGTAGGCTGGAGAACAGGTGAGCAGAGTTCACCAATGAATGCAGCAGGTGGGTCTGATTAACAGCAAGGTGTTGGCTGGAAGGAGACTGAGCTGATTGGAAAGTGGCAGAGAGGTGAAGGCTGATCCAAGAAAAGTCCAAAATAAACAAACAAAAACCTAAACCATGACACTTAGTGCCCCCACATGCAAAGACTCCTACAAGAAAAAAAAGGGGACGCAGTACACTCAGTTGCACTCGCCCCACACACCTATATTCCCAGGTCCAGGCACCGGTTCCCCAGAGGGATATCCGGCCCCCGGACCCAGTGGATGAACCCTAAAATCAATATGTGGGGGGGGGGATCTGCCAGATATTTAATTATGAAGATGTGGGCATTCCTGGATCTTCTTCATGAAACTAACAATAACAACATGTCAAGCACAATTGAAAATAAATGTCACAGTTAATAAACCTGAGTGTTGCCTGAAAAATGTCTAATCAGCATTAGTGGATGAAAACATGGACACACAGAAATTTACTATGTGAAGTCAATCATGTCAGTGCAAACTGGAGAAAATCAAGGACTCACGAGAGAAATTAATAGGAAGGTTTCTTCTGTCAACTTTTCTGAATTAATTTCACTTATCTATGGTAATCAGTTTCAGTATGAAGCCTCTATGTTTTCTGCAACCTCAGAACAAGCGTGTTTAAAGTAAAGGCGTGATGTTGCTGCCCCCCCATGCTGGTTGATCTGCTGCCTGCACTGAACCAGACGGGGCTGGATCTGTTTAGAGTGAGATGACAGGCTGGCTGCTCGTCAACCTGCTGGACAGAGGACAGTATAAATGGTTACCTGTAGACTCATTACATGCACTACTGGTATGAAAATGCAACATATATTCTTGATGGTGTGTAATATCCACCTAAGATCCAGTCATGTGAAAAATACATCTTTGAGGGTTCAAAGGGGGAGCTTGAACATGTTGTCTGCTTAATATTTGGACACTGGGAAGCAAATAAAATAAAACTCTTCAGACAGTTTAAAGGGATTAAATGATCTCAAATATGTTTTTAACAGTGTGTCTTTGCTTTCTGATGAGCTTTTATTCTGGCAGAACATTACCCTTTAACGTAACTTAAAATTAAAAAACGAATGCGAAACAAAAGTACAAAGAAATAAAATTTAATATATATTCCAGAATTGTATATTAAAAAATGTAAAAATACTAGGTGGAGTCAATGATTGTTCTACATAGAAAACAAATCTGTACCAACTGTTATATTCTGTTTTTGATACAGCACCAAACAACGCCACTGTCGAACTAAAATACAACATAAAACTCAATGTAACAACAAGACAGCAAAACAAAGACATAAAGTTATATATATATCATGTAAACATACCTCGCTGGCTGACCCATGCTTAGAAGTAGAAATGAGGACCTTATAAATAATCTTTAGTATCCTTTGACTTCTTTTAACTCAAAGTAGCCCTTCTGGCCAGCAGAACCAACATGACCTAATAAAGTTCCCACCTGAGATTTTAAAAATAAATGTCCCAAATGACACATACAAATATGCATAATGCAAAGGAAAATACAGCAACTAAAATGATGGCTGTAAAAGGTGTGTTATGGTGGTCCAGGTTAGGGACAAATAAGGATCCTGTCCAGCAGCATTGGCTCTGAGCTAGATTCGTTTTTCAGAGTTAATGGCTGATTCTGTTTTGCTGTTGCTCTGGTGATGATGTTGCCTGTTGAAATCCCCATCGTTTACTGAAGTTTCTGAGTTGTTATGATATACAGTATATTGTGGGTCATTATCAGAGATCACCAAAAACAGAATACCTTGACGTGGAAAGTGAGCTTTCAGTTTCTTTATCACGGTGGTCAATTTTGTGACTTCCATGTAATTTAATTCCCAATTAAAAAAATAATCCACTGTGATGAGATGAGTCCTTGTTTTCAAACAAATCTATGCCCACCTTTGCCCGAGGCCTGTTTGGCACTTCATATGACATGGGTGTTTCTTTTTGATGTATTTCATCCATGGATCTGCAGATGTCACACTTAGCTACATATCATTTGAGCTGGTCATTTATGCAATGCAAGGACAAACATTCTGTTATCCTCCGTGAACATCCTTCTACACATGGGGGAGATGAATGTATGCGGCTCGTAACGTCTGGAATAAACATGTGCTTGCCTCTGAAGACCATTCCATCCTGGTGGCTCGGTTCCTCCTGTAATGAAAAGTAAGACATGATTTGATCTGGAACTTGTAACTTGTTATTAGGCCATCCTCAAGTCATAGTGTTAATGAAAAGTAGAGTGTTCTTTCCTTTTCTGTGGCTGTTTTTATCTCATGTAGTCTGCTGTAATTGGTAAATATTGCATGTTAGCTATCTCTAATGCAGCTTCTACATGCATGCTCTGCTAAAGGGTTTCTCCTATGACAAAATTTCTTCATGGCACATATAAAGATTTCTACATCATACTTCTGTATGCACAACATCATACCCTGAAGCCTTTAGGGTGCACTCAGTATTGTTTTTTTTTTAGGATCTTGGCTGGATGGAGTAGCAGACCTGCAGCAAGTAGCACATCCACTTGTCATTCCCAACCATCTTCTGCAGTGTTAGAAGAAGCAGCACGAAAACCATTTTACGCCTGATGATTCATCTGGGTTATGTCTTAATACTGGAGCATTTGACATTGTCTTTTCAGACTAAGAAATCCCTCCATGTGTCCGGCCCCCAGTTCCATTCGCCGTCTTTGTGTGTCATGTCTCTCAACACTTTGCACTGATCTGACAGGTGAGGGCAGTACTTGGTTAGGTAATTTACCATCCCCATCAGTCTTTGTACTGCTTTTACATCTACTGGTGCCGGCATCTGGTCAACGGCATGTATTTTCTTCTGAAAATAGCTTGAGTCCATTTGCAGTCAGACAATGTCCGGTGTATGTGGTCTCATTCTGTTTCAGTTTGAATTTGTCTACATTCAGTTTTATATTCTTTCCTTTGCATGTATCTGAAAACAGTTTAATTTCTGTCATGATCTTGCTCTGCTTCCTCTTGTGTCTTCCCTTGTCCTGTCGTCAAAATGTCCTCTGCAATAATGTACATTCCAGGAAAATTGTCCAATGTTTTTTGTTAGTTTTCAAAACACTAATTCAAGCAAAATCCACGCATGACATCACAGACTGTAAACAACTTAGCTTTTGACAAACCCGGTAGAATGTCTCAAAAGTTGACAATGGAAAGTGTCTGTGCTTTAGTGCTTTGTTCAAGGGTTTGGGATCAATACATACTCTTTGTCATAACTCTGGTGTGTGACTCTGTTTGTGTGGCTGAGTGAATTATTCCTGCTTCTGCGGATCTTGGCTGAATGGTGTGCCAGACCTGCAACAGGTAACACACCTGCATGCCATTCCCAACCATGTTCAGCAGTGCTGAAAGGAGCAGCAGGACAGGATTTCTGCAATTTTACATCTGATGATTCCAAAAAGTTGGTAAAGTCAAGCCTCTGAGAACTTCCTATGATCATTCTGAATTAGTATCTAGTTTTTTATTTCCTTCAAAATCCTTTTTATATCTGTCGTTGTTCACCCTCAGCTGTGTGACCAAGATGCTTATCTGGATTCCCTCCAAGACTTTCATGTTGACAATAGATCCTGGATTCAACATCTCCATGGCCATCCTTGTATTCCACCCCCCCCCCCCCTCCCGAAACCTGAAAGCTCACCTGCAGGCTCACTCACTGCTTCCACTCGGACCTTCTCCATCCTAACAAACAAAAAGCCTCCTCTTACAAGCTCCTATAAGTGTTTTTTACTGCTTCTAACACCATCTCTCCCTTTCAGATCCTGCTGAGCTCCCAACGCCTCTCTAGGCTACACACTTTCTAAATAAACATCTTTGAGCTGGTACCTCTGAGTGCTTCTGGTGATTTCTGCATGTGGGTCAGGAACAACATGTCACACTTGGGTTGCCATTCTATTTTTGTACAGCCACCATGGCACTAATCCAGTCTGGGCAACATTCCACAGATGTTATGATTCCTGTGTTGGAGCTCTTGTAGCTCTTCACTAAGTGGCTTTGTTAAAGTCACTGGGACCTGTCTAATTGGTAACTGTACTGAATCCTCTCCATTTTACACTAAATTCTCTGTGTTTAACCCACCCCTTAGAGAGCAGTGTGCTGTCACATTGAGGGGTGCATGGGGAGTAATCTGTAGTCAAGAGTCTTGCTCAGGCATCTAGAGTGGCAGACTGGGCTTCAACCCAGCAACCTTTGCAGCCTCTCCAAGATCCAAAAATACTCTTTTGGTTTTGCTCCCATTTTTTATGAGATGAACTCAAAGATCTAAAACTTTTTCCACATACATAATATCACCATTTCCCTCAAATATTGTGGGCAGTCTAAGGCATGCCTGTGCACTAATCATGGTGTCTAATCAGCATCTTGATATGGCACACCTGTGAGGTGGGATGGATTATTTTAGCAAAGGAGAAATGCTCACTATCACAGATTTAGACTGGTTTGTGAACAATATTTGAGGGAAATGGTGTTATTGTGTATGTGGAAAAAGTTTTAGATCTTTGAGTTCATCTCATAAAAAATGGGAGCAAAACCAAAAGAGTTGCGTTTATATTTTTGTTGAGTGTATGTTAGTAGCCACAGCCACCCTGGAGCAGACTGACAGAAGAGAGGCTGCACAGCACAATATGCTGGTGCAGGTGGATTTTCCACATGGAGTTGTCTGCATAGTTAGAAATTTTCCCTGGTGTGCAGAGCAGAAACTTTTGGCCGCGCGAAGGGGTGTGGAAGCATGGACCGCACGGATACATCAAGCGTAAACCAGGCTTTAGCAAGCTAATTAAATATTTCATTAACAAGCTAAATACTTATTTTACAAACTACAAATTCTTAATTTGCAAACTAAATATTTTAAATGCAAACTATAATATTTAGCTCAGACTTAAATATTTAGTTAACAAGCTATATTGCAGATAACTAAATATTTAACTCCGATGTAAATGTTTTGCTACTATGCAAATTCATTTGCTGATAAGTGGAAGTGGACTACCAAAACAAAAGTGACTCAAAGCTGATGGGGATGGAAACTTGATATGACCTAAGGAGAAAATAAAACATAAAAAAATAAGCTTGTCCATCTTGCAATAGAAATAATACCACTAATGGAAGCATTTGTTAGAGTATGGGATCACAATCACATCCTCATCAAAGGACAAAAATGACTTGGAACTACATTTTCTCTTAGCTGAAGTGATATGGAGCAGATCCAAACCCTTAACAACCATCTCATGTTTACTGATAGCGCAGACATTATTTTAAAGTCTTTGGGCTTTGGGCTTCACAGAAACTATTATAGGTCTAATCTGGATTTCATGGGGTGTTTGAATCACTTCTTGTAAATAGAGGTGTTGAGGCAGGAAGACGTTTAACCATCCGACAGTTTGGGTCTACTGAGCATTTTATCTCTAGTTTTCACAAAAATTAAATATTCCTTGCAGTCACCAACTCCAAGCAGTTGTTTGCTTCATTGAAAGTATAATTACCAGTGTTAATGCTGAGAGCATGAATGGAACAATATCTAAATGCAGTCCACACACAGGAACGTGTTGGGATAAACATTTAGGAAACTGTAGTGATTCAACATTTTTTATTTTGACTTTAAGGTATGTTTAATGTTACCAGATTTAAGGCTTTTTTTCCCTCATAGGACGTAGGGCTTTAAGGCTTTAAACGACAGAGATCATCCACAGAAAAGCAAATGATCTAAAACCCAGATCCATCCAGCGAGGGCATACATAACTCATACCCTTAATTTGGGAGTTCAACAAAGCCAGTTAACTAATTGTTTACATCTAAAAATATTTTTTTAGATGTAAACAATTTAACATTGAATAAAATATGTGGCTCACAAAGGTTAAGTAAGATGACATTATTTCACCATCACTCATCATCACCATCACTTGGTATGAGATTCGGTGCAGGTTTTCTCACTAGGTTTTCAAGACCATTCATACCCATGGAACTTCTTTACATTTTGTCAACCAGAGACTTCAATGCACAGTGCCTTGCAAAAGTATTCACCCCACCCCCTTTTTTACAAGCCACAGGGAGAGTCATCTGCATTGTCCATGGAGGGATTTGCAGCAATGCCTCATACCGAGCAAGCATGAAGCGACAGTGGAAAAAAACCTCCCATTTAACGGGAAGAAAAAACCTCCAGCAGAACCAGGCTCAGTATGAACGGCCATCTGCCTCGACCACACCAGGTGTACCTACTTTGAAGAAAAAAAGAGAGAACAAAAAGTTAAAAGCTGAAATGACGACAAGCAATGCAAATTGGAGAACAGTAGGAGAACTCAGCAGAATGAGAGAAATAGACCCTGATGTCCTCCAGTAGCCTAAGCCTATAGCAATATAACTATAGAAGTAACTCAGGGTAACATGAGCCACTCTAACTATAAGCTTAGTCAAAAAGGAAAGTTTTAAGCTTAGTCTTAAAAGTAGACACGGTGTCTGCCTCACGGACCAAAACTGGAAGTTGGTCCAGTGCCACTGCAGCCTTTTAATAGTTTTAGATTTTATGTTTTATGTACTTATCTTAACATGTACACCCCTGGGAGAGGTTTAGCCAGTTAGTGAGACAGTATTTAAGACGCCTGTTTCCATCACTTGCTGCTCTGCTGCTGGAGAAGACACATTGCTTCCCCAACTTCCATTGCACTTGTGGTATGTGCATAAATAAGCATTATAAAAATAATACTTAAAAATTGTGGACAACACCATTTCCTGCCTCTGCATCTCTCCTTCCGCACCTCACATACTCCAACCGCTAAAGGCCAGCTACATGACACACACCATGAAGACCAAGGAGCTCTCCTAGCAAGGCAAGACAAAGCAAGTTTATTTATAAAGCAGTTTTCAGTAACAAGACCATTCAAAGTGCTGTACATAAACTAAACAAAAAAAGAGGAAAGAAAAGCATGACAGAGACAGAGGGAAACATTACAGAGGCTAGCACATTGCATTGGAATAGTAGCAGCAGGTCAGCTACGGTATAAGACAAGTTGGACTACAATTTCAACATTAACATTTAAAGGCAACTCTAAACTTTATCCTTGATTTTAGGGAACTCAGGATTTCAGCACTTTTACGGTCCTCTGGGAAATTCTTCCAGATAAGTGAAGCAGAAAAACTAAATACTTCTTCTCTATGTTTGATACTAAGTACGGCGAGTAGGATGGAGCCAGAAGACCTTAGTGGTCTGGAGGGTTGATACACGGATAATAAGTCTGTGATTCAGAGAGCCAGTGTAAGGACTTTAGAATTGGGGTGATGTGCTCTACTTTCTTAGTCTTAGTGAGGACGCCGGCAGTAGCGCTCGGGATCAGCTGCAGTTTTCTCATTGACTTTTTTGGCAGACCTATAAAAACACTGTTGGAGTAAAAAATTATTACTTCAGTTTTGTTTTTATTCAGTTGAAGAAAATTTTGGCACTTCCATGCATTGATTTCCTTAAAGCCGGGTGTACACTGTATGAGTTTTTGACTTTTTCAGGCCGATTCTTCAGTCGTGCGAGAATTTTTTAGATCGGGCCGACCACCTCCCTATCAGGAATCGGACGGTCGGATGAAAATCAAACATGTTTGAAATTCAGTCAGCCCTCGTGAGTGATCGTGAGCACGTCCTGCTGTTGAAGCGGAGTTACGAGCGTCTACGAGCCGATTTCCCCCAACCTCGAGCACTGCGCACGCGCAAACAACAAAATCCTTCTTCGTCTTCTCAGACGAAAACCTAGTAGTGGAGAGATGCATGGCGGCGGTACGTGTGACATGGAGTCAAACTACAGAGGAGCAACTCGTGGAATTGCCAAGGCAGCACGTGTCGTTCTAGTGAGCCTCATAATAACAGTGAGCATCGACACTTCCGCCTTTTCGTCTTCTACTGTTGACATTTGGCTTCCGGGTGGTGGTTTTTGAACGTACAGTGTGAGCAGTCAGGTCGCATCAGCGCGTCGGGCCGTACAGTGTAAGAACAGATATTGTGAGCAGTGAACTTTTAAACCCTGCGGTTTGAGCTGTATCTGAGTACCACGACTGAAAATATCGTACAGTGTATGCCCGGCTTAATATACATTGCATTGACACCTTAATAAACAGTCTCCCCACAAAATGTGCAACAATTTAAGCTACACACTAAGATCACTTTCCCAATCATTTTTTCATAGCAACCACTAAAAAGTTACCAATAGTTAGTGAGTTGTAATTCTAACTTAGTATAAAATTTCTTTCTGTCTTTATTTTTTCTCAAATAACGTAGATTAATCCAACATTTCCCCTTTTACACACAGCCGAAAAATGTTTTAAGTTAATCAGCTGAACTCTTAGCCTAATACAATTTGAGGGGCTGACAATTGACATTGACCAATACCATTTCATAGTGACACTTGATTTAGCTATAGCTATTTTTTCAGCCCAAAGTGTTCAAAAAAAGCCCAGTTGTGCAGAAACCCACCCAATCTGGCAACACTGATTGTGTCGCTGACTTTGCAGTAATCCATCATAATGAGGATACATATAATGCTACAGTTTAGAGGAAAACTAAATTTTAACAGGAAGAAACCTCCAAAACCAGGCTCAGCGTGACCCATCTGCCATGATCCACTGTGGGTTTGAGAAGACAGAGCATACACACAAAAATAACACAGAAGCACTGATCGGGGATTACTTTCTATGGTAACTATAGGCTTCATCAAAAAGAAACATTTTAGGGCAAGCGGCTGGATAAGCTGGTGAAGAAGTTTGGGTCAGTGATGGGAGTGAGCCTAGTGCCTCTGGGGCCCGTGGTGGTGCAGCACATGATGAGCAAGCTGCTGGTCATCAGGAACAATGCCAGCCACCCGCTTCACCACATCCTTGCATAGCAGAGCAGCAGTCGCAGAGGGCAGTTGATCCCCAATGCGATTACGGACCGAGCGGCACAGGAGGTCCTTCCTTCCATCAGCCAGCAGACTGTATAACAACTTAGTGGATAGCAGAGGCTCCTGAGATGGTTGTTTATGTGTCCCCCTGACACCTTGCACGGGCATTGTGCAAGTCACTGAGGGTCCTCCATTATTGTTACTATTATTACCGTCAGTTCCATCATATGTTTAGTTATTTATCAGCCGATATATTTATTTATTACAGTTGGAGCTTTTATCAAACTTTAATATTTGGATTATTAACCCCAGCCATTGCTTATTGCTTAAACTTTTAATGCTTGGTTGTTATGTATTTATTAAATGTTAGGTTTTACACTAGTGAGCTTTTGACATACCTGAATTTCCCCCAGGGAATCTATTTGTCCGTCCGTCCGTCTATCTATCCTAGTCTTAAAAGCAAACTGGGTATCTGCCTTACAGACTAAAACTGGGGGTTGGTTCTTGGAGAGGATCCAGGTAACTAAAATATCTGCCTCCCATAATACTTTTATAAAATCTATGAACCACTACACCTGCAGACTGTGAGTGAAGTGCTCTGTTAGGAATGAGGACTGAAAACCATCCAAGCCTGGTCAATTGTAGGGAAATTGGCAACATCATTATTTACAGCCATCCATTTGATTCAATTATAAGAAAGAAAAGGATAAATATGCAGCCCCATGAGGCACAGATCTACATTTTGTCATAGGAGAGAGACCAGATGACTGATAAACTGTAGGTGCAAAACTGATGCGCCCAAACTGCAGCATGTTGAAACAGTTGAAAAGAGGACATTGTCATTGGTAAGAATCAATATAGACTTTAATATATAGGTTTTATATTGTCACGTCTTATTTTTTCAACATTTGGCATTTACTGATCTACAATGGGCAACATGTTGCCAGCAGATTTAACTTTTTTTAAAAGAAGCTACACTTCTCGCATACTTCTGTTTGCCTACTGTATTGCTCCACCTTTTTTCTGGCCCACTGCAACACAATGTGTTTGGCATTGACTACTGGCATGTGTCAGATTAATAAGACACTCTCTGGGTGTCCTGCATCCACCTGATCATCAAGGCATTCAGCAAACCTTTTAGTAGGTAAGAAAATCTAAAATTTACAGGTTACTAGAATAGAAGAAATATTCTAGCAACACTAATACCTCTATAGTCATCTGTGTTTCTTTCTTAATTCCAGATTCCTGTAATTTATTACAGCATACAAGTGTAACCAAGTATATTTGATTGTTTTCTGACGAGACTCGTCTGTCAGAATAGAAGTACTTTTTGAAAATAACCTTTAAGCAGGTATTAAACATGCTTTTCTTTAAGCCCACATTTCTCAATAATTTGTTATTGCTCAGATGTAATCTAATCTTATTTGCTGTGTGTTAATTATGTGTAAGCAGAACAATCAACAGAATTAACAGAAATAAAGGCTTGAAAGCACCAGTCTGTGTGCGATAGCTTCACTTAGACAACTGAATTACTGAAATAAATGAACTTTTCAGTAATAATCTTATTCATTCAAATGTACTTGTATATGCCCTTTTGCATTTCTTTCCTTAATATAAAGTCAAATATAAAAATATGCAAATATAATGCTGGAAGATATGTGTCAGTGATTTTATATATTATTTTAAAACAACAATGAACAGATTTTGTGTGGCAAAGAGGCCTTTTAATCTGGAGAAGTAGCAATTTGTACAAACATTTCAGTGTATAAACAGGAGTGGGACTGAGTTTCAGGAAGTAGGTGGACAGGTACAAAAAAGTCTGCAATCTTTAGATGCTTGGGATATTTTTTTCTTTTTACATAGCTTTTTTTTGGTAACCATTTGCATTGAAAATAAAAATGACTCATTGCTCCTTTCTCACATTGGCAGCAGCTTCAACTCTTTGTCACAGTGAACAACCAAGTGCAATTCCAGGGTACTTAGGGGTATGAAACAAGTGCTTTTCACTCAGGTGAACCAGTTTGGTGAGATGCTAGCTCATTGATAAGTCAGCAGGATCCTTGTTTCAACTGAGTTATTTTGAACAATTTTCTTCCTCACTGCAGGTATTTCTGTTCATTATGTTGACCTCGGGAAAAGGGAATGCATGTGTTACTGTATATCTACAGTATATCAAGTGCCCTTTAGTCTAATACCCCCAAATTAAATCTGGTGCAACCAGCTGCGTTCAGAGCAATTCACCTATTTAGAAAATAGAGTCCAGTATAATTCTTTGTTAGAAAACATTAGAGAACAAGCAGCATCAAGAAAACCAAGGAACACAGCAGATTGGCCAGGGATACAAATATGACAGAAAGCAGGATTAGTTTATTAAACTTTTTCACAAGCTTTAAGCATCTCAGAGCTCTGTTCAATCAATTATCAAGAATCAAGAAGCTTTATGTGTTACCATAATGAAATTTTTGGTGGGGCAGACACCGGCTAAGGATGCATGTTAGACACAGTTGGCTGGAAGAACTGGGTAATATAAAATGAAAGAGTCTGGGTGGTAAAATTCATTAAATGTTTATTTATAAGCTTTTAAACAAAAAAAGACAACATCCTACATGTTGTTAAACCAGATGAAACAAAAAATGGAATTAACAAGCTTAAATAAAACAGCTTCTCAGCAAAACCAACCCAACAACAAGAAAACACAAAACAGGGAGAAACACTAAACTCTATGACTGTTCAAATGCAGCCCCTCTGAATGTGGCTTTCAGAGTGTCTTTTAAAGGGCTTCTATGGCTTCTAGAAATGGTCCACACAGGAGCTCAGTATGTCAGAGGTGGACCCAGTATCCTTACAGCCAATCACAGGCATGTGCTGCCACATTAATTTCTGAATGATTAATTCCGAGTCCAGTCTGCACTACTGGGTGAACATCGACAGTCGTAACACAAGACAACAGTTTCATGTGAAAGCACCAACCTGCTTTAAATATGTGTCACATTCTATTTTTGTTAGGGTGAATGCAGACACTGCATGCTTTTAGTTCTGGGAAGAAGTCATGCATTACTTTAAAATGCTCCAACCTGACAGACAACTTTTTATGCATTCATCTATGCTGCACTAAAACACTCTTTATTTTAAGCACTTAATAAGCTTGTTGTTTATTCTCCTTCCTCACTGAAATAAATCAGAAAAAACTGCTGGAGACATTTAATATTTTGCAGCTTTGCTATATTATCTTTTATGTCTTTAACAGGTATAATGGAAAAAAATGAAGAACCTCCTGCAGATACTGCAGATATCCCAGCGCCACCATATCCTGGTCCCCCTTTAGACCATGTGGTCATCAATCAGCCTGTACCCGAGGCTCATCACAATGACCAGGCAGTATCTCAGCCTGTTGCTCAGCAATGTTCCCAGCCTGTTTCTCAGCTACAAACCCAGCCTGTTGCTCAGCAACATCCCCAACCTGGTAAGACATCAGATACCATCTTCAGTGTAATTTCTATTGCATGCTTTTTTTCTGTTAATACTGTCAGCAATCTTCACCTGCTAAAAGCTTCTTTTTTTACCTGTTTATGCATTCAATTAACTCTAATAGTTTTTTTATGCTTGATTTTGGGTAATTCAAAGTTAATTTTTTTGTGTCTAGCTCAACAGCCAGTTTTACAGTTTGTTACACAACAAAATCAAAATGCCCTGCCAGGTGAGTATCTTGTATTTTTTTTTCAAAACTGAAAATGAGTTTGAAGTTTAATATATATATATATATATTAGATTTCACTCTTTAACAAAGTGTGATTAACAGTGAATCAGATAGTGGTGATGCAACCGATGCCCACTGATGCTCCTGGAAGAATGCTATGTCCACACTGCCAGATCAGTGTTGTGACCTCAACCGAATACAAAATGGGCATACTCACCTGGACCATTGCTGGAGTGCTGTGTATTTTTGGGTGAGTAAAGCCTAAAACATGAAAATACTAGTTCAGACCAAATATGTCAATTGGTCAATGATTACCTGAGAAGTAGAGAAACTGCAAAGTTATATACTGAAGCTTTAAGTATTTTCACCAATGAATTACATATATCTCACTGTATTTAATCTTCCAAGACCAAGTAGAACAACAACTTGTTGAAAATCTTAAAGTTTAAAAAAGTTAATTGAAACTTCTGCTGGGTGTCTCGCTCTGCCCTAGCGAGGCCAGAGTAAGACACAGAATCCCCAGGAACAATCCTAAATCAGGTGGTGCATACAAGCACTAGTAAGCCAGCTAGTGAGGGCAGGGCGAGAACAGGTCCAAAGGGTCAGCAGGCTGAGCGACGAGAAAACACATGGAGGCAATGAGCGCTTGAGTGAGGCAGGTATACGTAAGCAGAGTGACAGGTGAGCTGAGCTGAGGAGCATGGAGTGGAGAATGATCAATCCAAACAGTCCAAAAAACAAAAACCCAAATGATGACACATATGTTTTGTACATTTCTTAAAATTACCCTACTCAGTTGTACATGTCTTTGATTGCTTGAACATGCTACTTTTAACAACTGTACAACTTTCTTTCTGTTGTGCAATTATACACTGTTTAAAGTTATTTAATGTTTCATAAATAACTCTCTGTCTGTTAAGTATTGTCTGGTGATGATCAGCTCTTAAGCTGATATCAAGACAACGGTTGAAAGGGATGAATTCGAGCACTAGCGATCTTTTAACAGCAAAACCTGCACACACATAGAATAAAGGAGTGACAACTTCTTTTCAAGTCCAAGAATTTAATAACAGAAATAAGATGAACATCCAGAGAACATCACCATGTAATGCTGTTTACCTGAATTAACAAAATATTTCGATTAATAAATCCTCTCTACTAGGCTAGTGAAACTTAACTAAACTACTAAGCAAAATGAAGATAAAAAGAAGCTAAGCTAAGGAACTATTTACATGCAAAAACAAACAAAGACAAACAAAAGTGGTTGATCATAATCAGATTAATTCAGTGAATCCCTGTTCACTACAGATCTGATTTCAAAAGCATGGAGTGGAGTTAAAACATCTGCCATGTATTTCAATCCATTCACAATGCAAAGCCCAAGTTAAACAAAATATTATTTGTTGAAATAATATTCTGAGGACTGTTTGTCCTGTAATATTATTTAAACCCTTACGACCGAGTTTGTTAATGCGATTCTCCATCCGGGCGCATGGGGTCGCTACAGCAACTCGGTGGCTAAGAGGTTACAACATAAAGTTCCCAAAATTGCCTTGATAACCGGCATTAATATACCATATTGATGCGGGAATAAGGCAGATAACACCATCGGAGGATGGCGGAGCAGAACAGTTACGCTTTATGCTTTAAAACGAACTCATTTTCAAATGTCCGAAACCGGATGTTAACAAGGCTAATAGCATGTTTGGCTAGCGCGACCTACCGGTTAGCCCTTTGTTCTAAACACCACGGTTTACAAACATTTCCCAATAAACCTTTTTCTTCACCCTCAGACCGCTGCCCAACCTGTTGATGCCTCATGTGTGAGTTCTGTCCACTTTGGCCGTTCCAGGAAGAAGCGTTGAAGGAGGAAATGGTTGGCTAGCGCTAGCGGGCTAGCGCTCGGTTCTTGGCAGGCTAGCGTTAGCCTTGCAGCCGCATGTGGCTAACGGCGTGGTCTGGATAGCTTGGAGGCCTGGTCCTTCGACCGGGATGCAGTCCAAGCAGGGGTTTTCCTCAGCATCCAGCCTTCAGCTCCATTGGTGTTCACTTCCCTGTACAGGCTGAGGAAAAATACACAGATCTGTTTCGCATGCAGGGATCTTTGCTCCTGCATCTGATTGTGGGTTAAGACAGCCACTTAGCTCTGTATTTGCCCAGACATGTTCGTCCGGATTCAGTCAGGTCCTCTGCTGAAGCAGGCAGCCGGGTCTAGCAGACCCTGGGTCAAGCGTGGCTGCTCCGGGAATCTCCCTCAGCTGCTGGCTGGTGTATCGGTGAGGCCTGACCAGGCCTCATGGTCCAGGCATTCTTTCAGGCCTGTGTATGGCTCCTGCAGGGCCTTCCGTCACATGGCTGCGAAGAAAGAAGACCCCCCTCCTTGGGAGCTGGTCATCTCTTGAGGAGCGTGTGGAGAAGTGGGAAGAAGTGGGAGAAGAGAGTGAGCAGAGGTGTGCTGTGGCTTTTGTCTGTAGGGAGGTGGTCACAGCTGACCTCCTGCTGGGAAAAAGGGCCGTCTACGCCTTGAGAGTCTCGTGTTACGGCCAGAGTGGAATTCCTTTGTTAAACTCTTCCACTGTTCAGAATCCAATCTGAGATCCATTATTTTGATGATCCTGGCGGTAATATCACAACATTTCTTATGTTGTAAATGTGGTATTGGTACACATGAATTTCCGTACTGCGGGATAATAAAGGACCATTCTATTCTAATCTATTCTTTTTTGTCTTTCGGCGTTTCCTTTTCAGGGCTTGCCACAGCAAGTCATCTGTCTCCATCCAACTCTATCTTCTGTATCCTCTTCTGACACAGCAGCTACCTTCATGTCCTCTTTAATTGAATCTATAAATCTCCTCTTTGGTCTTCCTCTAGGCCTCCTGTCTGGCAATTCCAGCATCAACATCCTTTTACTGATGAACTCACCATCACCAGTACAAACCATCTCAGTCTGGCCTCTCTGACTTTATCTCCAAAACATCTCACACGAGCTGTCCCTTATTCTATTCTATTCTATTCAATTCTATTCTATTCTATTCTATTCTATTCTGTCATTTAAAGTTCAGTCCCAAGGTCATCCCTTTGTAAATACGTTTCTATTCATATCAAAAAGCAGAGGGTAATAAACAAATACAAACACAAAAGTGTAAAGCTCTTATTAAAACTGCAGATACAGCATCAACTCTAGATTTGTCAAGCAAAATTAAACCTCTATAAACTCAAGCACTGATTGGAGTTTATGATCATATCTGGACTGATATTTGCTTTCCTTCTTACAACTTGAAAAACAAATCATGGTGAAAGAATGAGTTTGCTCACCCGCTTTAATCAGTAACACATTAATGTGCACACAATAAATTCTTTTTCTATCTATTTTAATCCTGTCCTCCACAACAGGTGCTGGCCTTGCTGTTTGATCCCTTTCTTTGTGCCGGCTTGCAAGGATGTGGAACATTCCTGCCCGTCATGCAACAATGTCTTGCACATCTACAAACGCCGCTGAAACACAATGTTGAATCCCGCTGATTCAGCAATGTCTGCTGAACCTCTTTAAAGGTGGACTGTAATACATTTATTAAGTTTTCCCAGATATCCTTTTACAAATCGTAAAAAAATTGATATTAACGTGGTTTTTGTATATTGAATGGTGTTTAATTTTTTAACAGATTTGAATTTATATAGTATAATCATTGAATTCATGATCAGAGGAATTTTTTTTTTCTTCAAGCAAAACTTTGCTTATTCCAACGTTATCAAATGGCCTCAATATTGATAACAAACACCTCTTTAAAAATAAAAATTAATTAATTAAAAAAATTAAAAGTTTATTTGTTGACCTTTGCAAATATCAACATACACGAAATGTAAAATTTTTGGAACATTTATCACATTAAACATTTGGAAAGATATTTAAACTTGAATTTCATGAAACATTAACAAATTATATTTTCATGTAAAATTAAACATGATAAAATCCTTTTAAAATCAGGCGGACTGACATCACATGGAGATTTACAGTTACTTGATGTTTACTTGCTCTAAAACCATGCCTGAATCATGACTGTTCAGTAAATCGAATACTAATCCTGGCTAAAATGTTTTTAAATTTGTTTTCCTATGTGTTAACTCTTTTGAGAGGTTTTAAAATTGTGAACAAATATAATCACTTTAAAAATAAAAAGTTATATGAAGTGTATATTCTATTCTTTCATTGGGCTGAGGGTGTGGTTCAGTTTGGAAAAGTAGATTTCTTCTACTACAAATAATTGTTTTGACGATTTTTCAAAAACGTAATAATTCTCACTATGTATAAAATAATAAAACAAGATGCTAAAATATTTTTTCATGAGCTGTAATGTTTGTTCAATTTTTCTTTATCCTCTCAGTTTACCTTGCACCATAGTATGTGGCCGGAGGTTGCTTTTACCTCAGCAGCAACTGCAGATGTGGTGTGGTGGCCCAGTGGTTAGAGCATTATGCTTGTGTTCAAGAGGTTCTGGGGTTCAACTCCCAAAGACTGCCACTCTGGCTCTCTGAGCAAGACCCTTAACCCCAGATCGTTCCCTGGGTGCTGAACAGTGGCAGCCCACTGCTCCCCAAGGGAAAAAAATTTGTTGGAATTTACATTGCAATGACAATAAAGATGATATTATTATTAAAGACAACATTGTATCATTTCTTGCTTCTGTATTTGCACGGGAGGGGAATCCCTGTGTCATTACGAGTGATAATCAAATAAATCAAGAATAGAATTTAAAATTCTACTTCTCACATATAAAACCCTTAATAATCAAGCTCCATCATATATCAGAGCTCTGATTACCCCATATGTTCCTAACAGAGCACTTCGCTTTCAGACTGCAGGTCTACTGCCGATCTGTTAAGCATACAGATCGGACAGAGCACTTTCATCTTGAGCAATGGGAAAAAGTGGAATGCACACAGACCATATCTATGCCCAGGAAGAGGAGAGGGATCCCAGATGTTTGGTGAGGAAGTAGGAGACACCAGCACACCTGACATTTTATCCAGAGAGACTGGGCAGAGAGCAAGATGTTCACCTGTGTGGACTAAAGATTATGTAATGTGTTGAGACCAGTCTAGGAGCGCAAAGTTTAATAAGTGTGTTACTGTTAATGGGGAAGGAATTTTAAGTTGGTTGGTTATGCTGAGTTATATTCATAAGTTATTCCTTTGCTTGCATGGAGTTTGGGAAATTTTGAAAAACACATTCTTTGGCAGTCTGTTTTAATATGGTACCTTTAAGTTACCCTGAGTCGTAATAGTGGTTAATCATACAAGTGGGAGAAGTGGATGGGAAGAGAGAGATGGGCATTAAGTAAGATAACATAAATAATTACTGTTCATAATAGGGCTGTGCTACTAGAAAAGAGAAAAAGGTGTTCTACTACTGTAACTAAGAAGATGTGAGTTGGAAGAAATTAAATATTCATACACTACTGCTGTGCTATTACGTAGAATGTTTTATATGGAAAAAAGAACAGTTGTTCAAACCACATAGACAACTGTTATATCGGCGAGTGCTCTATGAGTTGGGGGGGGGGGGGGGTGTTTACTGACATAACCAGTGAGTATACTAAGTCATTACACTTCTTCACCAGCAGAGGGCAGTGTATGACATGAGATGAGAGGAAGAGAAGAAGAGAAAAAAGGAGGGACAGGTATGTACATGCTGCTGCTGTGCATTAAAGCTATTCAACTATACTATCTGTTTCTTCTTGATTCACCAACACCACAAAGCCGATAAAAATAATTTCACTGCGGTTAAAATATTTTTATTAACGTTCTCCTCACCTCCGTATTGACTGATACAGAATCTTATATAAAGGTGTAAATATTAACTCTGTGACTGAAAACAACCTGAAGAGCGGTTTGCCTCGGGAACCTGCAGCGACACTCTCCAACACACAGTTTCAAAGCAGACAGAGTTCAGACAGGATTTGCTTATTTTATTATTAGATGTGTGATCCAGATATTTATCCCAGTGGATTACTCCTTAAAATATCCATAACAATTTTGCATGTACAGATATAGAAACATTAATTTTTTTCCTGTTATTTATGTTTCATTTATAATGATGTATGATAATTTACCATTTCTAACAGATATCTTTAAAGTGTCAACTGGGGGTGGGGGACGGAGGAGACGGGGGGATGGAGGGACAGTGGTGGGGGAACAGGGGCTAAAGCAACACCGAGGACGCATGTCCCTCTTCTAGGCCTTTCTAGGCCGGTGGAATCACTAAAACGGGCAAAAATAATCTGTAGCTGCAATTTAAGATGAAAACAGGTTAAGTTTAAACACAAAGTTTACAGTTTTAAAACCACAGAAACTGTCATTTAAAGCATTCAGAGGTTTCTTCACAACTTCAGCTAGCATATTGTGCAATAAAACAAAAATCACAATTTTCTCATAAATTGGTGTTTCTCTGTTTTCTCCATTTGTGCTCAGCTGATTTGTTCCTGCTTTTCTCCTGGCGTGTCACAGAGCTCTGAACACACTCCGAGGGAGGTGGGGGACATTGAGTCTGAGTGGCCCATGTTCCACGCCTCTATTGTTGAGGCGGCTAGTCAGAGCTGTGGCCGCAAGGTTGTCGGTGCATGTCGCGGCGCAAACCCTCGAACACGCTGGTGGACACCAGCGGTGAGGGAAGCTGTCAAGCTGAAGAAGGAGTCCTATCGGGCTTTATTGGCCTGTGGGACTCCGGAAGCAGCTGATGTGTACCGGCAGTCAAAGAGGCAGGCGGCTCGGCTGGTCGCTGAGGCAAAAACTCGGGCGTGGGAAGAATTCGGAGAGGCCATGGAGAAAGACTTCCGTACTGCTTCGAAGCGATTCTGGTCCACTATCCAGCGTCCCAGGAGGGGGAAGCAGTGCAGTACCAACGTTTATAGTACGGGTGGTGTGCTGCTGACCTTGACTTGGGACGTCGTGTGTCAGGGGGCGGAATACTTCGTAGACCTCCTTAATCCCACCAACACATCTTCCATTGAGGAAGCAGAGCCTGGGGACTCTGGGTCGGGTTCTCCCATCTCTGGTGCTGAGGTCACCGAGGTGGTTAAAAAGATTCTCGGTGGCAAGGCCCCGGGGGTGGATAAGATTCGCCCTGAGTACCTTAAGGCTCTGGATGTTGTGAGGCTGTGTTGGTTAACACGACTCTGCAACATTGCGTGGACATCGGAGGAAGTTCCCCTGGGTTGGCAGACTGGGGTTGTGGTCCCTCTATTTAAAAAGGGGGACCGGAGGGTGTGTTCCAACTACAGAGGAATCACTCTCTTAAGCCTCCCTGGTAAGGTCTATTCCGGGGTTCTGGAAAGGAGGGTTTGTCGGATAGTCGAATCTCGGATTCAGGAAGCGCAGTGTGGTTTTCGTCCTGGCCGCGGAACACTGGATCAGCTCTACACCCTCAGCAGGATCCTGGAGGGTGCATGGGAATTTGCCCAACCAGTCTACATGTGCTTTGTGGATCTGGAGAAGGCATTCGAGGTGTCCTGTGGGGGGTACTCCGGGAGTATGGTGTACCGGGCCCTTTAATAAGGGCTGTTAGGTCTCTGTATGCCCGGTGTAAAAGCCTGGTCCGCTCTTACACCAGTCCAATTTTAGCCTCCCTTCATTGGCTTCCTGTTAAATCAAGAATAGAATTTAAAATTCTTCTAATCTATAAAGCCCTTAATAATCAAGCTCCATCATATATCAGAGCCCGTATGTTTCTAACAGAGCACTTCGCTCTCAGACTGCAGGTCTGCTGGTGGTTCCTAGAGTCTCAAAAAGTAGAATGGGAGACAGATCCTTTAGCTATCAGGCTCCTCTCCTGTGGAACCAACTCCCAGTTTTGGTCCGTGAGGCAGACACCCTGTCTACTTTTAAGACTAATCTTAAAACTTTCCTTTTTGACAAAGCTTATAGTTAGAGTGGCTTAGGTTACCCTGAACTACCTCTATAGTTATGCTGCTATAGGCTTAGGCTACTGGAGGACATCAGGGTCTATTTTTCTCACTCTACTGAGTTCTACTGTTCTCCAATTTTGCATTTTTTGTCATCAGTTCAGCTTTTAACTTTTTGTTCTCTCTTTTTTTCTTCATAGTAGGTACACCTGGTCTGGCGTTCTGTTAGCTGTGACATCATCCTGGGAAAACAGAACACCCGCTATTACCATCTATTATAGAACAGATTACTGGATCAATGTGTGCTTCTGTGCTTTATTGTCTCTCTTGTTGTGTCTCTGCTCTGTCTTCTCTAACCCCCAGTCGGTCGAGGCCAAATGCCTTGTTCTGCTGGAGGTTTTTCCTTCCCGTTAATGGGGAGTTTTTCTTTCAACTGTCACTTCATGCTTGCTCAGTATGAGGGATTGCTGCAAAGCCATGGACAATGCAGACAAACTCTCCCTGTGGCGCTACACTCCTTCAGGAGGAGTGAATGCTGCTTGTCGGGACTTTGATGCAATCAACTGGGTTCCTTACATAGGACATTTTTTGACCAATCTGTATAATCTGACCCGATCTGTACAATCTGATTGAATTTGACTTTGTAAAGTGCCTTGAGATGACACGTTTAATGAATCGGTGCTATATGAATAAAATTGAATTGAATTTTCCCATGCTCTATTTTGTTTCTACATTTTATTCCTACTTAATTTTTATTCTGTTTTATTTTCCTATATTTTAATCATGTAAAGCACTTTGCATTGTCTCTTTACTGAAATGTGCTGTACAAATAAATTTGCCTTGCCTTGCCTAATTTTGGCAATATTCCGCAGGTGAAAAAAGGAAACTCTGGAAACCTGTTTAATATGAGATTTAAATGACATATCTTGGTCAAAAATAACACCAAGATTTTTTACTTTATTACCAGAGGCCAAGTTAATGCCATCCAGATTAAGTGGTTGATTAAGAAGTTTATTTTTGAGGACTCTGGTCCAAAGATTACTACTTCTGTCTTGTCAGAATTTAAATGCAGGAAATTTTAAGTCATCCAGCTTTTAATGCCATCAAGACATGCCTGTAGTCGAAGTAATTGATCGGATTCATCAGGATTTATGGATAAATATAGCTGAGTGTCATCAGCATAACAGTGGAAAGTAATCTCATGCTGTCTGATAATTTTGCCAATCGGACGCATATATATAGTAAAGAGAATGCCCAAGAACTGAACCCTGTGGTACTCCACAAGTGACCCTAGAGTTTGAAGAAAATGTATTATTAACATGAACAAACTGGAATCTGTCAGACTGATAAGATTTAAACCAGCCTAATGATTTCCCCTTAATCCGTACAGTATATTCAAGTCTTTGTAGGAGAATATTTGTGATCAACTGTATCAAATGCAGCACTGAGATGTAACAGGACAAATATCAGTGCTATGATGAGCTCTGAAGCCTGACTAAAACTCTTCAAATAGGTCATTACTTTGTAAAGGTTCACATAGTTCATTAGCAACTACTTTCTCAAGAATTTTAGATAGGAAAAGAAGATTAGATATAGGTCTGTAATTTATTAAGTAATCTTGATCAAGAGAAGGTTTCTTAAGTAAAGGCTTAGTAACAGCTACTTTAAAAGCCTGTGGTACATATCCATTTACTAAGGATAGATTAATCATGTCTAAAATAGGGGCATTGAGCAAAGGGAATACCTCCTTAAATTACTTGGTTGGGATTGGGTCTAACATACAAGTAGAAGGTTTAGATCAAGCTAAAATTTTAGATAGCTCAGAAAGCTCTACTGCTGCTAAACAGTTCAGACAACGATCAGGTTCTAAAGATTCCTCCAACACTGCCTCACTTACTGAGGACGAGGAAATCATGTTTGGGAGGGTGCCAATTATTTTATTTTTAATGGAATAAATTTTATTTATGAAGAATCCCATAAAGTCATTACTGCTAAGAGCTAAGGGAATGGATGGGTCAATTGAGCTGTGACTCTGGGTAAGTTTGGCAACTGTGCTGAAGAGAAGTCTAGGATTATTTTTATTCTCCTCAATTAATGATGAAAAATATGCTGCTCTAGCTCTGCGAAGGGTCTTTTTATACAACAATAGACTGTTTTTCCAGATTAGGTAGGATTCCTCTTGGTGTGTAGAGTGCCATTTTCTGTCCAATTTTCTAACATTGTGCTTCAAAGAACGCAGCTCTAAATTAAACCAGGGAGTCAGCTTCCTGTAAATAATCACCTCCTTTTTCAAGGGAGCTACATTGTCTAATGCAGAACGCAATGAGGAAGTCACACTGTTAACAAAAGCATCTATTTGTGAATGGGAAGAAACAACATTGCTGCCATCTGCAGGGCATTTTTGCAATAATGAGGATATTAAAAGGGGGACAGACTCTTTAAAGTTTAAATAATTATCCGATAAAGATCTACTATAATGGAACCCTCTTTTGGGGGTGGAGAACTCAGTTAAATTAAACTAAAAGGTTATTAAAAAAATGTCAGATAGGACAGGGTTGTGAGGAAATACTGTTAATTCTTCACAATCAATGCCATATGTCAGTACAAGGTCTAAAGTATGAAGGCAAGAGTGTGTCGGTTTATGCACATTTTGAGCAAAACCAATTGAATTTAGGATAGTTTTAAAGGCTATACTAAGGTTATCACATTCAGTGTCAACATGAATGTTGAAATCCCCCACTATAATTAGCTTGTCAGTGTTTAACACCAAATCAGATAAGAAGTCTGACAACTGATCCAAAAACTGAGAGTAAGGGCCTGGTGGAAAATTACAAAACAACAAATAGAAGAGGTTTTATTGCTTTCCAGTTTGGATGAGGGAAACTGAGGTTTAGATGTTCAAAAGAATTGTGGTTATTAATTGGATTGGGTCTATTAATACTAAATAGCACACCTGCCATACCCCACCTCAAAAATGGCCACTTTGATTTCTTTGTATCTATAGAAATTGAACATAGAAACAAAGAGTGATTGTGTTGAGTGGTAATAGCCTGGACGCAGACATAAAACATTTTTCTGTCAAAGTTTGCTTTGATTTGAGGACAAAGGTTTAAACAAAATAGAAAATGTGTCTCTAAGTTAAAAGGTTGTGTTATACTTAAACCATGGTAAATGAGTTAATTTTTTGATTATAGTTATATATATTTATGAATTCTAAAGATTAATGATCATAAAAATGACCACAGAATTAAATAAAACCATTTGTTAACCAATTAACTGGCAATGGGTCACCAGTCACACATCGGAACATATTTTTGACTTCAAAGCCATGTAGTCCCTACCATAGAGTTTCATTTTAAAAACAGTTTCCAGATGATCATCTAGGCCCACCTCCTTTGATTGACACCTCTCTTGATCAACTGTGTTGATCCACAGTGTCTCCAGAGTTATTGTTGTTATTCACTATAGATCATTTCTCAACGTTACTCGGACAAGTCATTTTAGACGCTTACTGTGACATGTGGAGATTTTAGCTAGTGAAATCATGGTCACGTGGATGTATCACTTGTGGGACAAGACATTTAAAACTCCATAGCAACAGCAGGCGTAAAGCTAATCTGGTTGATGCGCTCTTGGTGCATCCTTGTGTGTAAATGTCAGCTTTTGGTGTTAGACGTACATTTTCACCAGGAAATACATGTAAAGTTTCTGGGAAGACCCAAATAGAAACAGAAGAAGCGGTGGAGTTTGTCATAGGAGTGACAATGTTTTTTCTGATTACTTATCAGAAAAGTTTTGGAGAACCCCTAGACATACCTATAGAAAAACAGGTCTAGAATAGTAATTTTGTTATTATATTAAATTCAAATTTGCTAATTTTTATCAACTTGCAGCTGCATGTCCAAGAAAGAAACAAAAAAACAAGAGCAAAAAAATTTACAATTTGTGTGTGTTCCAACTTCAGTAACTAAAACCTGGTTACCAGAATACCACACTGGACTTCTTACTTTAAAAATTTAAATGTTACCTTTACAGAGACACCACACTTTTGCCTCTCCTCCAAAGGGGAGAGGAGAGCAGCATCTAATTTAATTTGGGGATATATTTTTGCCGTTTTTGGAATTTTGGGTGTGCCAGTTAAGGGGTATCTGAAAACCGTATTATACAGTATTTATATTTTGACTGGTCCTGATCCCCATTTGGGCCCGTTATAAAATATGAATTAAATTACTTTCCTATTAAATAATACTGAGCCTCTTTACTACCTTAGGTTTGTTAAATAAGACTTTTGTGGCTCTATAAGACTGTAGGGTACCTTTTATATTCTAGTCATAGCCTACAGTTGCTGTTACATCTTGCCAAGTTTGTGAAAAATGGCTTCTGCTTGAGTTTAAATGTGAAGAAATTAAGTATATCTTATGAAACATCAACTTCTGGCACAACTACAGAGTATGCACGTTATTTATAATGTGCCCTTATTTTCCACGGTGGGGTATATTGAGATGAATGATGTAAAATTGATTTTTCCAGTGCATCAGGATTGGGTAAGTTGGTTTTTCCATGACATTACTATCAATTCTAAATCCTGATGCTAAATCCACAGTAAATGAGTGCCTGCAAGAGCTTAAACAATTATTTGATGAATCAATCAGAAAATATGTCTGACTACCCTCCTGGTGGAGCCACTTCAAGCATTCGACAAGCCAGCCTGAGTGAATCTTTATCAGTACAGACAGTATAACACAGCATGAGAATGACCTGCTTTATTATTGTCAGTGCTGCATTATTTGACTAGCGTGGTTAGTCCCTGTGTGTGGTGTGTGTGGTATATATGGCATCACCAGCTTGTGACACTTATATTTTGTGGCATGTCCAAAAACAACCTCCAGCAGCCTCCCTTAGCTGAAGATCAAATTGGGACTTAGAGCAAATGTATAAAGGTGGCACCAAAAACGGAAACAAGTCCCTTTGCTCCTTAACTTCAACAGTATGTTTAAAAGTTTAAGCTAAAACAGAAAATCAGCCAACTGTCAGTTTAAGTCTGGTTTATAATAATAATGATGATAGTAACGCAAGCTTAATCTTAGTAGAAAGTGCTACTCAAAGGTGCCATGCCATCACTGTATAAACCATTTCATGCAGTTATTGCTGCATATGGAAATTCTCCAAAGAATATCATTTAAAAAATGTCATCTCGTTGTCAAACCAAATGTCCCTCCTCAGTAAAAGGGTTGATTATGTTAATGATATGCAGCTTTACCTTGCTATCTTCACATTGATTGGCTACAACCATATTTGGAGAACCAGTTAAACCCGCAAGCACCAATTCCATTGGTATAATGCTATATGAGGCCACATAGAGTCCTCCACTCCAGCCACATGAGGTCCATTATATGCATTGGTATAATGGACCTCATGTGGCTGGAGTGTGTCAGCAGTTCCTGCAAGACGAAGGGATTGATTGTATGGACCTGTTCCCCAGACCTGAATCCAATTAAGCACATCTGGGACATCATATCTGGCTCCATCCACCAACGCCACATTGCACCATAGACTGTCCAGGAGTTGATGAACACGTTAGTCCAGGTCTGGGAGGAGATCCCTCAGGAGACCATCCACCACCTCATCAGTAGCATTCCCAGGCATTGTAGGGAGGTCATACAGGCACGTGGAAGACACACACACTACTGAGCCTCATTTTGACTTGTTTTAAGGACATTACATCAAAGTTGGATCTGCCTGTAGTGTGTTTTTCCACTTTCGTGAGTGTGGCTCCAAATCCAGACCGCCATGAGTTAATAAATTTGATTGATTTCTGTCTGTCAGAAATCTGCACTGTTGTTTGGTTTCTCCGATGTAGGAGTCTGAGGAGTCCTTGCTGCATCGGACCACATACACAACGGCTCTAAGCTGTGGTTTGCGTTTTCTGTCTTTGGGATGAACCAGATTTTGTCTGATGGTGTTATTAGGTTTGAAATTTACCTGTATGCTGTAATTTGAGATAATTCTCCAGAGTTTCTCAGAAAAACTACACATATATGGAATGCTAGTGCTTTTGCTTCTGTCTGTGTTCTCCTCTGTGTTAGACCCAGTGTTGTTTTATATGTTAATTTTGTAGGCTGATTTGAAAAACACCCAGTTTGGATAACCACATACTTGAAGTTATTTCCTGACGTGCTTGTGTTGTTTGTGTTTCGCCTCTGTAAAAGAGGCAATGTTTCCATCCGATAACTCAGAGATCTGATAACAGAGAGTTTGTGTTTCAGTGGCGAAAGTAATCAAAATGCAGATCTTGATCTCTGTGGGTATGTTTCCAGTAAACTTCAGTGTTAAAACTCCCTTCTTCCTCAATGTGCCCAGCCCAGCTGAAGCGAGCAAGAGGAACATAGAGGTGAGTGGTAGAGAAAGATCTGAGCGGGAGTTGAAATTTGAAGTAGATCAGAAAGATAGAGAGGGGCAATATTGTGAATGAAAGGAGAACTGGATTTTGAACTTGACAGGGAGTCAGTGAGGGCAACATGTTGTTGTTGGCATCTTCTCTGGTAAACTATATGTTGCTGTCCACTGAGTTGATGTAGTTAGTCAATGCCTCAATTTTTATGGTTTGGATTTTGACCTAGGATGACCTTGGTGTTATCCCAGGATGACGAAACATGCGGGAAGCATGGCAGAACTCTAAAACCTTGCTAATGAGGTGGTCAGGAACGTACAGGCGGTTCTTGGGGCAGGTGTCTTCTGAGAGCCCCTCTGACCTCCCTTTCCAAATCGATCATCGTGATCGCGCACCTTGCAGAGTCCGGGAGCACAAACTCCTCTGCACCACTGGTACTCTCCTCGTCCGCCTCATACATCCTGGAGAGAGCGTTGGGTTTAACATTCTTGGTCCCGGGTCTGTAAGAGAGTGAGAAGTTGAATCGCCCGAAGAAAAGTGCCCACCTTGCCTGTCTGGAATTCAGTCTCTTAACGGACTTGAAATATTACAAGTTCTTATGATCCATCCATTCAAGAAACGGAAGTTTCAGCCAATGCCCCCACTCCTCCAAGGCTAACCTGACAGCAAACAGTTCACGGTCCCCCACATGGTAATTCTTCTCTGCACTGGACAGACTTCTTGATTGACTCTGCCATCCAATGCCTCCTGACTGAAAATGGCTCCGACCCCTTATATAGTTCCTTATAAACCTCCGATAGAGGTTAGCAAATCCTAGGAATCTCTGAAGCTGCTTGCGATCCTTAGGAGTGGACCACTCAGTAACTGCACTAACCTTGGCTGGGTCCATAACAATATGATCAGGTGAAATCACAAACCCCAGGAACAACATCGTAGAAACGTGAAACTCGCATTTCTCTGCCTTAACGAAAAGTTGATTCTGTAACATGTTTCCTGTGGGTCTCCAAATCCTTAGAGTAGATGATAATATCGTCAAGGTAGACAAACACACACTGACCAACCAAATCTCTCAGCACCTCGTTAACTAAATGTTTGAAAACGTCAGGGGCGTTAGTGAGACCTAAGGCATAACTAAGTACTCATAGTGACCAGTGGGGGTGTTGAAGGCTGTCTTCCACTCATCCCCCTCTCTGATCCGTACTAGATGGTAAGCATTACGTAACTCCAACTTAGTGAATATTTTAGCCCCTCAAATCAGGAAAGCAGAGTTTATCAAAGGAATAGGATAGTGATTCTTTACTGTAATCTCATTCAGACCTCGGTAATCTATACAGGGCCTGAGAGAACTGTCCTTCTTACCCACAAAAAAAAATCCCGCCCCGCAGGAGACGAAGAAGGACGGATAATAGACTTAGAGTTAGACTTTCTTTATTGTCATTTTGTATGCACAGAGTGCATACAGAACGAAATTTCGTTTCCATACCTGCCCGTAGGGAATCAGAAATGTACCTCTGCATTGCCTGAGATTCGGGAACAAATAATGAATAATATCTACCCTTAGGGGGTGTAGAACCAGGCAGTAAATCAATACCACAGTCATAAGGGCGGTGTGGAGGTAGAGCTGTGGCCCTACACTTGTTAAATACCTCCTTAAGATCATGATACTCAGACGGGACCCTTGAAAAGTCTGGGTAAACCTCCTCCACCTCATTACCCGGAACCTGCAGAGGCTGAGAAGACCGTAAACTTGATTTAGAACAGGAAGAAGCCCAACCCAATACCTCGATCTTCTGCCAATCAATCTGAGGGTTGTGCTTTCTTAACCAGGAAAGTCCTAACACAACAGGTACCTGTGGTGAATCAATGACAAGAAAAGATAATCTTTCTGTGTGATTACCTCCACCAGGAGTTCTACCTGCTCCATGATGAAGTAGGAGTGATTCAGTTGATGACCGTCTAAGGCAATGACCTTACAGGAAGCTGGTGATGGACAAAGTCTGACTTCCATGTGCCTAGCAAATCCCTCGTCCATAAACTCAGTGTCTGCCCCAGAGTCGACAAATGCAGACAGATGATGGGACTTGGTGGAGGGTGACCGGCAATAATAGGTCAGGGGAGACAGAGTGCTTTGTAAGACTCAGTAGAGTTCTCCCCACCTCTACTGAGTCTGCCCTTTTAATGGGCATGATCTTGCCTGGTGGCCCTCCCCACCACAGTACAGCCACAGATTAAACTGATGTCGCCTTGACCGCTCCTCCTGGGTCAGGCGAGTCCTGCCCAGCTGCATAGGTTCCGGCTCCATCCTCCGAGCTGGCGGAGAAGCTGCAGTTGGTATCTGTGTCATTGGTCGAGGATTGAAAAGTGTCATCGCTCTTCGCTCCCTGCGCCGTTCTGTGAGCTGAAGGTCGAGTCTTGTGGCCAGGTCCTCAAGCTGTTTCAGTGAGTGTGGAAAATCTCGGGTTGACACCTCATCCTTAATTTTCTCGCTGAGTCCCTGGATGAAAACGTCCATTTGGGCGTCCTCGTTCCAACGACTCTCTGCCGCCAGCAGGTGAAAGTCAATAATGTACTCAGCTACAGAATTATCTCCTTGTCTTAAGGCCAACAGTCCCCGAGTAGCCTCTCAACAGGGAAGAACAAGACTGAACACCTGCACTAACTCCCATGAGAAAGCTTGATAAGAGTAGCATATGCTGGAGCTGTTCTGCCACTCTGAAGTTCCCCAGAGCTTGGCTTTACCTGCTAACAGGGAAATAACATACAAAACCTTAGCGCGTTCAGAAGGGTAAGCTGAAGGCTGTAGATCAAAATGAATCTCACACTGTGTGAGGAAAGCCCTGCACTGATCCGGATCACCTCTAAATAACTCAGGCGGTGATAAGCGCAGCTCCTGATTGGCCGAGGCAGCGGCAAATGACGCAGTGTCAGGAGCTGACATAGGCGGAAGTAACGGAGCGGCCGTGCTGCTTGCTCACGTAAGTGGGACAATATCTCCCGAACTCCACTTTCAAGTTGTGAAATAGACTGCTCTACTCCAGCACGCCACTGACTGTCTGAAGATGGATCCATGTTTACGGCCGGATTATTCTGTAATGAAAGGATTTTACGGATCCAGTTTTTGATTCAGACAAACAGTTTATTTAATGTCTGCGTCAGCGCTTCGGGAAGGACCTCTTCTCTGCACACGGTCCGGGGAGAGTCACAAGCCGAGAACCCAGCCTGCTGGCTGTCGGGTGCGTGCAGCTGCTGCTGCTGTGGAAGTTCTCGTGAAGAACTCTATCAGAGGCCGGTGGTCAGAAAACAGGGAGAGGATCAGAGCTGTGGAGCTGATCGTAGGCAGGATGAGCAGAATGATGAGCCAGATGCCGAAGTCGATCACGAGGTCCGAGGTCAGAGCTGGGAGATCAGACGTCCAATGAAGCGCCAGAGGAAAATCCAGAACTAGGTCGAGGCACGGAGTGGATCGCTCGCCTTCCCTCACCAGACAAGCTGGGAGCTCAGAGACTGCATGCAGGATCTCGGACCGGCCTACACCGACCATGTTTCGGCAAGCCCCAGAGCCGTTAGCCCGCTGCTGAAATAACCAATGTTTTCCTGCACCACTGCTTTCCCTTGGATGCCTAAAGTGAACCGAACTCACACGAGGCACCGACAGGTTTGGCAGAGAAAAAAACAGGGAAAGTTAAATGATTTAATTATAAGGTTTACGTAATGCATTTACATGGTGTTTTAAAACACATGGAGCTGACCGACATAGCTCCCGTTAGCATTTTGAGACCATGTCATTGCTGATATAATTTGAGTTAGGGGTGGGCGATATATTCAGTATACTCGATGTATCTCAAGTTTTCCTCCGCGCGATAGTTAAAATGACTTTATCGCGACCATCGAGTGTTCATTTTCATGGCAAGATTGAGCCGCTGTATTTAATTCACTGTGAGTTTAGTTTTTCCCACATGCTGTGAACGCATCACTCGCTCCTCCTCCAAACAAGAAAGCACTCTGGCGCACACACACAACAACGAACCCGTGCGCTTACTTACGTTGACGAGACAGCGAGAGTTATGGCGACAGCGGGCGTTTCAGGCAGTGGTTTGGATTTCACAAGAAGGAGGTCGAACAAAATGCGGTAATTTGCAAAACATGCCGTAACACCATTGCCACAAAAGGTAGCAGTAGCACAAATTTGTTCCATCTAAAACGTCATCCAGTGCAAAATGAAGAGTCTTGTAAACTCCACGTGTCGACCCCCCCCCCCCACACACCGAAGGAAACTTTAATTAAACCAGTCGTAAAACTATTGAAACTGCCGTCTTCTTTTGCTAAATCCCATATGATAGAAAAAAAAACGTTTGTTTAAAATTTCGCAGCACCTAAAGAGCAATGGAAATATTTTTGAGAAGCTCTGAATATGTAGCTGCGACTGGTCAGTTGTTTTTATAGTCACAATACAAGCTTTTGTTTTTGGGATTGTCACATTTTTATTATACAAATTTTTATGTCTTAAGCACAAAAGAGCACCTTTTATTCAGGTTTATTTTGTGTCAGATTTTTCCTTGGTGTTCCTTTTGGCCGCTGGGATGTTCTGTTTTTAAGGTCCAGTGTTGACCATGAAAGAGCTCTAATGTGACAATATTGTAAATTATGAAAAGCTTCTATGTGCAACTGTGGTTAAAAAATGGCTAAAATATAACATTTTAAATTCATTTTTATTTTGCAATAAATTTTTCAAAAAAAAAAAATTAACTCGTTAATATGAGATATACCAATGCAACTTTAGGCACTATGTAGCTAAAAACATTTGTTATTCAAGGTTATTTGAACATATTGTGATATATATCGTGTATCGTGATATAGCCCAAAAATATCGTGATATTAGATTTTCTTCATATCGCCCACCCCTAATTCGAGTGTGTTTTTATGGTTAGAACAAACGTTATCTCCACAAGAGTTTTATACACGGATGGGACATTGATGTTTGTGTTACCTGGTCCACTCATCACGACGAAGATAAAGCCGAAGCTTTTTAAAATTAGCGCCGAATATCCGCTAGCCTAAATGCTTTTAGCTTCCAGTAACTTCCGGCTTCCCAGATGTGACTATGATTCGTTTCAAACATAAGGTGTGTTTCGCTTCCAAGTCTGCCGTTTGCCTGTTGTGTTGCTCCTCCTTTTCTCTAAAACGCTGCAACAGAATATGTTACCCAGTGTCAGATCAGCAAGTCGCCCTGGTTGTACTGGTTGTTCAAGGCATTCAGTAAATCCTTCACCAGGAAAGAAAATCTAACACTTACAGTTTATTAGAAAGGTTAAGATAAACATTCTTGCTTCACTAATTCCTCAAAAATTTTGTGTTTCTTAATTAATTCCAGATTGCTGTAATTCCAATATTTATTACAACATACAGGTTAAACTAAGTAAATTGGAATATGCAATCCGGTGCGACTTCTTTGTCAGAATAAAAGTACCCTTTTCGAAAAAGAAAACAACCTTTAAGCAGGTATTAAACATACTGTTCTTAAAAATATTAATTTGTTATATGAATTTTGTTATGCTCTGGTGTATTATTCTAATCCTATTTTCCTGCAACCGCCACTGAGCAGGTCCTTTGGTGAGCAGAAAAATATTCATAATTAACACATTAACTTCTTAATAATATTCAAATTCATTGAGATGCACCTTTATTAGACTTTTGTAATTCATTTGTTGTATGAATTTTGTTATGCTCTGGTGTACTATTGTAATCTTTTTTTGGCCCCCGAACAGGTCCTTTGGTCAGCAGAAGAATATTCATAATTAACAGAAATAAAGGCTTGAAAGCATCAGTCTGTGTATAATAGTTTCTCACAGTGAACTGAGTTACAGAAGTAAATGAACTTATTGATAATATTCAAATTCACCTTCATTTGCACTTTTGTATGTCTTTCATCAACCCTTTGAAGCCTGATACAGGTAATTGTCAAGAATCTTTACATTAAAAAAAGAAAATCTTTAAAAGAACACAAAATAAAACATCAGGCTTTCAACTTTTATTTGTATCGTGGTTGAGACGTTAGACTAGGGATTCCCAAAGTGTGGTGCGCGAGCTGTCACTAGGGGGCGCGTGAGATGAAAACTGTAATGGCGGTCTCACAGTTTTTTCCCCCACACCATAAAGACGTGTAAATAAACATTTCCTTTGTAAAAATTAAAATCAAAAACTGCAAATTTAATAAATAAATAAATTAAATGTATTCACACCGAAAATCTTTTTTAAAAAGTCTTCTTCTACGCTTCATTTTAAGATTGCATTGTGCTTGATATGCGCACCTAACTTGTGCCCTCTACTTCATTCATTCTGACAAATATGCTCAATTGGCTTAAACCAGGGAATCGGAGGCAACAGACGAGAAAATTGCAACGGATCTGGGAGAAGACAAATGTCTCTATCTCTCTCCTCGCTTCACATCATTTACGTCAGTAGAGGGAAAATTGAATTCGGGCGGAAAGTTTTATTTACAAGATTAAATTGAGTGACATGGTCTCTCTGTCGATCGTGCAGCGCCTACAAACAGTGCTGCTCATGGTGCCGTGACTCTGAACCGCTACCAGCACTGATGCGCATGACACACCCACACCGCTGCAGCCTCCGCTGCTGCTGGGGGGGATATTAGTGGTAGACAGGTGTCCAGGATGACGGCCCCGGCGAGACAGGTGGTCCGGCGGGCGTCCAGGATGACGGCCCCGGCGAGACAGGTGGTCCGGCGGGCGTCCAGGATGACGGCCCCGGCGAGACAGGTGGTCCGGCGGGCGTCCAGGATGACGGCCCCGGCGAGACAGGTGGTCCGGCGGGCGTCCAGGATGACGGCCCCGGCGAGACAGGTGGTCCGGCGGGCGTCCAGGATGACGGCCCCGGCGAGACAGGTGGTCCGGCGGGCGTCCAGGATGACAGCCCCGGCGTGACAGGTGGTCCGGCGGGCGTCCCGGAGGACGGCCCCGGCGTGACAGGTGGTCCGGCGGACATCCCGGAGGACGACCCAGGCGAGACAGGATCTCCGGCGGTCGTCCCGGAGGACGGCCCAGGCGAGACAGGCAGACAGGAGACCGGCGGCGGAGCAGGACTTCAGCCGACCGGCGGCGGAGCAGGACCCTCGGAGGCTGTCGGCGGAACAGGACCCTCGGAGGCCGTCGCCTGGAAGGGGAGAAATCAGAACCTGGCGCCGGACTAAAGGCTAAGGACGGTCTCTTTGCTGAAAAACGGTCAGATGAGAAAAAAAGTTTAATTTTCTACATAGGATATTTTCTATGTAATTCATATTCTCCAATCAAAGCACACGATCAAGCAAACAGACTTCCCCAAATACTCCCAGTAGCAGTAATACCATAAGAATGGATTTGTGACAGAGCGCTGCGCCAAGAACAGAGGTGTGGGTGGAGGGAGATTTGGCAACAAGGATGAGAGTCAGTTCCTCTAATTCAGAGGCCATTGTTCAGAACTGCACAAATGTGGACTGTTCCTTCCAAGTTAGGTGTTAATCTCTGCCCAAACAGGAGGAGTTCAAGTAAATAGGTGTTTTCTTTATTATTGACGGCAGGATGGAGTAGGACATAGATGGATTGAAGCTTCATTGAATATGTTTGTCTGTCTGTCTTCTCCATTCTGGCCTGACAAAACAGGATCCTTCTACTCTATTATGTCATGCTCAACTCATAACAGTTGTTATTTACATTCATTTAAATAATACAGACTCAACTAAAGGCTAGTTTGAAGTTTAGTCCTAAGCTCTTTTCACAACAAAAAATCTACAGCACCAATTTTACCAGAAGTCGCAGAAAAACAATTTTCCCCATAGTTTTCTACTGCCCCCGTGAGGCATTTATACGGCATTGCATATAAATAGTGAACAGCAGAGGGTTGTAAACAAATTCAGGCACAAAAGTTTAAAGCCCGTATTAAAACGCTGATACAGCATCAACTCTACATGTATCATACATAATTAAAACATCTTAAAACTCAAGCATTAATTAGAGTTCATGATCATAATATTTGGACTAAAGTTTCGCTTTCCTTCTTACAACTTGAAAAACAACTCATGGTGAATCAAAGATAGCTTACCAGCTTTAACAAGTAACACATCAATGCATAGACTAAATAGGGTAGTTCACGCGTGACGTCACGCGTGAACTACAATAAATGTATCTGTCAAATGTAAAATTGAATGTATAATTTTGCTGTTTTATAATTCAGACAGAGTATCTTCAATAAAAAATTAGGGTGGGGTTTATCTCTGTGCATTTCTATATATTCTAAAGAAAATACAGGATAAATCTAGACAACAGACATATTTTGACTATATTTGGTTTAATAGGCACATATTTGCCGTCTGTCTCTGTTGCTGTTAGTTCAAATGGAAAAAAGTCCCAATTCGACATTCACCAGATCCTGTGATGCTTTAAACATTAACAAACAGCATCTAGTGTGTGTCGTGGTTAGAACATTTAGCAGGAAATGCTGATTTTCTCTTTAGACAGACGAAACGTGTCCTGACGCTCAAGTCAAGCATCAAAAAATAGGAGCATGCATATTGCGTAGGACCAATGACGTCAGACCAGGGAAGGTTTGTTTGTAGGAATCCCTACCAAAGTTCAAATCAAACCTACGCCCTTGCATCTTTGTTTCACAATCAGACCATGATGGGACCCCAGATGAGCTCAGTAGATGCAGTCGTGGATTCAGAATGCCTGTCTGAAAAGTTATCTGAACTGTTTCTCTTAATCTGAGTTTTAAAAAAAACAAAGTTCAGTATGCAAATTCATAAAGGATATCTGTAGGGATTTACTAACTTATTAGCAATTTGCTTGACAGAAGACATGGACTGGTCATGAGACCGCTATAATATATGGCAGGCTTATGTCTTACATGAGAGTGCATATCTAATAGTGTGTATATATATATATATATATATATATATATATATATATATATATATATATATATATATATATATATATATACACAAACTGCTAGATTTGTCTCTGTTGTAAGCAAAAGGGACAATTACTATTAAATGTAGTAATAGCAACCCTTGTGCTCTAACCCTAGTTTTGTGTCTTTAGGGAAATGAGTCCTCACTTTTATCAATATAGTTAGTCTAACTATTGCCATCATGCAGGTTTTACAAATGCACAAGGTTTTATCGAGTGAAAACATTTCAATCTGTTCGTCACTGCTTTTGGACGGGCCTATATTGTAGCTTGTTTGACGAGCTTTAGATCAAAAGTGTGTCAACTCTATGAATCTTACATCTGGACTAAACATGGAAAGCCTGTTGTTCATGCCAGGAATCACAGTCAACACTGGGGGCTGAGCACCCCTAAAGGTCAGATCCTAGAATCGCCCCTGATCACCACCAACAGGATAAGAAGCTGGTTCAGTAGTAAAGCAGGTTAAATTAACCTTGTGGTATACGTAGAGCATCTAATAGAGCTGGGAGTCCTGATTTTCTGAACTAAATGATACCTGCAGCCGCAGGTGTATCTATTAGCAAGTTTACCACTTCCTGTAGGTTAACTATCACTTTATCACTTAACCATGTTCTTAGTATACACCCCCTTTGCCTGCACTTGGTTGTGTACAATTTTAAAGTGCATAGCACTGACCTTACTGGAAGGAAAACTGAAAGCTTAGAAAAAGGTTGTATTTTCTGTCTAAACTTGGTCTAAATTTCTCCTGCACTTGGTTGTTTATATTATTTTAAGGGAATTTGACTTTCAACGTTTACCAAAATCAAAAAAATGTAATTCAAACTGCATTTGCTTTGATTTACTTTTTTTTTTAATTTTCGTACTTAAGTACAAGACATTTCAGATACTTTAAGATTTTTACTCAAGTAACATTTCAGTCAGTGACTTGGACTTTTACCAAAGTCATATTTTGGAGAGGTACTTATACTTTTACTTGACTCCGAGATTTCAGTACTTTATACAACACTGGCTTGGACTAAGCTGTTAGGGAGAACTGCTCTGTCACAAACTATAGAATCTTTCTAGATTCATTGTTGCTCAATTCTTTTTACCCACATTTGCTTTTCTACAGTTGGCGCTGTTTGTCTAATTAACAACACTTCTAGAATAATGATTTGCTCTGTTTATTGCTCTAGGCCAGGGGTCACGAATTAAAAATCAGCGGGGTCCGAATAAAGAAAATCAACAACCAGTAAAGGTCCGGACACATTTGTAATTACAATCCGTTACTTCAAACAGTATTTAACACTGAAATAAAATGTTTATGCATCCACAAAAAATAACATAAAAATAGAACGTTTTTCTATTTTAAAATCCAAAGTGCTTTTTGAAATAGAGAACCACAATCTTTCACAGTTTGGTATATAGACAATTTCCTGACTTTCACATCTTTTATAAAACACCTGAACTTTTTTTTAATTTCTTTTTTATGGCTTAATGAGACAAGTGAGCTTTAGGCTGCCCTGCAAGGGTTTTAAACCTTAGTTTGATTGGCAACAAAGCCATCCTCAAGCACATATCAAGGTGCTCCCTGTCACATTCAATATAAACCAATTTTATGATCATACAAGGCCAAACACAGCCTTGGAAATGCAGGACACATCACCAACACTATCATGACATAATACATTTTAATTTGACACAGATTGCCTGTTATTGTTCACCAATTAATAATTACAGTTTATAAAAAGGCATGATTTAACTTTTTTGAAGTTTAATAAAATGGTTATATTTTAGCCCAGTCACTGGAGACCTGTCCAGGATGAACCCTGTGTCCGCGCTCCACTTTAACTTCATAAAAAAACTCTCTGAGAATCGCCTTTCTCTGGCCTCACCCAGGTAGAACCCGTTCTCCAGTCCATGTTGTAGCTGCAGTTTATTTGTTTTATCTTTTTGTAGTTTTCTTAACAATCTGTAAGCATCAAAATCCTTGTCATTTCATTTAGTATCCTGGAGCGCAGCTGCTCATCAGGTGAACACTGCTGCATACCGACAGCAGATACAGCTCTGCCTTCTTTGCTTCAGAACAGCGCAACTTTTTCCGAATCGAACCCAGTCAAATGCGGCACATTGTTTCACAGTCCGACTCTTGTTCTTCAAGGGTCATGCTAAATTAGCCTGAGCTAGCGCGTTACTCTTCTTTGTGTTTAAATAAAACATAATAGCGAATCACGAAGAGATTCCTGGTTGGTCGCCGCGTTTACCAGCAAGGGAATAAACGCTGACAGACGACATGGCCACAGGTGGAAATAATTCATTAATTAACTGCCGGAGCAGATTGACGCTTACCGAGGGAAGTTGTTGTCAGCTGCTGAACTTTCTGACCTGCTGGTTCGCATTAATAGATAGAAACCTTTGACCACCGCTACTTTCATTCATACCATCTGTGGCCAGTTTAAAATGCTCTCCCAAAGGTTAAAATGATGAACACAGATAAACCTCAGACTGGCAATGTCCGCTTTGGAAAGACCCGCCCTGCTCTCATTCTGATTGGCTAATGTCTCGCCTCTGCCAGGTTTGATTGGTTGAGAGCAGCTTCAGTGCAAAACCTTGAATAAAAAGTCTAGACGGGACTTTTTGCGCTCAATTTCCAAATGACGGAAATCCGTCGCAGCGACGGAGAACTTTAACCCCTGAGTTAGACACTGTCGTCGGACAACATGCAGTAATATATAAATGTTTCAAATGACGTTGGGTCCGGATTAGGTAGCAGCTAGGTCCGGATCCGGACCGTGGTCCGCTAATCCGTGACCTCTGCTCTAGGCAAATATCAGAAAGACCAAATTGTAGTACATCTACTACATGGGGGTCTAAGAATGTGGTTGAATGAAACCAGACCACTTCAGCTGAACTTTCTACAGCCATGGTAGTTGCTCAAATTGCCTGCAGACACGGGGGTAGGGCTGCTGCTACAGGTTTGAGCTTATCAGCACGAGGCTGTAACAACACAGAAGTCGTAAAACTAGCTTTAAAGTCGACTGTTTGGATGAATAGCTTTTGATAGTTTGGTAGAGCTAAGACAGTTGCTGAGATAACATGGCCTGTAACAGACTCATTTCTGCACCCACTACGTTTTATCTTTGCTAACTTTGTTTCCCATTTTAGCCAAAATGATGTAGCAGCTTTTTTAAATGCAATTAGAAGGCCACCTATGTACATTAATACTTTATTTCCATGCTTTGGATTAAAGCTCTTTAAGCATGTTAAAATAGCCTGGATGAAAATTGTAGAACGGTCTACAAATCCCTGCGGCAGGCGTGTGTACGTATAACCAAAACTGGGAATCTAGACATGGTCTAATTATTCCTGCATCCAATGAAATTTTAATAACTGCCATTATACCCTCCTGTTCTTCATATTTTAACCCATACTGTTTTATCCGTGGCCTGTACTTTAATTTAGGAACTATTTTAACTGGTTCTATTGTTGTCAATAATTCTACATCAGTTGGTCCTGTAGACCACAAAGCATCTGGAAGACCTTTTAAATCATTTTCCTTGTGTTAGGAAAATGTGAATGTAATCATTTTATTTCTATCAAGTTACAGCCATTTGGTTTGTTTAAGAATTTGCTTTCAGGAAGGTTTTGTTGTATTTACCCTTAGGCAGGAATAACAAATGGTTCCTTCTTTGCTTTTAACCTCCTGACCGTTTTTAACCCCCATGCTGTAAATTCCTGAAACCTCCTGACCCAACCCTCCTGACCCCCTCTTTGATGTGTGATAATAAAGGCAGAAGGACAGAGATGCCTCGGCACAGACGATCCTAAACTTTTCAGGGAATGTAGTTCTCCGTTTGGGTTCATCTGTCCTTTTCTATAGAAAATGTCTAAAACTTGTGTTGTGTGGTTTTCATTCTAGGATAAAAGGGGTTATCTTTAATAACCCTATCACCTTGGATTCTGATAGCAAAGAATGTTGGATTATTTTGTCTCATGCCAAATCTTGGACACGAGGTTCTGCATCGAACAGAACTTTGTAAGGCTGTTTCCATAGTTCTGTACTAGGGCTATAAAGCCAGCCTGTTTTGTGTGGACACAGCTGAAAATCAGACGCTCTTTCTGTAGCTTTTAAACGTGGGCCTGTATCTCTCCACTCTGCTTCATTGGTCTTAAACAATGACAAAAAAGGTTCCCATGGTAAGCCATACAATTTTTTCATCTGTGTAGAAAGCATAACAGTAACTGCTGTGAATGATCTCCCATCTGTGTACATATTTTGTGTAGCCACAATTGTAGTTTCCTGTTTCAGGAACTGTTTTTCAAACTTTTCATCTGAAGTTAAGCACACATTCATAGTGGTTTGTAGATCAGCTAACCAAGTTTCATCCTCTGGATTTGACAATGTGCTTCTAGCATTATGCATAACTTTGTTTTTCACTTTTATTTGGAGTAGAGACGGTAAGCATAGTGCATAAAACACAGGAGGATTTTGTTACAACGCCATTACATGTTCTACACGGACAGCTTTCATTCCATCCTGTGTTGGAAAAACTGCAATGCCTAATTTTTCCATTAAATCCCGTTCTAGCAGATTAATGGGGCAAGTTGGTGACATTACTACCGGAGCATACAACCTTTTTTCCTGTTTGAGGGTCTTTTATTTCTAATGCTTTTAACATCCATTCTTGGGATGTTTGACCATTTACTGATTTTACAAAAATGGACATTTTAGAAGTTCTTAGTCCTAGGTTATCTTTTATACATGTTTTACAGGCTCCTGAATCGCATAAAAGAGTAACTGGCTGTCCATTAATTGTAAGCACTATGTATTGTTTTTCTTTTAATGCATTTAAAAGCTCCCATGCTCCATACACATCTACTGTTTTAATCGCTCTGGATACCCATTTGCTCTAGGCCCCTAGTCACAACTCACATGAAGAACCACCCCTTGCGGCCTCTTCCTTGTCCCCGCAGATGAGGTGCCTGTGTCTGATTGGGACATTCCCTGGACCAATGGTTGGGTGACCCGCAATTCCAGCACCCCCCATCTGTTTTTACTGATTTGGGCTGAAAGCCCCCTCGGTCGCTAGGACCGCCCCTGCCTACTCGGAAACCTCCTCGACGCCCTCGAGGGGTCCGGTGGCTTGGAAAGCAAATATTTCTTCTGGGTCACACGTAGGATCTGCCCAGAAAATTTGTGTCCCCCCTCCAGACGCACCACTTCCCTTTTTAACGTTTTTTTCGGCGTGACGCGCATATTCCATACCTGTGGTTACATTAGATGTTGCCAGTGTAACTAAGTGTTTTTTTTAACCCACGCGGAGATATGTGGCTGGAAACCTCCCATTAACATATTTTTTATTGTTTAATGGATCCCAAATTTCCAATTATCCGCCCTCCTGCGAAAAACTGCTCCCTACAGTTGTCCACTTCTGTCTCTGTTCGTTCACTTACGCTTGATGTTCAAATATTCCGCCTTGTGGGGTTCTGCCTGTATAATTCGCCCTTATTTTTTCCCCAATGTTTTATCCCACTGACGACTGTAAGGCTTGTCCAAACTCATGTCCATTTAAACCATATGAGTTATAAATTCCCTCCTTGGATCCATAATTCTGGATCTTCCTGCGGAGAAATTATACCTTCTTCAGTCTTTCTAGCTTCCTCTAACGACCACGGACGGAAAACTGGGATTGTTTAAGGCTGCTGAGCTCCTATATTAGGATTTGCGACCTGCACCATAGGATACAATCCTTTGGACGGTCTGTAGATAACGAATGATCTGATTTACTCAGTCCATCCAGGTCTGCATACAGATCTGAAATATCCCTGGGGGGGTTTAAGGGATTATACGGTGGTGGTCTGCCTTCTTCAGTTGCTACCATAGTTTGCGTGACTGAATTATTGTTCTGACGGGTTCTTTAAAGCCTAATATTGTAAGACCAAACAGGAGCTGAAGGACGGCTGACCAATGGACCAGCGCTGCAGTCGCTGTCCCATTGGCAACCCCACCCCCTCCTGCTGGTTGCCACTCTGGGATTCCTCTTTCTTTCTTGTCCTGAACCCATCCTAATTACTTTTGCGTTGTGTTTATCTACCTTCCAGGACCTTAATCCTTTTCTTTTTTTTTCTTTTAAGCTACCATTCAGGAGTTTTTTTTTTTTTTTAGCTACCTTTAATTAATTCTACGACGGACTCAAAACCGGTCGTATTGCTTCGAGGGACTCAAATCTCTCTATTTAACTTTTTGGGGATTTTTTTTTAATCACCCGTTACAAGGGACTAAAACCGCTTGCACACCTGTTCGGGGAACTTTTAATCACCCGAAACCCTGAACGACGGACTTTAACCGGTCGTTTAAAACTTACTTGCTTTGGTGTGTTTTTCTCCCGGTCGGATCCCGTCAATCCCTCGTTGGCGAAAGGAGTCAACCTATGACGCTGGCCCAGCGAGGAAGTTACCTCCCGGGACTTTAGACAGGTTCTTGACTCAGACCACCGGTGGATTTCAGCGTGTCCGCTCCTCCCGTCAACGAGCCGATATTTTGGGATCCGCGTCACGGCACCAGGCTGATAGGGTTATTAAAGATAACCCCTTTTATCCTAGAATGAAAACCACACAACACAAGTTTTAGACATTTCTATAGAAAAGGACAGAGGATACCCAAACGGAGAACTGTACTCCCTGAAAGTTTAGGATCGTCTGCTCCGAGTCATCTCTGTCCTTCTGCCTTTATTATCACACATCAAAGAGGGGGTCAGGAGGGTTGGGTCAGGAGGTTACAACATGAGGGTTGAAAAAGGGTCAGGAGGCTTCAGGAATTTACAACATGGGGGTGGAAAACAAACATGGGAGCAAGTTTTGTTGCAGCCTTATCAGGGAGAACCATTTGTTCTCCCTGTCTCACGTTAAATACAACAGAACCTTCCTGAAAGCAAACTCTTAAAACAAACCAAATACCTGTAACTTGATAGAAATAAAATGATTACATTCACATTTTTCTAACAGGTACTTATACTTTTACTTGACTTCAAGATTTCAGTACTTTATACAACACTGCATTTAGTGATTAATATCCATAAATGAAAAGCCCTTATTAACACAAGAACACAGAATAATCTGAACTGTAATTTCAAGTTTGCCTTATTTTTCTCATCTGTCCTTCTCACTTCTCCAGTGGTTGTAGACTTTGTCCAGGTTGATTGCTTCTTGTGTTGACTTTATGCACATCAGCTGGTCCAAATGTTCTACTTCAAGACGATTTCTGGATGCTGTTTTGATGCGATTCATCCAACTAAAGCCTCTTTCACAATCTGCACTGGATGCTTGAAAAGTAGCACAAATATCCAGAAGCTTTGAGATTTCTGTTAGCTCCTCACATCTAAGTGTTGCAGCCTGATAAAGATTGGGTTTACCAGCCTGCTACTACATGTCTTATTGCAAACCCATCTTGCCCCGATTCTAGATTTGGCTATAAATGAAGAAACATTGATCAAGAGGTAGAACAGTGTAATAAGCATATTTAATCCATAAAAATTAAATATGGAGACAGAGTTATATTACCAATCAAGATCTTTCACCGCGCGGTCCAGAAGTCTGTCTAAATTAAGCTCTGAACAAAGACTCTTTTTATCAACTTTAAAACTCCTCCTGCATGGCTCAGAGGGAGGATGACTGACCCCCTCTCCTTCTGACCACCCCCTCGGGGCAATAAAACTCCATGTTTATCTTACACTGGAGCAGGGAGGGACAGACACCACTCTGCTTTCCTCAGTAACCCCAACTAAGATATATTTTTTAATTCTTAACAAGCCACCATATCTGAGAATGTGCTGATTGACCCTTGTTTAAGTTTTTGCTTCACTATGTACTTGAACTCAGCATATTCACTTTTCATGGTCTCTAAGGAGCATGAGAGAGGAAGAATGCCCTCATATTTCTTTGCCAGTGTAGCAATGCCTGCTGATCCATACTCAAAACTGATGTCTGAGCTTAGTGTTTCAATGTCAAATGCAGACCACTCCCTTAATTCACCTTCAGGGAAACGAGCATCCAAGTGATCGCAGAGCTTATGAATGAAAAGAATAATCTCAATGGTGTTTATTTCATCAGCTGATGAGGTCCTCATCAGCTCTTTGACACGGTCACTCCACTGAACATTCTCATCATTTAAGTATTGAGAATGCAACTTCTCAATCTTTGCTCTTGCAAAGCAGTGTCCTTCCATCACAGTTAGATTAAGTCTTTGGAAGGAAACACAGAGTTGTGCCAGCTTCCTCCAAAACATCTCCCAGAGCTGTTAGAGTAACTCGCTCAGCTTTTTGTAGCAGTAATTTGCCACCGGATCCCTGTTGTCATTGCTTTCTCTTCTGCAGTATTCCTCAAGCACAGTGTAGTTCCTCAGAACAGCATTCAAAGCTTGGTGCTGTGACAGCCATCGCACTTCACTCAGAGGCCTGAATGACAGTGTATCTTCATCGAGAATGTTTGCTAGTTCCTCCATTTTGCCCCTCTTCACAGTGGACCGAGAGAAAGTGGAATATACAGTTCTAAGAAGAGTTTCCACATCTCGCATCAAAGGCACATCTTTCCAGGCATCATCAATGCCCAGGTCCTCTCTATGGGCCACACAATGTTGTTCGGTTATGTGTGGTATATGTCTTTTTAATAATGCTGCAACTCCATTGTGCTTTCCCAGCATTACTGAAGCACCATCAGATGTCAGCATCACCATCTTCTGCAAGTCCATTCCATGGTTGGAGTAGAACTGGGTTATAGCCTGCACAATATCAGCAGCAGTACATGCAGTTAGCTGGATGATGCCACCAAACACAGTTTTATAGTTGACATCATTTTCCTCCCTGTATTTAATATTCAAGACTAGCATTTTTTGCACCGTTATGTCTGTGCTCTCATCTACTATCAGAGTATGCCAGGGTGCATTTTTAACACTGTGCATAGTTTTATTCTGCACTCATCTCATTGATCGAGTTCACAAATTCAAAGGAATAATTTTTGCTTCGCCAGCTTTCTGGTACACTCACATACTTTGCCATGTGATCACGTATTTGCTTTACCGATAGCATTGATTCATTTATTTTGATGGCAAGTAGAATGTCATCAATAAGAAGTTTAACTTGCTCAGGGTCAGATTTCTTTTTTTGTGACAGCTCATTCCTTTTTTCTCTATCTTTTGAGCTCTCCTGCAATAATGTGCTGATCTCCATTCCCATCTTGAATCTTTGTATAATTCCAACAGCATTCAAATGAGTTTTATGCTGAATGTGACGTTTAAGGTAGTCCAACTTCCACTCAGTCCACACTTTTCCCTCTGAAAACTCGCTTGCTACTTTAGCTTTGCAGCATACTTTGCAGCGCAGTCCTTTCTCACTTGAAAAAGAAAAAATCTCACCCAGTTTCACCTCTCGTTCTTCTATTTGTACATGCTCCAACAGCCATTCCATTTTAAATGTACCGCATTTCTTTTTAGCTTTACCTTGATTAGCGGATGCTCCACAGCCGGGTCGTTTTGCCATAATAAGAGTGCGGTTACCAGGATTTACTTCCTTAATTTCGTCTTTAGCATACGGTTCGCAAAAAAGCGGCACATACGCCTAAAGTTCTGCCCATAACAGTGATTGGCTGCACAAGTATAGGCATGAACCGCAACGTATCATTGGCTGACAGAGACGCACACCGCAATATGCCTAGAGTCGTCTTCTCCACCCGTCAATCAACGGTGCGCTCCGATCAGCACCTGGCTCTTACAAAGCGGGAGCGCGGAACACCATCTCAGCAGAATTGCTAAATGGTAAAAAATAATGTGGTTCATTATTATTTTGTTTACAGTTCATATTGGATTTTATTTACTGCGCAGCATAGATTTTCTGTGCGCGCTGAAGCCAGATGCCGTGCGCGATTGCGCACGCGCGCAGCTTAGAGGGAACACTGTTTCTAAGCTTAGCCTTATGAACAATATAAGCTTTAGCCTTATGAACAGTATAAGCTCTAACAACAGGGCTGTCCTGCTGATCTCAAACATATCAAACTTGATTAATATCAATGGCCCGCCTACTTCCAAGTTTGATCCGGGAAAGTATACAAAGACCTGGTTGAAGAGCCATCGTACTGCCTCTTCTGTGCATTCTAGACAGTGCAGTGGGAAAACTCCTGCAGAAAGAAAGTCTGTCTGGAATATACTTTAGTATGAGCAAAGGTTACTGGGTTGAGAGAGTATACTACTGTTGATGTGTTGTAAATGCATATATATTTTTTCAAATGTTATTGTTATGTTACATATTGTATTACATATTGTTTTGTTGAATAATTTAAATGATAATGTTGAATGAAACAGTGTCACGAGTTTACCAATTTTTTATCAGTTTATCTGATTGGTTTTAATGTGTTTGATTCCGTTAATTTAGGCTGAAATATGAACAAGGATGTCAAATTCATATCTGAAGTGTTTTATTTAAATAAATATTAAAAAAAATAATTGCAACACCATGTTTTCCTTATCTGTATTTTACTTTCAAGTAGGCTGCCTGTGTGATCAGTAATACCTACAAACTGCTCCTGATTAAGTCATGTTAATTTTATAATAGTGACACACTCCGCCCCACCGTAACTGTTGCTGATCAGCTAATCAGCTTATAAGAGTCCATCCATGTGGACGGACTCAGCAATAGCTCACTCAAATGTATAGTTGTTACTAGTTTGTGGGCCAGTATTGGTTTAGTAATTTCATAATACGTCTTCCCTGAGTTCAAGTAGCAGAAATTATGTGACAATAAGGAAACACTACTGATGGATTTTTGGGTAAACTAAATAGAGCAGTCTTTCCTGTGATTGTGTCTAAAACAGGGCAATTTTCTGGGCTGCGTTTAAAAGGACAAAAACTGTGAGTATACCCACTTCTTCAGAGACCACTACACCACTGAACGAGTCAGACTTGATTGGAGGCGACAGGTGGCAGTGATCAGGCGTGGAGTAGAGACTGGAGGCAACTGGTCTGGATGAGAGGTGGAAAAGTTCTAGAAACTGTCCCAGGGCAAAAGTGCATCATGACAGTATTCCAGCATTGTATATTAAAAACAAAGACATAAAGTTACTTATAACATGTAAACATACCTCGGTGGCTGATCCATGCTTAGAATAAGAAATGAGGACCTAACAAATAATCTTTAGCATCCTTTGACTTCTTTTAATTCAAAGTAGTCCTTCTGGCTCTGACTTGTCATGCTCACGCTTCACAATTGCCATGCACCTCGCAGAGGTGTGCCAGCAGAACCAACATGACCTAATAAAGTTCCCACCTGAGATCTTCAAATTAAATGTCCCAAATGACACATACAAATATGCATAATGCAAAGGAAAATACAGTAACTAAAATTATAGCAGTAAAAGGTGTGTTATGGTGGTCCAGGTTAGGGACAAATACAGATCCTGTCCAGCAGCATTGGCTCTGAGCAACATTCGTTTTGCAGAGTTAATGGCTGATTCTGTTTTGCCGTTGCTCTGTGGGTAGGCTGCTGATGATGTTGCCTGTTGAAATCCCCACCGTTTACTGAAGTTTTTGAGTTGTTGTGATATATATTGTGGGACATTATCTGAGATCACCAAGTAGTATTGTTTTTTTTAGGATCTTGGCTGGATGGAGTGGCAGACCTGCAGCAAGTAGCACATCCGCTTGTCATTCCCAACCATCTTCTGTAGTGTTAAAAGAAGCAGCAGGACAACCATTCTATGCCAGATGATTCATCTGGGTTATAATGTCTTAATACTGGAGCATTTGACATTGTCTTTTTCAGACTAAGAAATCCCTCCATGTGTTCTGCCATCCAGGTCCATTCGCTGTCTTTGTGTGTCATATCTCTCAACACTTTGCACTGATCTGACAGATGAGGGCAGTATTTGGTTAGGTAATTTACCATCCCCATCAGTCTTTGTACTGCTTTTACATCTGTTGTTGCCGACATCTGGTCAACGGCACGCATTTTCATTTTCTGAACATGGCTTGAGTCCATTTGCAATCAGACAATGACCGGTGTATGTAGTCTCCTTCTGTTTCAGTTTGAATTTGTCTACATTCAGTTTTATATTATTTTCTCTGCATGTATCTGAAAGCTGTTTCACTTCTGTGTCATGATATCGCTCTGCTTCCTCTTGTGTCTTCCCTTGTCCTGTTGTCAAAATGTCCTCTGCAATAATGTACATTCCAGGAAAATTGTCCAATGTTTTTTGTTAGTTTTCAAAACACTATTTCAAGCAAAATCCACTCCTGACATCACAGAATGTAAACAACTTAGCTTTTGACAAACCCGGTAGAATGTCTCAAAAGTTGACAACGGAAAGTGACTGCGCTTTAGTGCGTTGTTCAAGGGTTTGTGATCAATAAATACTCTGTCATAACTATGGTGTGTGATTGTTTGCGTGGCTGAGCAAATTATTCCTGATTCTGAGGATCTTGGCTGGATGGTGTGGCAGACCTGCAACAGGTAACACAACTGCATGCCATTCCCAACCGTCTTCTGCAGTGCTAAAAGGAGCAGCAGGAAAACAATTTTACGCCTGATGATTCCACAAAGTTGGTAGAGTCAAGCCTCTGAGAACTTCCCACGATCATTCTGAATTAGTATCTAGTTTGCTATTTCTTTCAAAATCCTTTTTATATCTGTTGTTGTTCACCCTCAGGTGTGTGACCAAGATGCTTATCTGCATTCTCTCCAAGTCTTTATTGTTGACAATAGATCCTGTATACAAACCTGAAAGCTCACCTGCAGCCTCTCTAGGCAACACATTTTCTAAATAAATGTCTTTGAGCTGGTACCTCTGAGTCCTTCTGGTGATTTCTGCATGTGAGTCAGGAAGATCCTGCACAAAATGTCACCCTTTGGTTGCCATTCTATTTTTGTACAACCACTATGGCACTAATCCAGTCTGGACTACATTCCACCTGTGTCATCCTTTTTGACAAACATTATAGTTAGAGTGGCTTATGTTATCCTGAGCTATCTCTATAGTTATGCTGCTATAGGCTTAGGCTTCTGGAGGACATAAGTGTCTTTTTTTCTCACTCTACTGAATTCTCCTACTGTTCTCCAATTTGCATTGCTTGTTGTCATTTCAGCTTTCAACTTTTAGTTCTCTGTCATTTTTTCTTCGTAGCAGGTGCACCTGGTCTGGCGTTTGGTTAGCTGTGGCATCATCCAGTTTAGGCAACTCGACCTCCGGTCTCCTCTCACTCATCTCTGGGAGGGAAACCCCAGTTTTCCCACAAGCATTTAGGGGTTCATCGGGGTTGAAAGTGGATATAAAGCGTTTAGTACGTTTCTGGTGAATAACTAAAAGTACCAGAAAAGAAAATGTATTATATTTTGGACTATGTTTTCGGCCATTTACTCACTGGCTCATTTTGGCTGAACTGAGCTGAAAAATTAAGTCAGTTTTAGGATAACCACATTGCTCTAGAGCAGGGGTTTTCAAATTCATTGAATGTGAGCCTCCCCTTGGAATAGAGAAAGATAACCATGCCCCCCCCAATAACAAACCTACCGCACACAGGTCCCTGTAGTAAATGCATCTTTATTTTGTGTTCCTGGAATGCTGTGTTTCAAAAACAACTGATAGCCCAACACATGTTTTTTATTGCATTTCTTTTAACAAAGTACATTCATAAAAAAGGCCTATTCATAAAATATCCATCCAAATATTTCGATTTTACATGCTACTTTTACTGATACATCACAAACAGAGGGCCTACTTTTAAAATTGAGCTGTCAGAATAAATTCATAAACGATTGTTTTCAACAGCAGACAAACGGAACTAAACAGACGCCAATGTCAAACTGAACTCACGTCAACAGGAGACGTCAACTGAAATAATAATAATAAAAAAGATAACCTGAATTTAACAGACGTCAACACGTTCCATATTTACTTTTTAGGCTAATTATACACAATTTAAACCTATTGCTATTTTAACAACCAAGCATTTTATTCGATCTTATCTCTTATCTGATGTATTTCTGATGTTTGGTACTTTGTTTTACCTTTTGTTATAGTGCTCTTTTAATAATGATGACAATGATGATGATTATGATCAGAATAAACTTTTGCATCACCTCCCAGAAGCTAGAAAGAAAAGAAACAAAAACTGTCATGTTTTTGAGATGTTTAGCCCACATGCAGATAAGGACGGGTGACCAGAGCACAGTTTAAGGTGTTTATTAAAGGAAAGTGCAGTAAAAAAAATACGACAACTAGTCGGCTGAACGAGGGCTGAACGTCAGGGCGGGGTTGACTGCAAAAGGAGAGAGTAGAAAATGAGTACAAAGCTAGAACCAGGAATATGCCGAATAGTACGCAGCTTACCATGAAGCAGGGTAGACCTAACCAGGGAAGGGTTGGTGCCGAGGGAACTGAGTGCCTACTCTAGTTGACAGTAGTGGCTGGAGGGCGGCAGATGGAGCTGGTGAGTGACCCGAAGCAAACCTCAGCAGGCGGGAGTGACAGACGGATTGACCAGAGTCCAGGAGTCTTGGGAGTACCAGTGGAATCCGGGAAGGGGACCTCGAGCCCGTCTTGGTAACGCCAAGGGAGTAAGAGGGGGAGCGCCAGAGCAGGATCTGAGCAGATGATTCCACTGGTTCGAATTCTTCTCGGGACTTCAGGACAGGGTCTTGACTGTCCTGGGAGGGTGGAGGGGGTCCGGAAGGCGGGCATAAGTTACAATCCAAAACCAGCTTGATCTGGGAGACATGGAAGGTCGGATGTACTTTCGAATGAGGTGGCAGGCGAAGACGGACTGTGGTCGGGCTAATAATAGTCTCTATCTCATAAGGTCCGGAGAATCGGGGGGCGAGTTTCTTGGCGGATGGATTGGTGAGGACATCCCTGGAGGATAGCCATACCCTCTGACCGGGGTGGTACTGGGGAGCAGGTCTACGGCGGCGATCGGCAAACCTCTTAATCTGCTCTGCGGCGCGAGTGAGAGCGGATATGGTGGCCTTCCAGGTATCCTGACAGCGGGTGATGTAGTCATTAACTGAAGTGAAGGGTATACTGAGTTCGTCGGTGGATAGTAGAGGAGGCTGGTAACCTAAGGAGACTTCAAAAGGGGAACGACCAGTGGAAGCGAAGACCTGGGAAGGGCATACTCAACCCAGGGCAAAAACGTATTCCATTCAGTGGGGGACGAGGATGTGAGGCAGCGAAGGGTGGTTTCCAGTTGTTGGTTCATACGTTCAGTCTGTCCATTGGTTTGAGGATGATAGCCAGAGGTGAGGGTGTAACGGGCGCCGAGAGCAGAGCAGAAATGGCGCCAGACCTGAGAGACAAACTGAGGACCCCAGTCAGAGAGTATCTCAACAGGGATGCCATGGAGCTTGAAGACATGTTTCATCAATAACTGGGCTGTCTGGAGTGCGTTGGGAAGTTTACAGATAGGAATCAGATGGCAGGCCTTGGAGAAACGATCAACCACAGTCAAAATGGTGGACATTCCTTGAGATACGGGGAGACCGGTAACAAGATCCACGGCAATGTGGGACCAGGGACATCTAGGAATGGGCAGGGGGTTCAGCAAACCGGAGGGTGGCCTATTCGACGGCTTATTACGGGCACAAACAGGGCAGGCTAAAACATAGTCTCTAACGTCCTTAATCCAAGAGGGCCACCAAAAGTGTCGGGAAACCTGAGATTGGGTTCTGAAAATACCTGAACTTAGAGTCGTGACACCACTGTAAGACATCAGGACGCACACACTGGGGAACATATTTTAAACCCGCTGGACCAGTACCGGGATCAGGGTCCAGCCGAAGGGCCTGGTTAATCCTGTCTTCGAGGTCCCATTGACAGAGGCAAAATCCGCTCAGGCTCCCCTTCTTGTTCTTGAGGAGCAAACTGACGAGAAAGGGCATCGGGCTTGATGTTCCTGGATCCGGGTCGATAGGTTATGGAAAGGTTGAATCTTGAGAAAAACAGGGACCAGCGGGCTTGACGTGAGTTAAGACGACGTGCAGACTGCAGGTATGAGAGATTCTTATGGTCAATCCAAATTATGATGGGCTACTCGGATCCCTCAAGCCAGCGCCGCCACTCCTCTAAAGCTAATTTAATGGCGAGTAGTTCACGGTCACCTACGTCATAGTTCTGCTCAGCTGGGGAAAGGCGACGCGAAAAAAAGGCACACGGATGGAGCTTACCATCTGAGTCTGATTGTTGTGACAGAACGGCACCTGCCCCGGTGTTGGAAGCATCTATCTCTAGGGTGAACTGTTTCTGTGGATCGGGGTGTATGAGGATAGGCGCCTGGGAGAACTGGGATTTAAGAAGGTTAAAAGCGGCCTCGGCCTCTGAACTCCAGAAAAAGGGAACCTTGGAAGAGGTGAGAGCATGCAGAGGAGAGGCTATCTGACTATAGTTTCTAATAAACCTACGGTGAAAGTTGGCGAAGCCCAGAAAACGTTGAAGCTGCTTTCTAGAATCAGGAACAGGCCACTCTTCTACCGCCTTAACCTTCTCAGGATCAGATCTAACTTATCCTCCCTCTAAAATCAAACCTAGAAACGAAACAGAGGGCTGGTGGAAGTCGCACTTTTAAGCCTTAACAAAAAGGCGATTCTCTAACAACCGTTGCAAGACAAGGCGGACATGTTGCTTATGTTGCTCAAGATCACTAGAATAAATCAGGATATCATCAAGATACACGAAAACAAAGCCGTTCAAAAAATCCCTTAAAACATCGTTGACCAAGGCCTGAAAGACTGCTGGAGCGTGACATAATCCAAAAGGCATCACCAGGTATTCAAAATGCCCCAACGGGGTCTTGAAGGCTGTCTTCCAATCATCCCCTTGTCTGACCCGAACTAAGTGATAAGCGTTGCGTAAATCTAGTTTGGTAAAGATGGTAGCATTCTGGACTGGTTCAAGAGCTGAGGAAAGGAGAGAAAGTGGGTATTTGTTCTTGATGGTTATCTGGTTTAACCCACGATAATCAATGCAGGGCCGGAGTGAACCATCCTTCTTTCCTACAAAGAAGAACCCGGCTCCTAGCGGAGAGGAGGATGGGCGAATCAACCCCGCCGACAGCGACTCGCAGATGTATCTTTCGAGTGCTTGACGTTTTGACCTCAAGATGTTATAGAGGCGACTGGTCGGCAGGGGGGCTCCGGGTAACAGGTCAATAGCGCAATCGTAAGGACGATGAGGCGGAAGTGAACTAGCCTGACTTTTGCTAAACACGAGTCGGAGATCATGGTAACCCTGGGGTATATGAAAGAGATCAATAACATCCTCCTGTTGAGGAGTAGAGGAAAGGGAACGAGACACCGGACGAGCAGATAGCAAACACCGGGAATGACAGGCTGGGGACCACGATTCGAGCCGGGACTCTGTCCAATTAATCAAAGGATTATGGACTGTTAAACCAGGCAAACCCCAACACTACTGGTGAGCGTTTCACCGGGAACACGTAAAATGATATAAGTTCACGGTGGTTACCGGACACGATTACCTCTAGGGGTCTAGTCCGATGCGTTATCTGTGTCAATTTCTGACCATCTAAAGACGAGACCTGTAAGGGTTCAGTCAGCGCTTCAGTGGGAACTCGGAGCTGGGAAACTAAGGAAACATCGATCGGGTTGAAGTCAGAACCGGAATCAATTAAAGCTGAAACATCAATACCGTCCTGATTAAAACTCAAAGAAATTGGTAGACAGAACCGAGACCCAGCCTGATCCGAAGCTTTCTTGTGGGGAACTATTCTAATTTTGTCCGCCGTCTTCCCCATCACGGGCGGCGTACTCGCTCTTTTGGCTGGACGAGGCAATCTTTAACGAAATGCCCCTCGCCACCACAATAGAGACATAAATTGCCTGAAAAACGCTGTTTGCGTTCCTCGTTGGTGAGATGTACACGACCCAACTGCATGGGCTCGGGAGGAGACGGTGAGGCTTCAACCTGTCGCTGTGACCCTGCAAGGTCTTGTCCGAACGGCCCCGGTTCCGACTCCGTATCTGGGTGTCTAATCGCACGGCTAAGGCTACCAAATCCTCAAAGGTTCTATGTTCTTCCACTCGTGCTAGCTCATCCTTTAAAGGTTCATCGAGTGAAGAAAAGAAAACAGCCTTTAGTGGCTTATCGGTCCAATCAGTGGCCGCAGCTAAAGTACGAAATTCCACGGCGAAATCAGAAACTCGGCGACCCCGCCGTCTTAAAACTAGTAGGTCCCGAGACTGTTTGACTGAGTCCAATTCGGCCGAAAAAACTGTCTTAAACTCTCTGACAAACTCAGGAAAGGTACATCCAAAAGACTGACTATCGGGAAAACGGGACTCTGCCCATCTAAGGGCTTTACCAGAAAGAAGCCGGAGAACGTAAGATATCTTAATCTGATCAGAAGAATAAGTCTGAGGGGAAAGGTTAAACACCAATTTGCACTGGAAAAGGAAACCCGCACAATCCCCGCTCTCGCCGGAGAATTTCTCTGGGCAGGGTGACGAAGACTCGGGGGGCGGAGGCTGGCTGCCTTCCTCAGCGTGCTGCTCGACCGGAGGCAGAGCGGCAGACGCTTGATCGACAGGCTGTGAAAATACGGAAGTCAAAGTGTTTGAGAGCTGACTAAGTTGTGCGGCTACCAACTATAGCTGCTCGTGTGTGGAGTTAACTGCTAACCCGAGAGACTGCAATTGTTCTAACTGCCGCCCGAACGTATCTGCTGGGCTTAGATGGCCAGAGCCTTCTTCTGTCATGTTTTTGAGATGTTTAGCCCACATGCAGATAAGGACGGGTGACCAGAGCACAGTTTAAGATGTTTATTAAAGGAAAGTGCAGTAAAAAAAATACAACAACTAGTCGCCTGAACGAGGCCTGAACGTCAGGGTGGGGTTGACTGGAAAAGGAGAGAGCAGAAAATGAGTACAAAGCTAGAACCAGGAATATGCCGAATAGTACGCAGCTTACCATGAAGCAGGGTAGACCTAACCGGGGAAGGGTTGGTGCCGAGGGAACTGAGTGCCTACTCTAGTTGGCAGTAGTGGCTGGAGGGCGGCAGATGGAGCTGGTGAGTGACCCGAAGCAAACCTCAGCAGGCGGGAGTGACAGACGGATTGACCAGAGTCCAGGAGTCTTGGGAGTACCAGTGGAATCCGGGAAGGGGACCTCGAGTCCGTCTTGGTAACGCCAAGGGAGTAAGAGGGGGAGCGCCAGAGCAGGATCTGAGCAGATGATTCCACTGGTTCGAATTCTTCTCGGGATTTCAGGACAGGTAAGTGCATCCATGCACACAAAAACTGTGACCAAAAAACTGTGACCAAAAAGGAGATCCAAAATTAATCCAAGGCTGAGAGACGAAAGACTTACTAGCAAGTATTCCAAGGCTTGGTCGGAGGCCACGTCGTACCACGACTGGTTTAAGGCTCTGGCATCTTCCATCTGTCTGCGCGCTGCTTAAGTAGACAGAGGAAGCTGCCTCTGATGAGCCGCAGGTGTCGGGCACGCCACCTCAGCCACTACCTGTGGAAGCATCCAGAGCAGAACACAACAGAACCCTGACAAAAACATTTTTCACACCTCACCTAGTAACTCTAATATTTTAGTCCAAATATTTTATCCTAAACATTTTAGGCTAAAATATTAAACTTTTTATTTATTTTTCTTCAATCCCACAGTGATGTTTAGTAATTTCTGCCAAAGGCTGCAGCATTTTGATTTAATCCATCTGAATGCAGTATTTGCAAGCCATACTCTGATTGGATGGGGAAAAAAAACTGTCTGTGATTGGCTGCTGGAGTGGACAGTTTTTGAAGTCGCGAGCGCAGAAACAGCCAAGTGAGTGCACAGCTGGTGTTGAGCGTGGAAGGAGCAGGTGCGCGCGAGCAAAGTAACGCGCGAGCAGAGATGGAACTCAGCGCGAGGACAGTGGGTTGAGAAGAGTTTTTCAGAGTTGAGCGCACACCAGACCGGTTTTGAGTAGGGTTAGGAATTGATAAGATTTTCATGATTCAGTAATAGTAATATTGTCTTTATTGTCATTGAAACATACATTACAATGAAATTTGCTTTCTGCATTTAACCCATCCCCTTGGAGAGCAGGGGATGGGTTAAATCCGATTCCCTTATCGATTCTGTGAAACGATTTGATTCCTTATCGATTCTCTTATCAATTCATATTTGGGGAAATTTTTTTAACCTCTTAAACAAAAATAGACATGGTATTAAGCATTTAAATTTAAAGAAATACTAATTTAACATTTTAGAGACATAAAGAGACAACAAATAAACATTAAAGTAAGGTTTAGGTTGGGTTCTGCAATGTTATGAGTATAAAACTCATCTTTAGAAACAATCTCTGCTCAAAATGGTGATCTGCACCGCCTAATCTACTTTCAGCAGTTATCATCAGTTATTGCAACCGTAAACTGCAGAAAATACGGGCAGAGCGGCTCCTGAGTTTACTGTCTGCTCCTGTCAGGATGAGCTGCAGTGCGTTATGAGGTGGAGGGATATTTCAGCGTCACTCAGTTTAGAGCCCAAACAAGCGACTTCACTTTCAGAAACAAGCCCAAAAAACTGCAACCCCACATCTCATGAAATTTACAAGCAACTTTAGAAAAAATATGACCAAAGTCGCATAAAATAAGTGGGCTTTGCAACAGTGAGCATTCAAGTGGATCACTCCGCCACTCTGGTCGGTAAACAAATGTTCCGGCAAATTCTACATTATAAAAAAGAAAAACCTCAGTAGCAATTTGTACAAAGATTTCAATGTATAAACAGGAGGGGGACTGAGTTTCAGAAAGTAGGTGGACAGGTGCAATCTTTAGATGCTTGGGATATTTATATTTTTACTGTTCATTCTTCTTTTTTTTTGGTAACCATTTGCATTGAAAATGAAAATGACTCATTGCTCCTTTCACACGTTGGCAGCAGCTGGTGAACAAGTTTGGTGAGATACTCGCTCATTTATAAGCCAGCAGGATCATTGTTTCAGCTGAGTTATTTTGAACAATTTTCTTCCTCACCACAGCTATTTCTGTTCATTTTCTTGACCTCGGGAAAAGTGAATGCATGTGTTTTTAACATATAAAGCTTCAGAATCAGAAGACGTTCGACCAGGGGTCACCAACCTTTTTGAAATGGAGAGCTACTTCATTGGTGTTGTGTTATATGAAGGGCTACCAGTACTGACCTTTAAACTAGAAAAGTCAGGGTTCACCTTAACTTTATGTAAAATAAATACATTTTTCCTGCTTTGTTATACATTGTCATTTTTAAATTTATATAAATGCAAGTGTAATTAAACAAGAAGAGAAACAATAAACTAAAGTTTTAGATGAAGCTCTAAATGAGGACTGAAAAACATCCAAGCCTGGTCAATTGTTGGGAAATTGGCAACGTCATCATTTACAGCCATCCATTTGATTCAATTATGTGAAAGAAAAAAAAAAATATGCAGCCCCATGAGGCACAGATCTACGTTTTGTCATAGGAGAGAGACAAGATTACTTGTCATACTCCGTGGTCTAGGTGCGGGCCTGTTTTCCTTGTTCTCTCTTCTCTGCAGGGTTGGACGGGCAGGTGTGATTCATCAGAGCTAATTGCCACCCTTTATTAGGAGCTGGAACCAGGAGGAGGGCGTCAGTTCGTTTGCGCTCTTGCGTGGTACAGACCAACCCTATGATCTCTTGTTATTTCCTGAAGTCCGTTACTAACCCTGTTCTTGTTGCCTCCTTGCTCCAGAAACCTGTTCATCTGACCTCAGCCTGGAAACCTCGTCACATTATCAGAAACTAGTGATGTTACGTGATGTGCCGAGGCTTCAAGGCGTGTGTCGAGTAATGGAGGGGGCGTTTCCGTAAAGCGTGTATCGAGGCTTGCTTCATTTAGGGGAGGAGCCGAAAACGATGACGTCCGAAGCCTCGCTGCCCGGCTGTACCACGTGACTGCTTCGTGAAGTGGTTCAGATTTCGGCGCGGGGTTTGACAGCTTTAGAAACCCCACAGGCTCCATTCAAAATGTGGGTTGTTGTAGGCGAGTTGCGGTCAGTTGAGAGAGTGGATAGAGTTTTGATAGTTTGGATAGCAGAGTTTGGATAGTGGTTATTTAGTTTGAGACAGTTAGTTTGGTGTTTGGAGAGTTTAGGAGAGAGATGGATAGATAGGAGATCAGTGCTCTCAGCTATCACGCATTGACCGTCACTGACTTCACACGGTCACACGCAAACATGGCATTTTTCACGCATAAAAATCCCAACGTCCATCTGGGCAGCGGACGATAAAAACTCTGCCTTCTGCTGAGATGTTTCAGCTTCTTTCACAGCTTGTGGCCATCAGTAATTCCTGCTGCAGTTCATGTTAACAGAGCAGCAGGAAGAGCGATCAGAGTTATGAATAATTTTAGTCTTAACCAGTGGTGAAAGTGAGCCGGTAAGGTCCTGTACTACGTACGCAGGAGGGGAGGAGGCGGGGGAAGAGAGCTGCTGCCAGATATTGCCTTCATTCAGAACCAGTGATGGCTGCACTCTGGATCATAAAACAGTTCTGCTCACCAGATGCAGTTTAAAACGCTACTTCTGTTTATAAGTTGTTTTTATTAATTCTGCATTTTTTAACTACATGCACCGTATTTCTGTGCCTCAGCGCTTCGATGCGCTTCTGCCTTGCGCTTTAATTCAGGTGCGCAAAATTACGTTACTTGTAATTTGGGTGCGCACTTTTAAGAGTCATTTTAAAGAACTTGTAACATCAGGAGGCTGATCTCAGACCGGTCAGCTCCTATGATCACTGTATAGGAGCCCTTTACAGTTTTTATTTATGCATTTCCCCCTGTTTATCCCTCGCACGCAGCGCACCATCGGGTAAAATCCTCCCACCTCACCGCCCAGAGCGCACTGAGAAGAGCAATAGAGATTTGTCTGGTCGACTGAGATGAGAAACCTGTTGCTTTGAAAGGTGATATAGGTTATAAACTGTTACTGTAATTGCATTGAGCTGAAAAGAGAGGAGACATCAGCAGCTGGATCGTGCGTAAAGACGCAGCGGGAACCTCTGTGTGCTTCAGTGTTGCTGCTGAGTGGAAAATGTGGGACCGTATAGTACTGGGCTAATCATTGGTCACAGTACCCCAATCTGTACATACTTGCACTTATTTATTTATGCACCCCGGCATCATCTGTGCCATGTGAGCGTGTCTTTTCAAAGGTTGGAGAAGTAGTATCAAAAAAGAGAAATCATTTGAAACCAAAAACTGTGGAGAAATTGTTGTTTCTTAATAAAAATGCATGAAATCATCCAAGTTACACAAGCATTAGCCTATTCACTACCCCCTGCCTAGTTCCACAAGCACTTTCATTGTCCTCTGCCTGATTAAGCCCATGCCATTTTTCTAGAGTCACAGAAAAACATTATTACACAACATGCCATATCATGTCACTACTATTTTGGGAATAATTACACACAGAGAATACATTCAAACAATATTTTATTATACATATGTGTATACAAAATTTATGTAGACAAATTATTTCGTCCTACACCTTTTGTGAAGTCATTCCCAAGAGTCACAATAGACAAAAATTCAATGCATCACACGTGTTAAGATCCAGCTGGCTGTGATTATACACCTGGCCAGTAGGTGGTTTCGTGTGCACATGAAGCATCAAGAAATGAACCCTTTCTCGAACCAATTGGCTCAAGTGGTTCAATGCCTCATGAGGCTTCATCTCACCATCACTATCAGAAGCTACCTGGATCAGTCCTCAAGAACCGAGCTGAACCTACAGAACACTGTTTGCCCTCCTGCCTGCGCTCACCTGCCTGTCCACCCTCCAGCCAGTCACAACACCGAAAAGGAACCAGGACTTGCACCGACAACCCGGACGTATGCTCAGTACCTCTTCTCTGCACCAAACCCAAGCTGCCGCCTAAGTGAGTTCCCGACCAAGTCTCATCTTCACAATAACCAAGCTCAAGTTGTTCACCACCTTCTCCATCTCTCTGGCAGAACCCGTGAGACCTTCAAACCACAGAAAGAACCAACCATACAATAAACCTTTTCCGTCAGTCATTGCGTTCTTCAGAGTCACATTTACATAAATATGACATTACTCTGATAAACTATAGGTGTAAAACTGATGCGTCCAAAACTGCAGCATGTTGAAACAGTTGAAAAGAGGACATTGTCGTTGGTAAGAATCCATATAGACTTTAAGGTTTTATATTGTCAAGTCTTCTTTTTTTCAGCATTTGGCATTTACTGATCTACAATAGGTAACATGTTACCAGCAGACTTAACTTTTTTAAAAAGAAGCTACACTTATCACATACTTCTGTTTGCCTACTGTGTTTCTCCTCCTTTTTTCTGGCCCACTACAACACTATGTTTGGCATTGACTACTGTCATGTGTCAGATTAATAAGACACTCTCTGGGTGTCCTGTATCCTCCTGATCATCAAGGCATTCAGCAAATGGAAGAAAATCTAAAACTTACAGGTTAATAGAAAAGAAGAAATATTCTAGCACCACTAATACCTCTATAGTCATGCATGTTTCTTTCTTAATAGAAGATTCCTGTAATTTATTACAGCATACAGGTGTAACCAAGTAAATTTTAATGTTTTGTGACGAGACTCTTCTGTCAGAATAAAAGTACTTTTTGAAAATAACCTTTAAGCGGGTATTAAACATGCTTTTCTTTAAGCTCTCATTTCTCTATTTTTTATTGGTCAGATGTAATATTCTAATCTTATTTGCTGTGTTTTCATGATGTGTAAGCAAAAAAATCTTTACAATTAACATAAAGGGTTGAAAGCACCAGTCTGTGCAATAGCTTCACTTAGTCAACTGAGTTACTAAAATAAATGTACTTTTCAATAACAATCTAATTAATTCAAATGTACTTGTATATGCCCTTTTGCATTTCTTTCCTTAATGTAAAGTCAAACGTAAAAATATACATATATAATGCTAGAATGTGTATGTCAGTGATTTTATAAATTATTTTAAAACTATGAACACATTTTGTGTAGCAAAGAAACCTCTTAATCTGGAGAAGTGTCAGTAGCAATTTGTACAAAGATTTCAATGTATAAACAGGAGGGGGACTGAGTTTCAGAAAGTAGGTGGACAGGTACAAGAAAGTCTGCAATCTTTAGATGCTTGGGATATTTATATTTTTTCTGTTCATGCTTTTTGTTCTTGGTAACCATTTGCATTGAAAATGAAAATGACTCATTGCTCCTTTTACACGTTGGCAGCAGCTGGTGAACAAGTTTGGTGAGATGCTCGCTCATTTATAAGTCAGCAGGATCATTGTTTCAGCTGAGTTATTTTGAACAATTTTCTTCCTCACCACAGCTATTTCTGTTCATTTTCTTGATCTTGTTCTAAACAAACTTGTTGACTTCCTGACTATTTTTAAACTACCATAATTTGAATCAATCAACGGGCATGTGCTGCCACATTCATTTCTGCATGATTAACCCCTAGCCCAGTCTGCACGACCGAGTGAAGATCTACAGTCCTAACACAAGAACACAGTTTCATGTGAAAGTACCAACCTACTTTAAATATGTGTCACGTTCTATTTATGTTAGGGTGAATGCAGACACTGCATGCTTTTAGTCCACAATGGATCTTATTCTGGGAAGACATCATGCATTACTTTAAAATGCTTTAACTTGACATACAACTTTTTATGCATTCTTCCATGCTGCACGAAAACACTTTATTTTAAGCAAATATTAAACTTGTTATTTACTCTGCTTCCTCACTGAAAGAAATCAGGAAAAAAAACTACTGGAGACATTTAATATTTTACAGCTTTGCTATATATTATCTTTTAAGTCTTTAACAGGTATAATGGAAAAAATGAAGAACCTCCTGCAGCTACTGCAGTTACTGCAGATATCCCAGCGCCACCATATCCTGGTCCCCCTTTAGACCACAATGTGGTCATCGATCAGCCTGTACCCGAGGCTCATCACAATGACCAGGCAGTATCTCAGCCTGTTAGTCAGCAATGTCCCCAGCCTGGTAAGACATCAGATACCATCTTCAGTGTAATTTGTAATACATGCTTTTTTTCTGTTAATACTGTCAGCAATCTTCACTTGCTAAAAGCTTCTTTTTATTAACCAGTTTATGCATTAACTTAACTCTAATAGTTTTTATGCTTAATTTTGGGTAATTCCAAGTCAAATTTTTTTTGGGTCCAGCTCAATAGTCAGTTTTACAGTTTGTTATACAACAAAAATCCAAATTTCCTGCCAGGTGAGTATCTTGTAATTTTTTTTCAAAACATAAAATGAGTTTGAAGAGACAGACAGACACACACACAACAGTGGTGTGATAATTGCTGTTTTAAGGAACTGGGGAAAAACGCCTGACAAGGATGTGTTTGAGTCAAATCAGACGCTATGACAGGCAAAACTTAAAGAAAGCTGTGGGTAAAACATCAAGGCAGCTGGAGGAAGAACTTAGTTGCTGAATGATCTAAGCTTTTGTGGTTTATTTGGCTGAATTGGGACATTTTGTCAAGATAAGTTCCAGTTGGATACAGCTTTGGTTCTGGAGTTGATATGGATGTACAAACTGATCCCCTAATCTTTAGGGTTCTCAGTAAAGAAGTTAGCAAATTCATTACAGGCCCTGGTGGAGTGGAGTTCAGAAGCCATAGACACGGGGATTTGTTAACCTGTTGACTGTGACAAATAAGGCACGAGCATTATTTTTTTTGCTGATGTCAGAGAAGAAAGATTCTCTTGCATTTTTCAGTTGTAAGTTATCTGTAAAGTCTCTCTTTATAGACGTCACTGTGAAGCTGGAGTTCAGTTTTTCGACACTCCTTTTTCACTTTAACTGCTGAAGCACTTCAAGGAGATTCTTTCTTCCCGGAAGAAACTTTCACTTTAACTCGAGCAATGCAGTCAATGATGTCTGAGACTTATCTACTAGCTCATCTACTGAGTTGCAGCACAAAGTTGAAGTATCAGTAAGCTTGAATGAAAGTTTGTGGCATTGTCCTTAAATGTGCGTTTTCTTATGATGTCCCTTTGGCTGAATGAGTCACTGGAAATGATGCTTTCAAAGGTAACAAAAGTGATCAGATAAGGCAACATTAGTTACATTGACCTTTGAAATCTTTAGTGATAATCAAGTCTAAAATGTCCCTGTGTGTTGGCTGTTTAACATGTTGAGTTAGACCAAAGTTTCAAAGTGTGTCACACAGTTCTTTTGCACTTCTGTCTTCAGGGTTTTCAATGTGAAAGTTGAAGACTCCTGCAATAATTAAACATAACACATATCACAGATAGGAGGTCACTAAGATCATTAAAAAAAAAAAACTCTTAAAAACTAGTGGTGTATATTTAACAAAGTGTGATTAACACCCAGGAACAATCCTGAACCAGGCACTGCACACAAGCGCTAGTAAGCCAGCTAGCTAGAGAGGGCAGGCAAGGAACAGGTCCAAAGGATCAGCAGGCTGGGAGACTACAGCAGCAGGTGGGAACTAATTATGGTGAGGGAGTGACCGGTGACTGGGAAGGGCGGAGTAAGGAGTGGAGTTTGATCAGTCCAAACAGTCCAAAAAAACAGAAGCAAAAACCCAAATTATGACTCATACGTTTTGTACATTTCTTAAAAATCACCCTGCTTAGTTGTGATTTTGCAAATCACTATTTTCTCATAAATTGGTGCTTCTCTGTTTTCTACATTTGTGCTGTGCTGATTTGTTCCTGCTTTTCCCCTGATGTGTCACATTTCTTAAGTCTTTTAGCAACTATTAATTTAAATTAGAAATTAAATGTCTTTGTACAGTAGTTCAAATCTTTCCTGGTGCACAGACTAACATGAAAATTTATTTAAAAAGAAATAAGGCTTTGTTACTGATTGTGTTCACTTATGTTCGCCTATGTTTCTGAAACTCTGCATTTCTCCAGCTTTGAATCTGCACAGCTAAAAGGTGTTTTCCATTATCCATGCCTGCCTGTGACTTTCGTCTGAAAAGTTAGAGCAGATATGCAGCAGATTTTATCGGACAACAAGGGATTGTCTTATTTTCTGTATAGCTTTTCTGTTTAGCTCGGATTTCAGAAGTGAATTAAAGATTCTCGCTCAAATTCTGGATTTCAGCCACCTACAAAAACTGTGTTGCAGATGGGATAAGTGTAATGATTATTGCTTGTGAACCTGATATTCAGCCCGACAAAATTATGTTTAAAACATTCATGTGAAGATGATGAGTAGCGCTGGGTGAGGCAGAAAAACAGAACCAGACTAGGCAGACATGAAACATTTGTCTGTTTGCTTTGATTTGAGGACAAAAGTTTAAACAAACTAAATTATGTGTCTCTAAGTCAAAAGGTTGTGTTATACTTAAACCATGGTAAATGAGTATTTGATTTGATTATAGTTACATATATTAATGAATTCCAAAGATTAATTGTCATAACAAACGTTTTGATAGTTTCAGTGTTTCCCGCAGCACTATGTTGGCGAGGCGGCCGCCAACATTCCGAAAAAAATAAAATAGAAACTAACTCGATATGCTTGCATGTTTATTTGACGTTAACGCGCGTTTTTTTGTTGTTGCTTTCTCGCGTGCATATAGTGAATGGCAGGGAAAAAACAGGCAAAAATACATGGATACTTTGAGAAGCAACTTCACCGACGGCGTCGATGCAGACGCCCCCCCCCCCCCCCCCCCGCTGCGCCAGTCATCCGCGCAAAACTTGTCCCCCCCCCCTCTCCGCCAGCAGTCATCCTCGCAAAACTTGTTCTCCGCCCCCTCCGCTCCGCCAGCAGTCATCCGCGCAAAGTTGGATCTGCCTGCTTTGTGTTTTTCCACTTTCATTATGAGTGTGGCTCCAAATCCAGATAATAAATACATTTGATTTTCATTGCTAATTTTTTTGGGATTTTGTTGTCAGCACATTGAACTATGTAAAGAACAAAGTATTTGATAATATTTCATTCATTATGATCTAGGATGTGTTATTTATTTAGTGTTCCCTTTAAATGTTTACATGAAAATGCCTGTAAATATTTATGGACTCCGCTGTATCAAGCTGATCACTAATGCATCCAACTAGCCCTCCACTGGTTGCCTGTACATTTAAGATTTGACTTTACAAAAATAATTTTGGTTTTGAAATGTTTAAGTGGTCAGGCACCTCACTAGCTAACAGCTTTTACACGTGCATGTTCCTAAAGAAAGTTTTTGTCACACCTGCTGCTGTGCTGACCTGCTCCACTCCGGACCTTTTCCCCCCTATGTCTGATTTTGTTTAATTGTTTTATCTTTAAAATAAACCTTTTAAATGCAACTCTGTCTCTCGCTTGAATATTTGGTTCACTGATCTCGTGTTCATTACAGTTTAATGGCTAAAAAAGTGGTTTTTGCATTATATGTCCCCTTTAAAAGCCTCGGAGAGACTTTTCTTCAAGACTACGAGAGTCTTGGGCAAGAAAAGTAAGACTTAGAAAAATGAAAAGATACTAAAAGTAAGCTAAAGCGTAGTCTAGCTTTTACTAAACTACAATGGGCAACATGTTGCCAGCAGACTGAAATTTTTTAAAGAAGCTACACCCACACAAATTTCCGCTTGCTTGCTGTGTTGCTCCACCTTTTCTCTGCAACAGAATATTTTGAACTAATGCCCAGTGTCAGATTAGTAAGACATCCTGGTTGTACTGGTTGTTCAAGGCATTCAGTCAATCCTTCACCAGGTAAGAAAATCTTATACTTACAGTTTATTAGAAACGTTAGGATAAATATTCTTGCTTCACTAATTCTTCAACAGTTGTGTGTTTCAGCATACAGGTTAATCGAAGTAAATTGGAATATGCAATCCGGTGAGACTTCTTTGTCAGAATAAAAGTACCTTTTTCAACAAAGAAAACAACCTATAAGCAGATATTAAACATACTGTTCTTAAAAATAGTTGCAAGAACTTTGTTATGCTCTGGTATTCTATTCCAATCCAATTTGCCTGCAACCGCCCCTGAGCAGGTAATTTGGTGAGCAGAAAAATATTCATAATTACCTGAAATAAAGGCTTGAAAGCATCAGTCTGTGTATAATAGTTTCACACAGTGAACTAAGTTACAGAAGTAAATTAACTTCTTAATAATATTGTTATTCATTGAGATGCACCTTTATTTGCACTTTTGTATGTCTTTCCTTACCCCTTTAAAGCCTGATACAGGCAGCTGCGAAGAATCTTCATATTAAAAAAAGAAAATCTTTAAAAAAAAATACAAAATAAAACATCAGGCTTTCAACTTTTCTTTGTATCGTAGTTGTTACATTAGACCAAAAAATACATTTTCCTGATGTATTCATTTGTATGTTGTAAATTGTATGTTTAGAAAAATTCTGACTTTGTTGAAGAAGTAGAGGTCCTTGAAATATTTTTATCAAAAATTATACATTTGGAGCTATAGTCAAAGATGATACACATTTCTTACAAAATAATGCTGGAAGGTGTTTGTCAGTCATTTTATATATCATTTAAAAAGAGCAATGAACAGGTTGCAGCTTAAGGGAAAAATTGTGTGGAAGAAATGCCTTTTATTCTGAAGAAGCGTCAGTAGCAATCTGTATAGATCGCAGTGTATGAAGAGGAGGGGAACTCTGTTCCAAGAATTAGGTGAACAGGTTTAACAAGGTGTACAATCTTAGGCTGCATTTCTTTGTATTTTCCATAAACAACTCCACTCCTTGCATGTACCACATTGCAATGAAAATGATTCATTACTACATTCATAAATTATCAAAAGCTTCAACTCTGTGTTACAGTGGACAGTCCAATTCCAGGATACTTAGAGTATGAAACAGGTGTTTTCTTTCAGGCAAACCTTGCTCATTGACAAACCATTTCGTCACTCCAGCACAATTATTCTGAGAGGGGGGTGAGAGCAGGACCAAAACTCTGAGAAATCCCTGCTCTTTGGTGCGAAGAGCAGTGATGGGTTTTTACAGGCCTGCAGCACCCACAGAGATCAATTTATTTAACCTCCTTTTTCTGAATACATAATATACTGACTACTTTCAGGATGGAAGGACAATATTACCCAATATAGCAAAAAGTTTTTTTGAACAGGATTACCAACTATAGCTTTAATACCACAATGTTAAACATTTAAATTTGTTATCACATAATGACAATATAGACTCTTGATTCTTTGACAGATAAAATGGGAAAAGGCGACGCACCTCCTCCACTTTCTTCAGATCCAGCGCCACCATATCCTGGTCCCCCTTTGGTCAACAATGTAGTCATCATGCAGCCTGCACCCCAGCCTGTTGCCCAGCAAATTCCCCAGCTTGTTGTGCAACAATACCCCCAGCCTGTTATTCAGCAATACCCCCAGCCTGTTATTCAGCAATATCCCCAACCTGTTGTTCAACAGTATCAGCAACCTGTTGCTCAGCAATATATCCAGCCCGTTGCTCAGCAGTACCAGCAACCTGCTGCTCAGCAATATCTCCAGCCTGGTAAGAAATCACAGACCATATTCAGTGTCACTTACCTTACATGCCATTTTTCTTTTAATTCTGTATCAGACCTTTTCCTCAAGTTAGTTATTCTCTTCATAAATTTGCTAGAAGCTTTTTATGCTATATTCAGTTAATACCATTATTTTCTTGCTTAGTTCAACAGGTTGTACAAGTTGTTGAAAAACAAGATCAAAATGCCCAACCAGGTGAGTGTCTTTGTCAACTTTTTAAAACTGAAAAAGTTTCAGGATTAAAATGTATATAATAAATCTCCAGAGCTAGTAGTGTTTCTTTAACAAAGTGTGATTGACAGTGACCCAACAGGCAGCTGCATTTGTGAGGCCCACTGATTCTCCAGGAAGAATGCAATGTCGATATTGCCAGCTCCCTGTTGTGACGTCAATCGAATACAAAATGGGCTTGTGCACCTGGTTAATTTTTGGAGGCCTTTGCATTTTTGGGTGAGTGAAAACAATAATACTCATGCTGTTGGGTGGTTGGCCTAAATTGTTGATACAAATTACTGACAGTATAAGGGAATGAATGATTGGGTGACTGTTTGGGTTGCCACTATACAATTATAACATTGACATGTAAACCTTAACATAAACTTGGATACAAGGTGGACAACAATAATATTCTACTAATACAATTTTTTGAGAATTTGAGTATCGCATATCTATAAACTCCCAGTGAAACATCAAATCTTGACTGTAGTTTTAAAGGGGCCATGACCATCCATCCATCCATCCATCCATCCATCCATCCATCCATCCATCCATCCATCCATCCATCCATCCATCCATCCATCCATCCATCCATCCATCCATTTTCTGACCCGCTTAATCCCTCATGTCAGTCGCGGGGGTTGCTGGTACCTATCTCCAGCATTTACTGGGCGAGAGGCGGGGTACACCCTGGACAGGCCATGTCAACAAATTACATTTTTCTGATGTTTTGGGGATATAATTTTATTTGTTTTGCAATGATGAGGTCATGTGAATTTCAGAAATTTGTATCAAAGAAACTGCACGGGGGCGGTCAGCTTTGTCTATTTGCTGAAAAAGGGTGAGGAGGGAGTGAGGAGGGACATTTGGCCTGACAAAACAACAGGCTGATATAATTTTTTTAGTGAAATTCTTTAGAGAATTTACACATGTAGCAATATCAGCTACATGAAATGTTTTTTAGTGATGTCATGACACCTTTCAAAGACAATCCTAAAAAAAAATAAGAACATAATTTGAATTAAATTACAATAAAGTTACACACAGCATCCACAACCGAATCCTGAGGGTTTTCAGGTGCATTGATGGCTCAGCGTAGTGTGAGAGAAAGAAAGAGACGCTCAGATCGGTCAAACCTCCACAAGCTGAAACATCGCTGGAGCAGAGACCCTCCAAGTGGATTCACGGACTAAACTCTAATAATCTACCCGTGCCTGTTCTCACTTTGTTTATTTCATGTACCAGCTTCTAAATCTGAGTGTGACTCACAATTTACGCCCCGCAGAATAGAAACACGAGAGAGAGCGAGAGAGAGAGAGAGAGAGACAGACAGACAGAAAGAGAATTGGTAGAGCGGCACAGAGTAACAATAACAGAGCGCTCAATAAAGCTGTTATTGATCAGATAAATAAAATGTTATTTTCTGTTTCACAACGGTTACCTTCAGCAGGTAAACACGCCCACAGCAACACACCTCTGCTCGCTGCAGCCTCACCGCCGGTTTCTCTGTTTCTGTCTGAATATGCACTAAAACGGCCTCTTTAAAACAGTGGCGCCTCCAGAAATATTTCATAGGGGTGGCCAGATGGAGCCACTTAAACTCTTGGGGTGGCACTGAAACTAAAAGCTATAATTTCAGGATTTTATTCTACTGTTGTAGTAAAGCTGCATGTAGAAAACATGCAAAATCAGAAAGACTTAAGTAAACGCCTACTAATAGCTTATGGTTTTTAATGGTTTTCTGAATTTTTAATGTTCCTAATGATCTAATGTGCATAGCCCAATAATAGCACAGTTAACATTTTGAGTTGAACAACAATACATTTTTATTGCGTAATTACATTAGGAATAAGGTGTACATTTATTAATTTATTGGAAAACAAAACAGTTACTAAGGGAAGTAGATACTGGCATATACAAATAAAAGTGCGATAGAAGCCAAGGAAGAGCGTCTGTCTTGCTGGCTGTACATGATAGGATGAAATGCTAAACTGACGCTACTACAATAGACACTGGCCAGTGGGGTGGCCAGGACATGGCACAGGGGGGGCCATGGCCACCCCTGGCCATCCCCTGGAGGCTCCCCTGCTTTAAAATAAACTGCACCTGTCTGAATCGCAATGAAAAGTATTGCACATAAAGACGTGTTGTCTTTATGGTGTGGGAAAAAACACTGTCAGACCGCCATTACAGATTTTATCTCGTGCACCCCATTGTGGCAGCTTGCGCACCCCTCTCCCTGTGCTAATATCTTCATGCCATGGCCTCCAGCAGTTTGTAGCTGAGTGCAAAGTGGCCAGGGTGAGAGTAAGGGCCTCTAATTCAGTGGCCATTGTTCTGAACTGCAAAAATGTGGACTGTTCCTTCCAAGTTAGGTGTTAGTCTCTGCCCAAACAGGAGGAGTTCAAGTAAATAGGTGTCTGGCTGTTGTCTCCATTCTGGCCTGACAATAAAGGATCCTTATACTCTATTCCATGCTCAACTCATAACAGTTGTTATTTACATTCATTTAAATAATACAGACTTAACTAAAGGCTAGTTTGAAGTTTATTCCTAAGCTCATTTCACAACAAAAAAGCTACAGCACCAATTTTACCAGAATACAGAAGTGGCAGAAAAACAATATTTCCCATAGTTGTCTACTGCCCCCGTGAGGCATTTAAACGCCATTGCATATAAATAGTGAACAGCAGAGGGTTGTAAACAAATTCAGGCACAAAGGTTTAAAGCCCATATTAAAACGCTGATACAGCATCAACTCTAGATGTATCATACATAATTAAAACATCTTAAAAATCAAGCATTAATTTGAGTTTATGATCATAATATTTGGACTAAAGTTCGGCTTTCTGTTTTACAACTCGAAAAACAACTCATGGTGAATCAAAGATAGTTAACTTACCAGCTTTAACAAGTAACACATCAATGCAAAGAATAAATTAACATTCTGTCTTGTTATCCTTTTCTCCACACCAGAATCTGGCCCTTCTGTTTGATCCCCTTCTGTGTGCCATCTTGCAAGGATGTGCAGCATTCCTGCCCGATGTGCAACAACGTTCTTTACGTCTACCAACGCAGCTAAAGCACAATATGGAATCCTGTATCGAAATGTCTGCTGAACCTCTGTTAAGTTGGACTGTAAATACATTTAGGGTTAGGGTTATGTGTTTTAACTAGGGCTGTCAAACGATTAAAAATTTTAATCGCGATTAATCGCATAATGACGATAGTTAACTCGAGATTAATCGCAAATTAATCACCATTTTATCCTTTTATTTCTGAAAGTGTAATAGCCTGTTTGGGAATTTTAATATGCAATTTTGCAATAAATGACACTAATACAAAACATGCTTTTACAAAAAATATTTTTATTTTGTTATTTTGCAAGCACTTTTCAGAAATGGAATGAAAACATCCTAGTGCCATAAAATGTTAATCTCTGGCCAATAATGGCTAAATCAGTAATCCTTACGCCCTGATGTGTACACATGTGTAAACAAATGTGTAAATAAATACCTGTTTTCATGCCGATCTATTTTTTCGCCTCTTAAACAAAGATAGACATGGTATTACGCCAATACATAGAAATTAAAAAAAAATTACATTTCAATAGTCATAACTTTGTTGTTCATTGCTTCACTCTCTCACACGTCTAATTCTGAGCTTTCACACCAACAACAATAACTTCTTTGAATACTTTTGCTTGCTGTTTATATCCATATTCATACAGTTTAAAGCCTGGAAAAAGGTTTTAAACTTTCAGGTCATTCTAGTCTTACACTTTGCTTGCAACATGGCAGGAGCTTAATACCCTTGAAAGAGACTGTTTAGCAACTGTTTAGTAACTCCAGGTACTTCGTTTGGTAATGTGATTCAGCCTTAGTTTGTCAAATACAGAGACAACAAATTAATAAGCATTAAAGTATGGTTTATGGGTTGGTTTTCTGCAATGTTATCAGCGGGTAAAAACTCATCTTCAGAACCAATCTCTGCTAAAAATGGTGATCTGCACCACGTAATCTACTTTCAGCAGTTATCATCAGTTATTGCAGCCGTAAACTGCAGAAAATACGGACAGATGTTAAGAGTTACCGCACCCTGTCGGCGGTGAAACACCCTCAGTGGACCCAGTTCGTTTTTACCCTTCAGGCGACCCCCACTTCCCTATTACTTTGGATGCAAGATGCATGAAACAGAAAAGTATACTTCAAGTTATACTTTATCTACTAAAGACAGAGAAACGGTTACAGATACATCAGCGCTGATGGGCTCTTGATCGGCAAGAAGCCCCAATTGCTCATCACACAAACATTATAAAGGAGTTTAGGTTCACACCCATGCAGCGGCCGTACACATCCAAACTGCGTCATCAGTAGAGAAACTGTGTCACATCCGGGACGCTATCTGGTAGATTTGAGTCATCTCCTTGTGTCCGGTGCTATCTAAGTGTGGCAGGCAGTTCTGGGCTAAGCAGCTCGACCCAGTTGATATCTTAACAGACACCAAAGATGATCAACCAGACCTGGACCAGTGGAACGACAGCTCCCAGGCTGTCCCTTTCGAAGAACAGTCAGTCATTCCGTTCAATCCAAGCACGTCAGCTTCCGGCTTCCAGAGTCCGTCCATCTGTGATCTCCATGACAACCGATAGTGCAGCCCAGTCTCTGGGGTCACACAATCTCTGGTGGTGTGCCCGAAAAGCACATCATAAAAAAAAAAACAGTCCAGTCCAGATATCCGTTAGCCCCCCCGTTGGTGTGCCCCAAAGGCACATCACAATGAAAACAGTTCCAAGAAATGGGCCGGACAAACATCAATGGAAACATTTTAGCACCAATCAGCATGAATAATTCATATTCAGCATTTATCACTCAAGACCACAGTCCCAGCATTTTATCTACAATTTAGGGTTCAACTAATTGAGCTAGGCCTGTTTTAGGTTCCTAAGCGCACATTATTTAAATTTTACATTAGACTAGGTAAGCTAAGACTGTTCAGTTGTGTTGTTCTTTGAATCCTTAAAGAACAGACGAGGCGTGTAAACTAGTTCTGTATGTTTATTTCTTAGCTTCTACAGCACTCTCCAGTAGCCAGCTACATTCAGAACCCCCTCTCGCTCTAGCCTCCAACCCGTGACGCCAGGCGCCCTATTGCATGCTGGGTATTGGAGTTCAAGAGCTTTCCGGCTCATAACATCACATCCTTTCCCCTATAAGAAATAATATTTAACCTATAAGACAAAGCCATTTTCTGTAAACAACTTTTCACTTTAAACAGTCCTTTTTTTTAAAGAAAATTATTAAGTGCCTCTAAGCATCCAAACATTAACTTGAAACGATATCAACATTATCTTCTATCATTCCAACATTTCACCTGTTTCTTTTCTTTCAAATAGGACAAACAAAATCATAAAGTCCTTAAAGCAACTTGCACTACTAAAGCAAATCCTTAGCAACTCTTAATCAACCTCTTAGGAGGGTGAAACTGTCTCTTAGGTCTAGCCAGCCTTTCAGCAGTCGGCAATGTAGACACATGGGAAGGTGTTACCTCCGCTGGTGATGCAGATGCTGCCGTCAGTCCACTGCTAAACAACTCTTCTGATCCTGCAGCGTCCTGCTGGCCCATCTCCTGTGCTGTCACATCAGTTCCAGTCATCTGTAGTTGAAGATCTGTGCGATTCCTCCTTAGAGATGTTCCATTCTCCACTTGAATCCTGAAGGAGCGTGGTGCAACTTCCTCCTCCACCCATCCTTTTTTTCTCCAGGTGCCCGTAGAGATGTCCCTGAGATGCACCGTATCTCCAAGCTTCAGTATTGGAAGGTGTTTTGCCATCCAATTATGCAGCTTTTTCTGTTGCTGTTGTCTGGCTAATATCTTGGTTGATTCTCGGCCAATACATTACGTTTCTTACCCAACGTTTACACTTGACCTCTCCCAGATGACCTTCGTGTATCTTTTGGAGCATTTGCTTCCGTAGCGAGGATGGAATCACGAATTTGCTCCCCTTCATCACTATGTCGTTCACCACAGTGAACTCTGCTCTGCAGTTCCAGTAGTCTTGTACTGTTATGGGACAATCCTTTTTGTTTTCCGGCCATCCTTTCTGAATTGTGATCTTGAGCTCTTTCATTACTTCATCTGCATTCGTCTCTCTCCGTATTTGTTCTGTTCTGTCACCTGTTATCGGCAACGACGACACGATCATGTCCACGTATGCTTGAATTTCTGCACTCTTTCCAGTTTCCCCCTTATCCACTGCCCTGGATAAGGTGTCGGCGGTGTACATGTATTTATCTTGCGTGTATAACATGTGCACGTCATACTTTTGTAGCCTGATAAGCATTCGCTGTATCCGTACCGGACAGTCGTTCAGCGGCTTGGACATGATGGACACCAGAGGTTTATGGTCAGTTTCCACTTCAAAAGCTTGTCCATACACATATTGGTGGAAACGCTCACAGGCATATAAGCATGCTAACAGTTCTTTTTCGATCTGAGCATACCTGGATTCAGCGCTGGTCAAGGCTCGAGATGCATAGGCGACAAGAAGCCACTGCTCATCATGTTGTTGTAGCAGCACTGCTCCGAGGCCAAACTGTGACGCATCTCCCGAGATCCTAGTGCTTCTCTCTGGGTCATAGAACTGTAACACGGGTTCCTGTGTCAAAATCTTTTTCAGTTTCAGAAAGCACTGTTCCTGCTCATGGGAGCAGATCCATTCATTCTTTTGTTCCAGAAGAATTCTGAGAGGTGCTGACTGCGCTGACAGTTGCGGGACGAATTTAGCAAGATAGGTGACCATGCCCAGAAATCGTCTTACTTCATCTTTGTTTTTTGGTCTTTCCATGTTGTTGATTGCTGATGTTTTTCTCGGGTCAGGCTTAACTCCCTCTTCACTGACAACGTCTCCCATAAATGTAAGTGTTTTCACCCCAAACTCACATTTCTCTTTGTTAAGCTTCAGATTCACCTCTCTTGTCTTGTCAAGAACTTGTCTCAGTCTTTCGTCATGTTCTGCACGAGTAGACCCCCAAACTATGATGTCATCCATCATTGTTTCTACCCCTGGTATATACTCAAATATCATGTGAATAGTCTTATGGTAGACTTCAGGTGCTGATAGGATACCATAGGGCTGGGCGATATAGAAAAAAAGCTTATCGATAAAAAAAATGCATATTGATCGATAGCGATAATTATTGAAAATATTTAAAACCATATTTTATGTGCAGCTCTGCCTGGACATTTTATAATATTGCTAAATGATTTGATTTAAATAAAGAACACAAACACAGAATTCCAATTAAATCTTTATTTAACCAACTTTTTTAACCATAACAGAATTTTTTTTAAGAAAAATAACTTAACTTTATATCGCGGATCAAGAGTGGCAGGTTTTTCAGCTGCAGAGAACAGCAGACATATCCATCACTATGAAGCACGTTACTGCATGCATTATGTCCTTATGCCGCTTGGACGCTTTGTCATTTTATCACAAAGAAGGGAGCCCAGTTTAGCTGCTATACCAGCTTTGTTTTGGAAGAAGTTCCAGAAAATTCCGACGACACGGAGCCGTACAGCTCGCGGGGCCGCGCACAGCTCGCGCTGCTGCGGGTGTGAGCGGCTTACGTGATGAATACTGGTGGGTTGCGTTACCAGACTCTGCTTTTACCGGTTCCTTGCAAGTTTTACAAATCACTGTGGTTTATTTCTATCAGGCTGGCAAACTATTAAAAGCCCGTTTTGGGACCGTTTCCTCCGCCGCTCCTTGCTGCAACATATTCACATGCTCTGTGTTGTGGTTTGAGAGGCCGGCGCTTAGTGACGGAGTGCCGACTGTAGCAAGGAAGTAAAACTGTCTATCGAAGTTTTTATCGACCCTATTTTTTCCTATCGCGCCACACGTCTATCGATCGATATATATTGTTATTGAATTATCGCCCAGCCCTAGGATACCATACGGCAGACGAAGAAACCTGTACCTGCCCTTAGGTGTGTTGAACGTGCACAGCCTTGAGCTCTCCTCATTTAGCCTTAGCTGCCAGAAACCTGATGAAGCGTCCAGTTTACTGAACCATTTAGCTCCAGTAAACTGTGCCATGATTTCCTCTCTGGTTGGTAACTTAAAATGTTCTCTTTTGATTGCTTTGTTTAAGTCTCTTGGGTCCAAGCAAGTTCTCAAAGCACCTGTTTTCTTTTGCACAACGACCAGTGAGCTTACCCATTCAGTTGGCTCATCTATTTTCTTGATGACCCCCAGTTTTTCCATGCGCACCAGTTCTTCTTTCAGTTTGTTCCGCAGTGCGAACGGGATCTTCCTGCAAGGATGTACAACAGGAACACGCTTTTATCCACACATATTTTATGTTCTCCAGGTAAACATCCAAGTCCTTCAAAACAGTCTTTATATTCCTCCATGAGTGAGTCATGGTCATTCGCAGTACCTGGTGACGTCACTACAAACACTTTTGACGAGGTTGAGCTTTGTACATGCCTTTAGTCCTAGAATTGGTTGTACATTTGCATCCACAATTAGTAGCTGCGCTTGTATCTGCTGACTTTTGTGTTTGAAGGTTGCGATGCACCCACCTTTAACAGGTATGCGTTCTCCAGTGTATCCTGTCACTTTTGTTTTTATGGGATGAATTTTGCTTTTTACAGTCAAAGTTTTATAATCCTCCCAAGATAACTAGTTTACATGTGCACCCGTGTCTAACTTGAATGGTATAACTGTCTCATTTACTTTGATTGGCATTATCCATTCCTCTTTTTCTATTGCACACGCTTGTACCACATCCACGATGAACTCACTATCGTCCTGTTCTTCCTCATCAACTGCGTGAACCTTCTGTTTTGCAGCTGCTTTGCAACATCTTGCATAATGATTGCTTTTCCCACAGTTGTTACAGGATTTTCCATATGCAGGACAGGATTTTGGCTTGTGACTGCCTGCACATTTACCACATTTAAACTTTGCAGATTTCTGTTTCTGTTCTTTCTGTTTGGTAAATGTCTTCTTTTTCATCTGCTCTTTATGCACTGCATGCACTGTCGTTTCACCTCTCCGTAGCTCTTTTGCTTGTGCTCGAGTGGTTTCTGCTGTCCTACACATAGCGACACACTTATCTAGTGTAAGTCCAGTCTCTCTGAGCAGTCTTTCTCTGAGTGCATTATCCACTGTGCCACAAACAATCCTTTCTCTCACTAACGAATCCCTCAGAGTGTCAAATTCACATGTTTTACTTAGCGTGTGAAGCTCTGCTAAGTACTGGTCAAAAGGTACTCCATGTTTCTGGTCATGAGTAAAAAACTTGTACCTCTCAAAGGTCACGTTCAGCTTAGGCACAAAATACTCTTCAAACTTTGCCATTAGCTGTGCTAACGTAAGATTAGCTTCATCCAGCTGGAAACTATTATAAATGTCCAAAGCATCTTCTCCCATCACGTGCAAAAGTATGTGAGCTTTCAGCTTTTCATTATCACCTCCTGCACCGCTTGCTGTTAGATATATGTTATAGGCATACTATGCAACATTTTTCAGTTAATTAATGTGTTCCATACCGTTTTGGATTATTAAATGAGTCATTTCAGGTCGAACAAAGGTTTTCTCGGCCGCCCTGGTGGTCTGTAGGGGAAATACCGTACTTGCAATTGCAGGAGCCCTCGGCCCGCACCCACAGGCTCAGAAGTCTCGTGCATCGCGAGAGTCGGTCTTGCTTTACGGCGAGAACTGCTACACGCCCCCAGGGAAAGGCATGTTTGTTGCTAGCGCAGTGGCAATATTTGTGCAGTTATCATGGCGGAACCAGCGATAAAACAGCGAAAGCCCATGTCGGAGCAGGCAAGATAGAGGACAAGGGCTCTGGACAGAGAGAGGAGTCGTACACGGGTGAACATCGGGCAAGCTTTTTCCGAATGGCGAGAGCTAAAAGAAAAAGAAGGATGCAAGGCTGACGCGGACCTCACGTTTCTGCTGATGCGATTGTAAGTAACATTGGAATGGTTTCTCTCTCTCTGTGTGCATGTTCATACTTTCACTGTGTTATTTATTGTTTGTACTGCCGTTTTTTCGACTTTTCATTGCGTTCGCCTGTCTGCTGTAAGCCGGGCTTACTCTGTTTGAAATTCAGTCGGCCGTCGTGAGGTTTTCCTGAGCGCATCCTGCTGTTCAAGCAGAGCTACGAGGGGGCGCCCTCCCCTCATCTCCGTCCCCGCCAGGGGAGGGAGGGGAGCGGGCGTCCCATAAGCGACCTCGGCCCGGCGTCGGCTCGCGGGTGGGTTGGGGAGGGCGAGCGTTCCAGTCCGCGCGACGCGCTGGCAGTCTGTTTCTGTACGCCTCTGCTCGCGGGGGGGGGGGGGCGTCTGCCGTGCCGCGTGGCTGCCGGGTCGTCTCGTCTTTCCTCTCTCCCCTCCGTTCCCTCCGACGCCCGGTGCCTCCCCTGCTCTGGGTCCCTGTCACCCACCGGGGCACGACGTACAGTGTGAGCACTCCGGTCACGTCCGAGCGTCGCACCGTACAGTGTGAGAACACAGATTGTGAGCGGTGAACTTTTAAACCCCGCGGTTCCGTCGCACAGTTTGAGATGTATATAAGTACCACGACTGAAAAACTCGTACAGTGTATGCCCGGCTTAAGCTCAAAACAACCGCGCCTGGCTTGACGGAGAAACCAGGAGAACAGCTGAGCATCTTTACGAGCATCTTTACTTTCGCCCTCTGGGGGGAGCTTTGCTGGAAAATCAACCCCGGTTGCATAGTATACCTTTAAATCTTTGCTTGAAACGTTTCCAGTTATCAGCAAGATTACCAGTCAGTTGCATAGCAGTGGGCGAACTTAGCTTATCCATGACGTCGGGGTATCGAGACTTCCACCACCCTCTCTCGTGCGTTAGCTGTCTTCCAATTCAGGCACTAGATCCTCTTCTATATGTTCAATCTGTACCTTGTCCCCTCGCTTCACTTCCACCACCGCTTGCAGCCACCACACGCCTTCGTGAAAAAAAAAAAAAACTCCGGTAGTCTGTAGTCGCACGCTTTTTCTTCTCTTCTGTTTTTGTCTTTTTTTTCTTTTTTTTTCACTCTGTGGCTTGTTATGCCATAACATGCCATGATAATTGGATCCTGAACAGTAACCATGGGGTGACACAAAGAATTCTGTCCTGCTGCAGACATGGCCGGAAGGATGGCCTCTATTCCTCTCTCTCTCGCTCGTCCCTTCTTCTCGGCAGGAGGTCAGCTGTGACCACCTCCTTACAGATAAAAGCCACAGCACACCTCTGCTCTCTCTCTTCTCCTGACTCCAAGCTGCTGGGACACACTCCTCCACCCTTGGACGACCAGCACTCCTCTGGGGGGGTCCCTCCTCCCTCAGGAGCCATGCATGGGCCCTGGAGCAGGCCCCGAGCTGAGTGAGAATGAACCCTTCTGAAACTCAGTTCCTCCCCGGCATAGGGAGAAACTGCCAGCCGATTCAAAGATAAGTCTCTCACTTCTGCTTAAAACAGATGCTGAAGTGAAGGAATCATCTATGCCAGCTTTGTTTTGCTTCCTTTGAAATCTGCTTAAATCGTGACTGCAACCGGGGTCAGAGTCTGCCTGGAGGACCAGGCCTCCAACCCAGACCACGCCGTTAGCCACATGCTGCTGCAAGGCTAACGCTAGCCTGCCAAGAGCCAAGCGCTAGCCCGCTAACGCTAGCCAACCACTTCCTCCTTCAACGCTTCTTCCTGGAACGGCCAAAGTGGACAAAACTCACACATGAGGCACCAACAGGTTGGGCAGCGAGATGAGGGTGAAGTTAAAAGGGTTTATTGGGAAACGATTTGTAAACCTTTGTGACCCATGGTGTTTAGAACAAAGGGCTAACCGGTAGCTCACGCTAGCCAAACTGCTATTAGCCTTGCTAACATCCGGTTTCGGACATTTCAACAGGAGTTCGTTTTAAAGCATAAAGCGTAACTGTTCTGCTCTGCCATCCTTCGTTGTTGTTATCTGCCTTACTCCCGCATCAATATGGTATATTAATGCCGTTTTCCAAGGCAATTTTGGCAACTTTATGTTGTAACCTCTTAGCCACCGAGTTGCCACAGCGACCCCAGACGCCCGGAGGGAGAATCGCATCAACAAACTCGGTCGTAAGGGTTTAAATGATTTTACAGGACAAACCGGTCCTCAGAATATTATTTTAACAAATAATGTTTTGTTCAACTTGGGCTTTGCATTGTGAATGGATTGAAATACATGGCAGATGTTTTAACTCCACTCCATGCTTTTGAAATCAGATCGGTAGTGAACAGGGATTCACTGAATTAATCTGATTATGATCAACCACTTTTGTTTGTCTTTTGTTTGTTTTTGCATGTAAATAGTTCCTTAGCTTAGCTTCTTTTTATCTTCATTTTGCTTAGTAGTTTAGTTAAGTTTCACTAGCCTAGTAGAGAGGATTTGTTAATCGAAATATTGTGTTAATTCAGATAAACAGCATTAGTGATGTTCTCTGGATGTTCATTTTATTTCTGTTATTAAATTCTTGGACTTGAAAAGAAGTTGTCACTCTTTATTCTATGTGTGTGTAGGTTTTGCTGTTAAAAGATCGCTAGTGCTCGAATTCATCCCTTTCAACCATTGTCTTGATATCAGCTTAAGAGCTGATCATAACCAGACAATACTTAACAGACAGAGAGTTATTTATGAAACATTAAATAACTTTAAACAGTGTATAATTGCACAACAGGCTCTCCCGTGGCAAATCTTCATCCTGTAACTGCCTACGGCCACTTCTGACACCATGTGTTGTTCTTTGATTCCTTAAACAACAGACGAGGCGTGTGAACTAGTTCTGTATGTTTATTTCTTAGCTTCTACAGCACTCTCCAGTAGCCAGCTACATTCAGAACCCCCTCTCGCTCTAGCCTCCAACCCGTGACGCCACGCGCCCTATTGCATGCTGGGTATTGGAGTTCAAGAGCTTTCCGGCTCATAACATCACACAGTAACCAAGATCAAATCCATCTACTCTTTCCCCACCCCGAAAAAACCTCCTATTTGGTCCTCCACTCTCCATTCCCATGGATAAACATCCACCACTCTCTTACCTTACAAATCCAAGAGTACCAGTAGGGGGCATCACAGGGTGGGCTGGGCCTCCACCAGAAAAAGCTATCTCGTCTAAAAAATGGTAAAAACCGATGAAACCCAGTCAGGGGAATCCCGCTCTTGGCCAATCCCCATATTGAATCTAAAAATGTATCCTTACCTGTAATATTCTGGTTTCTGTTCTGGTTTTATTTTTCAGTCATTTTCCTCTCCTGCTTTAGGTTCTCTGCTTGCTTTGAGTTTTTGTCCTGTCTGGGTTTTTATTTACTGTTAGTTTATCCTGTTTTGTCATTAGGGTGACCACCTGCTAATAAGCCCAAGGGGGGACAAGGGGTATGTTTCTGAGGGACAAAGTGGGACACTGCTTGGCGCGGCGGTGCCCCCACCTCACGGGCAGATTCACTGATAGTGGTTTACACATTTCTAGCACATACCACCTTACATGGTATATTAATAATGCCCTATTCCCATAAACATGTGTAATTGCTGATGTATGCTCATGAATAGGCCAACCAATGTGTATTTCTTTCTAAATAAAGATTCATAATACGTTGAACATTCAATGAACAGATGCACTTCCAATTCCGATTTACTTTAGCTATTTAATTTTATTTATTTTTCATTACAATTTATTCACTTTAAATAAATTATAATTTAAAATTAAAGGATTAACAGGAATTGTAGTTGCTCTACACCACAGGAACTGTAAAAAAGTCTTAACTCACGACTCCAGAGGTTCACAGAACGAGAAGGGGGAGGAAGGATGGTGAACTTGGATGTTGGTAAAGGCAGGCGCAGGAAAAAAAAAAACTGTTCAACATTCTGGGGACACCTTTAGGACTTTGGGGTCACCTTTAGGACTCAAACCTTTTCAAGCCAAAACATGAAGTGGGCAGAATGTTTAGATGTCCACTTATAACTTCAGTTTAATCCAAAACATTACAAAATTAACTGACCAGCAATCTAATCACAACGAGCCAACAGCCAGTATGTTTCTGAATCAGATGATTCATCAGCCTACCTTCCATAAGATCGCCGCTGCATGACTGAAGGCTTCCCCTGGAGCCGCAGCACCAGAGCGCTTCGGCCGTCTCGGTAGAGCCGGTTGATGCAGTCCGGATCCAGCAGCGTGAACGTTGGACTAGTTGTGGCTTGAACGGCCATCAGCCTCCATGAATACCAGGTTATCCTTGTTGATATTTATTAACACCGATTCAACTTTTTCACTGCGGAGGTTCGCTTCGGTAAAGTCGCACTGCAGAGCCGTGCGCACCAAGTGACGACACAAAACAGGTTAAAATGTTCTCGTACGTTATATGAGGCACTTCTTCATGTCATCTTCTCAGTCATGAATAGTTTGAAGCTGTGGCCATAGTTACTTCGTCGTTCGAAAATAAGGTGGATAGAGCGACCAACTTTTTTTTGAGAAAGCATTGATTATGCGTGACACGGTCTCAATTTGCAGGACGCATGAATTGGGCTTCAAACGCTGTGCGCGCACGCGCCACGCGGGACGGGTGGTCACCCTATTTGTCATCTATTTTAGTCTTAGCTTTATTTTCTGTTTTCGGTTTTTACTTTAGAGTGATTTTGTTTCTTAGTAAGTTTGGTGTAGTTTATGTCCACTTGTCCTGTCAGCTTTTAAGCTTTGGTTTCTGGTTTATTTCTTGTTTTGATCCTCTGCACTGATGTCTGGTCTAATGGGGTACCGCGAGCGAGCTATTTTTAGAAACGTAACGTCACGATGACCTCACATCACGTGGTACGCAGTAGGACAAACTCCCAAACCCGCCGCTGTTTTGCTGTGGAAGAGACGTGCGTTAGCCTAGGTTGTACTCATTTAAAAGACTGCTTTTTCCAAAATCTAAGACCATGGTTTATAAACATTGTTGCTATGGAACGTGCAACAGCGACTCGAGGTACGCTGATCGGCCGCATATGAAGAATGTTTTCTTCATTACTTTCCCGAAATTCAAGAGTGCCAAGGAGAAATGTGTGCGCTTGGTCCATCAGTGCGGTCGGCCTACATATGTAGCAAGCATTTTGTCGGAGGAAAGGGCACAACCGAAGAACATCCTGACCCAATTCCAGCGACATCAAGTAGTGAACAGGTAAGATTATTTTGGTGGCCGACATGTTAATAATGAAGCGCCTGCTACCATGATAGCATATAGGCTATCATGGTAGCAGGCGCTAACATGATACCCTGCTACCAGGATAACCTACTCAAAAAAATTTCAAATGAGACAAACATTAAACATATACCGATCCCTAGACGGTGATTACAAACAAAAAAAACGGCAGACGACGGCATGACCGCCGCGCAGGAAAAAAAAACAAAGCTTACCGTTCGATCGACTCGGCCCGTTTTCCGGTCTTTTTAAGCCCTCGACACTCAAGCCATCGTCTGAGCTGAAGGTTGGTGTGTTCTTCGACAGTGCGACCAGTAAACCGTGCGCCTGGGACATCGTCTTGGGAAAGTTTAATGGCTGCAAAGTCGGTCATATCGCTGGTTCTGTTGCTGGTTGCTACGTGCGTTCTCTATCGGTTTGTCCTACCTAAGCGGCAAAAGGGGCGTTGCTCTTGAGGCGGTGACGTCATGTGTGCGGTACCCCATTACCCGCTCTGCACACCTGCCTCACTCCACCCCTGTTGCAATCATCTCTGACCGGTTTCACCTGCTTCCTCCTCCATATAAACAGTTGAGACCAGAGATCAGTGCCAGGTCGTCTTGTGGAGTGTAGGTGAGTCTCCTCCTGCAAGTTCTGTTATGTTTTGCTTTTTGAATTTTGACCACCTTGTCTCCAGAAACCTGTGCCGTTCTGTCTGTTCCTGCCTGGCCTGCCCCGTGAGTCCGTCTGTTTCTGTGCTGTCTTTTGGGTTGACGGTTCCTTTTTTTTTTTTTTCCCTGTTTCACTTTTTGTTAATAAAAGAAGATTCTACACTGAACCTCTGCTGGTCTGGTTGTATTCTGGGTCTCCTGCTCCAATCATTACATTACCAAGTAATTTAAGGATCTGTGATACCAATCAGATCCTTGTTCTCTTTATATCAAAGCAAAAAGATTGCAAGAACTGTAGATCTTGGTGTGTGTGTCCGTAGCAGTTTCCATTCTTAATCATAAAGCCATAGCGATCAACATAATGCAACATCACAGTATAAACGTCATAACACATAAAATCAAACATGATCATGGAAGTCGGCGGAAAAGAGAAAATGAAAAAAAAACAGGTTCTGTTTTGAAGGCTGGATACCGTAGCTGGGGACTTGGCCAGATCCGGCCACTAGGGGCGCAATAGCGTCAATTGGGCCGAGTGCGTGCAAGAAAGAGAAGTAGAGACTGACAACGGTGAGACGCGAGTATCGCAGGCAGCAGGTTGTGTTAATGTGTTAAACTTAATGGCTCTATTTTATCTCATGAAGCAGTTCAGTCTATTGTCAAGAGGTTGATATTAAAATTCTGGAATGAGGCTAAGGCTGACAAAATATATGGTAAAAAATGGGAACTTTTGAAATTTGAATTAGGTAAATTGTTTAGGAAATATTGCAGCGATCTTTCAAAGCAAAAGCGATCTGATGAAGTAAAAGTTATTTCAAGATAGCAGCTCTGTCTTGTATTTCACCTGATCTAGATCTAGAAGGCAGTGGATCGAGGAAGGGGAGCAAAACTCTGCATATTTTTTTAGACTGGAAAGATCCCAAATTGCTACTAATACAATTCACAAACTTCTTATAGATAATGTTGTATATAATGACGCAACCAACATTGCTAAGTTCTGCTCTAACTTTTATAAAGATTTATACAGCTCCAAATATTGTGAGCATAATGCTAATAAGTTTCTAAATTCTTTGATAGGCATAAAGCAAGTCACTCCTGATGACCAAGAATTTTGCGATCATCCTATTACATGAAAAGAAATATTAGACTCAATTAAATGCCTGAAGAAAAATAAATCACCTGGAACAGATGGTTTGCTGTCTGAGTTTTATAAATCATTCGCCGAAGATCTTGCTCCATTCTAACTGGCGGTTTATAATGAAAGTATTATTAAGGGAACCCTCCCTCCCACCTTAACTCAAGGACTGATTACTCTTATTCCCAAATCAAAGAAGGATCTATTACTTATTGACAACTGGCGTCCAATTAGTCTACTGAATAACGATTACAAGATCCTGGCCACAATTTTTGCTAAGCGATTAAAGTTAGTTCTGGATGACATTATTGAAGAAACGCAATCAGGCTTTTTAAGAAATAGACATATCTCAAATAATATTAGGCTTCTGCTCGACATATTAGATTACCCAGATTTAAACAATGATGAAAGCCTTATCCTTTTTCTGGACTTTTACAAAGCATTTCATTAAATTGAACACAACTTTATTTTTAAAACATTAAAACTAGGGCTGTCAAAATAACGCGTTAATTTCGATTAATTAATTTAAAAAAAATAACGCAAATTAATCGTATAGGGTAGTTCACTGCTATTGTTTTCATCCGGGTTTTTCGTGCCTGCGCGCAGGACTGGAAGACAGAAGGCAAGCACAGCGGCAGACGCAAACAGAGCAAACAACGAGTTCTCAACGTATTTTTCTTCTTTAGATAACGTATCACAAGATCGTTTCAGTCGGCCGTCGTGAGGTTTTCGTGAGCGCATGCTGCTGTTCAAGCAGAGCTACGAGTGGGCGCCCTCCCCTCCTCTCCGTCCCCGCCAAGGAGGGGGGGGGGGGGGGGGGGGGGGGGGGGGGGGGGCGGGCCAGGCGGTCTGCTGTGCCGCGCGGCCGCCGGGGCGTCTTGTCTTTTTCCTCCCCTCCGTTTCCCCCGACGCCCGGTGCACCTCACCGGCGGGTACTACCCAACTCTTCCCCTTCCTCTTTCGGAGGGGGCACGACGTACAGTGTGAGCACTCTGGTCGCGTCTGAGCGTCGCGCCGTACAGTGTGAGAACACAGATCGTGAGCGGTGAACTTTTAAACCCCGCGGTTCCGTCGCACAGTTTGAGATGTATATAAGTACCACGAATGAAAAACTCGTACAGTGTATGCCTGGCTTTATTCACCCGTTTTGTCACGGTGTTTGGCGAGAACAGTCCTGCTTTTGCCTACCGCCGTAACCCGGAAGTAGCGCGGACGTCACTTTACTGTTGTTCAGGGTGTCTCATTCCGCCTACTTCTACACTTCGAACACTTAGTTTTAAGTATGTAGTGTAGATAACACAAAAAGTCAGTGCACTGAAGGTACCCGGATGACCCCCTAAAAACGGGCACAAAATGCAGTGTGTAACGATGGACCCTACTCGCACTAAACGGAAGCCATCTTGACTACAAAGCGGAAAGGGAGGGGCTAAGGACGTCGGGAAGATGTTCCCATTTTGAAAATAATGGCGGACATTTCAGCCGAGACAGCCGGAGTTGCGACACCGCAATCATATAAATGTAAGTAATGGTGGTAATACGAGGCATTGTACTCTCGTCTAATGCATCACTTACATGTCCCTCACTGACAGAAGCTGATATAATCATTTGGCGAGTTAATTAGCGTAAGTAACATGTTAATGCTACCTAGCTACCTATAGCTACCTAGCACGGTAAGCCAGCCATTGAGACGAGCACGTTAGACATGTGAACTCTATCGTGTTCATTTTAAGTAACAGCAGTAATAATAGGGTGACCAGACGTCCCCGATTTCCGGGGACTGTCCCCGTTTTGGACCACTTGTCCCCGGCTAAAGCTGTCCCCGGAAATGTCCCCGATTTTACCGAGAGGAAAAAAGTTGCGTGTAGAGACTGTTATTACGGTAGAGCTGTTGCGCGCAGAAACAGGTGTTACGGTAGCTGGTTGCGCTGCTGATAATATAAAGATGAGTTATAGAGCGCACCACTAGATGGCGGTAATGATCCTTTTGGATGTCAGCTGCCATTAAAACACGAAGAGGAAGAAGAAGAAGACGAGCGCACCACTTTTAAAACAGAAGAAGAAGAAGAAGAAGTGGAAGTTTGTTTTTCTGATGGGGAGCTGCCCTGAGTTATGGTAAGTGTGTTAATCGATTCATTTTATTTGGATCGGGCTGATCCTGTGATGAATGTTTGGTTTGTGTCCAGGTTAAAAAATAATCAATAAAAAGTAAGACAAGACCACGAGTTGCTGCTCACATCAGTAAAAGACACTCTGATAAAATGTAACAGAATGATTGAAAGCTGTTTGTAAGGCGCTAATCTGGTACGCTGGTTCTCCAGGGATCAACGAGGGTTTGTCTAAAGATGTTTTAGAACTGATTGGTGACCTTTAGTTTATATTTCAGATAGTTAGTTATAAGTAGAGTTATTACAAGTTGTTTTGCTGATTTATGGTTGTGATTTATGAGCATAGACTTCCAGGTTTAGGTTTAGCTTTTCTACTGCTCAGTTTGGATATATGAAAGTTCCTCATGAAAAAATAGGAGTCAGTAACAGGAGAACTGAATAAAAATCTACATGATCTGAGAATGATGGAGGAAGAGATAACCGCCTGTTTAATTTATTATGTTGTTTTTGCTTGTAGCTCCTAATATTATGGTAATTCGATTTTTAGTATTTAATCAGATGAGATAATAAAAATAACAATAATTTGAATTTTCCATGTTGTACATTCTAATGTTTTTGGAAGTGATTTTAACTATATAATGTCTGTTTTAGAATAATGTAAAATTGATACAAGAGGAGAGAGAGGAAGAAGATAGGAAGTCAGAAAGGAGGTTAAATGGGTGGAGGAAAATAGGAACAGTGATGGAAAGAATGATTGATGAGAAGGGAGAAATATTTACTTAGGGTATTAATAAAGTTCAAGTGATAAAGCGTTGACATGATTTAAGTGATAAACTAACGTATTGAGTAATGTAGTGTGTGAAGTATGCTATGTAAAACAGAGTGACTCAGGATTGAGTTGAGAAGCCCAATGTCTGAGGATATAACCTCTTTCTGAGTCTCTGCGCTGAACCTGAGTTTCACTGCACTTCCCTAGCTGTGGCAGAATGAAGAGGCAGATTAGTTGTATTTTTTTCTTGTGTTTTAAAAATTTCTGTTCTGGACATAATACATCTTCTTCTCCTCATATTTTATCCAGACCTCTGGATACAGTGGCTGATGGCTCTTCAGACACAGAAGGCCTTGAAGAAACCAGAGATGATCTCATGTTAGCTGACTCACTGACCGGAGTTAACTCACCTTATAGGAGCAAACAATATACTTACACATCAGCTACTACCATACACATAATGTAGTTATACACACTTTATGTAAGTTTATACATGCTCATGCTGCACTACACACTCAATCACTTGCATTCATTTCAAGGGGATTTCCAAGTCTGTGCTTTTTTGAACATGTTTAACACCTTTTCACCTCACATCTCAACAACCTATTTTCTTGTCCCAAACAGGCTCTATGCACAGCTCCACATCTTCCTGAACCTCAGCAGCTCCTTTGTTTCCTGCCTTTCATCTCAGGTCAGACTGATTAATCCAGGTGTGTCTGACCTCAGTAACCAGCCAGACACACCTGGATTAATCAGGAAACAAAGGAGCTGCAGACGTTCAGGAGGTAGTGGAGCTGTGCTTATAGCCCATTAGTGAAATAAATGAATCTGCTTCTTAGAGATGCAAAGGCCCCTGATGTGGTCAGGTGACAGTAAGAAACATATATCATCCTTTACCTGTGGGCTTGACCGCTACTTCTTTTTTATGTTAATTCAGAAAAAACTTTCTCATAGGTATGTAGATGTGAACAGAATAAGTATCTGTTGCACTTTTTTAAAAGGTGGGGGAACTCTGTCTCCACAGACAGCCACAGGCCAAATGTTTGTATTTACTGGTTTTTCTTTTCCTCATGTCACTCTCCCCTTAGGGAGCAGCAGAGCTCTTTGGGCCCCACAAAATTGGAAAGCCCTGCTAACCACCCTTGACCAATCCACTCCTACCCCCACCACTTTGCCCCACCCCAGAGACACAGTTCTAGTTTCCATTAATAACACTATTTATTCATTTTATTAATCTTAGGATGCACTTAAATTGTGGAGAGGCACATTCCTGGCTTTTACACTTGATCTTTGTTGTTCAAATATTAATAAATATGTAAAAATAAATGAAACCATTACTGTCCCCGTTTCCTAATTTCATTATGATGAGATGTATTGATTTTTATCCACGAGCAAGAAATGTCCCCAGATTTGATTTCAGAAATCTGGTCACCTTAAGTAATAAGCCATCCATTGGGACGAGCACGTTATCTGTGTGAACTCTAGTAAGTTATGAAACTGGCTTCGTGACTATTTTACATTATGGGCTGGTGAATACAGTGTTGTGCCGTTGTAATGCTGGATATCACGTATACTATTGACGGGCAAGGTGAGTTCCATTTGTCTCATCGAGGTATTTTGATCTGTTTTAGGGACCGACGAAGATACTAGGGAGCTAATCCCATGGCATGCTGCCAACGCCGTTTTTTTTACGGGCAGGAGGAATGCGACCCTTACTGGATTTGAGTAAGTACATTGCATTAACAGTTGTATTACGCTAGGTTCTTCACTTCAAACTAACGTGATCACATATGCTCGTTATTGACAGTGTTGTAGTAAACACATGTAAAGCAGTCTGCATCTCTGGCCCAACCCCAGGATAAATAATCTCCTCAAAATAAATGTTGTGATATTGTTGTTGCAAACAAAACATAAGAAATATTTTATGAGTAACATAACATTAGGTGGGCGAACCCAGTACTCGTGTCATGTTAAATGTTCTGGTAGTGGGCCTCTGTATTATTTAATGCATTGATATGATCTGCTGTTGTGTTTTTACCAGGGAATTCGTTAAGAAAAAGGGGTTGGAGGGAGGCTGGATGCCAAAGCCATCAGGAAGCGATGGGAGAATTTGGTCCAGAAATACAAGGTTAGTACAAGGTTGTTCCATACATATCTTTTTGGAAAACTCCTTTAGGATTGTTTGGGAATTTTACCTAGGGTGATTGAGAGACTTTAAACATTTGAACGGTAGTGTATATTTGTAAGTAAGAAATGTAAATGCATTGTTAGTGTTTAGCATTTGATAGTGAAATAGTGCAGCTTTTTTTTTTGTCGTTCATCCACAGGCACTTAAGAACCCTCGTACCGGTGTTAGTACAGAGGGGGGTGAGGCCACCGCTGCTTCTTGGAAGTGGTACTCACTGATGGATGAAGCAATAGGGAGCAGGCCATCTATGGAGCCGCCTGCTCTCTTTGCTTCATCCGACCCGGAAGTGGCGAGGGCCTCACCCCCTTCTGTGGTGACACCGGTCACTCCTGAGGTGTCTACCCCAAAGAGGCGCCGGGTAGACACCATGGCTCCTGGAGGAGGAGCAGGCCACTGTGTCCGGGGTCTTGGCGGGGGGCTGCAATGGGTGGTCAGCAGCTTGCCAGGTCTGGGGCTGACGCCTCCGCTCCCCCCAGGAGGGGCAGGGGGCAGGGGTGGCTAGGGTAAGGTGGGGGAGGGAGGGGGTTTATTAGGTATTTAGGGGGTGAGGGGGGCTCTGGCTGGGTGGCTCGTACGGGTCGTGTTGGCCCGCCCTCTTTGGGGGGCCCGGTCCGGGGGGCGTCTGGTCCGGGGGAGGGGCCGGGGGGAGGGCACAAGCAGTCGTATAGTCGATTTGGGGTGACCCCCCCCCCCCCTCTGGTCAGTGTTGGATGCAAGTGTTATGTGGGAATGTGTGTACAGCGTCTTTTTTTTTTTTCTTTTTAATCTGTGTGTGGTGAGTGGGGCACAAGGGAGGGATGGTGTGAATGAGTCTTCCTTTTTTTTTCAGGTATAGGTGTGGTCTGCTCCCTCTCCCAAGTACATCTCAAGTCTCCGATAGGTGCGGAGCCCATCCCCCCACGTCCTGCCCTCCTCCGCTGCGTTCGCAGGCGCCTTGGCCCTCTGGCGCGTTGGTGGGCTTCGGGTTTGGGGCGGGTTCCCAGGCGTGCGCCGGCCCACTCCCGGCGGCTTCTTCGCGGGGCCTGGCCCCCCGGGGGGCGGCCGGCAGATATCCTGTGTCGGCCCCTCCTGGGCGCCCTGCTTTGGGGGCCCCTTTGGGAGTCCGGGATTATGGGTCCCCTGACTCCTGCCTCTGTGCTCGGGGAAGGCGGGCCTTTGGTTCTCCACAACCACTATCAAGCTATTTCCTTCTGTATAATTTTCACCTAAACTAGTGCACTCTCACAAACTCCCACAGGTGCTGGGTCCCTGGTATTAAATGTTCACTTATATACAGTAATCTTATAATTTATTTATTTATTTATGTTCTTTCACTTTCTTTTTTCAAGTATCACATTACACATGTCAGCTTACATAATAATATATATGATTTAGCAATGGCATCTAGGTGTTATTTGATTGTATCTGTTGCTTTATGTCTGTTGGTTGTGCTGTTCTTTTTGCATCTCTCTTTCCAGGTGTCGGAGCAGACGGAGAAGGTTTTATCATTCTCTCCCTTTTATCTCTTCTTTCTTTCACCTCTACTCTTTTTCTTTTCTTTCTCTTTCACTTCTTGTTCTTCCTTTACTCTCCCATTGTAATGTCCATATAATTTGAAATTCTCTCGGCAGGAATCACAATAAAGCTATTTACATGCATAAATCAAGTAGAGCACTATGGCGAAAGCTGTTCGCTCCACTTGTAAAAGCAAAATCTGTCGAGACATCAATTGCTATTGCCACATTGCTAGACAGGACACTGGGAAAAAAAAAAGACACCATGGCAATTGTGAAAGCCTTACAGGAAAATGAAAAGCAGGCTGATGAGGTGAGACAGGAGATGCAGAGAGAGCAGCGAGAGCGAGAGGAGAAAAGAGAGAGAGAGGCGAGAGAGGCTGCAGAGCGCGAGGAGAGGAGGCACCAAGAGGCTGTGGAGAGGGAGGAGAGGCGTCACCGTCAGAATGTAGAGAGGGAGGAGAGGTTTTTCAGGGAGATGAGGGAGAGGGAGGACAGGAGGGATAGGGAGATGGCTGCCAGAGAGAGAGAGGCGTCTGCCAGGGAGGAGCACCTCCTGGCAATTTTAGATCTAATCTCAAAAAAAATGTAGTGAATTAAATATTAAATAAATATGTAACACATTATGTCAGGACTCAGCCAGCAGGGCCGTGCAGCTTGCTGCCGGTTCTGCTGCCTGAGACTCTTTCCACAGGTGTTCTGGGTTGACTGGTGGGCGGAGCCCACACACCTGCGGGCGGTTGAGCAGCATCGGGAGGCACTACTTAAACACCACGCAGACAGCGAGAGGATGCCAGAGTGTTACCGTTGTGGTATGCAGTCAAGCCTTGGCCTCTCGTTCTCTGTGTTTCCCAGAAGAACTAATCACTCACCTCTGTGTTTCCCAGGTACCTCCTCGTGTCAGCCCTCTTCCTCTCGTGACCCTGTGAAGTCTCTCGTGGCAGGAGCTCCAAGCATCGTCATCTTCCGTCTGGTGTTGGTCTCTCCTGCAAACCTCCTGGTTCCTCCTGAGTCGGTTCCCCTCCCCTGGAACCCTGCCATCTCCGGAAAGTCACCTGGTTCCTCTCGCTGTCCTGGACATCTGGATTCCCCAGTGCTGCTCGGACCCGACCCCACCTTCGACCCACTGGTCTCCCGGACACCTGTGGCCACCATCGCACGGCTAGCGCTGAGTCCCCACTGCTCCCTCCCCGGTCGGCCTTCTGTCCATCAAGTGGTAAGCTTGCGTCCAGCAGCAGATCCAGCTCAGTCAGACCAGTTCCTCTCCACATTTCCCCAGTTAACCTCTGTCTCGTCCTTCCCCAGTGATCGACCCGGTTTCCTGCTCCCTGACCGTTACCTGACGCTGCCTCCGCTGAGGCAGAATCCTCCCGTTACCTGGTTCTTAAATAAAACCTTTAAACTTCACCTGTTTCTCCCGAGTGTGCTTCTGCATGTGGGCAGAATACATAAAGCCAACCATGACAGAAGAACACTCTGGCCAAACTAATCCCACAGGCACACTCGGGCAGGCTATAACAGCACAACAGGACCGTATTAGAGGTTTGGAATCTGTTGCTACACGACCAAATCCAGAACCTAACCACGCAGATGAACCAGCTTCTGGGTATAGTTAGCGCTAGCACTAGCCAGCAACCGGTAGCATCCACGTCACCTGACCCCACCCCCGAGCCTTCGTCACCCCTCTCGCCTGAGCACGAGCGTGAGACGTCATCACCTTCTCCGGAGAAATACTCCGGAGAGGCTAGTGACTGTGGTGGTTTCCTGTTCCAGTGTTCCCTAGTTTTTAATCGTGCACCTCAGACTTTCTCCCAAGATCACATTAAGATCTCGTACGTTCTCCGGCTATTGACGGGCAGAGCTCTTAGATGGGCCGAAGCCCGTTTCGTTAGTTGCCAGCAGTTCAACTGCACTTTCGATGAGTTTGTTTCCGAGTTTCGTTCTGTGTTCGCCGCCGAGTCAGAGTCCCAAGACGCTCAGCAGCTCCTCACCTTACGTCAGCGGGGTAGACGGGTGGCAGATTATGCTATAGATTTCCGCACTGCGGCGGCGGCAGCGGGCTGGGAGCAACGAGCTTTAAAATCAGTTTTCCTTCAGTCCCTAGATGAATCTTTAAAGGATGAACTGGCGCGTGTAGAACAGCCAGACTCACTCAAGGAATGCATAGCTCTGGCTGTGCGTTTAGATAACCGCTTACGAGCGCGTGGGAGAAGCCGCTCAGAGAGATCGCCGTTTTTTCGACCGGCTCCTACCGAGCGGACCCCGGTTCGTACCACTGCTCATACGGCACCACCTGCCTCTCCACCCGAGCCAATGCAGCTGGGGCGTGTTAGGCTCACGCCAGACGAGAGGCAGCAGCGCATGAGCTCTAGACTCTGCATTTATTGCGCCTCGCCGGAGCATTTTATTAAGAACTGTCCAGAGCGGCCAAAAGGAGCCGGTCCGTCGGCTGTAGAGGAGGAGCCGGCGGACCAAACTGGGACTTTCCCTTCGTCTCCTCCACGTTTGTGTCTACCCGCTGCTGTCGTCTCCGGCCGGGAAACATTTAGGGTGTCAGCTTTAATCGATTCCGGTTGTGATTTTAACCTGATTGACCCCTCATTAGTCCAGCAGGCTAATTTAAGAACAGTGGCGATTGAGCTGCCTCTCCAGGTTTCTGCTTTAAATGGGGACGTCCTGCCCCGTATCACGCACCGCACGTTACCCTTTGAGTTGCTGGTATCGGGAAATCACCGTGAACGGGTCACGTTTTTAATCTTTCCCGTTAAGCAGGCCCGTTTGGTGCTCGGATTCCCGTGGTTACAGCATCATAACCCCCAGATTAACTGGACAGACCGTCGGATTGAATCGTGGTCGCCCAGTTGTCATGCTAGTTGCTTAAAATCAGCAGCACCTACAGCATCCTCCTCCACACCTACCTGCGTCCAGGTTGATCCCGAGGTGTTAAAGTTAGTTCCTCCCGATTACCACAACCTTGGACAGGTTTTCAGTAAGGCACAGGCCAGCTCACTCCCGCCGCACCGTCCCTATGACTGTGCGATTGACCTCTTACCCGGTGCCCCGTTACCATCTAGCCGCCTATATAACATCTTGCAGAACGAGCGCCAGGCGCTCGAGAGTTACATTAAAGAGTCATTATCAGCAGGACTCATCCGTGCCTCGTCTTCTCCCCTAGGGGCAGGTTTCTTTTTCGTTGGGAAGAAGGACGGTTCCCTTCGCCTGTGCATTGACTACAGAGGTTTAAACGCGATCACAGTTAAGAATAAGTATCCACTCCCTCTCCTTTCATCTGCACTTGAACCAGTTCAGTCAGCCACCATCTTTACTAAGCTGCATCTGCGCAATGCTTATCACTTGGTGCGGATCCGCCGGGGAGATGAGTGGAAGACGGCGTTTAAGACTCCACTCGGTCATTTTGAGTATCTAGTCATGACATTCGGCTTATGCAACGCCCCCGCAGTCTTTCGGTCCCTAGTCAATGACGTCCTCCATGATTTCCTGAACCAATTTGTGTTTGTTTACCTCGATGACATTTTAATCTACTCCCGCAGTCCCTCCGAGCACCTGAAGCATGTCCGCCTCCACGGGATTCCCCGGGAGATTCTGTCTGACCGTGGTCCCCAGTTCATCTCGCGGGTGTGGAAAGAGTTTGCCGTGGCCCTTGGGGCCCGGTACTCTCTGACCTCCGGCTACCACCCGCAGACCAACGGTCAGACAGAGCGGATGAACCAGGAGCTGGAGACCGCCCTCCGTTGCCTCACCTCCCAGAACCCCACGGATTGGAACAAGTACCTCCCCTGGATTGAGTATGCCCATAACAGTCATGTTTCTACCGCCACTGCACTCTCCCCCTTCGAGGTTTCCCTAGGTTATCAGCCCCCACTCCTACCCGACAACAACCGACAGATCGCCGTTCCCTCCGTCCACGAACACATCACCCATTGCAAACATTTCTGGACTCAGACCATCCAAGCCCTCCAAGACACCTCAGAGCAGAACCGTCGATTCGCTGACCGGAGGCGGGTCCCAGCCCCCACCTACCACCCCGGTCAGCGAGTCTGGCTCTCCACCCGAGATCTTCCCTCCCGAGCTGCCTCCCGTAAGTTGTCACCCCGTTTCTCTGGACCCTATGAGATCACCTCCGTCATCAGCCCTACCACCGTCCGTCTCCGTCTCCCGTCCCACTCCCGTGTCCATCCCATGTTCCACGTCTCCCAGATCAAGCCAGTCACCTCCAGCCCATTGTGCCCTCCGGCCGAACCCCCTCCACCCTCCCAGGACCATCATGGTCGGCAGATCCTCCGGATCGTGGCCTCCCGTCCACGGGGTAGAGGTTTCCAATACCTTGTGGATTGGGTTGGTCGTGGTCCGGAGGAGCTGTCTTGGCTTCCTGGCTCTGCGATCCCAGATCGATCCCTCATTGAGGATTTACTCGCCTGTCGTCCCTCCACGTCTTCCTCTGGGTGGCCAGGTGGCGACCCTTGAGGGGGGGGGGGGTGGTGTCAGGACTCAGCCAGCAGGGCCGTGCAGCTTGTTGCCGGCTCTGCTGCCTCAGACTCTTTCCACAGGTGTTCTGGGTTGACTGGTGGGTGGAGCCCACACACCTGCGGGCGGTTGAGCAGCATCGGGAGGCACTACTTAAACACCACGCAGACAGCGAGAGGATGCCAGAGTGTTACCGTTGTGGTATGCAGACAAGCCTTGGCCTCTCGTTCTCTGTGTTTCCCAGAAGAACTAATCACTCACCTCTGTGTCTCCCAGGTACCTCCTCGTGTCAGCCCTCTTCCTCTCGTGACCCTGTGAAGTCTCTCGTGGCAGGAGCTCCAAGCATCGTCATCTTCCGTCTGGTGTTGGTCTCTCCTGCAAACCTCCTGGTTCCTCCTGAGTCGGTTCCCCTCCCTTGGAACCCTGCCATCTCCGGAAAGTCACCTGGTTCCTCTCGCTGTCCTGGACATCTGGATTCCCCGGTGCTGCTTGGACCCGACCCCACCTTCGACCCACTGGTCTCCCGGACACCTGTGGCCACCATCGCACGGCTAGCGCTGAGTCCCCACTGCTCCCTCCCCGGTCGGCCTTCTGTCCATCAAGTGGTAAGCTTGCGTCCAGCAGCAGATCCAGCACAGTCAGACCAGTTCCTCTCCACGTTTCCCCAGTTAACCTCTGTCTCGTCCTTCCCCAGTGATCGACCCGGTTTCCTGCTCCCTGACCGTTACCTGACGCTGCCTCCGCTGAGGCAGAATCCTCCCGTTACCTGGTTCTTAAATAAAACCTTTAAACTTCACCTGTTTCTCCCGAGTGTGCTTCTGCATGTGGGCAGAATACATAAAGCCAACCATGACACATTATTTACACTGTCACTCGTTATACCACACCTTAACATCTTTTTTCCTGATGAGGTTACTCCAGACTTTCAAAAGCGGTAATGTCAAATTCATGATTGATAAATTCCTAAAAATACTACCTACCTACTTTATCAAACTGATAAGAAGTACACAATATATTTACCTCTGGTGTATGAATTGAACCATACAATGCTTAATACAATGTTTAATGTTGAACACATTAGATTTTGCAGAATGGTCATAATTTATTCATATTTGTTTTGTTTTTTAACATGCCAGATGAAATCAAACACAATCATACAATGGTCATGTAATTTATTCCATCATGCATTTTACATTTTTAAATGTAATCATGGTCAGGGACATAACATGCCATTTCCATCGTCTGTCTCTGCTCTGCACCAGAGACGGCTCCTGGAGGTGCTGGTGCTGGTCTTCGTGCCCTCCTGACATCAGCATCTGGCTCCAGCAGGTCTTCGTTGCTGATAGGGTTATTAAAGATAACCCCTTTTATCCTAGAACGAAAACCACACAACACAAGTTTTAGACATTTCTATAGAAAAGGACAGAGGATAGCCAAACGGAGAATTACACTCCCTTAAAGTTTAGGAACGTCTATGTCGGATCATCTCTGTCCTTCTACCTTTATTATCACACATCAAAGAGGGGGGAGGATTGGGTCAGGAATTTACAGCATGGGGGTTTAAAAGGGTCAGGAGGAAGGAAACAATTGGAATTGCAGGCGGTGATCTCTCATCAGCTTCATGCACAGCTGGATAAGGGAGACATTCCTTATCTGAGAGAACCATTCGTTATTCCTGCCTAAGGGTAAATACAACAAAACCTTCCTGAAAGCAAATTCTTAAACAAACCAAATGGCTATAACTTGATAAAAAATAAAATGATTACATTCACATTTTCCTAACATTTCCCTCCTTTTAATCATTTTATTTACAATTGGAGCTTAACATAACCTACTTCAAGTACTCATTTCTTGCATTTTGCATTTTCAATGAGACTGTCATTTTGTTAAGCATTTAACAAGGGAAAACTTAAACTACGGGTTGTATTTCTTCAAGAGGGATTTGTGAAAGCATTTGATATTGAAACATTACATTTCCTATAGTTTTAGCAATCATAGACTTTAGACATGGGATTACACAAGCAGTAAAAACACAGAAAATAATAAGAACAATAATAATGGGTGCCATTATTTTCAGTAAAAGGTGCCACCACAGTCCTGAAAAGAACCAGGAGAGGAAGTCCATACTTAGAGGAACAGTATCCTGGGACATTGCTCATTGCAGATTCTTTAAGGCAGACATAGCTTCAGTAATATGAGTTTCATTTGCATCAGAAATATATGTACAGCAGGATGTTCCAATCATTACACATACACCACCTTGGCTAGCAGTTAACATGTCCAAAACCATTCTGTTTTGCAGTACCATTAAACGCATTTCACTTAATTGTTGGTTTTGTCCTTTGTTGATGACGTCATGTTTACCAGGGTCTTCATTCTATAGTCCAATGTCTCAATCATCAGCATAGATTTAGCAACTCCAAACCACGGGAAAAGTGAAAGTCCTATTTTATTCGCTGTGCTCCAGTGCTTATGTTCAGAGGGAACGTTGGAACCCCATTTGGGATCATGGGGTTGGAACACTGAGCTGGAGTTGAGTTCTCTTTTCATCCTATCAGAGGAATGATGGTCCTTCACAGCTTGAGCTGAGATGATAACAGTGTGGTCAGAAACAAAAACAGGAGCACATGTACCTGACCAGTTTATAGGCAATGATGGATAGATACTGTCTCCTCCACACAGGAACCAGTCACCCTCTGTAGGAAAGTTGAGTTGTGGTTTCCAAGTAGAACAGCTGGTGTACGTTCCATTAGGGACGATGCCGCAGACGGAGTCAGAGTAAAGGTCAGTGCTGGTACTCTGGCATCCTGCTGCATGTCCTACCTTCACCGTATCGTTCTCTCTAGGTGAGCGAATACACACTGGATGTTTCATTCCTTTAGGCATAACAGGCTTCATCTTGATGGGATAGCCTGTGACATTACTGTAAGAGAACAGTGACGACTTTATTCCTTTGCACACTCGTTCCATCATAATCTCCCCAGTCGTGGCATTCATTAACTGATCAGGCATAAACTGGAATGCATATGATGCAAAACAAATAGCCTGTCAGGTGTTCATGGGAGTTATGTACAAGGTAGGCTGCTTGGTAGATTTAGGCATGACAGAACACACGTAGCAATCAGTCTTGTTATGCTGCTGGATTACAGTTTTTGCATACGTTTCCCATAAATTGTCAACATGGTGGTTTGGGATGTCACCCAGCCAAATCTTCATGGCAGTGGAGTGGATGAACCTCTTTTTCCTCTCAGTCCTTGGATCTGGACTGAAACAAATAATGCACGCAACAGCCACAATGCAAAAGAAGAAACCTCTTCTGCATGGGAACTCCATTTTTGCTAGGTTAGCAGAGATGTTAATTTTACCCAGGACTCTAAAGAACAGGGATCAGTTGGTTTCTTCACCGACGTTGAGACGAGTGGCCCTAAAAAACCAAACCCCTTTGTAGTCGGACTTCCCCACTGTTCCAACCTTTAGGTACTTAACACTCTCTGTAACTTACAGTGGCTGAGGTGAATCCAGGATGGTCTTTCAGCAATCTTCACAGCTGTTGGCGTGGTCAGGAGCACTTGGAATGGTCCTTCCCACCTTGGGCTCGCCCAGTTTTTCCTCCTGATGACTTTGACGAACACCCAGTCTCCTGGTCTCACTGTTTGCGGATCCTGTGGAGACAAAGGTTCTTCTGGCAGTGAATTTGCATTGGACACTTCTTTAGACTGCAACATTTCTCTCATATAGTCTGCTAGAGTTTTGTCTTCCTCATCAGGTAGCGTCTGTATTGTGAACAGTGGTAATTTATATGGTCTGCCATATATTATTTCAAATGGAGTCAAACCACTGCTCGTTGGAGTTATTCTCATGTACAGTTTTACTAGGTCCAGACACTCTGGCCATGGTCTCTTTGTTTCTTCCATGCACTTTTTAAGTCTGGATTTAACTGTCCCATTTGTTCTTTCTATAAGTCCAGCACTTTGTGGGTGATAAGCACAGTGATTCTTTAAGGTTATTTGTAACCTGCTTGCCATTTGCTGAATCACCTGGTTCACAAAATGAGGACCATTGTCGCTGTAGATTTTCTGTGGGATGCCAAAATTTGGAACAACAACTTTGCGTATAGGTTTAGCTACTGTCAGTGCATCTGTGTGCTTTGCTGGGACTATTTCAACCCATTTTGAAAATGCATCAATCATTACCAGAGAGTATTTGTAAGGGCCACTTTGTGTCAGCTCAATAAAATCCATATGCATCACTTCAAAGGGTCCCTGTGGTTCTGGAAACTGTCCACGTTTTGGTCTTATGTTACCTTGAGGATTATGTCTAACACAGATTGTACAGGCTTTACAAAAATTTTTTGCATAAGAATTAAATCCATATGTTGTAAAGTGTTGCTGTATTACAGCCATGGCTCAACATAGCTGCTGCTTGGAATAAGCTTTTTGGGAGAACTGGTTTATTACAAATTGTATAAAAGCCTCCTAAATTTACTGTTGCACCATTTTTGACCCACATTTGTTTTTCTGCAGTTGGCGCTGTTTGTTGTCTGTTTAACAACACTTCTGTATTGATGATTTGTTCTGTTTTTTGCAGCAGATAAATATCAGAAGAACCAAATTGTCCTGCTGCTGCTTCTTTTGCAGTTTCATCTGCAAGCCTGTTTCCTCTTGACACTGTATCAGTACCTTTTGAGTGTGCTGTACATTTTCTTAAAGCTATTTTATTTGGCAATTGAATTGCTTCTAGCAGTTTTATAATTAATTCTGCATGTACTACAGTTTTACCTGTTGATGTTACCATGCCTCTGCGTTCCCATTGTTTTGCAAAGAAAAAGATAGTAGAAAATGCATACTGACTATCTGTATAAATTGTCACATCGCATCCTTTCATTCACAAGGTTCACAAGCCCTTATTAATGCAATTAATTCAGCTGCTTGTGCTGAATGATGCGATTGGATTTGCTTCGCTTCAGTCACATTATGTGAAAGTGATACGACGACATAACCTGTTTTTGTTTTTCCTGAATCATCTTTAAAACAGGAACCATCAACAAAAAGTACTTCTCCTGTTGGCAACGGGACATCTGTTAAGTCTGGTCGCGGGAGCTGTAACTGTTCTGTCTCTGTTTTACAGTCATGTGGTTCTCCTTCATCAGCAGTTGGAATTAATGTGGCTGGATTTAACACTGTACATCTTTTTATTTTCAGATGAGGTTGTGACAAAAGTATGGCTGTATATGACAACTGGCGTGCAGGTGAAAGGAGATTCATTTTTGCTTGCATTAACAACACATCGACTGCATGGGGGACTAATAAAGTAGTAGGGTGAAAAAGGACGACCTCTGCTGAACTTTCCACAGCCATGGCAGCTGCCCAAACAGCTTGCAGACACGGGGGTAGGGCTGCGGCGACTGGGTCTAATCTCTTTGAGTAATAAGCTACAGGTTTGAGTTTATCACCATGAGGCTGTAACAACACAGAGGTCATAAAACTAGCTTTACAGTCAACTGTTTGGATGAATGGCTTTTGATAGTTTGGTAGAGCTAAGACAGTTGCTGAGATAAGCTCTGCTTTTAACTCTGCAAATTGCTGCTCTGCTTCTGGGGTCCACTGGATTATCTCTGACATGGCCATCGAGGTGTCATAGATAAGATTTAAGAGAAGCTGAGTTTTCTCTGCATAGTGTGGAATCCAAACTTTGCAATAATTGCATAATCCTAAAAAAGACATCATTTGTTTTTTAGTGACTGGTTTGGGCGCACTTGCTATAGTAGTTTTTCGATCTTCCTGTATCCTTTTACCTTCTTCTGAGATAACATGGCCTAAGTAACGGACTTGTTTCTGCACCCACTGCATTTTATCTTTGCTTACTCTGTTTCCTGTTTTAGCCAAATGATGTAGCAGCTGCAAAGAATCTGCCCTACACTGTTCGGCTGTTTTAGACGCAACTAAAAGGTCATCTACGTACATTAACACTTGGCTTCCATGCTTTGGATTAAAGCTCTCCAAGCATGTTAAAATGGCTTGGGTGAAAATTGTAGGACTGTCTACAAATCCCTGTGGCAAGCGTGTGTACGTATATTTTTTCCCCTTGAACATAAAAGCAAACCAAAATTGAGAGTCCGGGTGCACTTGTACTGAAAAGAACGCATTACTTAGGTCAATCACTGTGAAAAATTTGCTGTCAGGATCCAGTGTGTTTAACAATGTGTGTGGATCTGGGACATTCGGAGCGCGCGTTTGTACAGCTAAGTTCACTGCTCGGAGATCTTGTATCATGCGCCGATTCTTTCCGTCTGCTTTATGTACAGCAAAAATAGGCGTATTACATGGTGAATCTGGGCATGGCCTAATTATTCCTGCATCCAATAAATTTTTTATAACTGGCTTTATACCCTCCTGTGCTTCACGTTTTAGCGGATATTGTTTTATTCGTGGTCTGTATTGCGATTTAGGAACTATTTTAACTGGTTCTATAGTTGTCAATAGTCCTACATCAGTTGGCCCCGTGGACCACAAAGCATTTGGGATATTTTTTAAATCATTTTCATTGGATTCCGATAGCAAAGAATGCTGGATTATTTTATCTCATGCTAAATCTTGGACGCGAGCTTCTGCATCGAACAGAACTTTGTAAGGCTGTTTCCATAGTTATGTACTAGGGCTATAAAGCCAGCCTGTTTTGTGTGGACACGGCTGAAAATCAGACACTCTGCAGTCATCTGCAGCTTTTAAACGCGGGCCTGTATCTCTCCACTCTGCTTCATTGGTCTTAAACAATGACAAAAAAGGTTCCCATGGTAAGCCATAAAAATTTTGCATCTGTGTAGAAAGCATAACAGTAACTGCTGCGAATGATCTCCCATCTGTGTACATATTTTGTGTAGCCACAATTGTAGTTTCCTGTTTCAGAAACTGTTTTGCAAACTTTTCATCTGGGGTTAAGCACACATTCATAGTGGTTTGTAGATCAGCTAACGGAATTTCATCCTCTGGATTTGACAATGTGCTTCTAGCATTATGCATGAGTTCACTTTTCTCTTTTATTTGGAGCAGAGACGGTAAGCATAGTGCATAAAACACAGGAGGATTTTGTTACAACGACATTACATGTTCTACACGGACAGCTTTCATTCCATCCTGTGTTGGAAAAACTGCAATGCCTAATTTTTCCATTAAATCCCATCCTAGCAGATTAATGGGGCAAATTGGTGACATTACTACCGGAGCATGCAACCTTTTTCCTGTTTGAGGGTCTTTTATTTCTATTGCTTTTGACATCCATTCTTGGGATGTTTGACCGTTTGCTGACTTAACAAAAATGGGCATTTTAGATGCTTTTAGTCCAAGATTATCTTTTATACAAGTTTTGCAGGCTCCTGAATCGCATAAAAAGGTAACTGGCTGTCCATTAATTGTAAGTACTATGTATGGTTTTTCTTTTAATGTACTTAAAAGCTCCCATGCTCCATACACATCTACTGTTTTTAATGGCTCTGGATCTCCATTTGCTCTAGCCCCTAGTCACGACTCATATGAAGAACCGCCCCTGCGGCCTTTTCCCCGTCCTCGCAGATGAGGTGCTTGTATCTGATTGGGACATTCCCTGGACCAATGGTTGGGTGACCCGCAATTCCAGCATCCCTCATCATTTTTATTGATTTGGGCTGAAAGCCCCCTCGGTTCTTATGACCACCCCTGCCTCCTCGGAAACCTCCTCGACGTCGTCGAGGCGGTCCAGTGGCTTGGAAAGAAAATATTTCTTCTGGGTCACACGTAGGATCTGCCCAGAAAATTTGTGTCCCCCCTCCAGACACACCACTTCCCTTTTTAACGTTTTTTTCGACGTGACGCGCATATTCCATACCTGTGGTTACATTAGACGTTGCCAGTGTAACTAAGTGTTTTTTAACCCATGCGGAGATATGTGGCTGGAAACCTCCCATTAACCTATTTTTTAGCTGTTGCTGATATGGTGTGTCATCTCCGTCAGCGTGCGGGATGCCACTGTGAAACCTATATTCTTTTTCAAAATGTATTTTGAACTTGTCTACGTCTTCCCCTATTTTTTGTTTTATGGACCCCAAATGTCCATAATCTGCTCTCCGGCGGAAAACTGCACGCGCGTCTACAGCTACAGCTGTCCACTGCTGTCTCTGCTCGTTCCCCATTTGTGCTTGATGATCAAATATTCCGCCTTGTAGATTTCTGCCTGTATAATTCGCTCTTATTTTACCCCAATGTTTTCCCACTGACGACTGTAAGGCTTGTCCGAACTCATGTCCATTTAAACCATATGAGTTATAAATTCCCTCCATGTCTTGGATCCATAATTCTGGATCTTCCTGTGGAGAAATTACCCCTTCCACAGCTTTCCTAGCTTCCTCTAACGACCACGGACGGAAAACTGGGATTGTTTGAGGCTGCTGAGCTCCTATATTAGGATTTGCGACCTGCACCATAGGATACAATCCTTTGGAATGGTCTGTTGATAACGAATGATCTGATTTACTCAGTCCATCCAGGTCTGGGTACAGACTTGAAATATCCCTGGGGGAATTTAAGGGATTATACAGTGGTGGTCTGTCTTCTTCAGTTGCTACCATAGTTTGCGTTACTGAAGCATTGTTCTGGCGGGTTCTTTTTTTTTTTAGAGCCTAAAATTGTAGGAGACCAAATAGGTGATGAAGTGGGGCTTTGACGGACCGGCGCTGCAGTCGCCGGTACAACAGACACCCCACCCCCTCCTGCTGGTCGGGGCTGTCTCTGCCTACGGCCGCGCCGTTGCGTTTCATTATCTTCAGGGCGCACGAACATCACAGTTGTCTGACGATCTGCTTTATTTTTAGCTCGCGCATCCTGCCTATTTTGTGCTTGAATTAACCAACAGCGCGCAATTTCAAGCTCTTTTATTTTTTTATATTTGTTTCTCCCCTTTTTCGTACTTGCGCTTGTTTCTAGCCTACACAAAACGTTTTCCCATTGATTCACTTTCAACACACCATCTATTTTATACTTTTTCTTCCACTTCTCCAAGCATTTTAAATTATTTGGATCAATCTGATACATAAACCTTTCATCCCCTATGGGATTTCCTTTTCTACTTTGTCCTGAACCCATCCTACTTACTTTTGCGTTGTGTTTATCTACCTTCCAGGACCTTAATCCTGTTTTTTTTTTCTCTTTTAAGGTACCGTTCAGGACTTTAACCTGAGTTTTTTAGCTACCTTTAATTCTACGACGGACTGAAAACCGGTCGTATTGCTTCGAGGGACTCAAACCTCTCGATTTAACTTTGCGGGGATTTTTTAATCACCCGTTACAAGGGACTAAAACCGCTTGCACACCTGTTCGGGGAACTTTTAATCACCCGAAACCCTGAACGACGGACTTTAACCGGTCGTGTAAAACGTACTTGCTGTGGTGTGCTTTTCTCCCGGTCGGATCCCGTCAATCCCTCGTTGGCGAAAGGAGTTAACCTATGACGCTGGCCCAGTGAGGAAGTTACCTCCTGGGACTTTAGACAGGTCCTTGACTCAGACCACCGGTGGATTTCAGCATGTCCGCTCCTCCCGTCAACGAGCTGATATTTTGGGATCCGCGTCACGGCACCAGGCTGATAGGGTTATTAAAGATAACCCCTTTTATCCTAGAATGAAAACCACACAACACAAGTTTTAGACATTTTCTATAGAAAAGGACAGAGGATACCCAAACGGAGAACTGTACTCCCTGAAAGTTTAGGATCGTCTGTGTCGGATGATCTCTGTCCTTCTACCTTTATTATCACACATCAAAGAGGGGGTCAGGAGGGTTGGGTCAGGAATTTACAGCATGGGGGTTAAAAAGGGTCAGGAGGAAGGAAACAATTGGAATTGCAGATGGTGATCTCTCATCAGCTTCATGCACAGCTGGATAAGGGAGACATTCCTTATCTGAGGGAACCATTCGTTATTCCTGCCTAAGGGTAAATACAACAAAACCTTCCTGAAAGCAAATTCTTAAACAAACCAAATGGCTGTAACTTGATAAAAAATAAAATGATTACATTCACATTTTCCTAACAACATCAATTCTTATTGCCACATTGCTAGACAGGACACTGGGAAAAAAAAAAGTGCTGACATGTTGATTGTGATGGTTAATATGGATGTCAATGAGATTCCCTACCAACTGTGAATTGATTTAAGCACTGCTACCTCTTAATCCATTTTGATTTACTTTATTTTCATTTATTTCTTTTGCATGTCCTATTGATTAGTACGTAGTGTTTCCTAGTGTTTTATTAAGTAGAATAATGGCTGTAACAAGGAATTATTAGTTTAATAAATAATAACTTGTGAAATCATAGTTGTTTGTGATTATTTTGGTCCAGAAATTGAATGGTCTCTAAGAGCTATCAAATTATCTCCTTTTGAGTTAATAATTGAATCAATTGAGACATTTTCATTGGCTTGTGGTAAAGGAGTAAAGATTAAAACTCTGATTGCAATTAAAATTGGAATTATCAACATTTGGTGGACAAGTCTAACCGGTCAACAGCTGGTTAGATAACACTTTTCCGGTATAAATAAGTTCATAACTGCTAATTAATAAACAAATTGTTAGTGTTAATAATTACAGGCTTATAGCCCTTGATCACAGCCATTTGAATTAAATTTGCTATATCTATCCTTTGACTTTGAATGATATATTAATAAATTATAATAGCAAATTATAATTAATAATAATCTTCATAATCATACAGGTGTTGTTGCATAACACACATTAATTAGGGATATTGGACGATAGCTGGTAGGAAACATAGGATTTTTGCCTGGCTTAAGCACATCTGCGATGTGTATAAAGATTTGTGGAAATGTCTGAAGGTGTTATTGATACTTTCCGGATGACATAATGTATTACCAGTTCAGTCTTTGACTGCAAGTATAGTTGTTTTTTCTTTGTTTATTTTTTAGCTGATTAGCTAAGAAGCTTCCTGACTTATTGCCATGTTCAAAGTTTTCTATTCAAAGTCTTTAAATTAAAAAATTATTTTGCTTTTCAATATATTTGTGTAATTTTTTTTAATTTACCCAGCTTTTCCTCTTCCTGGGAGGTTTCTAGTAACTCAAATTTTTCCTGAATATTTTTGTTTTCCATCTTCTATTTATGAGATGAAAATGAAATTATTCTACCTCTTATCACTGCTTTTCTTGCTTCCCAGAGGATAGATGCTGATGTTCCTAGTAAATCATTGTACTCCAAGAATAAAGCCCACTCTTCTTTAAAATATTTGATAAATTCTTAATCTTTAAGCAATGATATATTAAGTCTCCAGCTTTTGTTTTGTGGAGTTATTTATTTATTTATTAGGGTTAAAGAAACAGGAGCGTGATCATTTATTTATTGTCATTTTATATGTATAGAAGGCATTCAGAACGAAATTTCGTTGCATACAACAATCCAGGTGTTTTGAATGTGCATGGAAAAGTTTATGGAAGAATGAGGGGTCATCAACATTTGGGCCATATATACTGACAATACATAACTTTTGGTTATGAATAGATATTTTTATTATTATGAATCTACTTTCAGGATCTATAATTTTGTCTAATATTGTAAAACTAATGTTTTTGTGGAATAAAATTGCTACTCCTCTTCTTCTAGAGTTATGGTAGGCAGCAAACACATTAGGGAACTCAGGTGAGTTAAGATCGTTTACAGTTCTAACTGATTTATCAGTTTCTTGCAATAAGACTACATCTGCCTTTAATCTTGTAAGCTGGTTAAACATTTTCAACTTTTTCTCTCTTGTACCAGTCCATGCACGTTCTACGGAGGCTATATTAGCTGCACAGCAGTAACTTCTGGTTTCCTTTGGAAACTGGTCATTGACGCTGAAATCCGTTCCTCTCAGCTCTCTGCCACGACTTCTGACCTGCTCTTTTTGTTTGTAATGCTCAAATTTAGCTACAATCGGTCGAGGTTGGGTTTTGTTGGGCTTCTTACCTCCGAGCCGGTGAACGCGGTGAAAGGTGATGTGCTTTACCTGTTCTGCGAGGATTTTCAGCTTCTGCTGGATGGATTCCAGGACGTCACTGTAGCTCCTATCTGGAGATAATATAGTAGCAGCGCTGGTTGAACTCGAACGGAGAGTTTTGTTGATGGTGTGTTCGTGGTTGTGGAACTTTTCAGCTTCCCATTACAATGCTGACGAAATACTTGGTCCAGGTCGAAACAATCTTCCAGGTAGCTCTCAAGGTTGGTCAAGGTCTCCTCGTCCAGTTTGTTTTCTCGTGAAATATGAGACAATTGTTAATGTTTAGACCTTACTTTGTTTAATTTTCAATTATTGGCTTGTTCTTACCTAGGTGGATCTGATTCAAACTACATGTATACCGGCATTTTTACTTACACACAGCTCTCGCGAGAACTCAGCCGCTCATCTCCGCCGCACCAACACAAAACCTCTTTGAATAGCGCAAGGACCCTTCATTACTTTCCTTTTAAATTATACTTAGCCTCCTTACTAACTTCATTTGTTAAATAAGACATTTGTGGCTCTATAAGACTGCAAGGTTTCTTGTATAATCTAGTCATAGCCTACAGTTGCTGTTACATCTTGCCAAGTTTGTGAAAAATTGTTTCTACTTGAGTGTAAATGTGAAGAAATTAAGTTTATCTTATGAAACATCAACTTCTGGCACAACTATAGAGTATGCACGTTATTTATAATGTGCCTTTATTTTCTACGGTGGGGTATATAGAGATGAATTATGTAACATTGATTTTTCCAGTGCATCAGGATGGGGTAAATTGGTTTTTCCATGACATTACTATAATTTCTAAATCCTGATGCTAAATCCACAGTAAACGAGTGCCTGCAAGAGCTTAAACAATTATTTGATGAATCAATCAGAAAATATGTCTGACTACCCTCCTGGTGGAGCCACTTCAAGCATTCGACAAGCCAGCCTGAGTGAATCTTTATCAGTACTGATGGTATAACACAGCATGAGAATGACCTGCTTTATTATTGTGTCAGTGCTGCATTATTTGACTAGCACGGTTAGCTCCTGTGTGTAGTGTGTGGTATATATGGCATCACCAGCTTGTGACGCTTATATTTTGTGGCATGTCCAAAAACAACCTCCAGCAACCTCCCTTAGCTGAAGATCAAATTGGGACTTACAGCAAATGTATAAAGGTGGCACCAAAAAAGCAAACATGTCCCGTTGCTCCTTTACTTCAACATTATGTTTAAAAGTTTAAGCTAAAACAGAAAATCGGCCAACTGTCAGTTTAAGTCTGGTTTATAATAATAATGCAAGCTTAATCTTAGTAGAAAGTGCTAGTCAAAGGTGCCATGACATCACTGTATAAACCATTTCGTGCAGCTATTGCTGCATATGGAAATTCTCCAAAGAATATCATTTAAAAAATGTCATCTTATTGTCAGGCCAAAACCAGTTAAACCCGCAAGCACCTAGGCACTCCCCCCCACCTCTGGCCAAACACACACACACACAACACTACTTTATATTATTTCATAATATATCAATTCTAGACCTTATGTGGCTGGAGTGTGTCAGCAGTTCCTGCAAGAAAAAGGCATTGATTGTATGGACCTGTTCCCCAGACCTGAATCCAATTAAGCACATCTGGGACATCATATCTGGCTCCATCCACCAACGCCACATTGCACCATAGACTGTTCAGGAGTTGATGAACATGTTAGTCCAGGTCTGGGAGGAGATCCCTCAGGAGACCATCCACCACCTCATCAGTAGCATTCCCAGGCATTGTAGGGAGGTCATACAGGCATGTGGAGGACGCACGCACTACTAAGCCTCATTTTGACTTGTTTTAAGGACATTACATCAAAGTTGGATCTGCCTGTAGTGAGTCTTTACCACTTTCATGTGTGGCTCCAAATCCAGACCGCCATGAGTTAATAAATTTGATTGATTTCTGTAATGAATTATGCAGGTGAACCCGATATTCAGTCGGACACAGAGAAAGTGTTCCAGTTTATTGAAGGGGTGAATAATGGAGGCTAAGGCAGACAAGCAGTAACAGTCCAGGCAGATGAATCTTGGATAGGCTTGGCAGGGGAATGCAGGCAGACGATGCAGACAGGCAGAGATGTGGAGAAGACCAGATTAGGCAGGTATGTTAGCCCTCTTTTAAAAAGTACAATTGTAAAAGAAGGAATGATCACACGATGAACTCAGTGCACTTTCACTTACTCTTGTATTGAGTGTATATAAAAAAACAGAACAAAGAAACCTCTTCATACAATTCTTAGCCTTCCTTACTGCAAGTCATTTATACTGTATTTTTAGATGAAATCAAGTATTTCACATTACAACTATTTAACAATATTTAAACATTCCACTTTTAATTATTTAAGAGTTGTTTTTATGGTGCAGTCCAAACTAAAATAATAATAATAATAATAATAATAATAAAATAGAAATATTTCCAACGAAACAGTACATTGCTTGTCCTACCTCACAACAAGTTATTATTCCACTTTAAACAAATGAAGCTGCCGGATGCCGAACGAAACATGAGGCCTACTGCAGTTAGCAGCAGAGCTAAATTAGTTAGCCAAACACTCTTTTTACATCACATTAAAGCAACATAAACTAAATACATACAAATTCACACATACAAAGCTTGCATTTATCCCCATGTCATTCTCCCGAGAGTTAGATTCCATTTCTTACCTTTTAAAAGGACAATTGTAAGAGAAGGAATGATCACACGATGAACTCAGTGCGCTTTCACTTACTCTTGTATTGAGTGTATAAAAGGGCGCACTGGTCCCCCTAGTGGACTCTCTTGATTCTGGCGCCAACGCACCCCTCCTCCAGTCACAGGGCCCAACTATATTCCTTACATACCCCAAATCAGACCAAACTGAGCGGTGCAGGCTGGAAAACCACCGGAACGGGCAGAACCAATGGCTGTAACTCACAGTAAACTGTGGTTTGCGTTTTCTGTCTTTGGGATGAACCAGATTTTGTCTGATGGTGTTATTAGGTTTTAAATTTACCTGTATGCTGTAATGTTAGATAATTCTCCAGGGTTTCTCAGAAAAACTACACATATATGGAATGCTAGTGCTTTTGCTTCTGTCTGTGTTCTCCTCTGTGTTAGACCCATTGTTGTTTTATATGTTAATTTTGTAAGCTGACCTGAAAAACACCCAGTTTGGATAACAACATGCTTGACGTTATTTCCTGACATGCTTGTGTTGTTTTTGTTTCGCCTCTGTAAAAGAGGCAATGTTTCCATCCGATAACTCAGAGATATGATAACAGAGAGTTTATGTTCCAGTGGCCGAAAGTAATCAAAATGCAGATCTTGATCTGTGTGTGTATGTTTCCAGTAAACTTCAGTGTTAAAACTCCCTTCTTCCTCAATGTGCCCAGCCCAGCTGAAGCAAGCAAGAGGAACATAGAGGTGAATGGTAGAGGAAGATCTGAGGGGGAGTTGAGTGTGAGGAGAATTTTGAACTGGATGTGACAGGGAGTCAGTGAGGGCAAAATGTTGTTGTTGGCATCCTCTCTGGTAAACTTGATGTTGCTGTCCACTGAGTTGATGTGGTTAGTGAATGACTCAATTTTTATGGTTTGGATTTTCTTGGCCAAATCAAGCCAAATCAATGCAGATAACCACAACAATTAGTGTTAATATTAACACAATCAAATGAGTATTATACCCTGCAAAACACTCCCCCACTAAATAGATGTTGTCCCCAACATCTCAACTCGTCTCATATTGGGACGGTAATAAAAACATGTAAAGCAACACATCAGTTGTAGAAATATTCCGTCAGCCATTAAATCTACTTACAGACTGGAACTCTTTTCATACATTTTCAAGTTTTAAGGTCAACACCCAGTGTTCATGTTTCAAACCTGAAAGTCACTACTTATCCATCATCTTGGCGGCCATCCTGTGACTCCATAACAAGGGTTAATTGGATTGTGGCTCTTGTAGCTTAGGTGCCAATATGTCAGTTCACATAGGAAATAGTGCCTCGTTGCGAATCCTCAAACCGGATATTTCCTAGCTCTTGGGTTGTGCTTGCAGGCATAGGATTCTCTTCCTCAGGCTGGGCTGACTGGTTAAATAGCACAGGATAGTATCCGTCAGCATCATCCTCCTCTTCCTCATCCAACTGCTCCCCTCCTTTGCTATTTGACACTTTTCTCGTCTTTTTTTCAGCCTGGACCGGGATATCGAGGGGTAAAGAGTCACATGGGAGAAGCAGATTGCGATGAGGAACCCTTGACCTTCTTTGACCTTTTTCCGGTTTCAGTTCATAAACTGGAACATTTTCATTTACCTGGCGTACCACAACATGGACAGTGTCCTCCCAGTGATTCCTGAGTTTCCCTGGGCCCCCACGAGGCGTCAAGTTGCGTACTAAAACACGATCACCAGGTTGTAATACTGAACTTTTTACTTTACTGTTGTACAACTTCTTACTCCTCAGGCCAGCTATGATGATTACGGTCTGCTTGTTGTGGAGTCAAGTTAAACAGCATATCGACTGGCAAACGAGGAGAACGCCCATACAACAACTGGAAGGGGGAGAAACCTGTCACCTCACTCCGAGTACAGTTGTAAGCATAGATCATTTTGTTTAATGAATCCTTCCAGTTATGTTTTTGTTTGTGAGTGTCCTGAGCATCTGGAGTAGTGTCCGGTTGAATCTCTCAACTTGTCCATTCCCTTGTGGGTGGTAGGGAGTGGTCCTGGACCCTGCAACTCCACAGTATTTTTTCAGTTGTGTGAACAGTTGATTCTCAAACTCACCACCCTGGTCGTGGTGAATACGGGCGGGAAAACCAAATCTCATGGCGTAATCATTAAAGATCTTGTCTGCTGCCGTTTTAGCTGATTTGGAAGTGGTAGCATAGGCCTGGGCAAAGCGGGTAAAATGATCAATGATCACCAGGATGTACTCGTAACCCCCAAGGCATTTCTCAAGATGCAGGAACTCAACAGAGACCAGTTCAAAGGGTTGGGTTGTTACGATGTTGGTGAGTGGACTGGGTTTCTTATGTTTGAGGCATTCACATGTTCTCATGACATAGCTCTCTATCTCACGCTGCATATATGGCCAATAAAACCTGTCCCGTATCAGAGATGATGTCCTGTCGACACCTTGGTGGCCCATTTCGTCATGAAGTTCCCTCAACACTGTATTTTTATGTTTTTCTGGGAGTACAAGTTGTTTTTAGCTTGTTGTCCTTCTGTGTAACATTCCACTTTCATCAATCTCCAACTTGTCCCACTCTTTTAGCAAGCATCCCACTTGTGGACTAAGTTGTTTGAGTTGTGCACCTACTGGTTTGCTTCCGTTAAGTTTGAACTGGATCACTGGTTCCAAAACTGGATCATTTCTTTGGTCATCCTGGATTTGTTCTGGTGTCAGTGGAATGATGGCTGTGTCAGGGGTCAAACCTGCATTTGGTACTGAGACACACATGGACCACGACACACTGGACTCATCTTGATTTTTCACAGCTTCTGTAGTTGCCCCAATGACATCAGACGGCATTTCTTCTGAACACTCCTTCATAAAAGACTCCACATCTAGAGGCATTCGGGATAAACTATCTGCGTCCACATTTTCCCTTCCTGGTCTATATTTCACAGAGAAGTGAAAATCTGCCAGCTCTGCAACCCATCGACATCCTGTTGCATTTAGTTTGGCAGTGGACAACGCATATGTGAGTGGATTATTGTCTCTATAGACAGTGAAAAACGGGGCGTAATATAAATAGTCTCTGAATTTCTCTGTTACAGCCCATTTAAGGGCGAGAAACTCCAACTTCCCTGAGTGCAAATGATAATTTTTCTCTGCAACTGTTAAAGTGCGGGAGCCATAGGCAATCGCACGAAGCCTCCCATTCTGTTTTTGGTATAGCACGGCACCTAGACCCAGATTGGATGCATCCGTGTGAAGAACAAATGGCTGTGAGAAATCTGGGAAACCAAGAAATCAATGAGTTGTTCCAAAACCAACTGGTGTTCTTCAGTCCACTGAATGATTGTGCTAGATGGAACAACTTTGCTGACACTTTTTATTGGCCACTTTTTCTTTTTGTTCATTAATGGCTCGTGCTTTGTAGGTGCTTTTAATAGGTCATATAAAGGACTAGCAATACGTGAAAAGTCCTTTATATACTGTCTGTAATAGCTCAAGAGTCCAAGAATTGCTCTCAACTCACCAACATTCGCAGGATGTTTATGCTTTAGGGTTCTTACAGCATCAGTATCAGCTGGATCCATTCTGTTTCCTTCAGCAGACACGATCTTTCCCAGGTACCGCACCTCAGTTTTAAACAGGTCGCACTTTTTAGGTTTTAGCTTGATCCCATGCTGCCTCTGACGCTGCAACACTGCTCGGACATGGCTGACGTGATCTTCAAATGTCCTGCTGAACACAAGAACATCATCAAGATATGGGACACACACTTCGTCTCTCAAATCTGCTAAACACTGTTCCATGCAGCGCTGAAAAGCTGCGGGTGCATTCATAAGGCCAAATGGGATTCATATCCATTCATATAGACCCCAGGGGGTCACAAAGGCAGTTAAATGCCTGCTGTCTATGCTCATGAATCCCTGATGATATGCTTTTCCTTGGTCCAGCAATGAAAAGTAGGTGTTTCCCCCCAGGTTATCCATTATATCTTGGACCCTGGGGATCGGGTGGCGGTCAGGATGTGTTTTTTTGTTGAACTCTCTGTAATCTATACACAAACGCAGGGTGCCATCTTTTTTTCTTACACAGACAATTGGCGAGGCGTAAGAAGATGTGGATCTTTCTACCCACCCTCGCGCTATGAGATCCTGCAGGTAGTGTTTCATTTCCCTGTACAAAGGTTTTGGCACAGGCCGGTATGTTTTTGACACCGGTTCATCATCCTTCAATGAGATGTTCATTTGCAACTCATGTATGCAACCATTATCCTCATCAGTTTTGGAGAAAGACTCGGATTCTTCTCTTAACATCTGACTTACTATTTGTCTCTGGTCCTCATCCAGGTGGGTTAAGTCAACAGGAGGGTCCCACTGTCCATCTGCAGGTGCACCTTCACTGGTGCTCTGGACCTGGATGTGATTGACTGATTTACTTGTTGGTTGTTGGGTTGTGCTGAATAAGTCAGCTGGGTAAACAGACTTTACAGATTGCACGGTTCCAACGACTGTCCGACCTGGAAGAGTAATATCATGGTTTGTGGGGTTTTGAACACTTAAAACAACCCTTTGAGGCTGTTTTTGCCTCTACTGATACAAGGGTATCACAGAATTCCAATCCTTCAGGCCACTGTGGGTTCACAAGAGGTTCAAAAAGCAGAGTTTTAGCCTCCCGGAACTTTGAGGCCTGGATACGACACTCAATCTGGATGGTGGTGTGTTTCGGCGCATCGACTCTTTCATTTACTGTCCTCACATTGTTTTCACATGTTTGACCGAGACTGACTGCAGAAATAAAGGCCTTTACCTTATTCTTTTTTAGATGAGGGAATGCGATTTTTACTGAATTTACAAGTTTGTCCATGTTGCCATATATTGGTTGACCTTCCTGGTTGTTCTGCACGAGATGTTCAATCACATTGAACCCAATGATTGGGTATTGTTGCTGGTTGCCTTTTAACACAAGCACGGGTATTAGCAGCTCATCATCCATGGTAGTCAGCTTCCTGACTAAAAGGGACTTCCAGAAAGGGACTTCCAGCCAGCCAGAGTATGGCGTGTCAGTGCCATTAGCAGCTTCAATATGTAATGGGTCTAGGGGGTCCTGTATCTCAGTAACATCCCTTAGTTGCAGGTCAGGTAGGTATTTCTCTTTCCAGACCTCATCTATAGCACATATTTGTGAACCTGTGTCCCAGAGTGCTTGCGTATTCTGTCTGTTCAGAAAGAACTTGATAATACATTTTTTTCCTACTAATTCTCTTACAGTTTGGTCTTTAACAGAGGATCTGATCGTTTTGGGTTCAGACTGTTCTCGTGGCATCCTGACTTGTTTAGCAGCGAAACATGCATGTGATTTGCAGTCGATTTTGTGAACAGGCCAATGCATTTTCTGACATGTTTTTGAGCAATAAAGTGCAGTTTTACAACTTGAGCAGCGTTTTAACTCCTTCTTCACTTTCATTTTTTCACAGTTTATACAAAAATGGGACTTTTGATTACCTTTGGCTGCCCCGCACCCCACGGAGGCAACCCCACTTAGTTTAAAGGTCCCCTATATGTTGAATGAGCTGTTCTGTCTGCTCTACAACCTGCCCTAAAGTGCTCAGTACTTCCACATTTGAAGCAATGCTGACAATATTCCTCATTGGCTTGAGCGCAACCATAGCATCTGGGTTGCTGGCGTGGTTTTTGGTAATATCGATGTGGAGCAAACCTTTGTTGAAATTGTGCAGTCCCTCTCGTCCGTCCTGGACCAAACAGAGGCCTGTACTCCTGCAGCATTTCTGTGTACTGTTGAGGGTAAACCGGCATCATTGGGGACATGGACCTGAAGGACTGTTCTGTGGGCAGGAACATTGGATTTGCAGTGGACACTTGTTCTGAAATTTGTGGGGGTTGCTTTGGTGGTGCATTAGTGTTTTTTTGGATTGTTTCCCTGATTTGGGACACTTCAGCTCTGAGGTCCTTTAACATCACCATGTCAGAGCGCATTTCTTTGATCTCAGATAACACATCAGGGGACATTTGAGATCGGCTTTGCTGGGTTGAAGTTTTTATTATTGTAGGTGGTTCACCAGTCTGGACAGTACTTACATTGGTTGCCCTTTGTGGAGCAACGTGCCTCTTTTTGTCCTGCCTCTCCTTTTCATTTGTACAAACGATATTTACTTTCTCCAGCAGCAGTTCATCAGGTGTATCAGGCTTTGTGAGGTAAGGCTGAAGATCACTCTTGATGTTGTCATTCTGTAAACCTGTCAAGACAGTATGCATAAACAAATTTTGGACAAGAGCAGGGTCATATTTTAAAGCTGACTCTGCTTCCTGAGAGGCAAACAGAATTTTCTGCCTCAGATCCATTGCCCTGATTAAGAAATTCTGAGGAGACTCTTTGCTGCCCTGAACCTCAGAAGTTAGCTGCTTGTATAAATCTGTGGCACCCCTCTCCTGGTAATGGGATCTTAAGATTCTGCGCAGAGCGGGTAAGGTAAGGGTCTCTTTTCCCTCCAAGTACCGTAATTGTAGGCCGGGTGTTATAGCATGGATCACAGCATCAATAATATCTGTCTCTGAGTAGCCTTTGTTAAACCCACTTTCAATCTGTCTTGCCAGACTAGAGAATGTCAGTCTATCCTTCTGGCCTGGCTCTCCGATCTGTCCAAGAATCTTGAAATCTTTGTGCCACATTGGATTTTCTGACTCTGTTGGAGTCACATTTGTCTGTGAGAGTGTTTTTCTATCCATTACACCCTGGACTTCTATTTCTTTCTGTTGTAGTGACAATCTGAGTGCTTCTATTTCTTTTTTAAGCTTTTCCTGGTCATCAAATTGACTTTCCACTTTAGGTGACTCTTCAACAGTCTTCACTTTATTTATTGTGTCCAGGATGTTGAGATATTCTGACATGCCTTCATCTTCGAGGCTAGCCAGCTCCTCCCGCTCAAGATATTTGATAACATATGAGATTAGATGACTGCATGTTTTACTAGTCAACGGTTCCCTTCCAGGTGCTGAAAGCTGCAGTATGATGCATACTTAAATCAGCTGTTCAACTGTCAAGTTATACAATGTCCCTTTTATCTCCATCTGAAGATTTTCCATTTCTGACTCCATTTTATATTTTGGGATTTCAGAAGCAACAAAATGGGGCCCAACCACCTTCAATTGACTGGTTTTGATCTCTAGTGGTCACTGCACACTTCAGGATACAAACTGTCAACCGCTGGCTGGAGACCTCCACGTTGTTTTCTGCAATCTGGGTTGTTTTGGGATGATCAGCAGGAGGGTTCCACAGGAATCTTGGGAATGGTCCTCTGCCAAACGATCCCAGCGGTGCCTCCAAATGTTAGCCCTCTTTTAAAAGGACAATTGTAAGAGAAGGAATGATCACACGATGAACTCAGTGCGCTTTCACTTACTCTTGTATTGAGTGTATAAAAGGGCGCACTGGTCCCCCTAGTGGACTCTCTTGATTCTGGCGCCAACGCACCCCTCCTCCAGTCACAGGGCCCAACTATATTCCTTACATACCCCAAATCAAGCCAAATCAATGCAGATAACCACAACAATTAGTGTTAATATTAACACAATCAAATGAGTATTATACCCTGCAACAGGTACAGACCAAACTGAGCGGTGCAGGCTGGAAAACCACCGGAACGGGCAGAACCAATGGCTGTAACTCACAGTAAACTGTGGTTTGCGTTTTCTGTCTTTGGGATGAACCAGATTTTGTCTGATGGTGTTATTAGGTTTTAAATTTACCTGTATGCTGTAATTTTAGATAATTCTCCAGGGTTTCTCAGAAAAACTACACATATATGGAATGCTAGTGCTTTTGCTTCTGTCTGTGTTCTCCTCTGTGTTAGACCCATTGTTGTTTTATATGTTAATTTTGTAAGCTGACCTGAAAAACACCCAGTTTGGATAACAACATGCTTGACGTTATTTCCTGACATGCTTGTGTTGTTTTTGTTTCGCCTCTGTAAAAGAGGCAATGTTTCCATCCGATAACTCAGAGATATGATAACAGAGAGTTTATGTTCCAGTGGCCGAAAGTAATCAAAATGCAGATCTTGATCTGTGTGTGTATGTTTCCAGTAAACTTCAGTGTTAAAACTCCCTTCTTCCTCAATGTGCCCAGCCCAGCTGAAGCAAGCAAGAGGAACATAGAGGTGAGTGGTAGAGGAAGATCTGAGGGGGAGTTGAGTGTGAGGAGAATTTTGAACTGGATGTGACAGGGAGTCAGTGAGGGCAAAATGTTGTTGTTGGCATCCTCTCTGGTAAACTTGATGTTGCTGTCCACTGAGTTGATGTGGTTAGTGAATGACTAAATTTTTATGGTTTGGATTTTGACCCAAGTGTTATCTACATATCCAAACCAGTGAGTTGGTGGTATTTCCTTGTAAGCAATGAGTGCTCTGCTCTCCACCTCCTTCATGTACAAATTGGACACAATGGGTGAAACTGGGGAGTGCATGGCACAGCCATTTTTCTGTATGTAAAAGCTGTTTCTGTACTTGAAATATGTCATTGAGAGACAGAGGTCCAACAGGTCACAAATCCAGTTTGACATTAAATATGTTGGGATATTAGCCAAGGGAGAACTTAAAACCTCCTTAATAACTTTCTACTAACCCTAGTAAACATAACTGTGACTTGTTTAAACATAGTGCTTGTTTTCATTTCGCTCTAATCGTCCAATAGTGCTAAGTGTTAGTACAGCATTAATAGGGAACATTAATGTTGATTTAAGGGTGTTTTGTGTAACTTAATGTCATGGTTGAGTTCTGGTTTGACTTCATTTTTCTGTTATTTTCATTTTTTCATCTCATGTGGGTTTGGTTGGACTTTATTTATTGTTAGTTTTCATTGTCATCAGTTATTTTTTGTCATCTTCACTTCACCTCCTCAGTAGTCAGTCACACCTGTTCTTCTTCTTCTTCTTGCTTTTTATTGGCGGTTGGCAAAAAACGTTTAGGTGAGCATTACCGCCACCAACTGGTATGGAGTGTGGACTCAGTCACACCTGTTAACTATTTACCAGTCAATTAGCCAGACCCTTGTTCCACCTGTGAAGTGCTCTATTTAAACCTCCCTCTGCCTTCAGTTCAGCACTGGGCCGTCATCTGCTATCCACCACTCCATGCCAGTCCCACTGTAAGTCTTTTGATTCTGTGGTTCGTTCCTGGAGAAGCTCTGCTCTTTGTCCAGGTGCCTTCAGTGATCTGCTAACCTGTCAAGCTGCTCTGGTGAAGCACTGCTCTGTGCCCTGGTGTCTCCTGATAACTGCTAACCTGTCAAGCTGCTCTGGTGAAGCTCTGCTCTGTGCCCTGGTGTCTCCTGATAACTGCTAACCTGACTAGCCGCCCTGAGTGCTATGAGGCCTGCTAGCCGAGCAGCACCTAGCAAGTGTGGACTCTCTGTCTCTGGGCCGTCAGCTCCTGCCATCATCTACATCCCTGACCTTCTGCAGTCCTGAACCTCCGGTCTTCATCACTCACCACCCAGCATACTTCCTTCAATAAAGACTCAAACTTTTAGTTCCGTGTGTGCGTCCTGAGTTCATCGATAAACAAACCCTGACACTTAAGAGTAACTCATCACGGTTTTTCTTTAGCAGATCATTCTTTTAAAATGTTAATTCCTCAAATAATGTGTCATGCAACTCATTGCATTGTGAATGGGTTGAGACACATACCAAATGTTCTAAATTACTTAAGCACATTTACCCTGATTCCATATTTTTTACTATGAACTTTGGTTCTTTACCTTAAATCTGCAGTGAACCCAAGATTCACTGAATCAGTGTTATGATAGTTTTTAACTATTTTTCCTTTTGTTCTTTTGTGTGTACATAGTTCCTTAGTTTCTTTAATCTTAATTTTGCTTAAAGTTTCGCAAGCCTAGTAGAGATAATTTGTTGATTGAAATATAGTATTAATTCAGATAAACAGCATTCTATATTGGTGTTCCCTGTGTTGTGCCATCTTGCCATGGACTAGAATTCAGATTGAATTCCGAACATGTACCATGGGGGAGAAGTCGGGATGGATTGTGAGCAAAGGGATTTCACACATCCATGCAGAGACAGCCACTAACAGCAGGGATGCCCTGCTATAGAGCCAGACTACACCTCTTTCTTTCACACACTTCTTGCCTGGGACTCTGAAAGAGAGGGTGGCTGTGGAGACCAGCCAGCCGTGCTCCCTCATGCGGCTCTAAAGACCCACAAGCTGAGTAAAAATGTGCTTCTGTGAAACTCAGTTCCTGCTGTTTCGTTGGGACAACAACAGGGGGAGATTATCATTTTCCTCTGGGGAGCGGAGGACCTGACTGAGTTTGGAAATCTGCCGACTAGATCGAAGCTAAATTTGCAGTCTCGCTTCTGCGCAACCAGCCGCTGCAGTAAAGAAGCCAAAACAGCTTTGTTTATTTTTGTCAGCTGTTGCAGGAAAGCTGACGCGAGACGGCGCAGATCGGTCGCCTTCCCTCACCAGACAAGCTGGGAGCCCAGAGACTGCATGCAGGACCTCGGACCAGCCTACCCCAACCACGTTTCGGCAAGCCCCAGAGCCATTAGCCCGTTGCTGAAATAACCAACGTTTTCCTGGACCACTGCTTTCCCTTGGATGCTCAAAGTGAACCGAACTCACACTAGGCACCGACAGGTTTGGCAGAGAAACAAACAGGGAAAGTTACAGTTTTCGTTGATTGCTTTGACCTGTTTGAAGAAACTGGCAACCTCTAAGTTTTCATTATCACCACCTCAGCAGAGCAAAAGAAGGTATATGATCACTGTCCCTATGAGCAGATGCCCTTGCTCAATGCAATGACTGGTGCTGCCCATGATATAGATGCAGAGGCATGTCAAGAAGAAGATTTGCCCTAGGTGCATCGCAAGGGAAAATATTGAGTGTGATGAAGATGAGGCCATGTGGCCTACTCGTCAAGAGAGAAGAGACTAGAAGAGACAGACAGCTCTAGTATCTTCTGTTGGAATATTTCATTTGTAGCCACAATCTGAAAAAAAAAAAAGAATGAATAATCAATAAAATTTGGATCACAGCATGTCTGATTCTGGATCCATTTTTTTCATGAAGGCAAATTTGACAACAAATGACACTGACATGTAAGCTGCATACAGTCTTTGGCTACAATGAACCAGCAATGCTGCACTGATTCACACTGAGTTTGGTATTTTGTTGCCCCTTGTGTAATGAATGATTGAAAGGGCTCAAACATTTGTGTGCAGGTTGTGTTGTTTGAGGGCAAAATTTGCTTTTGGTTCTAATTTTAAATGTTTTGGCAGAGTTGGAACCTTTCACAAACAAAATGTGTCATTTTGACCATTGTTGCCACTGTTTAGGCCTCTGCGTTAACTGTTTTGAAAAATATTGTTTTGAGTTGACTGCTGCGTCAAAGCAATCAATTAAAACTGTAAATGGTTTATTTAGAAGGTGTCATGATTTGTCTTGGATGAACCCGGACACCAGCTTCTGCAGCCGAGGATCGGAACGCCAAGGTCCCCGCCCTCTACTGCTACCCGTTGCACAATGCACCCGACCCCTTTGGCCCCTCCGACAGGTGGTGAGCCCATCGGAAGGGGGACCCATGTCGCCTCTTCGGGCTGAGCCCGGCTGGGCTCCATGGGCAAAAGCCCGGCCACCAGACGCTCGCCAACGTGCCCCACCTCCAGGCCTGGCTCCAGAGTGGGGCCCCGGTGACCCGCGTCCGGGCGAGTGAACACGAGATCCAATAATTTCACTCATCATAAGGGGCATTTTAGGCTGCGCTTTGGCTGCGCTTTGGCTGCGCTTGGTCCCTCTTGGGACGTGGAATGTCACCTCTTTGGTGGGGAAGGAGCCTGAGCTTGTGCGCGAGGTTGAGAGGTTCCGACTAGAGATAGTCGGACTCACCTCGACGCACCGCTCTGGCTCTGGAACCAGTCTCCTTGAGAGGGGCTGGACATTCTTCCACTCTGGAGTTGCCCATGGTGAGAGGCGCCGAGCTGGGGTGGGCATACTTGTTGCCCCCATCTCGGTGCCTGCACGTTGGGGTTTTCCCCGGTGAACGAGAGGGTGGCCTCCCTCCGCATTCGTGTGGGGGGACGGGTTCTGACGGTTGTTTGCGCTTATGCGCCAAACAGCAGTTCAGATTACCCACCCTTTTTGGAGTCCTTGGAAGGGGTACTGGAGAGTGCCCCTCCTGGGGACTCCCTCGTTTTGCTGGGGGACTTCAATGCTCACGTGGGCAATGACAGTGGGACCTGGAGGGGCGTGGTTGGGAGGAATGGCCCACCTGATCTGAACTCGAGTGGTGTTTTGTTGTTGGACTTCTGTGCTCGTCATGGATTGTCCATCACAAACACCATGTTCAAGCATAAGGGTGTCCATATGTGCTCTTGGCACCAGGACACCCTAGGTCACAGTTCAATAATCGACTTTGTTGTCGTTTCATCTGATCTGCGGCCGTATGTCTTGGACACTCGGGTGAAGAGAGGGGCGGAGCTCTCCACCGACCACTACCTGGTGGTGAGTTGGCTCCGATGGCAGGGGAGGAAGCCGGTCCGACCGGGCAGGCCCAAACGTATTGTGAGGGTTTGCTGGGAACGTCTTGCAGAGTCCCCTGTGAGACGGAGTTTTAACTCCCACCTCCGGCAGAACTTTAAACACGTCCCGAGGGAGGCGGGGGACATTGAGTCTGAATGGACCATGTTCCGCGCCTCTATTGTTGAGGCGGCTAGTCAGAGCTGTGGCCGCAAGGTTGTCGGTGCATGTCGCGGCGGCAACCCTCGAACCCGCTGGTGGACACTAGAGGGTGACACGGGAGTGGATTTTCACTCCTGTCCCGTCCCACTCCCACTGAAAAAAATTGTGTCCCGTCCCAATCCCGGGCCAGAGTAGAAAATAAAGTCCTGTCCCGTCCCGCTCCTGGTAAAATTACTCCCACTCCCATCCCGCTCCTGCCCCACTCCCATTCTTGTTGTCTTCATTAAGTTTTCTGGCAATATATTAAACCTGAACATCTATGAAGGGTCAGTTAAGTTCCTGTTTTAGCTGTAGTAAAGGCCAGTTAAAGTAAAATGAATAATAATAAATAAATAATAAAAGTAACAAACAAGGAAACATACCATGCCTATCTTAGTTGAATAAACAAAATGTACAATGTTGCCTTTTACTGATTCATTAAGTAATTGTTTCACATGAACAATGAAGTTACTTTTATGTTTCAAATTGCTGAAACTAAAGAATAATGCACCGAGCAAGAGATTTATACTGAATTAACACAAAAGTGCATAAAGGCATTACTGTCACAATTTAGATAATGTACCTCAATGGTTCATAAACTCAGTTTAGTAAAAGAAAAAGTTGAATATCATTCAAGCATATTAGTATTTTTTCATTTGCAATAAAATATCCATAACCTAATTAGGGTTTACTATCAGAACCAATACATTCATTGAACATTAAACACATTCTTAGACAGACCTCTCAACTTTTATCAAAAGTTGAGAGTGAGATTATGTTACTTTTTGGGGGTGATGCAGAGCTGGAGGCGGAGCTAACTGGACCCAGGAAAAGCCGGTCCAGTCAGCTCCGTCTCATTTTTATCCGACCAGACATGGAAGTAGACATGTTTTACTTTTGTTAAAAAGTGAAAGACAAGTGTTAACACATTCAGTTAGTGGGTTAACACAGAAAAAAACACAACTGTTCAAATAATACTAAAGAAAATAATAAACTGTTGCACATTGGAAAATGAGTCCAGGAAACACGTTTTACAAGCAGGGTACTGAGTGTTAACGCCGTGACATTTAACTCTCGTCAAGTTTGTTAATATTTGCAACTTTACAGTCGCTCTGTGAGTTTAATAGATAAGTCCTTACTTCTGACTTTGCGTTGCAAATCCAACTTTTCCAGGTTGAGTTCGCCACTAGCGGTTAATCCCCCCATTGTTTTTGAGTGCTGGCGGAAAAAATAGGCCGGAAGCACTGTTGGCTTCTGGGTCGTGTAGTTCTTTTGACTTGCAGTATAGTTTAGGTTTCATTGAAAAAAACTACAAAATGGCGGCGGCGAACCTACATTTTTGATTTTCTATTTTATTTCATTTTTTTGGCATCGATCCTAGTTTATTGTACCTGCTATTGGTTTACTCCCGCTCCCGTCTGCTCCCGTTGATATTTAAGCCTGTACCGTCCCAATCACGTGATATTTACTAATGTTGACTCCCATCCTGCGGGATTCCCGTGGGAATCACGTGACCCGCGGGATTCCCGAAAAAAATGTCAGCCTCTAGTGGACACCAGCGGTGAGGGAAGCCGTCAAGCTGAAGAAGGAGTCCTACCGGGCTTTTTTGGCCTGTGGGACTCCGGAAGCAGCTGATGTGTACCGGCAGTCGAAGCGGCAGGCGGCTCGGCTGGTCGCCGAGGCAAAAACTCGGGCGTGGGAAGAGTTCGGAGAGGCCATGGAGAAAGACTTCCGTACGGCTTCGAAGCGATTCTGGTCCACTATCCGGCGTCTAAGGAGGGGGAAGCAGTGCAGTACCAACACTGTTTACAGTGGGGGTGGTGTGCTGCTGACCTCGACTCAGGACGTCGTGTTTCGGTGGGCGGAATACTTCGAAGACCTCCTTAATCCCACCAACACGTCTTCCATTGCGGAAGCAGAGCCTGAGGACCCTGGGTCGGGTTCCCCCATCTCTGGTGCTGAGGTTGCCGAGGTTGTTAAAAAGCTCCTCGGTGGCAAGGCCCCGGGGGTGGATGAGATTCGCCCTGAGTACCTTAAAGCTCTGGATGTTGTGGGGCTGTGTTGGTTAACGCGGCTCTGCAGCATTGCGTGGACATCGGGGGCAGTTCCCCTGGATTGGCAGACTGGGGTGGTGGTTCACCTATTTAAAAAGGGGGACCGGAGGGTGTGTTCCAACTACAGAGGAATCACACTCTTAAGCCTCCCTGGTAAGTTCTATTCAGGGGTTCTGGAAAGGAGGGTCCGTCGGATAGTCGAATCTCGGATTCAGGAAGAGCAGTGTGGTTTTCGTCCTGGCCGTGGAACACTGGACCAGCTCTATACCCTCAGCAGGATTCTGGAGGGGGCATGGGAGTTTGCCCAACCAGTCTACATGTGCTTTGTGGATCTGGAGAAGGCATTCGACCGTGTCCCCCGAGGGATCCTATAGGGGGTACTCTGGGAGTATGGAGTACCGGACCCTTTAATAAGGGCTGTCAGGTCTCTGTACGACCGGTGTCAGAGTCTGGTCCGCATTGCCGGCAGTAAGTCGGACTCGTTTCCAGTGAGAGTTGGACTCCGCCAAGGTTGCCCTTTGTCACCGATTCTGTTCATAACTTTTATGGACAGAATTTCTAGGCGCAGCCAAGGTGTTGAGGGGATCCGTTTTGGTGGCCTTAGGATTGCGTCTCTGCTATTCGCGGATGACGTGGTCCTGTTGGCTTCATCAGGGCGTGATCTACAGCTCTCACTGGAGCGGTTTGCAGCCGAGTGTGAAGCGGCCGAGATGAAAATCAGTGCCTCCAAATCCGAGACCATGGTCTTGAACCGGAAAAGGGTAGAGTGCCTTCTCCGGGTTGGGGAGGATGTGCTGCCCCTAGTGGAGGAGTTCAAGTATCTTGGGGTCTTCTTCACGAATAAGGGGAAGATGGAGCGGGAGATCGACAGGTGGATTGGTGCAGCGTCTGCTGTGAAGCGGGCGCTGTACCGATCCGTTGTGGTGAAGAGAGAGCTGAGCCAAAAGGCGAAGCTCTCGATTTACCGGTCGATCTACGTTCCTACCCTTATCTATGGTCACGAGTTTTGGGTTGTGACCGAAAAAATGAGATCCCGGATACAAGCGGTTGAAATGAGTTCTCTCCATAGTGTGTCTGGGCTCTCCCATAGAGATAGGGTGAGGAGATCAGTCATCCGGGGAGGACTCAGAGTAGACCCGCTGCTCCTCCACGTCGAGAGGAGCCAGTTGAGGTGGCTCGGGCATCTGTTCAGAATGCCTCCTGGACGCCTCCCTGGTGAGGTGTTCCGGGCACGTCCCACCGGGAGGAGGCCCAGGGGAAGACCCAGGACACGCTGGAGGGACTATGTCTCCCGGCTGGCCTGGCAACGCCTTGGGATTCCTCCTGAGGAGCTGGCCCACGTGGCCGGGGAGAGGGACGTCTGGGCCTCCCTACTGAAGCTGCTGCCCCCGCGACCCGACCCCGGATAAGCGGAGGAAGACGGACGGACGGACGGACGGAACCCGGACACAGCACACACACACAGAGCTGGTTTACAGAGTTTATTGAAGCAGCAGGAAGTGGATGATGAAAGCCAGAGTCATTTTACCAGACGAGGTTGTAGGGGTGCAGGAACTGGCAGACGGGAACAGACCAGAGCAGACGCGAGCAGGACCAGGAGACGAACAGGAACAGGACAGGCATGATGGTCAGAAGACTGCAGACGAACCGGTGATCAGGAAGAGACTAAGGTGAGTATATATAGTGGTGTGAGCAGGTGGAATGAGTCCATGGTGATTGCAGCCTGCCAGGTGTTCCCAATCAGGGCTGCACTGGGGAAGGATCCAAAAATGTTCAGAGTGCAGCCTTCAGGCTGCATCATGACAGAAGGTTTACGTAATGCATTTACATGGTGTTTTAAAACACATGGAGCTGACTGCTTGACTACTTGATTTTGCAGACATAGAGAGGCAGAAGGTTGTTGCCGACCTCATCAGCTTATCTGCAGATGAGTGGAATAATTTACATAGTTTCAACATTGTACATGCGATGAAAAGATTAAGGAACTAATGAATTTTATCGAAAACCCAACTAAAGATGCTCTGATTACAGATGTTCTTTGCCAGATCACTCTGTTGCATCAGAAAAAATCCCAACTGAAAGCTAAACACTATCTTCAGTTGCAGGTTGAGCATCAGCTGGTTTTAGACAGAGTGAGTGCTGCCAAACTTGAGCTCTCAAAGGCCGAGGTGAAGATGGAGGAAGCTGAAGCTGAGACAGAGGAACTCGAAGCTCACAAGGTCAGCGGACCTATGTTTTACCAGAGAAGTGAGTCCCCCACCCTTCAGGTGAAATCCTCACATGATCAACCCCAGCAAGTGGACTCTTTGCAGGAGCTAGAATCACAGAACAGTTCTGCAGTTTCTAACAGAGAACAGAGCCAGTCTTGCCAAAATTTAGAACAGAACCTCTACATTTTGAGTTTACAGAAAGTACTTCCACAGACTCCATGGGGGGGGGGGGGGGGGGGTCAGACTGTCCACAGTGTAATTGTGTAATTGCACAACACCTGGATATTCATTTGATTCTGTTAATAAAGTTTGCTGTTAAAAGAATGCCAGTGCTTGAATCACCCTTTCAGCTATTGTCCTGATATCAGCTGTTTGGCTGATATTCACCAGACAATACCTAACAGACCAAGAGTTATTTAATACATATTAAATAACTTAAAAACATGCATAATTGCATTGGTCCTATCTTTTAGTGATTCATCATGTCTCAGCTGAGTCCTGACAGTGTTCACTCTCTCTCATGTAGGAATGCAGGTTAAAGGGGACATCTAAGGAAACAATGGTTTCACCCGGTGCCAGTCTCAGGTTATGGCTTTTGGAAATGAAGTGTGTTGAATTTTATATTTAAGGTGGAGCATATCCAACCAGCGAAGCCAAAATCGTTTTACAATGTTGCATGTGACAGAGGTAATACTGCTGACAATGGGTCTAAGTGGTACCTCTTGTTTGTGTATTTTGGGAAGTTCATATATATGACCAGTTATAAAATGACTTCTCCAACTGTGGTCAACTCAAAGAGCTACATTTTATAACCTACGTAAGTTGACTGCAGGGAAGGGTTAGAGCTGAGGAGGGCTAAAAGATTTCAAGAAAAAAAACATAATGCTGTGTCTTATATACCATTGCAGTAGTTACAATTATTTTATTGTATTATTTTTGGTTCATGTACAACACTTTAAATGTCTTGTTACTGACAAGTGCTATATAAATAAACTTACCTTATCTTACCTTATGAATACTTTTAGTCATTAATTAATTTAATTTAATTATTATTCATTAAAAAAGTAAAAATAAATTTATAAATATGCATCTCAAAAATCCAGGTACAAAAAAACCCAGAAATTGAATAGGTCCTCTGGATGGGTTCTTTGTTGAAATGTTTCATCTCTTCTCAAAGAGAATTCTTGACAGAAGAGAGACTTCTCTTCAAGACTACAAGAGTCTTGGGCAAGAAAAGTCTTACCTTTCTTGCCCAAGAAAAATGAAAAGATACTAAAAGTATGCCAAAAGGTAGTCTAGCTTTTACTAATCTACCATGGGCAACATGTTGCCAGCAGACTGAACTTTTTTAAAGAGGCTACACCCAAACAAATTTCCCCTTGCCTGCTGTGTTGCTCCTCCTTTTCTCTAAAAGGCTGCAACAGAATATGTTACCCAGTGTCAGATGGCTAATCAACACCCTGATTGTACTGGTTGTTCAAGGCATTCTGCAAATCCTTCACCAGGTAAGAAAATCTAACACTTACAGTTTATTTGAAAGATTAAGATAAATATCATTGCTTCACTAATTCCTCAAAAATTGTGTGTTTCTTAATTAATTCCAGATTGCTGTAATTACAATATTTATTACAACATACAGGTTAATCTAACTAAATTGGAATATGCAATCCGGTGCAACTTCTTTGTCAGAATAAAAGTACCCTTTTCGAAAAAGAAAACAACCTTTAAGCAGGTATTAAACATACTGTTCTTAAAAATCTTTATTTGTTATATATATTTTGTTATGCTCTGGTGTATTATTCTAATCCTATTTTCCTGTAACCGCCACTGAGCAGGTACTTTGGTGAGCAGAAAAATATTCAGAATTAACAGAAATTAAGGCTTGAAAGCATCAATCTGTGTATAATAGTTTCACACAGTGAACTGAGTTACAGAAGTAAATGAACATCTTAATTTTATTCAAATTCATTGAGATGCACCTTCATTGGACTTTTGTATGTCTTTCATCAACCCTTTGAAGCCTGATACAGGTAATTGTGAAGAATCTTTACATTAAAAAAAGAAAATCTTTTAAAGAACACAAAATAAAACATCAGGCTTTCAACTTTTATTTGTATCGTGGTTGAGACGTTAGACCATGGATTCCCAAACTTTGGTGCGCGAGCTGTAATGGCGGTCTGAATGTTTTTTTCCTCCACACCATAAAGACGTTTGCAGTTTTCCATTAAAACTGCCAATTTGATAAATAAATAAATTAAATGTATTCACACCGAAAATCTATTTTAAAAAGTCTTCTTCTACGCTTCATTTTAAGACAAATTATCTTCTTCTACGCATTGTGCTTGATATGCGCACCAACTTGTGCCCTCTACTTCATTCATTCTGGCAAATATGCTCAATTGGCTTAAACCAGGGAATCGGAGGAAACAGACGAAAGAATTGCAACGGATCTGGGAGAAGACAAATGTCTATCTCTCTCCTCGGTTCACATTGTTTACGCCAGTAGAGGGAAAATTGAATTCAGCCAGAAAGTTTTTTTTACAAGATTAAATTGAGTGACATGGTCTCTCCATCGATCGCACAGCGCCTACAAACAGTGCTGCTCATGGTGCCGTGACTCTGAACCGCTACCAGCACTGGCGCGCATGACACGCCCACACCGCTGCAGCCTGCGCTGCTGCTGGGGGAGATATTAGTGGTAGACGTCGTTTCTTGACTATTTTCACGCACAGAGCTGCAATACGCTTCATTGTGATTCAGACAGGCGCAGTTCATTTTAAAGATGCGGTTTTAGCGCATATTCAGACAGGGACAAACCGGCGGTGGGGCTGAGGGTAGCTGAGGTGCTGCCGTGGGCGTGTCTACCTGCTGAATCAGAGTTTAGTCCGTGAATCCACCAGGATGGCCGCTTCAGAGACATTTCAGGTTGTGGAGGTGTGGACATGTCAAAGCAGATTTCTTACAAAATAATGCTGGAAGGTGTGTGTCAATCATTGTATATATCATTTTAAAAGAACAATGAACAGGTTGCAGCTTATGGGACAAATTGTGTGGCAGAAATGCCTTTTATTCTAAAGAAGCGTCAGTAGCAATCTGTATAGATCGCAGTGTATGAAGAGGAGGGGAACTCTGTTCTAAGAATTAGGTGAACAGGTTTAACAAGGTGTGCAATCTTAGGCTGCATATCTTTTTATTATCTGTAACCATCTCCATTCCTTGCATTTACCAGTTTGCAATGAAAATGACTCCATTCATATATTAGCAAAAGCTTCAACTCTGTGTTACAGTGGACAGTCCAATTCCGGTATACTCTGGGTATGAAACAGGTGCTTTCCATTCAGGCAAACCTTGCTCATTGGCAAACCATTTCATCACTCCAGCACAATTATTCTGAGAGAGAGGGGTGAGAGCAGGGCCAAAACTATGACAGATCCCTGCTCTTTGGTGCAAAGAGCAGTGATCTGTGGTTTTTACAGGCCTGCAGCACCCACAGAGATCAATTTATTTAACCTCCTTTTTCTGAATACATAATGTATTAACTACTTTCAGGATGGAAGGACAATATTACCCAGTATAACAAAAAGTGTTTTTGAACATGATTACCAACTATAGCTTTAATACCACAATAATAAACATTTAAATGTGTTGTCATGGTCACATAATGAAAATAAAGATTCTTGATTCTTTGACAGATAAAATGGGAAAAGGCGATCCACCTCCTCCATTTACTTCAGATATCCCAGCGCCACCATATCCTGGTCCCCCTTTGGACCACAATGTAGTCCTCAATAAGCCTGAACCCCAGCCTGTTGCTCAGCAAAATCCCCAGCCTGTTACTCAGCAGTACCAGCAACCTGTTACTCAGCAACATCCCCAGCCTGTTGCTCAGCAAAATCCCCAGCCTGTTGCGCAGCAGTACCAGCAACAGGTTGCGCAGCAGTACCAGCAACCTGTTGCTCAGCAATATCCCCAGCCTGTTGCTCAGCAGTACCAGCAACCTGTTGCTCAACAATATCCCCAGCCTGTTGCTCAGCAGTACCAGCAACCTGTTGCTCAGCAATATATCCAGCCTGTTGCTCAGCAGTTCCAGCAACCTGTTGCTCAGCAGTTCCAGCAACCTGTTGCTCAGCAATGTCCCCAGCCTGTTGCTCAGCAGTACCAGCAACCTGTTGCTCAGCAATGTCCCCAGCCTGTTGCTCAGCAGTATCAGCAACCTCTTGCTCAGCAATATCTCCATCCTGTTCCTCAGCAAAATCCCCAGCCTGGTAAGAAATCAGTGACCATATTGAGTGTCATTTACCTTACATACTATTTTTCTTATAATACTGTATTACATTTTCCTGAAATTAGTTCTAAATGTGCTAGAAGCTTTTTATGCTATGTTCAGTCAATTCCACTTTTTTTTTTCGGCTTGGCTCAACAACTTTTACAAGTTGTTACACAACAAACTGTAAACGCCCAGCCAGGTGAGTGTCTTTGTCAACTTTTTAAAACTGAAAATTTGTTTGAAGTTTAGAATTGATACACTAAATCTCCAGAGCTAGTGGTGTTTCTTTAACAAAGTGTGATTGACAGTGACCCAACAGGAGGCTCCACATGTGAGGCCCACTGATGCTCCAGGAAGAATGCAATGTCGACATTGCCAGACCACTGTTGTGACATCAACCGAATACAAAGTGGGCTTGTGCACCTGGTTAACTTTTGGAGGGCTGTTTATTTTCGGGTGAGTGAAAACAATAATATAAAATACTCATGCCTTTGGGTGGTTGACCTAAATTGTTGATTCAAGTTAGTGACAGTATAAGGGAATGAGTGATTGGGTGCCTGTTTGGGTAATCCTAAGCTCTTTTCACAACAAAGAAGCTACAGCACCAATTTTACTAGAAGTCTCAGAAAACCAATTTTCCCTATAGTTTTCTACTGCCCCCATGAGGCATTTATACGGTATTGCACATAAATAGTGAATAGCAGAGGATTGTAAACAAATGCAGGTACAAAAGTTTAAAGCCCATATTAAAGCGTTGACACAGCATCAACTCTAGATTTATCATGCATAATTAAAACATCTTAAAACTCAAGCATTTATTAGAGTTCATGATCATAATATTTGGAATAAAGTTTTGCTTTCTTTCTTACAACTTGAAAAACAACTCATGGTGAATCAAAGATAGCTTACCAGCTTTAACAAGTAACACATCAATGCATAGACTAAATAAGCATTCTGTCTTTTTATTCTTTTCTCCACACCAGAATTTGGCCCTTCTTTTTGATCCCCTTCTGTGTGCCATCTTGCAAGGATGTGCAGCATTCCTGCCCGACATGCAACAACGTTCTTTACGTCTACAAACGCTGCTAAAGAATAATGTTGAATCCTGCATCGAGTGAAATGTCTGCTGAACCTCTATTAAGTTGGATTTTAAATACGCTTAGTCAGTTTCTCCAATGTGTTTTAACAAATCATTAAAATGTGACATAACTTTTGTTGTACTTTGAGTGAGGTGTAATTTTTAAAGGATTTGATATTATATCTGAGTATAATTATTGAACGGAATATTTTTTCTTTATATTAAATCTTTAAGTAAAGCTTTGCTCAATATTAAATGGCTTCCATACTGATAATTGACAACTTTTGTTGAAATATTTCTGTCAAACTTGAACATTAGAAGGAGTATTATTATTGACCTTGACAAATATCGACATGTAGAAAATGTAACATTAATCAATATTTTAAAAATATTGAGAGATATTTAAACTTGAATTTCATGAAACATTCAGATTAAAATATATTTTATAATTATGCAGTATTAGATCACATGGACATTTACATTTACTTGATTGTTACTTTAAAACATTCTTCAATCATTAATAATCAATGGTTAAATTGAATACCAATCCTCACTAAAATGTATTTTTTACTTTTTTGCTTCTTCAATTATTTTGAGATTGCATTAAAATTAAGATCAAGTATAACCATTTTTAAATTAAAATGTGATGTGATGTGTATATTTTATTCTTTGATTTGGGTCAGGATGTGGTTTTGTTTACCAAAGTAGATTTCTTTTATCATAAAAACACATTTGATGAAAAACATAATCATTCTCATTATGTGTAAATTAATAAAACAAGATGCTAAAATCATTTTAAAGATCTGAAATGTTTGTTAAAATTTTCTTTACTTTTTCCATTTCCTTTGCACTATAATAAGTGTTTTGGATCATGATAAAGAGTATGTATGTATGTATGTATGTATGTATGTATGTATGTATGTATGTATGTATGTATGTATGTATGTATGGGACTGTACTTCTTAACGAAGTTTCTTATTTTCTATGTCTGTAGTAACGTGTGAGCTCTTCTGCCATATATTTTGTTTTCACAAACTGTGTTACAAGTTCTTTGAGTCTTTCTGATGTAATCTCTTTGTTTACAGCTTGGTCCTCCAAGACATTCCAAAGAGATTACATTAAGGCTGGTTTACACGCCATGATTTTTCACCCCATTTTCGTTCCGATCTCCCCCTTCCGATTATCTGCGTATCTCTTAAAATAATCTTGAGAGAATGTCTTGCCGTGTTAAGAGTGATCGGATCTGCTCATTGGAACGTCAGGACCGCTCCGACCTCAAATCGGGGATCTGGCATTGATTGTGAAAAATTAACAGTATTTCCTCACAACCCTGTGCTATCTGATCATTTTTTAAAAACATTTGAGTTTAATTTAACTGAGTTCTCGACCCCCGAAAGAGGGTTCCATTATAGTAGATCTTTATCAGACAATGCTGCATCAAACTTTAAAGAGTCTGTCCCCCTTTTAATATCGTACCACAGGGTTCAGTCCTTGGACCAATTCTCTTTACTATATATATGCTTCCGATTGGCAAAATTATCAGACAGCATAGGATTAATTTTCACTTTTATGCTGATGACACTCAGCTATATTTATCCATAAATCCTGATAAATCCAATCAATTACTTCGACTGCAGTTATGTCTTGATGACATCAAAAGCTGGATGACTTTAAATTTTCTGCATTTAAATTCTGACAAGACAGAAGTTGTAATCTTTGGACCAAAGTCCTCAAAAAATAAAGTTCTTAATCAATCACTTAATCTGGATGGCATTAACTTGGCCTCTGGTAATAAAGTAAAAAATCTTGGTGTTATTTTTGATCAAGACATGCCTTTTAAATCCCATATTAAACAGGTTTCCAGAGTTTCCAGACATCTGGTCTGGCGTTCTGTTATCTGAGACATCATCCAGAGAAGACAGATCACCCGCTATTATCATCTAATATAGAACAGATTACTGGATCAATGTGTGCTTCTGTGCTTTTTTGTCTGTCTTGTTGTGTCTCTGCTCTGTCTTCTGTAACCCCCAGTCGGTCGAGGCAGATGACCGTTCATACTGAGCCCGGTTCTGCTGGAGGTTTTTCCTTCCCGCTAATGGGTGGTTTTTCTTTCCACTGTTGCTCCATGCTTGCTCAGTATGAGGGATTGCTGCAAAGCCATGGACAATGCAGATGACTCTCCCTGTAGCTCTATGCTTCTCCAGGAGTGAATGCTGCTTGTCAAGACTTTGAAGCAATCAACTGGTTCCCTTATATAGGAACATTTTTGACCAATCCGTATAATCTGATTGATTTTGACTTTGTAAAGTGCCTCAAGATGACATGTTTCATGAACTGGCGCTATATAAATACAATTGAATTGAATTGAATTAAATTGAACTAGCCCTCCACTGGTGGCCTGTACATTTTAGATTTGACTTTACAAATTTAATTTTGTTCTTTTAAACTTTTGAGTGATCAGGCACTTCATCATCTAATAGCTTTTACACATACATGTTCCACAGACAGTTTTTGTCACACCTGCTGCTGTGCTGTGACCTTCACACCTGAGCATCATCACCATGATCAGCAGCTGCTGCCATATAAGGACGGATCCTCCACCTGCACGGCGTCATGTTGTCGTTTAACCCCAGTGTCCTCTGCGTTCCTGAACCTACTTCCTTACCTACCACCTTGGATTCCCTGGCTCCGACTTCCTGCTTGTCTGACAGTGATTACAAGGATTGCCCTAACCACTGACTGAACTTATAGATCTGACTGCTGCCTGTCTGACCAAGAGAACCACAAAATAAATCCAACCTAACCTTGCTAACTGCAGTCTCTGCCTTCATCCGTGCCTGAAGTGTAACAGTTTTAGGTCAGAACTCGTGTTTCTTCTAGATGTTTCTCAGACTCGTTTAGTGACCCGAGGAAACAGAGCTTTTCTGTTGTTGCTTCCAAACCCTGGAATGATCTTCCATTGATCATAGGGAAATCTAATTCCATTTCTTTACCTTAGGTCCCTTATAAAATCTTTTTAATTAGGCTTTTTATTCTAGTTGAGTAGAAATGTTAGGCTTATAAGAGCCAGATATGAATAGGTTTGTGTGTGTGTGTGTGTGTGTGTGTGTGTGTGCGTGTGTGTGTGTCCTGTATGTCTCCATATGTTGCCCTGGTATAGACTGGTGATCTGTCTAGGGTGTATCCTTCTGGCCCAGAGACCACTGGAGACAGACACCAGCCTCCCTGCGACCCTGCATGTAAAGGCTTCAAGGAAATTAATGGATATTTGTTTTTTTGTTTTTTTGCTTATCCATAATTTCTATTTTACATAATCACAAATGAACTTTGAGCCACTGATGTAAGTTGCATTTCCAAATCTAATTTGGCATGAAAGAAGAAAGGAACCAAATCTCAGCTGCCCTATATTTTTCCCTGAAAAACAATAAAACTGGTATAAAGTGGATTTTCCTAAATCTTAGAATAAACAAATGTGATTTTTAGATCTTACCATTTGACTATTTACTCAGAGTTTTCCAAGCATTTGATTAAAATCGATTCTCTAAACATGTTCCTTCTAAACATGAGCCGACACATGAATATCTTATCTTGTATATTATTCACAAAAACTAAACATTCCCTGGATGTTAATTTTATTTCTGTTAATAAATTCTTATATTTGTCACTCATTTATTCCATATGTCTGCAGGGTTTGCGGTTAAAAGAACGCCAGTGCTCAAATCACCCTTTCAACTATTGTCCTAATATCAGATGTTTGGGCTGATATTCACCGGACAAAACCTAACAGACCGAGAATTATTTAATAAATATTAAATAACTTAAAAACATGCGGAATTGCATTGGTCCTATCTTTTAGTTATTCGTCATGTCTCAGGAGGACTCATGCTGAGTCCTGACAATGTTTGTTCTCTCTGACGTAGGAATGCAGGTTAAACAGAACATCAAAAGAAACAAGGCAAAGCAAATTTATTTGTATAGCACATTTCAGTACAAAGACAATGCAAAGTGCTTTACATGATTAAAACAGGAAAATAAAACAATAAAAGAAAGTTGGAATGAATAAAAAAAAAACATGGGAAAATAGAAATTAAAAGCAAATATTAAAAACAGTTGGACTACAAAGTTGAACCAAAATATGTTTAAAACAGTTTAACTAGAGCAGTCGAAGGCAATCCTAAACATATGTTGTTTTTTTATCTTGATTTAAAAGAACTCAGGCATTCAGCACTGTTTCTGGAAATTTGGAAGCCGGGCATACACTGTCTGGGTTTTTGCCCTTTTCGGGCTGATTCTTCAGTTGTGCGAGAATTTTTTGGATCGGGCCGAGTTTCAGCTTGATCACGCGTCCTCTGTCGTGTAGTATATGGGGGGTAACGAGGGGAGATTCGACTCTCACGACCACCTCCCGATCAGGAATCGGATGTTCGGTTGAAAATCAAACATGTTTGAAATTCATTCGGCCCTCGAGAGTGATCATGAGCGATCGTGAGCGATTGTGAGCGATTGTGAGCACGTCCTGCTGTTGAAGCGGAGTTACGACCGTGTACTAGCCGATTTCCCCCGACCTCGCGCACTGCACACACGCAAACAAGTAGATTCTTCTTCGTCTTCTCAAACGAAAACATAGGCGTGGAGAGAAGTATGACGGCGGTACGTGTGAACTATGGAGGAGCAACTTGTAGAATTGCCAAGGCAGCGGGTTTCGTTCCAGTGAGCCTAATTTTTAACAGTGAGCATCGACCCTGAGGTTTCATCGTACAGTTTGAGCTGTATATGAGTACCACGACTGAAAATATTGTGCAGTGTATGCCCGGCATAATAAGTGGAGCATAGGAACTAAATGCTGCTTCTCCGTGTTTGGTTCTGGCTCTAAAATACAGTATATTCTCTAAGATACAGGGAGCCAGTGTAAGGACTTTAGAACTGGGGTGATGTGCTCTACTTTCTTAGTCTTAGTGAGGACGCGGGCAGCAGTGTTCTGGATCAGCTGCAGCTGTCTGATCCACTTTTTAGGCAGACCTGTGAAAACACCGTTGCAGTAATCAATTCGACTAAAAATAAACGCATGGATTCATTTTTCCAGATCCTGCTGAGACATCAGTCCTTTAATCCTGGAAATGTTCTTCAGGTGATAGAAGGCCGACCTTGCAATTGTCTTTAGATGCTTTTGGAGGTTCAGGTCTGAGTCCATCACTACACCTGGATTTTGGGCCTGATCAGTGGTTCCTAGCTGAAGCAGCTGAAGCTGGGTGCTAACTTTTGATCTCTCCTCTATTGGTCCAAATATTATTACTTCAGTTTTATTTTTATTCAATTAAAGACAATTTTAGCACATCCATGCATTGATTTGTTCTAAGAATTTACTCAGTGCTTGAACTGGTTCATAGTCACCTGGTGACATGGTGATGTAAAGCTGTGTGTCGTCTGCATAGTTATGGTAGCTGATGTTGTTGTTTCTTATGATCTGAGCTAGAGGGAGCATGTAGATATTGAACAGGAGGGGACCCAGGATGGACCCTTAGGGAACACCACATGTTATTTTTGTCATCTCTGATGTAAAGTTACCTACTGACATAAAAAAGTCCCTGTCCTTTAAGTAGGATTTAAACCAGTCGAGTGCTATACCAGAAAGGCCGACCCAGTTTTCCAGGCGCTCTAACAGAATGGAGTGATCAACAGAATCAAATGCAGCTCTAAGGTCCGATAGTACCAGCACTGTGGTTTTTCCACAGTCTGTATTTATATGGATGTCATTAAACACCTTGATAAGGGCGGTCTCTGTACTGTGGTGAGCACGGAAGCCAGACTGGAAAACATTAAAGCGGCTGATCATAGTTAAGAAGGTGTTTAATTGTTGAAACACAGATTTTTCAATAATCTTACTGATAAAGGGGAGGTTTGAGATGGGCCTGTAGTTCTGCAAAAGTAGTTTGTCCAAATTGTTCTTTTTCAGCTGTGGTTTGATAATTGCTGTTTTAAAGAACTGGGGGAAAACACCTGACAGAAGGGACGTGTTTAATATCTGAGTCAAATCAGACGCTATGACAGGCAAAACTTTCTTAAAGAACGCTGTGGGTAGCACATCAAGGCAGCAGGAGGAGGAACTTAGCTGCTGAATGATTTCCTCTAAGCTTTTGTATTTTTTTTGGCTGAATTGGGACATTTTGTAAAGATAAGTTCTAGTTGGATCAAGCTTTGGTTCTGGATTTGATATGGATGTACAAACTGATCCTCTAATCTTTAGGATTTTCTCTGTAAAGAAGTTAGCAAATTCATTACAGGCTCTGGTGGAGTAGAGTTCAGAAGCCACAGACACAGGGGGATTTGGTAACCTGTCAACCATGGCAAATAAGACACGAGTATTATCAATGTTTTTGCTGATAATACACGTGGTGTACAGTGGTTTCACTTGGTGCCAGTCTCAGGCGTTGGTTTGATTCCAAGAAAAAAAAAGCATAATGATGTGTCTTATATACCATTGCAGTAGATACAATTATTTTATGAATACTTTTAGTCATTAATTAATTCATTTGATTATTATTTATTGTCAATAAAATAGTAAAATAAATTTATAAATATCCTGATGCATCTCAAAAATCAATGAAGAGAGAAAAAAACAGAAATTGTATAGGTCCCCTGGGCGGGTTCTTTGTTGAAATGTTTCATCTCTTCTCAAAGAGAGTTCTTCACTGAAGAAGTCTCTTGAAGAGGACCCTCCGAGAGACTTCTCTTCAAGACTACGAGAGTCTTGGGCAGGAAAAGTAACGAAAAGTAATGAAAAGATACTGGAGGAAGTTAAAAGGTAGTCTAGCTTTTACTAATCTACAATGGGCAACATGTTGCCAGCAGACTGAACTTTATTAAAGAAGCTACACCCAAACAGATTTCTGCTTGCCTTCTGTGTTGCTCCACCTTTTCTTTAAAATGCTGCAACAGAATATGCTGAACCAGTGCCACATTAGTAAGACGCTCTAGTTGTACTGGTTGTTCAAGGTTTTCAGTAAATCCTTCACCAGGTAGGAAAATCTTATACTTACAGTTTATTAGAAAGGTTAGATAAATATTCTTGCTTCACTAATTCCTCAAAAATTATGTGTCTCTAACTTAATTCCAGATTGCTGTAATTCCAATATTTATTACAACATACAATTACATACATTGATCTAAGTAAATTGCAATATACAATCCGGTGCGACTTCTTTGTCAGAATAAAAGTACCCTTTTCAAAAAAGAAAACAACCTTTAAGCAGGTATTAAACATATTTTTCTTAAAAAATCCTTATTTGTAGTTATGCTCTGGTGTATTATTCTAATCCTATTTGCCTGTAACCGCCACTGAGCAGGTACTTTGGTGAGCAGAAAAATATTCATAATTAACAGAAATAAATGTTTGAAAGCATCAGTCTGTGTATAATAGTTTCACACAGTGAACTGAGTTACAGAAGTAAATTAACTTCTTAATATTCTAACTCATTGAGATGCACCTTTATTTGCACTTTTGTATGTCTTTCATCAACCCTTTAAAGCCTGATACAGGTAATTGTGAAGAATATTCATATTAAAAAAAGAAAATCTTTTAAAAAAATAAAACATCAGGCTTTCAACTTTTCTTTGTGTCGTGGTTGATACATAAGACCAAAAAAACATTTCTTCATGTATTCATTTGTAGTTTGTAAATTGTATGTTTAGAAAAATACTGACTTTGTTGAAGAGATAGAGATCTCTGAAATATGTGTCAAAAATTATACATTTGGAGTTATAGTCAAAGCAGATTTCTTACAAAATAATGCTGGAAGATGTGTGTCAGTCATTTTATATATCATGTTAAAAGAGCAATGAACAGGTTGTAGCTCCATGGGACTAATTGTGTGTCAGTAGGAATCTGTATAGATTGCGGTTTATGAAGAGGAGGGGGAACTCTGTTCCAGTAATTAGGGGAACAGGTTTAACAAGGTGTGCAATCTTAGACTGCATATCTTTGTATTATCCATAACCAACTCCATTCCTGGCATTTACCACTTTGCAATGAAGACTACTCACTACTCCATTCATATATTGGCAGAAGCTTCAACTCTCTGTTATAGTGGACAGTCCAATTCCAGTATACTTTGGGTATGAGACAGGTGCTTACCACTCAGGCAAACCTTGCTCATTGACAAACCAGTCCATCGCTTCAGCTTCATAATTGTGTTGGGGGTTTTACAATGCCTTGCAAAATATTCATACCCATTAAAGGGGCCAATTCATGTACTATGACTGCACAAAGTTCTTTGCCAGTAGCTCCCTCTGGGTGCATAAAAAGGTTTTGCTGAATTAAGTATTTTACCCTATTGGCTTATTATATTTTACTCCAGTGTTTTGCTCTATTTGTTAGTAAATCAAGTGTGTTTGTGTACATTTACCATAACAAGAATACGTCACTGGAAATACGACACTACACATGCATGCATTGAGTTAAGGAGAAGCAATGAAGCCTACAGGCATATATACGATGTTATCATGAATTAATACAATCATAGGTGTGTGTTCATTCTTACCTGTGAAAGGTAATCAAAAATACAAAAGCATTACCGTGGCAAAATTTCTCTTTGGCCACTCCGGTTCACATTACACATATGAAGGCAAAAACGGACGAAAAACAGGCAATGAACAAGGGTTACTTTTTTTTAAGTGTTCAGGAGAGTCACAGAAAAAAGATAATGGGGTAGTAAAGTGCTTATTGAACAATTATGATTTAAGACTTTGTTTACAGCAATGTGCATTTAGATATTCTGAGATGATAGTGTGCAATAACATTAAGGCCCCTATGACGGGCTAGTAACAGTGTGGGTGATTTTAAATCGTTGGACTGCAGTCTCCCATCAGGGGGCAAATGCCCTCACAGCTCTTGTGAATTTGTTTTGGCTTTGAGGCTTCTCTTCATTTACCAGTAGAGCTGGTTTACACTGTGAATAAGTTGGTACAATTCCATGCAGCACATGAATGAGGCATCTTCTCTGACTCATTCCAACATGCCACTTTCAATATGGTGGCTAAATCAACATCCGATTCAACGCTCAACGAGGTGTCTGTCATGTTTGAAGCAATTCGCTTGACCCACATGCAGAAACCCAGCTAGGAGATTGAATCAGAAAAACAAAGTTTATTCCCCAATGGAAGGCTGATGTGAGGTGGAGGAGTCCGGTCCGGGGTCCGATGGCTGGAGGATTCTGAGGTTGCAGCTGGGAGAGTCGTTGGAGGGCGTGCAGCGGGTCCGACATTCAATTGGTCCAGTAGTGGAGCTTTGCAACGACAGATGGAGTTCAACAGTTCTTCCAGTGGAGGTCCTCGGGAGTGGATCTTGCTCTCGGGTCACACAAGGGGTTCTTCTCCACGAGGGGTAATCCTGCAATTAGGTATAGATAGGTTCAGGTTGCTAGATTCTCAGATGCAAAAAAAACAGAGGTCTAGCTCAAAGGGGCCCAGAGTACCGTTAGTGGCTAACACTCAAGCGCTGGAGAACTGGCCGCCTGCTCCTCTTATGCTGGCAGTGATGACGCCAATTACATACAGGTGCGCTTGGATCATCTTCTGACAGCCAGCAACCCCATATCTCCTCCTGGTGGAGAAAAAGGGCAACTCCCCACAAGATCAAACTCCAGAACCCAACAGTGTCTACTTATATATTTTGGTCAGTGAGTATATATAAGTATATATACTTATATATTTTGGTCAGTGAGGCAGACACCGTTTGTCTACTTTTTGTGTCTACTTTTAAGACTAAGCTTAAAACTTTCCTTTTTGACAAAGCTTACTGTTAGAGTGGCTTATGTTACCCTGAGCTATCTCTATAGGCTTAGGCCACTGGAGGACACCAGGGTCTATTTCTCCTACTGTTCTCCAATTTGCATTGCTTGTCGTCATTTCAGCTTTTAACTTTTTGTTCTCTCTTTTTTTCTTCATAGTAGGTACACCCGGTCTGGATCAATGTGTGCTTCTGTGCTTTTTTGTCTCTCTTGTTGTGTCTCTGCTCTGTCTTCTCTAGCTCCCAGTCGGTCGAGGCAGATGACCTCTACTGACCTATACTGAGCCCGGTTCTGCTGGAGGTTTTTCCTTCCCGCTAAAAGGGAGTTTTCCTCTCCACTGTCGTCTTCATGGTTGCTCAGTATGAGGGATTGCTGCAGACGACTCTCCCTGTGGCTCTACGCTTCTTCAGGAGGAGTGAATGCAGCTTGTCAAGACTTGATGCAATTAACTACGTTCCCTTAGATAGGACAGTTTTTTGACCCAATCTGTATAATCTGATTGACTTTGACTTTGGACAGTGCCTTGAGATGACATGTTTCATGAATTGGTGTTATATAAATAAAATTAAATTGAATTGAATATATCCGTGATGGAGCCAATCCAATCAGCGATGCGCAGCAGAGGCACAAAAAGAGAGAGGTAAAGTAACCCCATCCCTGTAGATCGAGCTGGTCTTCGACTACGCCGAGCTGTCACTTTACTGTGAAGCATTGCAGGACATACCACTTGCTCTTACAGTAGCTGTATCAATTGTCGTCCTCTTGCTTTCTGACAGTTCTGCAGTACTGCTGGAAGATGGCATAACAATGTTTATCTCTGCTGATCGATCCAGATGAAAAATTCCTTTCAGGCTCCAAAAAAAGCAAACTCTATCAGGATAAACACTTGGTGTATTCTCTTTTATTTGATGACAAATATATTGGGTTTTTTGTCTTTTCTTTGTATGATCAACATACGTGACTGGGCCCCTTATTTTTCACATTTCGTCATATTCTAACTTTTGAAGCATATTATTTAAGATTTGAAGCTATAGTTGGTAATCCTATTCCTCCTGAGGAGTGGAAGAGCAGGTAAGGCCGTCTTACCCAAGTGCAGTTATTCAAAAAGGGACTTGGGGACATTTCCAGAAAAATCGGCCACTCTCCCTTTAAGGTAACAAACCAACACAGTTTTTTTCCCCCTCATCTTAAGAAATATTTACACCCAAATCTTTTTCTATTCACTTAACTTATATGCCTACACTACTTTACTGATGCTTACTTATACTGTTATTTTATTACTTTAAGTTAGGGTCGACAATTTTTTCCGGAAGTTTCCCAATTCCCTTTTTGAATAAGACCGTCTTACCTGCTCTTCTGCTCCTCAGGGGGAACGCGTGAAAAAAGTCTCCCAAATCCACTCTGGTGTTATTTCTCTCTACTGAGGCCTTCCTCTTCTTCTCATAAACGTGTTTCTTGCGACTCTCAGCCATGTTAAAAGTATACAGTGACAATCGAGCTTCAATAAATGACTTACACAGTAGCTAATTGCTTACCTAACCACTAAGCTAACCGGATGCAAAAACACTAGCAGTGCTCGTGCGCAGCCAGCAAGTGGAAACTAACAACAAACGAGCACGCACACAGGCGGTACGTGAGCAAGTCAGAATGATTGAAATTTGGGACAATCAATAGAAAAGGCGATATCGCCGGAACTTGGGGGAGAGAGGGGGTGAGAGCAGAACCGAAACTGTGACTTTGCTCTTCGGTGCGAAGAGCACTGATGGGACAGAGTTTTTACAGGCCTACAGCTCCCACAGGGATCAGTTTATTTAACCTATTTTTTTCTGAATGCATAATGTATTAACTACTGTCAGGATGGAAGGACCATTTCACCCAGTATAACAAAAAGTGTTTCTGAACAGAATTACCAACTATAGCTTTAATACCACAATGTGAAACATTTTATTTTGTTGTTGTGGTCACATGACAATAAAGATTATTTATTCTTTGACAGATGAAATAGGAAAAGGCGGTGCACCTCCTCCAATTACTTCAGATATCCCAGAGAAGCTATATCCTGGTCCCCCTTTGAACCACAATGTAGTTCTCAATCAGCCTGAACCCCAGCCGGTTGCTCAGCAGTACCAGCAACCTGTTGCTCAGCAAAATCTCCAGCCTGTTGCTCAGCAGTACCAGCAACCTGTTGCTCAGCAATGTCCCCAGCCTGTTGCTCAGCAGTATCAGCAACCTGTTGCTCAGCAATGTCCCCAGCCTGTTGCTCAGCAATATCAGCAACCTGTTGCTCAGCAATGTCCCCAGCCTATTGCTCAGCAGTACCAGCAACCTGTTGCTCAGCAAAATCCCCAGCCTGTTCCTCAGCAGTACCAGCAACCTGTTGCTCAGCAGTACAAGCAACCTGTTGCTCAGCAATGTCCTCAGCCTGTTCATCAGCAGTACCAGCAACCTGTTGCTCAGCAAAATCTCCAGCCTGGTAAGAAATCACAGACCATATTCAGCGTCACTTACCTTACATGCTATTTTTTATAATATTGTATCAGACCTTCTCCTCAAGTTAGTTATTCTCTTCATAAACGTGCTAGAAGTTTTTTATGCTTTTTTTAGTTAATTCAATTTTTTTCTTGCTTAGTTCAGCAAGTTCTTACACAACAAACTGTGAACGCCCAGCCAGGTGAGCATCTGTCAACTTTTTAAAACAAAAAATTTGTTAAAGTTTAGAATTGATACACTAAATCTCCAGAGCTAGTGCTGTTTCTTTAACAAAGTGTGATTGACAGTGACCCAACAGGTGGCTCCACATGTGAGGCCCACTGATGTTCCAGGAAGACACAATGTTCACATTGCCAGACCACTGTTATGACGTCAACTGAATACAAAGTGGGCATGTGCACCTGGTTAATTGTTGGAGGCCTGTTTATTTTCGGGTGAGTGAAAACAATAATATAAAATTATCATGCTGTTGGATGGTTGGCCTAAAATAGTTGATACAAGTTACTGACAGTATACGGGAATGAATGATTGGGTTGCCACTATACAATTATAACATTGACATGTAAACCTTAAGATAAACTTGGATACAAGGTGGACAAAAACAATATTCTACTAATACAATTTTTTGAGAATTTGAACTTCGCATATCTATAAACTCCCAGTGAAATATCGAATCTTGACTGTAGTTTTGAAGTAGCCATGACAACAAATTTCATTTTCTGAGGTTTTGGGGTATAATATGATCTGTTGTGCAATGATGAGGCCATGTAAATTTCAAATGTGTATATCAAAGGACCTGCTAAGGGGCAGTCAGCTTTGTCTCTTTGCTGAAAAACAGTCAGATGAGAGAAAAGTTTAATTTTCTACGTAGGGTATTTTCTATGTAATTAATATTCTCCTATCAGAGCACACTATCAAGCAAACAGACTTGTTTGGAGCCAATCCGAGTGAAGTCAACTAGGTAGAGCTGCATATTACACCCAACCATTTTACTGAGGAGGGACATTTAGCCTGACAAAACAAAAAGCTGACATTATTTTTTAATGAAATTCTTTAAAGAATTTACACATGTAGCAATATCAGCTACATGCCATGTTTTTAGTGATGTCATGGCTCCTTTAAAAGACAGTAGTTCTTTAATTAACTGTCTTTCAGGTTGCTGTCTTTCTTATTCTTATCCTTCTTATTGTTTGCACAATTGATGATATACAAAGAATGTAGATAAGACCCCTAAACAGAATCACCACTTTAATGTGATGGAGGGTTTTGAGTACCCCTGTGATTTTAGTAGGTTGTGTTATCTAAGACATTGGCCCCTTGTAGGTCTCAGGAGAGAGGTTAGGCAAAACACATTTGATGAATAGCAGGCCAAAGAAAACGCCAAACCTCTCCTGCTCCATTTTGTGTTCTTCAAAGAAAAGAGCTCAAGCGTGATCATAGAGGGGTGGGGATCTGATTTGGTAACTTCAGGCTTTTATCTTTGCTTTTTGTAGATGATGTGGTTCTGCTAGCATCTTCAGGTCATGGCCTCCAACAGTTTGTAGCTGAGTGCAAAGTGGCCAGGATGAGAGTCAGTTCCTGTAATTCAGAGTTCATTGCTTTCAACTGCAAAAATGTGGACTGTTCCTTCCAAGTAAGGTGTTAGTCTCTGCCCAAACATAAGGAGTAAATAGGTGTTTTTTTATGATTGATGGCAGGATGGATTGAGGCTTCATTGAATCTGTCTGTCTGTCTGTCTGTCTGTCTGTCTGTCTGTCAGTCATTCATCTCCATTCTGGCCTGACATTAAAGGATACTTCTTCTCTATTCCATGCTCAACTCATAACAGTTTACGTTTACATTCATTTAAATAATACAGACTTAACTAAAGGCTAGTTTGATATTTAGTCCTATACTCTTTTGACAAAAAAAATACAGCACCAATTTTACCAGAATACAGAAGTATCAGAAAAACAATTTTGTCCCATAGTTTTCTACTGCCTCCATGAGGCATTTATTCAATTCAATTCAATTTTATTTATATAGCCAATTCATGATACATGTCATCTCAAGGCACTTTCCAAAGTCAATTTCAATCAGATTATACAGATTGGGTCAGATTATACAGATTGGTAAAAAAGAAATCCTATCTAAGGAACCCAGTAAATTACATCAAGTTCTGACAAGCAGCCTTCACTCATCCTGAAAGAGCGTAGAGCTACAGGGATAATTGTCTGCATTGTCCTTGGCTTTGCAGCAATCCCTCACACCGAGCAAGCATGAAGCGACAGTGGAAAGAAAAACTCCCCATTAACAGGAAGGAAAAACCTCCAGCAGAACCGGGATCAGTGTGAACGGTCATCTGCCTCGACCGACTGGGGATTAGAGAAGACAGAGCAGAGACACAACAAGAGAGACAAAAAAAGCACAGAAGCACACATTGATCCAGTAATCTGTTCTACGTTATATGGTAATAGCGGGTGATCTGTCTTCCTGGATGATATCACAGCTAACAGAACGCCAGACTAGAACAAGACTAGAACAAAAAGGTAAAAGATGAAATAACAATCAAGCAATGCAAATTGGAGAACAGTAGGAGAACTCAACAGGGTGAGAGAAATAGATCCTGATGGCCTCCAGTAGCCTAAGCCTATAGCAGCATAACTATAGAGGTAGCTCAGGATAACCTAAGCCACTCTAACTATAAGTTTTGTCAAAAAGGAAAGTTTTAAGATTAGTCTTGAAAGTAGACAGGGTGTCTGCCTCACAGACCAAAACTGGGAGTTGGTTCCACATGAGAGGAGCCTGACAGCTAAAGGATCTACCTCCCATTCTACTTTTAGAGACTCTAGGAACCACCAGTAGACCTGCAGTCTGAGAGCGAAGTGCTCTGTTAGGAACATACGGGGTAATCAGAGCTCTGATATATGATGGAGCTTGATTATTCAGGCCTTTATACGTTAGAAGGAGAATTTTAAATTGTATTCTTGATTTAACAGGAAGCCAATGAAGGGAAGATAAAATTGAGAAATATGATCCCTTTTGTTGATTTTCATTAGAACTCTTACTGCAGCATTTTGGATAAGCTGAAGGCTTCAAAATACATTTTGTGGACTTCCTGATAGTAAAGAATTACAATAGTCCTGCCTTGAAATAACAAATACACGAACTAGCTTTTCAGCATCACCCCTGGACAGAATATTTCTAATTTTGGCAATATTCCGCAGGTGAAAAAAGGAAATCCTGGAAACCTGTTAAACATGGGATTTAAATGACATGTCTTGATATAAAATAACAAGATTTTTTACTTTATTACCAGAGACCAAGTTAATGCCATCCAGATTAAGTGATTGATTAAGAAGTTTATTTTTTGAGGACTGGTCCAAAGATTACAGCTTCTGTCTTGTCAGAATTTAAAAGCAGGAAATTTAAAGTCCTCCAGGTTTTGATGTCATCAAGACATGCCTGTAGTTGAAGTAACTGATTGGATTCATCAGGATTTATGGATAAGTATAGCTGAGTGTCCTCAGCATAACAGTGGAAATGAATCCCATGCTGTCTGATAATTTTGCCAATCGGAAGCATATATATAGGAAAGAGAATTGACCCAAGGACTGAACCTTGTGGTACTACACAAGTGACCCTAGAGTTTGCATAAAATGTATTATTAACATGAACAAACTGGAATCTGTCTGATAAGATTTAAACCAGCCTAATGCTTTCCCCTTAATCCCTAGAGTATGTTGAAGTCTTTCTAGGAGAATATTGTGAGATCTAACAGGACAAGTACAGACACAAGTCCATTATCTGAGCCCATGAGAATATCATTAGTGACCTTCACCAGAGCTGTTTCGGTGCTATGATGAGCTCTGAAGCCTGACTGAAACTCTTCAAATAGGTCATTACTTTATAAATGTTCACATAGTTGATTAGCAACTACTTTCTCAATAATTTTAGATAGGAAAAGAATATTAGATATAGTTCTGTAATTTATTAAGTCATCTTGATCAAGAGATGGTTTCTTAAGTAAAGGTTTAATAACAGCTACTTTAAAAGCCTGTGGTACATATCAATTTACTAAGGATAGATTAATCATGTCTAGAATAGGGGCATTGAGCAAAGGGAATACCTCCTTAAATAACTTGGTTGGGATTGGGTCTAACATGCAGGTAGAAGGTTTATATGAAGCTAACATTTTAGATAGCTCAGAAAGCTCTACTTCTTCTAAACAGTTCAAACACAGATCATGTTCTAAAGATTCCTCCAACGCTGCTTCACTTACTGAGGACGATGTAATCATGTTTGGGAGGATGCCAATTATTTTTTAATGGAGTCAATTGCATTTAAGAAGAATCCCATAAAGTCATTACTACTAAGAGCTAAGGTAATGGATGGATCAACGGAGCTGTGACTGAGTAAGTTTGACAACTGTACTGAAGAGAAATCTAAGATTATTCTTATTCTCTATTAATGATGAAAAATATGCTGCTCTAACTCTGCGAAGGTTCTTTTTATACGACAGTAGACTGTTTTTCCAGGTTAGGTAGGATTCCTCATGGTGTGTAGAGCTCTCTCTCTTCAATTTCCTAACATTGTGATTCAAAGAATGCAACTCTAAATTAAACCAGGGAGCCAGCTTCCTGTGATTAAGCTCCTTTTTCGAGGGAGCTGCATTGTCTAATGCAAAACACAATGAGGAAGTCACACCATTAACAAAAGTGTCTATTTGTGAATGGAAAGAAACATTGCTGCTATCTGCAGGGCATTTCTGCAATACTGAAAATATTAAAAGGGGGACAGACTCTTTAAAGTTTAATACAGCATTATCCGATAAAGATCTACTATAATGAAACCTTTTTGGGGTGGAGAACTCAGTTAAATTGAACTCAAAGGTTATTTAAAAAATGGTCAGAAAGAACAGGGTTGTGTGTAAATGTTAATTCTTTACAATCAATGCCATATGTCAGCACAAGGTCCAAAGTATGAAGGCAAGAGTGCGTCGCTTTATGCACATTTGAGCAAAACCAATTGAATCTAGGATAGTTTTAAAGGCTACACTAAGGTTATCTCATTCAGGGGCGTAGGAAGATTTAAAAAATGGGGGGGGGGGGGGGCAAATAAGATGGATAAGGCATTATAGCCAAATGGCGAGCGGAGCGAACCAAAAAAATCTGTTGGGTCCATAGGCAAAGAAAAGTGAAATGCACCCCTATTTAACATGTTTAATGAGCATGCTGATTAAAGAAGCAATCAGTACATTTACATCTATATCATCTTCATTAATTCTAAGAAAATTAATTAATATTTAAGAAATTAATAATTCAAATTAATACATGGTCCAATTCTAACTCTAATTCAAGGGCAAGTAACCAAACCTCAACCAGGGTTTAACTATGCCCTCTATTGAGCCCCCAAAGGAACTAGGTTCAAAGAGTACATGGACAGGTGGTTTCAATTAATTTTATAAAATACAAATATTTTAGTATTATGATTTTGTAAAACATATCATAATGCAAATTATACAATTTCCATAATTTTTATATATAACTCAATAACTAATATTGACAGATTAAATTTGATATTATTTCAAAGACAAAGAACAATGTTTAAATATCAAATTATTACATACTGTTCAATAAATGATAAGCTATTTTAATTAAGTATAATTTTCATTTGAAGGTTGTTTTATGGGGGTCGCCATCTTGGAGAAGAACAGTACTGCCTCCTCCCAGTTTCTGACGTTTTGTCGCGGTATCAGCTGTAGAGCAAGTCCCAATGCCCTATCTGTCCCCTTGTAAATAAATATCCGTTTTCATGCCAAAATATTTTTTTTAACCTCTTAAACAAAGATAGACGTGGTATTAAGCGTTTAAATTTAAATGAATAATAATTCTACATTTTAGAGACATAAAAAGACAAAAAATAAGCATTAAAGTACGGTTTATGGGTTGGGTTCTGCAATATGAGGTGAGTATAAAACTCATCTTCAGAACCAATCTCTGCTCAAAATGGTGATCTGCACCGCCTAATCTACTTTCAGCAGTTATCATCAGTCAGTTAAACTGCAGAAAATACGGCCAGATCGGCTCCTTCTGAGTTTACTCTGCTGCTGTCAGGATGAGCTGCAGAGCGTTATGAGGCGGAGGGATATTTCAGCGTCACTTAGTTTAGACCCCAAGCAATCGACTTCACTTTCAGAAACAAGCCCAAAAAAACCTGCAGCCCCACAACTCAACATTTACAAGCGACTTTAGAAAAAAATAAGACCAAAGTCGTATAAAATAAGTGGGCTTCACAACAGTGAGCACTCTTTCCAAGTTCGTCGTATCCCTCCGCCGCTCTGATCGGGTAAACAAATGTTACGGCAAATTCTACATCATAAAAAAAGAAAAACCTACCGAAAATTCTCGCTCTCATGTCATCTTGAACAGATTCTTCTTCCAAATGTTGGCTACAGACGACGTGTTTTCTCTCTGACCATGCACGTGAGCATTGTTGCTTCAACAATAGCTCTCGTGAATTTCAATGGTGAAGTCCTCTGGAAAT